>OY992539.1:212203872-212876372 GCA_963921195.1 Pegoplata infirma | reverse complement strand
TACATTATGTATTATTTCAAAGTTTGAAATAATGCATTACTTATAATTGGATGCATAATGCATTACAATAGCATAAAAAATAAATATTTTATAAAAAAAAAAACATATGTTTAAACTAGAGATGGGCCCACGACAGGAATTTTCTAATGACACACACTCACTCACGATCATATTGTATCTACTTACACTCACTTACAATCACGTGAGTAAATTTAATACAAAATTACTTTTTCACTACTCGTAACACCTTATATATTACGTTCTGGTATGCTATATTATATACCTTACTCGTATACATTACTTTGAGTCTCATCCCCTGTTAAAATCATCAATGCTGCAATGTATAAAATAAGAGATCGTATACCTTATTTTATACCTTATTTGGTAATCTAAGTTTTGCTGGGAAATAAAAAAAAATTGTTTAAGAAAAAAAATTGTTACAAAAAAAAATTAAAAGGCGTTTATAAAATGACACACTACCAAATGTGCAAAAAAAAGACAATTGAGATCATATTTTAATTTTTTGTTTAAGGTAGATATGAATTTATTAACATTTATTAACGCTAAAATATGACAACAACTAACAAAATAACGATTACAAAATTTTAACATAATTTGTTGAAAAGACTATTAAGCAAAATAAAAAAAAAAAAATATTGAAATAAAGTCATTCTTTTAATGGTACTGGAAGAAATAAGAAGTAAAAAATAAATTTACATATGTTAACGAGTTTTATAAAGCAGTAAGTTTATAATACAGCTAGAACTCAATGAACAAGCAACATTTTTTTTTAGGTCAAAAATTTTTAAAGATTTTAAAAATTGGTTATTGAAAGAAAAGAAAATTTTTTGAAATAAAATCATATTGTTCTTTAAGAAACACTTTCTCAACTGATGTTTGAATGAATTCCTCAGAAATCTAGAATTAGGTTTCGCTCTGATAGATTACTAGACAGAAACAAAAATTGCCAGTGAACGAAATTCATGGTATACATAAAAAATTATGAAACTTTTCATAAAATTTTTGAACTTTTTCACTGTATTTTGTGAAAAAATGTTAAATATTTGATAAATTTTACATATTATGATTTATTCGTAAATACTATGGAAAAGTTTAAAAGTATTATAAAAAAGTTAATGAATTTTTATGAATTTGTTCATAAATACTATGAAAATATATATAAAATACTATTTATTAAACTTTTCCAGTTTTATGTCAAACTCAGAGACAGTTTCTTTTGGGATGATCTTATACAAGATTCATTGATTCTGAAAGAACAGAAACTAGAACGTGCTCTGTGGTAGAAACAATGACTTGTTCCACTAGAATATGGTCTTTGTAAGCAGGTATCCAAATTAGATATTCAAAAAATTAGCTGAATATTGTTGGGATATCATAATGTTTGCATGTCTCATAAGTCTTTCGTTTTGTTGGTTTGATTATTTTCGTAAAATACATTTCTGTGATCAGCCAGGTCTCACTGTTGTGTTTTTTTTAACAGTCGGGGGTGTGTTTATTATCGTAGTTTTAATTAAATTATCTTTTATATCTTACTGTGTATTTAAGTCTTTGTATTGTAAAAATAAAGGGCTGCTTATTTCTGCTGTATATTGACATTAATTTACATTAATTTTTAATTTAAAGCATTAAATTGTTGCATATTTTATGGAACAACAAAAAAAATATAAGACATGGTAAATAATAAACCATTAAATAGATAAACATGACTTTTTTGACATGTTTCTAGATAAAGAAAAAAGGAAAACCATAGAGGGTGTTAACAGAATGAGATCATTTAAGGTGTTTATTACACTACACTATGCTCAAAAAAACAAATGAACATGATTTAAATAAAACCACCATTAACCAAAGCCATAAATTAATCTAATTTGAAATATTTTATAGGAAAAAAAATAATAATAAACTATTTTTAAAACGATTTGTCATTAAAACTGAAACAATTAAAGTGGCTGGGTAACAAACTTTTTATAAAGTATGTGTCTTAAGTCTTTTGTTTTCTAATAAATATACTTAAGCATAAGGGGGACATTTAAAATTTAGTTACAAATTATTAATGCTTTAATGTTTTTAAATTTATTCTTTAGAAAATTCGAGGATATGTTAAAAATTATTTTTTATTAAGTATGTGTCTTAAGTCTTTTGTTTTAGTAAATATGCATGTTAAGTAATAACTTAATCTGAATCAGAATTAGGGAAGATATAAAATAAAAACCCTACTCGGCGCCAAGATAGGCTAGTTGGTAACGTGCTAGCTTATGAGTCTGGTGGTTGTGGGTTCGATTCCCACCATAGCACTTGGCCTGTTTGCCTGCAACGCGGTTAGTTTATGATTTGTAATTATATTTTAAAAACTCCATAAATATATAAATAAACCCCCCTAATATTTGACAATCTCTAAAATTCTCATGGCGTGTTTTAGAATAATTTCCTTACCCTAGCTTAAACAATTATATAGATCACCTTAAAAATTATTTGTTAATTTTCTTCTCCAAAAATCTAAAGCGGAAATATTTTTTTTTTTGTTAAACTTAAATTAAAATCATATCAGTCTAAATAAAATTTTATTCAGTTTTGTCTCTTCCACTTCTCCAAAAAAAACCGTGGGATACTTTTTTTCTAAATTCACACACAAAAAAATTCTCTTGATTTCTAGCTATAGATTTAAATTGTCTTACATATGTGTGCACTAAATATCACAAATAATAATGATTATTATAGCCTGAGTTTTGGTTTATAGTAATGGATTTTTATAGTGTTGACATTTGTTGCTACAAAACTTTAAAGTTTTCCTTTAACTGAAAGATTGAAATCATTTAAGTTGGTTTTGTATTTTACTTCCCATTTAAAGCACACAAACAAAAAAAATTCCAGCTCTCCATTGGTGGCTGTTAAAGAATTATGACTGTCATCATGTGTTGATGCAACATAAACGTACAAGAGTTTGACATAAACACTCTTCTTTTTTTTTTTGCAACAACAGAAACACACACGGTGGTAAAACAATGGGGGGTAGAGTCTCTTAAAACAAAACTAAAAACCAAGTTTAAAGCAATTTTTTTGTTTATAAAGCGGTTAGACAGTATTGTAGAAACTGAGAATTTTTTAATACGAAATATACTAATGAATCGGAGAACTTTTTTGTATAAAAATTAAATAAAATTTTAAAAAATTTTTGGGTTAGAAAAATTTCTAAAAATCGGTAAAAAATTTTCAATGCAAAAAATATTTTTTTGGATATTTCTCCAAATTTTAGAGAATGAAAAATCTAAATAAAATCTTACTTAAATCTTATTTCCGAACAAATTCTCAAAACTAAATTTGATTTCTGAAACATTTTTCATAGTAACAAAATTCACACAATAAAAAAATCGCTTTACGCTTTTCAAAATCTATAACTTCTTGAAATTCACCATACTATTGAAATTCACCACTTATCTAATGTAAGTAATTTTGAATTTTTTTAACTTACAAGGGAAGTCTCCCTAGTCTCACCCGCGGATCTTTATGGAATTGGTTTTATTTTGTAGAGCAGAAAAAATAAAGGGACATGTATTTTTTAGCGGCCCAAATTCATATTTAGGGGGTAAAACGGAGGGGGGAAGACAAGGCCATTTTTCAGTTTTTTTCGTTTATCTCCTATATTATGCAAAGAAACCTAGTCATGTTACATACCAAATGAAAAGTCTTTGAAAAACCTATCTACGTGTGTCCAAACATACACAACTTTTCGTCATATTGAGTAAAATACCAAAATTTTAGGACATTTTTGTTAATAAGTCGAAAAATATTTACTTCTTTGGCCCGTTATTAGCACCACGAGATAGGTATTTTTAATACCTTTAATCTGATACCACACATGCCTATATTAATTTTGTTTAAATAGGAGTAAATCGTAAAAAACTGAAAAAGGTCAATTTCCCCCCATACAAATCGACCCCTCCTAAAAATGAGTTTGGGCCGCTAAAAAAAATACGTGTCGAATTAATTTTCGTTCTTAACAACATATCCAAATTTCATGAAGATCGGAGGGTGACACCAGGGAGACTTCCCTTGTTAGTTAAATCGAAATGTAACAGTTGTTAAGTATTCCTTGCATATTTTGTTGAAAATAAATTAATCACACTTAAATTTGATTTACAGTCTTTAAGACTGCAATATATCAACAAAAAAAACTGCAGTAAGGTTACGTTTTTAAAATGTTTGCTTTAAACTTGTGACTTGAATGTCAAATAGTGATAAAAACTTAAAAAAGTGAAATTTTTAGAAATTCACCACTTTTGAGAAACTCACCACACTTTGAGAAATTCACCACACTTTGAAAAATTCGCCATATTAAGTAGAAAAATCTACGTACTATACCTTAGTTTAATTTACAATCTTTAAGACTGCAATATAACATAAAAACAGAAGTAAGAATAAGTTTCTTACGATTTTGTTTGTTTAAAACTTGCAATTAAATGCTTTGTAAAAACTTGAATAACCCGAGTAAAAATAAACATATATTACAATATATAACTTGATACAAACATAATAAATTATATGTGATTATACATCCGTGAGATATTTTCTAAATTTTTTTAATGCAGTCATATGTAGTAATATATAATTGAATCATGATTCGGATTAAAAGGTGTACGGTTGATATAATTATATAAAATTACATGAGGGTCAATACAAAATTTGTTTTTCTGTATAATTTAATATAAAATTATATATATCCTATTCTGTTTCATATATAACACTATATGTTTCCATTTAACCAACAATTTTCTAAGTTTTTAAGGCAAAGTATAAGAAACTTTTTAAAATGTTCCTAAACATTTCCTTGTTAGGGTTATGTATATCACCTATCTGGTTCGAAGCGTACCCGAACATTTTTTTGTTTAAGAAAATTATATGTTTGGTGAATGTATCGTTGACCTGTGGTGTAACTCAACCCAAACCAAAACACACCAGGATTTTACATGTTTTTATGCAATTAGATCTAATTAGATCCACTAATATATGGCAATGTCTGGTCAAAACTCGGATGAAATCAAATCATATTTTATACAAATTGATATTTTTTAATGCAAAAACATCCACCATTTTTCGGATCAAATTGCGTTTAATTATATATTGTATTACATATCAATATATATTGCATCATATAAAAATTTTTACTCGGGAAGCTAAATTTTAATAAACTTCCCGAGTAATAATAAACATATATAACAAAATATAACTTGATACAAACATAATAAATTATATATGATTATACATCCCGTGAGGTATTTTCTAATTTTTTTAAATGCAGTCATATGTTGTAATATATAATTTAATCATGATTCGGATTAAAAGGTATACGGTTGATATAAATATATGAAATAATATTAGGGCCAATACAAAATTTGTTTTTCTGTATAATTTAATATAAAATTATATATAGCTTATTTTGTTCCATATATAAATGTTTCCAATTAACCAAAAATGTTCTAAGTTTTTTAAGCAAAGTATAAGAAACTTTTAAATGTTCCTAAACATTTCCTTGTTAGGGTTATGTATATCACCTATCTGGTTCGAAGCGTACCCAAACATGTTTTTTGGTTTTTGAAAATTATATGTTTGGTGAATGTATCGTTGACCTGTGGTGTAACTCACCCAAACCAAAACACACCAAGATTTTTTTATGTTTTAATGCAATTAGATCTAATTGGATCCAATGAAATATGGCAATGTCTGGTCAAAACTCGGATGAAATCGAATCATATTTTATACAAGTTGATCTTTTTTAATGCAAAAACATCCACCATTATTTGGATCAAATTGCGTATAAATATATATTGTGTTACATATCATTATATATTGCATCATATAAAAATTTTTACTCGGGTTAGCAAGCCTAGAAAATTATAAATTTGTAATCTTTAAACTTCATAATCTCAAAAAAAAAAATGAATTCCTAAATTTTGTTTCCACCACCCTTGAAACTTTAATATATCAGTATTTCTATTTAGATATAGATTTGTATTGAAGATAATTAGATTTAAATATTTAAAACTAACCACGCCATTAGAAATCCACCACAATATTTAAGTTTGGATTTGTTTAAAATCATCCATTACATTTTTTTATCTTAATGACACAATGACTTAAAACTTTTATAACTCAATACCCTTTTAAAATTCACCACTTTTTAATATAAGTATTTTTAACCTAACTAAAGCATTACACCGATCAACAACAGAAATTAAACATAAACCGGATTATTTACGTCTGAAAGTAGAGATCAAATGAAGTAAAACTGCATTTAAAGTTTTCATTTCATTTAAAAGGACTTTATAGTTTTTAAGGATTCAATTTTGTAAAATATTTATACTTGTCTTATAACGTCGACTTTGAATGCAAATGAAAAAGGAGAATCTTCGCTAGTTTTTCCATTTATTTGTTTAGCCATATAAGCAAAAAGGCTGTGAATAATGTCCTTTCAAAACTTATAGTGTTTTTTTATTCGACCTTTCCAATTTAATTATAAAAATAAAATGTTTGAGCTCGAGGCCTGGATTTTGTAATTAAAATTCTTCTTTATTTATTTCCAATATTTCGCTACTCATCGAGTAGCATCCTCAGGGAGAATAGTGGATTTAAAATAAAAACACAAATTTTAAATATTAACGTTGTTTATCGCAATTCATCACAAATTATAGTATTATAGTATTATAATTTGTGATGAATAGCGATAAACAACGTCTTACCTAACTGGACATTGCAACTTACGCTACCATCTTAGGAAAAGGTATCTATCTGACACGGACACGTTCAGATTCTGCGAGATAGAGGAGGAGACGGCAGAACATGTTCTTTGTACATGCCCAAGACTGACTGGTAGAAGGCTTCGACATCTGGGGGGACACTTGTTATCTCCAACTGACATACGAAACTCTTTGCCAAATAGGATTCTTGGCTTTATTAAAAGCCTGAATATTTAGGGCACCCCCTCTCAGGGTGCACAAAAGATCATTCTGGTCGCAGTGCATAGGGCCTCCTTAATCTAATCTAATCTACCCAGTTCGTTTTTAAATATTTTTTTTTTTGTCGGATGGTGTTATACATATCACAGTAGTAATATATTTGTTTTATATGTAGGTAAATATTAACTCCGCATACAAGAATTTTGAAATATTTAAGACTAATTCATAGAAAAATACTGCAATAAGATTTTGTATCTTGGGATTTTTTAGTTTAAACTTGCAACACTTATGTAATATAGTAAAAAACATGAAAAATAACAAATTTGAGAAACTCACCACTTTTTGAGAAATTCACCACACCTGAAAATATAAGAAAATGATAATATTTTAAAATTAATATTTACAAATTTATACAAAAACCTAAATTCCTAACAATTCTATTTAATTTTAAGCGAATATTAATTAATTTTAAAAATTTAATGAGATAAATTTTCGAATGTCAATTGATTTTGTAAAAATTTTTAGAAGGACTTTTTTATTGAAAAAGTTGTACGGTTTTATGTTTTTAAAAATGTTTCGGAAATTTTAAATTTTTGTTTCAGTTTAAACGTCTTATTAAACAGTTTTTTTTCTGTTTCCCATTTGTTAGCATTTTTTAACATTTCTTTAGTATTTTTTTTAATATTTTCATCTTGTTTACCAGTAAACTGTTTTGATTTTAGTTGTTTAACAATAAGTTTAAAGTGTAAAATTTATGTTATGTTTTGAAAGTTTAAACAGTTTTCAATGTTTTGTTGTTTTTTTCTGTTTTGTGAAATGTGCAATTTTAAAAGGTACTTAAGTAACAATGTTTGTGTCTTAAGTCTTTTGATTATTAAACATTAACATTATCAACAGAAACATCAAAATTATTTGAAATGAGAAATAAGGTTTTTATAAAATCAGGTATTTAATGCAACTTGCTCTAGAATAAGTTCCTATATTCCAAAAAGAAACTGTATAGAGAGCTTTTTTTTACCAAGGCCAAGTCTATGGCTCTCAGACTACAAAAATTAAATTTGTTAAAATTAACAAAAAAAAATTTAACTTAAAAATAAAAAAGTTTGTTTAAATATTCCCCGTTAAATAAAAAAATATTCATTCAATAGCTAAAGAAATATTTTTGTTTTTACCTTCAATATTTTGTTATATTGTTATGAGAGTAAAGATACACATAAAGCTCTAAATTTTTCACTGATGATCACGTTTTTCATTCAAAATCAAAACTATAATAACATGTTGCTGTGTTTTTTTTTTTTTGTTGCTAAAGATCCATAAACATTTGCACTCAATATTCAATTTTTGCATATTACAACAAATGCGTGCCAGACCATATTTAGAGACACACACAAAACTACATAAACCAAATACCCAAAAAAAAAAAAATGATAGTCAAACAGACGGAAGGACACATAGACAGACGGACAAAATAAAAATGTATACATTCATTTTTTTTTTTCGTTAAAACAATGATGAAGTGAAGCGAGCGTTAATTCTCCCCCTCTCTTAAATCCAAAAACAATGTTACAAATTTTACAAAAAAAAAACCATACCTAACATTTGACATTTAAATATGTGTTGAATGCAACCAAATGCTTTGAGTTTTAGTTATTTTCAAAATACACACAAATGTCATATGATATCCCTCTCACATATGACTTGATGATGTTTATGGATGATTGTCTTGCCACAACTAGAAAAAAAAAGGTTTTAAAACTATAAATCAGTAAAACCATGTTTTCCATACCACAAAAGCTTTTGCAAGAAAAACTAATTACTAGACCTATGGCCATATTGGAAGAGACTTTGCAGCATATGTGGAAAAAAAACTTTGTTTTTTTTTTTGCCTTTAAGCCAGAAAATGCCAAGTAAACTAATTGAATTTACAGCAAAAAATTACACTTTACATACAAGTTATATAGAGATAAATTTTTTGTTTAAACAAAAAAAGATCTCACGCAATATATAAAATAAATAATATGGGTTAGACCACATTGAGTGGCTGGAGTTTTTTAAAGTCATGGACAAAAAAGTATGAGTATAAAACACATTTATACATTCCTGTCATATTATCATAAATAAACGAATTGAATTTTAAGGGAAAATTTACTTTTACATTGTCATCGTTTAATTTAAAGGTTTTTGAGAATCAGAAACTCGTTTCTTTCATTTTAGTATCGTTAGTATCACTTAAACAATTAAAGTCAATGAATTTCTGGAGTGTGGTGAATTTCTTTTCGTGTGGTGAGTTTCTAGATTTTTTGGTATTCTATATTTTGGTATACAAATTTATCTTTTTATAAACTTTTCAGCCTTTTGTATAATATTTTGATTGATTTTGAATAAGTAACAAGGTTTTTTTTTGTAGTACATATATTTTCAGGTCTTTCAGAATCAGAAACTCGTGTGTTTCATTTATCAAGCGCACTTTTAGAATCTCATATTGTGAGATTTTTTTACATAAAGTTTCTCACAATTTTGATAAATTTCAAATTGATTTTAAGGGAAAAGTTGCTTTTACAGTGTCGTGGATTAATTTAAAGGTTTTTGAGAATTAGAAACTTATTTATTGCAATTATTTATCATTAGTATCACTTCAAAAATTAAAATTAAGGAATTTTCGGAGAGTGGTGAATTTCTTATGGTGTGGTGAGTTTCTAGATTTTTTGGTTTTATCTATTATGGTAGTTATATTTATCTTTTTAACAACTTGTAAGACTTTTGTATCATATTGTGATTGATATTACATAAGTTAAAACAATTTTTTTCCTTGTATATTTTCAGGCTTTCAGAATCAGAAACTCATGTGTTACATTCGTCAAGCGTTAAAGTGGAAAACATTTCTAGCAGTGAGGTGAGTTTCAGGATCCCTTAATATTATACTTGTTGTATAAAACATTAAAAATATTACTTTATACACTCCACCCATATGTAAGGCATAGAAAACTCCGTCTAGGATTTTCTTTCTCATTTACAAATATCATAGAATTTGAGATATTTTTTATAAAAAAAAGAATGCATATATTTGAAAATCAGATAATTTTTTGATGGATGTAGTTTTGGGAAAGTGCACATTATTTGAAATCGAAAATTTCGCAAAATCTAAAAAAATCGTTATTAAATGTATATCTGATAAATAGTATCCGAATAAACCATAAGTAAAGTTTTAGAATCTTGCAGCATCTTCTTTAATAATAGTAAGAAACTCTGAAATTATTACTGTTAAAAAACTACAAAAATCCTCTTTTCATTACAGTGGCATTCCCCATATAAAATAAAAAAAACACACACATTTAAACCATTCACATCATTTCAATTTAAAGTCATTATTACTAAGCATAAAATTTTAAGAATTTCATAACATTTTTTTTTTTTACGTTTTAGCGCATCTGTGTTGCACCAAATAACCTTAATTGTTTATTAAGAGTGTCGTCTGTAAAAAAAAAAACGTTCTTCGATTAATATGAAATTAAATTGTTTTATTAAAAAAGGTCATTTTCCGCTTGCATTTGCAATGATATAACAAAATATTTGCAATTTTGTTTTTGCCATTAAAACGTTTCGGTTTTTTTTTTTCATAGTAATCTTTGGCACTTTAAAAGAAATATTACCACGGTTGACCATCATCATTAGCAACAGAAGACCATAAACAGAAAGACAGTGGTTTGGGGATTGTTAGTAATGGAAACAATATTTGCAGTAGATGATAATGTCAGAATTTCTTGTCAAAAGCAGGGTTTTTTAAGTAAATTTTTCTTAGTTTTAAAAAGCACGAACCTTCTAAGAAATTTTTCTATCGTCGAGGTTCTTTTACTGGAAAATTTAGATAAAAAGAATTATATTAATAAAAATTTCATATTTTTATAGTATAATGCAAAATTCTTTAAAATTCACCTCACATAAAAAACTCACCACACCTTTAATATCTGAAATTTCTAGTTTTTGAGCATTATTTAAAAACTAAAATAAAGATGGTATGAAATACCCTTCAATTTCATTCCACTTAAAGTCACAATACTTAAATTTTTAATACCGCAAATTGATCATGAGAATTTCAAAACTCTTTGGCAACTCACAATTTTTAGAAACCAAGAATAATATAATGCATTCGATTCTAAAATTAAATATTTTCAAATACCATAAATACATTTTAAATATTCAGTCAATCTAAGATCTCTCAAGGGCCCCAATCAAGTTTTAACAGAGTTATGGGAGGAGAAAGTTTAAATGAAATTTGCTCTTTTAAGGGTGGTCCGAATTTTTAATCACTTTGAAGAATTCACCACACCTTAAAAATCTAAAATTTTAAGCATTTTAAATATTATTTGATCGTTGAAATACAGAAAGTATAAATTCGTTTTACACATTTTAAATTTGATTTCAAAAAGCTTAAACTGCAGAATACAAACAATGTTTAATTCAAATTATTACAACTATATTTTAGGTGTTCAGTTTAAAGAATCACACCACACCTCAAAAAACTAACTATATCTAGAAAAACATTTTCATGCACTTGAAAAGGAATTTAGTAAAAATAAAATTTTAAATTAAATATATTACTTTTGATAGAGAACAACTAGTAAAAATATTTTTATGATCCTGAGTTTTCATTTTTGTTAATTATTTTGTATAGAATTACATAAACAAGGCTATTTTACTATAAAATTCCAATAAAAAATTTTAAAATTCCGGGTATTTTGAACATTATTTGTTGAATATTATTTGTGGCAGAAAAAAGCCTGACTTTTACCAAATTTTCATTTTTGTTAAGTATTTTGTATAAAATAACATGAAACAATCGAAGTTATTTAAAATTATCAATAAAAACATTTAAAAGTCAAATTTTTGAAAATTCACCACACTTTGAAAAACTCACCACACCTAGAATATTACAAATTTCGGGTATTCCAAACAGTTTTTGCTGATTTCAAATATAAAAGTTATAAATTTCTTATAAATTCATATTAATAAAAACTCACCATACTTTAAATTTTATGTAAAACCGTTAAAGCAGTAGCTTTGAACAAGGTATAATAAAATAATTTATATTATTATATTATGATATAGTATTTATAAAGACTACTACTTATAGAAATTCCTCACACATTAACAAACTCACCAGCTCTAGAAAGCAAGTAATTTAATATGCAGTCAACACACGAAAACGTGAAATACTCAAAAATAAAAATAACATTTTTATTTACTCCAAAACGCGAACAAAGTCTGAAAGCTCTATAACGTAAACAATTTTTTGTGGGATTTCTTTGTTTTCTTGTTATTCTTTTTTAATTTAGGGAATCCCCGAATTATAGTTAACATATTGATAATTTTGGACACCTTATTTGATGTCAAACGATGTATCGACCTTTTGGATGCACTTAAAAATCACAAGAATTGGGCAAAAACATTTTAATTTGAAAGTGCTAAAGTATATTTATAAGTTGAGAGATGTTCTTTTCAATAATATAATCATTACTGAGGTTTGATAGTGCTAGTATACTCTTAAAATTGGACAATCGAAAACGTAAACAATCTCAAAAACGTGAACACCCTAGGTAAAAATTAGTTCACGTTTTCGCGAGTTGACTGTATTAGAAATTAAAAGTCATCTCAGATTTAAACATAAATATCATGTTCTTAAAACAATAAACCACTGTTTAATATTTAACACGAACACTATTTTAAAAATTTCAATAAAAACATTTAAAATTATAATTTTTGAAAATTCACCACAACTCGAAAAACTCACCACACCTAGAATATTACAAATTTCTGGTATTTCGAGCATTATTTGCTGGTTACAAATGTAAAAGCTATAAATTTTATATAAATTCACATTAAAAAAAACCCATCACGCTTTAAATTTTGTATAGAAACTTTAGAAACAACGTATAATAAAATAATTTATATTATTATATAATGATATAGTATTAATAAAGACTGCTACTTATAAAAAATCCTCAAACATTAACAAACTCACCACCTATAGAAATCAAGAAATTTAATATACATACTTACTAGAAATTAAAAACCCTTTCAGATTTTAACATATCTTTGCTACAGACAAAATATTATGTTTTAAAAACCACAACCACTGTTTAACATGAAGACTTATTTAAAAATTTCAATAAAAACATTTAAATTTTTGATAATTCACCACACTTTGAAAAACTCACCACACCTAGAATAATAAAAATTTTTGGTATTTCGATCATTATTTGCTAGTTACAAATATAAAAATTATAAATTTCTTATAAATTCACATTGAAAAAAACTCACCACACTTTAAAGTTTAAATAAAAACGTTCAAACTGTAGCAATGAAAAACGAATAATATTTTTTTTAAGTTTAGTGTTAAAATATTGTCTTTATAAAGATAACTACTAATAGAAATTCCCCACACTTTTACAAATTCACAACCGCTAAAAAAACAAGTAATTTAAATTATTTTTAAAATTGATTTATTTCAAACATTTAAATTTTTTTTTAAATACCAAACCACTGTTTAACATTTAACATGAAGACTGAACTTTAAAGAACTGCGACAAGAAGCAACTGTTATGACAAATCATCATTGGAGTAATTGTCGATGCATTGTGTAGCAATTAGAACAGACACTTCAGGCCTGGTTCACAATATGCACAACATTACGTATATAAATATGTGCGAAACATATAACGACAATAATGTTTAAACATAAACAACAACAGCAAAAAAAAAAAAGGCATGGTGTTTGTGTATAAATACTGGCTGCCGTTACTGCCCTTAATGTGCTCAAGGAAATGATTAAACATTTAGTAAAATGTTTAGCGTTTTTTTTTTCCATGATTTCTCAGATTGTTTTTTTTTCATAAATAAATCACAACTAGAAAAACACGAGCATTTTTCTCATCTGTTTCATTTTTGTGGTTGTCGTTGTAAGGAACCGTGATGGTGGTCAATATTTGGCCTTAAGTAACAAACGTTTAAGTGATTAACAGCATATATAACACGCGCGTTTTCAGTTTGAAGTCTTTTCATCTTAATGCTGAAAATGTATCCTTAAAAAGATGAAATGATTTCTGTGTTTTGTTTTTTTTTTTTTTAAGTTCTCAAAAGTGTTAAGAAATTAATACTTTGTAGTTTAGTGCGTAAATTGCACAATAATTGTTTTGTTTTAAGTTTTTTTTTTTAGTAATTTTTAACCCTTCTTTTTAACATTTTTAAACTGCATAAAAAGTGCAAAAAAAAACTTTATGAAGTTCATTTAATGGTTCATAAACTTAACAGCTTTTTTGTTCTCTGTAGAGAGTTTTGTAGTGCAAATGCTGACTTTAGATGATTGAAGGAAAAAATAACTTAAAGAAAAAGTAAAAAAATTTACTATAAAAACTAAAGCATTTTAATTGCAGTCATAAAAATAAGTCAAACTGAAGTTTTATTTAATGATACCATTAAATCCTAAAAGGCGCTAAAGTGTATAAATGTTATAAATTTTGTGTAAAGTTTTATAAAAAAAAGAAAGGTTTAGCAAAAGAGTTCTAATGTTTAAAAATTATGAATTTGATACAAAATGTTGGGATCTTTAATATTTTATGTTCTTTTATGTGCTCATGCATAGATTCCGATGGCTACAAGTGACACTGAGGTCATTCTGAAGATTATCAGAGCCTGCAATCCTGACCTTCCAACTCAGAATTGACAAATTGCCAGATTGAATGAGAGGGCGACACCGAATATGGTAACGAATCCGACCTCTGTGATAACACGGAGGACAAAGCTAATGTCACAGTGGGTGACATTCGTGTCGAAGCCCATGCAGTAAAGAATGCGAAAAGTTTTGTTGCCTCCGATTCAGAACAGATGGTACATATATGTGGCTTATACGATACCGAAGCTGGGGACGAATACGACCTCTATGAAAACACGAAGTACGCAGCCAATGGTTCCTACAAATTAGTCTCCATCAGTGTAAGGCAGCCTCAGTTGCACTCTTGCTGCTCCTGACGACAGGAGCAGTTGATTTGGTTTTTATCCAAGAGGCCTGAGTGCGGGTTGGTAGGGTTTGCGGATTGCAGACCCCCTGGGTTTAAGTTGATGATTTCCAAAGGTGAGGGTTCACCAAGGGCCAGCATCTTGGCGCTAAATAGCTTAAATACATTATTTTTATCAAGTTTTAGTGATATGGATGTAACAGCGGCTAGGTTGGAACTTAATGGGAAGTCTGTGATGCCCATGCCATTCGATATGGGAAAGTACAGACACAAATGATAGAGGCGAGTCACTCTTGGAGTTTTTGTTGAGCACTAACCTGTATATTTGCAACAAAGGTAGTGAACCAACTTTCGTTACAAGTACGCGGCAAGAGGTTCTTGATTTAACACTTGTATCAGATACACGGTCTGATAAAATTGATGACTAGAGAATTTTCGAAGAACATTCTTTTTCAGATCCTTGCTACATTGAGTTTATACCCAGGGAGCTTGGCCCGGTTAAGGAAGTCTCTAGAAATCTAAAGAGAACAAATTGGGTAAAATATAGGGAGCCTTTTTATGTGCTTTTAAATGAAGTACCCTTATTTAACACCATATAACAAATGTTTGTAATTGGTCGCTTGATTCGTCGTGCTCTCCTGCAAAGCCTTGGGGCAAACAAAATATCACCTTGGTGATCAAATAAGTTGCAGACGAGCAGAGATTCCTACAGAAAGCCTCTAATAAGGGACAGCCTTCAACAGCGGACGAGGATTGGTCTGCGTATAGGCTACAACTTGAGATGTATAAGAATATCATCAAAATTTCCATATGTGATTATTGGAAAAACTTCAGTGTTAATAAAGAAGACGTTTCTGTGGCATCCAGGCTGCGTAAAATTTCTGGCTTTTTCTCCTTGCACCCTTAGATACCTGAAGAATCCTACTGGGGTGTGGTCTACCTCCAGTGGAGAGTCGCTGGATCTCCTTCTAAACACGCATTTTTCGGACAATTCCATGACGCCGTTTCAATCATTGAAACGCTCTGACGCCCAAGTATCTGAAATTGCTTCGGAAATAATAAATATGCTAACATTAATCCTGGCGATTAAAAGTTTCAGGCCCTATAAATCCCCTGGACCTGATGGTATAATCCCGGCTGAGATGCAGCGAGTGTCGGCTGTATAATGTATACACAGCATGCACTAACTGATCGTATATTCCTTTAAAATGGATGGATACCAGAGTCGTTTTTATCCTGAAGGCTGAGAAAAATTCCCACTCAACTCCGAAGGATTTCAGACCAATTAATATGTCTTCATTTTAGTAAAAGACAATAGAACGAAGGATGGACTCACATTTGCGTAAAGTGATTGACCCGTGGTTGCTTTCGACAAGGCGATGTGCATACAGCATGGGTGGGTCAACGGAAACAGCTCTTCATGAATTCGTTGGTAAAATCGAGAGATAGCTTTCGGTAATGAGCACGTTGAGCTCGTTGGTAACATCGAGAGATCGCTTTCGGTAAAGGAGTACGCTATGGTGAACTTTCTTGATATAAAGGGGGCTTTTAATAATGTCATCTCACACTCGGTAATTGTGGCATTGTCTGGTCTCGGAGTGAAGCTTGGGATCGTTTTAATGGTGGAAAATCTACTTGCCAATACACGTATAACGTCAAAATTGGGAGCGTTTATCATATATCGATTTGTCAATAGGGCATACCACAGGAAGGTGCTATCTCGCCACTTCTTTGCAACCTGGAACTGAATTCAATGCTGCTCACTAAGAGAGGCACGATATTGTCATATTGTCGCATATGCTGTCGATTTCTTGATACCGGTAAAGGAAACGCATCTCCCAACATTGAGGGACATTCTTCAGCGTTCTCTGAAAGATCTGTCTAAATGGGCATGAGGCTGTGGTCTGGTTAATCCAAGTAAAACAGAGTTTGCTTTGTTTACAAAGAAAAATAAAATTCCTGATTTTGATCCTATTTCTCTGCACGGCACTGAAATCGCCATCTCAAATGGAGCCAAGTATCTTGGAGTATTTCTGGATAGAAAGATGATTTTCAGGCGTAATATTGAGGAACGGGTGAGAAAAGCAACTATTGCTTTATATTCCTGAAAAAGGGGCCAATGGAAAACCATGGAGCTTTAGACCTAAAGTCGTTCATTGAATTTATACAGCAGTGGTGCGTTTAATTCTGCTGCGTGGAATCATTGACTGGTGGCCTGCTAATACAAAAGTGAAATGTGTATTTATCACAAAGGTACAGAGAATGGTGTCGATGTGTATTACTGGTGCTCTTCGTTCAACTACAGCTGCATTAGAAATCCTCCTTCAACCGATACCATTGGACACATTTGGTAGACAGTATTCTGCTACGTCGGCAATTCGACTTAATAGTACATGCAATCGAAGAGCAGCGATTGTGGCCATAGCGCAATCTTGAAAAATAAAACAATTCTTATGCTTCCTCTATTAGTCTTTTTGAATGCCAATTTACCGCTATGATACCATCTATGGAGTCTTGGATGAGGTGCATGCCGGTTGGTGGAGCCTTCATGAATTTTTACACAGACGGATCGAAGCTGCACGGACAGTGGGCTTTGGAATGTATTCGTAAGAGCTTGTGTTGAGCCTACCTCGAAGATTTCCAGATCATTGCAGTGTTTACCAGGCAAAGGAAGTGGCTGACTGATTAAGTTGCAATGGCTTGTGTACAACCTCAGTCAACATCTATTTTGATTGCGGCAAGTCCCTGTCAATGTTTTTGAAAATAAGATCAGCCCTTAACTGCCGCACGAGTTTAGATGAGATGGACAAGCAGTTTGACATACGACTCATATGGGTCCCAGTGCACAGAGACATTCTGGGGAATTGGAAAGCCGATGAGGTTGCAAGACTATTCCTAGTCTGTTGCAACCTGTAAGAATTGGAATGTGTTGGTATGTTTCTAGAAACTAGCAAGCGAAATCTACGGCTTTGTTTCGCGGCGTAGACTAATCAGAGATTAGCAAATGGATTGTCATGTGACACAACACGACAGATTTGACCTTCTCTTAATCAGAGGCGCACAAGTGAGCTGATATCGCTTCCAAGAGGATAGATTTTGACAGTGGTTGCTGTAATTACCGGGCACTGTCTTAAAAAAAACGCACGAAAAACGATTAAATGTGACGTCAAATGACTTCTACCGGAGTTGCGTGAATGAAGAGGAGTTGGAAAATATCCAGAAACTATCAGAGACTTGCTTTACTGAGATCTAGGGAACTGCACAATCTTTCTGATTTGTCCGATGTCGAAGTTCAATATTTTAGGAGTTTCATAAGGAGCTCAAATTGGTTTAACGGTAGGGTCTAGTAGGGAAACCTATTACAGTTCTGTGTTATCACAACGGACCTCAGAGTCTATGTGTGCTGACGTAAAATTGTGATTTAACAATTGATTCCATCCCAATAGTTCATTGATTAACTAGAATCTATTTATTGTATGGTTTTGATTCTTAACACTTAGTCGTCATTCAATTGTTTAACCGTTTTTATTTCTTTCTTTTTTTAAATCTTTTTGAAAAAGTTCCGCTTTTATTTATTTTACCATCATTATTTAAAAAACAACAAAGTTTTTTTGTTAAAATCTTAACAGCTTCCTTACCTACTTACTGGATTTTTGTGTGTGTGTGTGTGTCGTATTTAAACGTATTCTATTGATTTACCTTTAACTATTGATGGATTTATTGATCATATCACTTCTCTAGCCAGTGTGTTCACTTAACACTGGTGGGTATTTTTTTGATGTTGTTGTTTTTATTTACCCACCATTAGTATTTGTTATTATTGTTATTACTATTTAAATTGCACGAACGTCATTGCCACTGACTACTAGAGGAAATTAGCTTAAGTTTCAAAAAATCAATATGAAAAAAAAAATCAAGAAAGACTAGAGTCCAAAGTGAGCATTCATTGTTTAACTTTGTTTTTCCCATCTAAAGAAAAATGCCGCCACTTGGCCCAGCCAGGCATTTTACTCTACTATCACTAATGTGTGATGAGAGCATGTATGTGGATATGTGTGAGCGGATGAGTGTTTGGAATCAACTACTGCTAACCACTAGAGACGCATCATTATTGTTTACACAATTATTAGGACAACAAGAACTGTTTTAACAAAAATAATACTTTTAAATTGTTTAAGAATTGAATTGACGACTCTAGAACAAAACTGCATTACGGTCGATACGTGTATGTGTTTGTTAACTACCGTCAAACAAAAACATGATGACTTGCCGCTAACCAACTTACTCATAGGATTTTAGTAGGATGACATTTATAATGGTACACCACACATTGGAGTCGCTCCTAAAGGGGTGCAATGTAAGGCATTACATTAACTCTTACACCACAACATACTGTTAATATTTTATTGGAAAAATTTAAAAACCAACGCATTCCAATTCTGTTGAAACCTGAAAGGTAGTTCTCAGTCTTGCAAGCTCGTCGGCTTTGCAATTCCCTGAAATGTCTCCGCGCCCTGGGACCCATATGTGTCCTATGCCAAACTGCTTGGCCATCTCATTTAAGACGTGCGGCAATTCAGGGCAGATCTTGTTTTCCAGAAACATTGATATTGACGGCTTGACTGTCAGAGAAGATGTTGACTGCAGTTGTAAACAATAAAATGCAGCTCTAGCAGTCAACCACCTCCATTATTGCCCGAATCTCTGTGTGGTAAACACTCCAATGATCCGGCAATCTTCGAGCAAGGCTCAACCAAAGCTCCTCCGAACAGACTCCAAAGCCCACTTGTTCGTGCAGCCTCGATCCATCCGTGTAATAATTTATGGAGGCTCCACTACACTGAAAGAATTATTGTTTATAATATCTATGAACAAATTTCATAAAACCAAATTCATAGAATCTATGAAACAATTCATTGTCTGAATGAATATTCATTAGTATTGTGAAATTTTTCATAGAATTTTATTCCTAGATATTGTTAAGCTCATAGAAAAGATTCATAGAATTAATGAATGCCATTCATAGAAAAAAATGAGCCTTTTAATTTTTTTTAATAACTACAATAATGTGACAATAAAACATTAAAAACGTTAAAAAAAAATATTGCTGCCCTGGCGGGATTTGAACCTTAGACCTAACGGCTGAGGTGGTTATGGTCGACGCCTTAGCTATTAGCGCCACCAAGGAAGGGAGGAAAATTTCGCCAACCTTAACTTAGTTTTAAATTGTTCGTTATTTTTTTCTTGCAAATAAACAAAAATTTTGTTTTCTACAAACACACACACAGCTTTTGGCAGAGCATTGTGGCAGAGCATAGCTACAAACTCAATATGTTAAAGCAGAATATTAAACAAAATGGATTTTAAGTGTTATTCTGTGTTTATACAGGGTGTTTCAAGTTCGAGTTTCTTTTTCAAATGCAAATTAACACACATTTGTAAAGGAAATTTATTATCTGTTTATTAATATATAGAGTAGAGATTCTACCATTTATGAATAATAAATAATATCTGACAAATGTCGCCCGTGTGTACACTTAGGCACGTCGATTCTTTTAGCGAAATTTTCGATGACATTTTTATCGTCAACAGATTACGATATTGTGACATGTTGACAACTTTTTCTTCGCCTATTGATGATGATATCGAATTGACGATATGTGGTTTCAACAAGATGGTGCGCCATGCCATACATCTAACGATACAATAAATTTATTGCGAGAGGAATTCCCGGAAAGAATCATTTCATGAAGATCGGAAGCAATTTGGCCGCCAATATTGCCACCGTCAACGGATTTTTGGCCTACTGTTGATGATATTTATATTGACAATATGAGGTTTCAACAATTTGGTGCGCCATGCCACACAGCCAACGAACCAATGAATTTATTTTGTGCGAAATTCGCAGAAGAATAATTTCATAAAGATCTGAAGCAACTTGGCCGCCAGTATCGCTATATTTAACGCCTTTGGACTATTTTCTTTGGGACCATCTTAAAGAGAGTGTTTAAACATTTAAATTAGAAACAATTGAAGCCTTGAAAAACAACATTCGGCGTGGAATTGCCGAGATAAAGCCAGAGTTATGCCAAAATGTCACCGAGAATTTTGCTTTAAGAATCGACGTGTGTAAGTGTACACACGAGGACATTTGGAAGACATTATTTTGTATTTATAAATGGCAGAACCTCTACTGCATAAATTAATAAACAGGTAATAAATTTGCTTTAAAAAAGTGTGTTTACTTTGAATTTGTAAAAGAAACTCAATCTTGAAACACCCTGTATACTTTAGCTCAGTGGCTAGAGAACAAGCTTCACAAACAACTGGTTTTGTGTTCGAATCTCGGTAGGGATAAGTTAAAAACATAAAAAATTTTAAAAATAGAAAATTGTAAATAAATAAAATAATAAAAAAAAAAAATAAAAAGGAAATAATAAAATAAATAAAAATAGAATTGAATAATAATTTTTTCATAGAATGCATTTTCATAGCCGTAATGAACAAAATTCTTTCAGTGTATCCCGAATTCCCTTCATAAAAGACTTCCTGGATGGTATCATAGTTATAAAGTGTCACTCAAAAAGGCTCATAGTGGGAGCAAAGTCCACATTTTATGGTATTGTAATCTTTTTCAAGATAATGTAATGGCCACAATCGCTGCTCCTCCATTGCAGTGTGCTGCCTTTCCAAAATGTCTAATGATAGGTGAAGGAGAATTTCTAATGCAGCCGTAGGTTTAGCAAGAAGAGCACCTCCATGTTTTTCTGTATGGTATAAAAATAAACTTTTTATTCATACATAATGACCACCCTAATGTATATAAATGTATGTTTGGTTACCCCCGGGTGGATAAACTTAATATGAAAAAAAAGTATATATTTGCTCCGAAGAAATCAAAAAGAAAAAACAAAAAAACCTTTATAATAAGCATCCTCTAGTATAGATTTTTTTTAGCGTTTTATTATTTTCTTTACTCTTTTGTTGTTAAGTATTGTTTTTATAACGTTTACCTCAAGTGTCAATTGGCTTTCAAAAAAGAGTTCTGTTGTAGTATTTCAAAAGATTGTTACCAATTTGGTTGGCGGCGGCTTCCTCTCTTTAGATTAAAGTATATTTTTATTTTCCTTTTTCTTTTCGTCAAATATTTATTTAAAATAGTTTCTTGTTGCATTTATATCTATTTAATATTTTGTTATAAAATTTGATGTATCATTGTTTAAACTCACGTCGTTAGAATTTTCTATGGTTTCGTCTAATGTTTCTAATTGAAAGGTTTTCCCCAGATTTTCAAATTAAGATTTTTAGAGTAATAACACGTGCAGTTATAACATTTAAGGATTTGGTTTTGTTTATATAAAGTGTTAATGAAAAAATAACAAGTGCTAATAGGAAATGGTTATAGCTTTTGAATTTTTATTTCAATGGTACCTACAGGCATTAATTTTAAAACGTGTCACGAAAATATTTGTTTGACTGAACTAAAACTAAGCTGAAAATCCTCTCTTTTTAGTCTTAAAAATAGACCATTAAAAAGTGCTTTATTGTAATCCATACTTTCACATAACACACAAAATTGTTTTGCAAAATGATTCTATGGCAACCCTGTCAAAATAAATTTTAAGACTTTTCTGTTATTTTGTTCCTTTAAAAGTTGATAACCAACAAGTTACAACATTTTGTGAAAAAATTTTGAAATTTTACCTGCACTCTCTGGTGTCTCTCTGGTGTCACCCTCCGACCTTCATGAAATTTGGATATGTTGTTAAGAACGAAAATTATTTGACACATATTTTTTTTAGCGGCCCAAACTCATTTTTATGGGGGGTCGATTTGTATAGGGGGAAATTGACCTTTTTCAGTTTTTTACGATTTACGCCTATTTAAACAAAATTAATATAGTGTGGTATCAGATTAATATTTTTCGACTTATTGGCAAAAATTTCCTAAAATTTTGGTATTTTACTTAATATGACAAAAAGTTGTGCATGTTTGGACACGTTCACACGTAGATAGGTTTTTCAAATACCTTTCATTTGATATGTAACATGACTAGGTTTCTTTGTATAATATAGGAGATAACCGAAAAAAACTGAAAAACGGCCTTGTTTTCCCCCTCCTTTTAACCCCCTAAATATGAATTTGGGCCGCTAAAAAAAATACGTGTCCCTTGATTTTTTCTGATCTACAAAATAAAACCAATTCCATAAAGATCCGCGGGTGACACTAGAGAGACTTCCATTGTTAGCACTTTTTTTTTTTAAGTAGGACTTAGCACTTTTTTACATTACTGTTTACTATTAGAAATAATGGCAAAATATCCTTAAAACTTTTCTCTATAAATCATTTACTTTAAAATATTTCAACTTATTTGATCAAAAATCGTCTTTTTAAACAATATGGACATAGCATATTTTTACATTAAACTAACAACACATATTTTATGGGTTTGTGGATCGATTTTTCAATTAATCACCCCGAAAATTTCGATGAGGGGTATAAAAATCTCTCGATTTTATAAATATAGTTGCTATTTTATTTCTAGCTCCACATTAGTTATTCTTGTCAAGTTTTTGTAATAAAATCCTAACAACTTTAAAAAAAAAATATTAAAAAAGAATTAATGTATTTTTCATCATACATACTACAATCTCTTATACGTCTAAGGTGTTTCCTTTCCATATAATTTAAACGTCTTTCAGTACCATGTATGGGATGACATGTAATCAGAGGCCTAAAAAAAGTGATGTTTTTGTTTTAAACAAAATAGTAAAGTAAATCATAATACACCGAGTACTTCATAAACGCTGTATTACACTGAAAGAATTTTGTTCATTTCGGGTATGAAAACGTATATTGGTTCTATGAAAAAAATCATTAGAAGTGAGCCAATGATGCCCCTCATAGAATCTATGAACCAAATTCATAGAAACCAGAAACCATTTTATTATTTATTTACAATTTTCTATTTTTTAAATTTTTTATGTTTTTAACTTATCCCAACCCAGATTCGAACACAAAACCTGTTGTTCGTAAAGCTTAATCTCTAGTCACCGAGCTAAAGTGTACAAACAAATTATAAGAATTAAAATACATTTTGTTTAACATTCTGCTTTCACATATTGAGTTTGTATCACTGCTCTGCTACAATGCTCTGCCAAAAGATGTGTGTGTGTTTGTAGAAAACAAATTTTTTGTGTATTTGCAAAAAAAAAATAACAAACATTACAAAACTAAGTGTTAGTCGGCGAGATTTTCCTCGTTCGGTGGCGCTGATAGCTAAGGCGTCGATTATAAAGTTTCCAGCCGGTAAGTCTTGGGTTCAAACCCCGCTAGGGCACCAATTTTTTTTTTTTTTTTACGTTTTTTTGTGTTTTTTTATTTTTTTCAATATATTTATTCAATTTTTTTAATTATAGTTACATTATTTTAATTAATAAAAAAATTATAAGGCTTATTGATAATATTTTTTTCTATGAATTTTTTCTATGAATTTACCAAAATCAATGAATAAAATTCTATGAAATATTTCACAATACTAATGAATATTCATTCAGCCAATGAATTGTCTCATAGATTCTATGAATTTGGTTTAATGAAATTTGTTCATAGATATTATGAACAATAATTCTTTCAGTGTAGAAACAGAGACATTTTCAATATAGGAAGAAAAGTCTCGGAAGCTACACTTATCCTGCACAGAAAAAAATATCGTAAAATCAAGAGTAACAAAACAAATTGTTACCAACGAAATACTAGTTCAACAACGTTTTTAATTGTATCAACAATGTGTATTGTTAATGTGACAAAAATCCGGTTTTATTTCCAACTAAACGCATGAATTAAAATCATTGTTAAAGATTCCACAAAATTCACATTACTAACACAAACAATTTATAAACTCATTTAATCAAGCACAAATATATGCGACGATAGCACGGTGGTAGTGTGCTAAACTCGAATCATGAAGGTTTCGGGTTCGCTGCCAGTAGGCGGAACAGTTTTTTATTTTTGTTTTTTTTATTTGAGATTATTATTTATTTTTTAAAACGCAAAAAGTGCATATTGAAATCACAGACACCTTATGTACGCATTTAGTCAACTTTAATTATACATGAGGAATAGCACGGTGGTAGTGTGCTAGCTTCGAATCATGAAGGTTGCGGGTTCGCCGCCAGTTGGCGGAACTTTTTTTTTTTTTAATTTCCAATTTTAGTTTTTTTTTATCATTCTAATTGTAGACTGTTTTAAATATGACGTTTAGTCAAATACAAATATGTATAAGGATAGCACAGTGGTAGTGTGCTAGACGCGTAGCACGAAGGTTGCGGGTTCGATGACAGATGGCGGTAGACATTTTTTTTTTTTTTCTATTTTTAGATTATTTTTTATTCTATTTTTAGATTTCAGATTATTATACCCTCCACTCTAGTGATAGAGGGTATATATAAGTTTGTCATTCCGTATGTAACACATTGAAATATTGGTTTAGGACCCCATAAAGTATATATATTAATGATCCTTGATCGATTCTAAGTCGATCTAGCGATGTCCGTCTGTCTGTCTGTCCGTCCGTCTGTCTGTCTGTCTGTTGAAATCACGTTTTTGGCTATAATCCAGAACCGATTTAAACGCCTGGGGTACCAAAAGTTGCGTAATTCTCCTAGGCAAAATCTGATGGGTTTTTTTTTTAAATCGGTTAAGTATTTTAAAAGTTATGAGTGAAAATGTAAATTTTGATGAGTGAAAATGTGAATTTTACACAAAATAAATGCTATAACTTGACACCTGTTGAATGAATGTAAACGAAACTTTGAATTTAATGTAATTTTATCATTCCTAACACTCACAAAAAATTTGGGCCGAATCGCACAATGGGGCGAGGCACCAGCAATTTAACCCAAAATTTTAAAATGATTTATCTTGGCTCATGGTTGACATATTCAAATAAAATTTTAAATAGGTTCTTATTTTATTGTTCTCAACGTTCTTCTGGTTATTTTGGTACCAATTATGGCAAAATCGGTTCAGGGGTTAAGAAGCTATGAGGAATTGAGATGAGTTTCAATATAAACCTCTATGATAGTTGTTGATGGTTGTTTGGCTTGTTGTTATTTGTATCAAAAGAGTTAAAAATACGTAGTATGTGTCATACACGTACCACGTGGTTGCTTTTACATAATTTTTATATAATTTTCATACATACATATTTATAAAATATTTTTTTTGTTTTTTAAATATTTGCATTGCACTATAGTTCCGTTTATCACTTTTCTTGGCCAAAATTACAAAAATGGAAAAAATTTTGGTTTTACATAGGTTTTGTGGTAAAAATTGTTATAATTTTTTTGTTTTCCATGTATAATATTATAAAAAATTTTTTGTATTTAAACTCAAAAAAATAATTGAAAAAATTTAAAAAAATAGATTTTTTTTTATTTTTAGCTAAATTTGTTTTTGAACAATAAATGAGTTTGTACAAAAATAAAATATGTTTTCTGTTGTTTGTAAGTGTTTACGACTTTCTTTCGTCCGCGAAACCATAGTGCATTGGTAAACATTGTGGAGGGTATTTAAAGATTCGGCACAGCCGAATATAGCTTTCTTACTTGTTTTTTATTCTATTTTTAGATTTTACAAATTTTTCAATTAATTTCATTGTTAATGTAACAATGAATGATGTTGATTTTTTTTTCAAAAGTTACAAATGCCATTGTTGTATTGACAAAATCCAATGTAGGCTCAGTTTCAATTAAATGTTTAATTGTATTAACAATGAAATTAATTGTATTGACAATTTTTTTTTTTTCTGTGTGTATAGGAAAAATTTCTCAGAATCTTAAGAGTTTTTCTATATAGGAAAAATATATCAGAACCTAAGACTTTTTCTATACAGGAAAAATATCTCAGAATCGGAGATTTTTTTTAAAATGTCTCAGAATCTGTGACTTTGTCTACTTGAAAAACTGATTTTGAATCTAAGATTTAATTCAGTATCAGAATCTGAGAAAAGTCTCAGAATCTAAGCAAACCTCTGAATTTGAGTAAAAGTCTATCTATGTAGAAAAAGTCTCTGATTCTGAGGCATTTTTCATTAATGAAAAAAGTCTCATATTCTGAGATATTTTTCCTTAATAAAAAAGTCTCAAATTCTGAGAAACTTTTCTGATATAGAAAAAGTCACAGATCCTGAGACATTTTTCTTACATAGAAAAAGTCTCAGATTCTGAGACATTTTTCCTATATAGAAAAAGTCTCAGATAGACATTTTTCCTATGAAAAAGTCTCAGATTCCTATAGAAAAAGCCTCAAACTCAGACATTTTTCCTATTTAGAAAAAGTCTCAGATTCAGAGACATTTTTCTTATATAGAACAAGTAAGAAAGTTAAAGTCGGTCAAGACTGACCATATGATACCCTACACCAGTGGTTTCCGGAAAATGGGTCCCAAGTCCAAACGTGGACCGATTGGATAAAGATCTTTTGTTAGATCTTTATTTAGTGTAAAAAAACACACACACAAATCAAATTTTAGTGGAATTGTTTTTTTTTTACCAATTAACTGAATATCGGTAAACATTTTTATATGGGGGACTAAGTCTAAAAATGGTCCAATTATATTCAGATTTGATTAGGTTACACGTTTAACACCTACAAATACAATGTTAATAAATTTGGAATAATTTTGTTCATACGAAATTTGATTACCTGTTAAATTTCAAAACGATGTCTATTATAATACGGTTATTACTTAGCAGGGAAACTAAAAATATGCTCTAAAAAACACTTTTTATGTGCTTAAAAAATGCCCTTAAAAACGGAAAATATTCTCTAAAAACAATAAAAATATGCTCTTAAAAAAAATTATGTCCCTTTTTTTTGCGGTGTTTTTTACAATTTGTTAGAGAATAGACCCTCCAAATACCGTTATGTGCGGTAGTTAAAGGGTTAAATATGTTCTAAAAAAATATTTTAATTTATATTTTCTACTAAGTTGCTGAATCTAAAGAAAACATAGTTTAATATACCGATATGAAGCAAGAACAGGCCAAAGGGGAATCAATCGTCACAATTCCGTAATTGTTGAAAAAAAAACATCCTTGTTGGATTAAAAATTTAAAAATAAATGTTGTCATAAAAAAAAAATTGGAAAAGAATGCTCTAAAAATTAAAAAAAAAAATGCTCTAAAAATGTTAAAAAAAAAATGCTCTAAAAAGTGGAAAAATGCTCTAAAAATTGAAAATATACTCTTATGCTAAAATATGCTCTTAAACATAAAATATGCAAAAATATGCTCTTAAGGCTAAAATATGCAAAAATATGCTCCAACAAATCGATGCCAGATTTCTTAAAAACTTCTGAAACGGATAAATACCTTACCCATATATCAATAAAATGCACAGGAAAAAATATGATACTGCATATTTTTGGTTTCCCTGGTTATTAGCGTCATTTAAGGCAAATTTAAAGGGGCGTTTGTATGGGGGCTAGGTCCTAATATGAACCGATTTTTTATACCCTCCACTCTAGTGATAGAGGGTATATATAAATTTGTCATTCCGTTTGTAACTCATCGAAATATCGGTCTGTGACCCCATAAAGTATATATATTCATGACCCGCAATCGATTTTAAGACATTCTAGCGATGTCCGTCTGTCCGTCTGTCTCTCTGTAGAAATGGTGATCACGGCCAAAATAGTACACGAAGATGACTGAAACTTAGAATATTTATTGAAAGATCTCCGGGAAGTTTTGTATTACATTTGAGCGAAATCAATTCAGCGGTTCAAATGTTAGGAACGAAAATGTAAAGACACCTCGAAAATTTTGGTACATTCAACATAACCAAAAAATACAAAATGCTTTAATTCGCCTGCTGGTTGATACATGTGAACAGAATTGATCACATAAGGGTATTTAAAGAAGTACAACAATATTTTTTTACAAAAACAAAATTTTCACCGATTTTTTTTTTTCAACAAAAAATTTTTTTTCGCGGATTTTTTTTTAAATTTTTTTTTCAATTTTTTTTTTTTTTGCATGGAGGGTTTCAATACATTCGGCAAGGTCGAATGTTAAATTTTTACTTGTAACTTCAATAGGCTTCGTCCTTGGGCCAAAAGATTTTTCAGTTTCAAATTTCAAGTCAATTGATTGAAAGCTAAATCGACACAAAAAGTAGTTCTGAATCGATCGGTATACTTGAAGGTAGGTCTAGGACCAATACAAAATATTATACCTACCACAGAGTGGTGTAGGGTATAGAAAAGACCTCAGATTCTGAAACATTTTTATTATATAGAAAAAGTCTCAGATTCTTAGAAATTTTTTCCATAGAGAAAAATTCTCAAATTCTGGGACATTTTTCTTTTATATAAAAAGTCTTAAATTCTGAGAATTTTTTTTCAATGTAGTGTCTCAGATTTTGTTCCATTTTCCCTATATAGAAAAAAAATCTGAGACATTTTTCTATAAAGAGAAAGTCTCAGATTTTAAGAAATTTTGATACACTATACCACCATTGGTACATGATATGTTGAGTTTGTGCTAATGCTTGTAAATACCCGAAATATTAGACTTACACCAACTTTTAAGTATACCGAACGACTCACAATCAGATTCATTTTTGAGTCGATTTAGCGATGTCCTTCTGTCTGAATTGATTTCAAATTTAATTGATTTCAAATTTAAAACTTAAGCCTTCCTATGCCCGAGAACTTAGCCTGCACTCAAAAAAAAAAACTTTGTAAAATTACAAGAAAAGTTTGTTAATTTTTTTCTACCTTTTATTTGACAAGAATTCCTTGTTATTTTACAAGCTTTTTACCAAAAAATTGTAAATTTACAGTTTTTTGAAGCGATAGAACTTACAAGGAGCTTTCGTGAATTTACTAGATTTTTTGATACCTTCCATTTTACTAGACTTCCTAGTAAAAATTACGAGCTTTTTTGAAATTTTACAAGCTTTTCACCAATAAAATTGTAAATTTACAACTTTTTTGGCGCAATAAAACTTACAAGAAATTCTTGTGAATTTACTGAATTTTTTTTGTAAAAAATCCTTGGAAATTTGTAAAATTACAAAAAAAATTATAAAATTACAAAAAAAGATGTAAATTTCGATCGAAAATGTTTTGTTATAAAACAAGGAAAACTGTCAAATATTGGTTAAGTGAGATTACAAGAGTTTTTTTAGTAGTTTGACACTGACAATTTTTGATAGAAAAAATTTCTCAGACAGTTAAAAACTTCTCAGGGTCGGAGACTTTTTCTCTATAGGAACAATTTCTTTATAGGAAAAATATCTCAGGATATAAAACTTTTTCTATAGGAAAAATATATCAGGATATAAAACTTTTTCTATAGGAAAAATTTACCAAAATCTGAGAAAGTTTAATGTTGTATTTATTCGACCTTTAAATTTTTAATGTAAATGAAATAATTGAGCTCGAGGCCTGTTGTTTTAAATAATTTTTTTTTTATTTCTCCGATATTTCGAAATTCATCGAATTTCATCCTCAGGGACACTTGTAAAAATACCATACGACGATGTTAAAACAACTATAGCTTAAAGTTTATTTTGTTTGTGTAATTTTTACAAGTGTCCCTGAGGATGAAATTCGATGAATTTCGAAATATCGGAGAAATAAAATAAAAATTATTTAAAACAACAGACATCGAGCTCAATTATTTCATTTACGTTAATCTGAGAAAATTTTCGCAAAAAAAATTGACTGGAGCCAGTCTAGGGATAGATGTACATATTTGTTAAACAAAAAAAAATAAAAAATAATAAAAAAAAAACAAATCAAAAGAGGTGATACAAATTTCAACTATAAATTTTAGTTTAAAGTTTTTATTTTTTTATTAATTAAGTATGCGACACACACTTAATTTATATAAACCATAATTGGTTCTACTGTTGTTACGCACCTGAATTTAACAAAAACGTATAAAACAATTTTGTAGTTGACGTTATAGATAAAATACTACAATAAGGAAAATAATATAAATGTTAAATATGGTCAAACAAAATATTTTTTTTTTTTTGTTTAATAAAAAAATGAAAAAAATTGAATTACAAATAATTTCAATATGTATTGAATTGAAATTGCTGTAACAAAGTGGTTAATGACCTGTTGAAAAGTATTAATATGGTTATATGAGCTCATTTCATACAAATTAAATTGCAAACGTATTTATTTCGTTACTCTAAATATGGTTAACAATTATTGAGGAAAATTATAATAATAAAGCGTTACATTTAAAAAAAGATACAACAAATAAAAATGTACGAGTATTCAATAATTTTTTTTATTAAACAAAAAAAGTGTTGGATCAAAAAAACTTAAACGTGCAAAAAATTTTTAATTTAAATTTATTTTAATCGTACACAAATGAGCTGGTATTTTTTAATAAAAATTTTTTATTAAAATTATTACAATTTGTGTTATAATAATGTCTATTTGGACATAAATCATATGACAATATGACATTTTTAACATGTAAATTGGTTCATATAACAGTTTAAGTATATCATTTAGAAATCTTTTAGTTTTTATAATGTGTAGACCAACAAAATTAAAATTTTTTTTTTATTGTTTTAAAAATAGGTTAAATTAATAAATTAGCTTATTGGAATATTAAAATTTTTTTAAAATTTAATTACTTAAAAATTTGTTTAGAGAATTAAAATGAATTCACGTTTTAGCTATAAACCTAACACTTCCCGTAATAAATGAGTTTTGGTTTTATTTTTTTATTTATCAAAAAAAAAAAAAGTAAACTTTCAAATATATTTTTTTAAATTTTTTTTAATAAAAAAATTAAAAATACCTTATTTTATTTAAAAATTTCTAATAAAAAAAAAATTTCAAACACTTGAACATTTCCTGTCGTAAATTTAATTGATTTTATTGTTTAACACTGCAAAAGCATAACTTTGTTTAAAAGAAACTAAAAATTCTAAAAAATAAAAAAACTGTCAAAAAATATTGATTTAAATAAAGTTTATTATAAATTTGTACCCTACACGAAAAAGGGTTGTGTATATTGTGAGTTAAAAAGTTTAAGAAATTTAATGTTATCATTATATAAATATTTTTTTTTAATATCCACGCCCACAAAAAAGAGGCGGTCAGAAAAAATTACATTTCCAGATTCTGTTGGTACAACTAAAGAAAAAGTCTCAGAATATATTTTAGAAGTCTAGATTCTGAGATATTTTTTGGTCCTCAAAGCTTTTTCGTACACAAAAAACCGACAATAAAAGTCTCAGTTCGGAAAGATTTTGTCTACAAACTTTAAAATATTTTTCTTTTAGAAAAATTATTAAATTCTAATACATTTTGTCTATTTTTTGTACTGAGATAATCATATATAGACTCAAAAAAACCTTGTCAAATTACTAGAAAAAGTATCGTAATCCAATTTTTGGAATATTTGTGTCCTTGTTTTTTAACAGCAAAATGTTGATCGATTTTTTTTTTTTTTTTTTGTAATTTTACAATTTTTTTTAGTAAATGTCCAAATTTCCAAAATAATTTTACAAAAAAACTAGTAAAGCAACGAAAATTCAAAAAAAGGTGGTAATTTACAATTTTATTGGTAAAGACTTTGTAAAATAACAAAAAAAAAGCTCGTTATTATTACTAGGAATTCTCGTAAAATAGAAGGTAAAAAAAATCTAGTAAAGTTACGAGAATTCCTTGTAATTTTTATCGCGTCAAAAAATGTGTAATTTAACAATTTTATTGGTAAAAAGTTGGTAAAAAAACTTGTAAAATTAAAAAATGCTCGTAACTTTTACTAGAAATTCTCCCAAAATAGGAGGTAGAAAGATACAATTTCACATATTTTTTTTTTTAATTTTACGAGGTTTTTTCCAGTGTAGTTTTTTTTTGTTAAAACTTTAATAGACACTTGTCCTACAATCAAAAAAAAAACACACACCTTGTCAAATTACTAGAAAAAGTCTCGTAATCTTATTTTACCAACATTTGACAGCTTTCCTTTTTTTAACAAATAATTTTCGATCGAAATTTACATTTTTTTTTTGTAATTTTACAGTTTTTCTTGTAATTTTACAAATTTCTAAGATTTTTTACAAAAAAATAAAGTAAATTTACGAGAATTTCTTGTAAGTTTTATTTCGCCAAAAAAGTTGTAAATTTACAATTTTATTAGTAAAAAGCTTGTAATATTACTAGGAATTGTAGTAAAATAAGAGGTATCAAAAAATCTAGTAAAGTTACGAAACATCCTTGTAAATTTTATCGTGTCAAAAAGTTTGGAAATTTACAATTTTATTGGTAAAAACCTTGTACAACGACAAAATTATAGGTAAAAAGCTTGTAAAATTACTAGGAATTCTCGTAAAGTAGGAGGTAGCAAAAAATCTGGTTAAGTCACGAAACTTCATTGTAATTTTTATCGCGTCTAAAAAAATGTAAATTTACAATTTTATTAGTAAAAAGCTTGCAAAATTACAAAATTAATTGTAAAAAGCTTTTAAAATTACAAGAAATTCTTGTCAAATAGGAGCTAGCAAAAAATAAAAATAACAAGTTTTTCTTCTCATTTTACAAGGTTTCTTTTTTGAGTATATCAAAAGCCTCAAATTCTAAATTATTATACCCTTCAACCACAGTATGTATACAGGGGGTATACTCACTTTGTCATTCCGTGAGTAACGCATCGAAATATCGGTCTAGGACTCCATAAAGTGTATATATTATTGATCAGTAATCGATTCTAAGACAATCTAGCGATGTCCGTCTGTCCATCTGTAGAGGACACGATACAGTCCAAAATAACAGAACTAAACATCCGAAGTTTGGTACGAATATGTCTTATGATCATAGGCTGGCTAAGTTCGAAAATAGACAAATCGGACCAAGGGGAAAAAAGCTCCCCCTGGGAGAACTAAACCAACCTCAGAAAAACGGCATCACTTTGCAGGATTTTTTGTACTTTTGTTAAGCAAATCCAACATTTTTATGTCAGAGGAAGTTCAAAAGCCTGCATGTGGACCCAGCGGATAAATAAAAAAAGTTTGACCCGTCCGTTTGTAACGCATCGAAATATCGATCGGGGACCCCATAAAGTATATATATTATTGATCTATGATCGATTCTAAGACTTTTCTAGAATGTCCGTATGTCCGTCCGTCCGTCCGTCTGTATAAGACACGATGCAGTCCAAAATAAAAAAGATAGACTCGTTAAGTTTGGCAGGAATATGTCTTTTGGTCCTAGGCAGTTTAAGTTCGTAAATGGGCAAAATCGGACCAGGGGGAAAAAAGTTCCCCTCTGAAGAACTTTACTAACCTCTAAAAAACGCCATATTTTCTCAGTTTTTTTTTGTATTTTTGTTAAGCAAATGAAACAATTTGATGCCAAAATAAGTTCAAGGTCCTGCACTTGGACTTGGGAAATAAAAAAAATATTTTTTTTGCCCGCCCCCCCCCCTTTGTGGGCGCCCCTGCATTTTTTTTTTAATTTTTTTTTTTTTTATCTGTTGGAGGGTATTATAGATTCGGCACAGCCGAATTTAACACTCTCACTTGTTTTTATTTTTTTTTACATGTTGGAGGGTATAAAAGATTCAGCACAGCCGAATATAACACTCTCACTTGTTTTTTATTGACAATATTTTAAGATTTCATTAATTTTTCCTGAAAGAAAAACTCTCCGGTTCTTAAAACATTTTCCAATGGAAATGGTATCAGATTTTAGACATGTTTTATCCAGAAAAAGTTCTGATTTTGACATCTTTACTCTAGAAAAATTCAAAGATCTCAAAACATTTTCTATAACTTTTCAAATTCTGAACCATTTGATATATAAATAGAGGATTGGATCTGATTTTATATAATTGTATCTAATCAGATATAATTGAACGTAAAATTTGTCCCAATATTTATCAAATCCGATATATTATTAGATCTCGATTTTTCCATTTCAGATATAATTATATGCAAGTAGATACAATCATATATGAAAAGATATGAACAGATCAGATAAGATCTTATCCATTTTTACACGGGTACAGACAAATTGTGATTTATTGTCCCATCAGAAAAATTTAGAGGTTCTAAGGCATTTCACCCGTAAAAAAACATGTTATCAAATTTTTTCTGTTGAAAAATTGTAGAATCTAAGTCAAAGATTCTTAAACATTTTCTAACACACTTTTTCTATAAAAAGCCTCTGGATCTGATACACAGAAAAAATTTGAAACGAATTTCAATCAACAAAAACGCGGAATCAATCAATTTTTTGATTGAAATTCCTCCAATTAAAAAAATTGTTATACCAATCATCAAATTGTAGGTGATTGATTGAAAATGTTTTCAATCAAACATTTTTTCGATTTTGATCAAAAATTTGATCAATTTTTTGTTTAAAGTCAATCAAAATAATGATTGAATTAACAAATGAATTGTAAGCTTATGACAAACCTATCAAAAAATTCATATTTTTTGCTTTCCAATATGTTGCCAACAATAAAAAAAGTAAAGCCCGATTATTTTGTATATTTTTGAATTAATCTATTCAAATAAATTAAAGCGAAAACAAATCTGGTATGTTGAAAATTTGTAACAAAAAATAGGAAAAATTTTAATAAAAACATTGATTGACTCATTTAATTTTTGTTGATCAATACATTTAATTGAAAATTTTTAGCCAATAATTTTTTGTGTGTACATTTTAACTGTAAAAATGAATTTTATGAAATTTTTTCCATTAAAAAAAAATTGCAGAATCTAAATCAAAGATTCTTAAACATTTTCTGAAACACTTTTTTTAAAAAAGTCATTGGTTCTGATAAATTTTTCCAGAAGAAAAAGTCTCAGATTTTGAAATATTTGGCTTAATATTTATATTTTCTTTAGAAAACTACAGAAAAATGACAGATTTTAAGAATTTTTTTTTACAGAAAAAGAATTAGATTCTGATGTCTTTTTTCCACACTCAAAATAATAACTCTGTAAAATACTCTGTAAAATGACTGTAATCTCAATTCAACATATATTTGACAGAGTTTTCTGTCAAAATACAGATTTAAAGAAAATACTTTGTATTTTGTTGTGACAAAAAACAAAGTTTCCTCTGTTATATTACTTTTTACTTCGTAATCTTAATTTTACAAATAATTAACAGAGTTTTCTGCTAAAATACAGATCTAAGCAAAATACTTCGTATTTTTTTATAACCAAAACGTTTTCTGTTTATAGTAGTTTTTGTTTTTGTTACCAAACATCAAAATTTTATCTGTATATTTTTTTTTTTGAGAAAAAGTTGAAAAAGTAACAAAAAAAGTTATCAAAAAATTTTTTTCAGAAAAATTATAAAAATTTTACAAACTAACATGCCTTTATCTAAATTCTGTAAATTTACAGAATTTTTTCTGTAATTTTTTTTTTTGCATCAAATGCATTTGGCAAATATATGTAAATTTACATAGTTTTCTTTGCTAAATGGTGGTTTACTTAACCAATATTTTACTAGAAACTCTGTAAATTAACAGTTTTTTTTTGTCTAAATCATTTTACAGAGTTTTATAGTAAAATTACAGAGTTTTCTCTGTAAAAAGCTTTCATATTTAACCAATATTTTACTATAAACTCTGTAAATTAACAGTTTTTTTCTGTCAAAATCATTTTACAGAGTTTTTTAGTAAAATTACCAAGAAATGTTGTTAGCTGGAAAAGTATGGTGTACTCTGTTAAATTAGCGGAGTTTTTCTGTAATTTAACAGAGTTATTATTTTAAGTGTATAGAATACGTCTCGGATTCTAAAAAATAAAGTAAAAGTCTAGATTCTGAAATATTTTTCTACTATAGAAAAAATCTAATATCTATCAATTTCTGAGACACTTTATCAATCGAACAGGGTTTTTCCTATAGAAAATTTTAAGACTCATAGACTTTTTTCTCTAGAAAAAATCTCAGATTCCGAGCAATATCCCTATGAAAAAATCCTCAAAAAAAATCTGATAATTTATTTGAAAAATTCTCAGATGTTTCTATTTTGACTTTTTGAATACAAAAAAATTCTTATCAAAACATTTTCCATTAAAAAAAATACTTTTCCAATTGCGAACCATTTGCCTACAGAGAGTTCTGAGAAATTGTAAAAATAGAAAAATAAAGATGTCCTAATTTTGTTTGAAAAAATTTTCAGATTTTTCTATTTTATCATTTTGACTTCAGAAAAATTCTTGTCAAAATATTTTCCATAAAAAACATTTCCAAGTCTGAACAATTTGCCTGTAGAGAAATTCTGCGAAATTGTCCAAATAGAAAAATAAAGATGCCAGGAGGCACCGTAAAAAATTATTTATAAAAGTATACTACTGAAAATTTCTCAGAATCTAAGCTCATTTTTCTCAAAAATTCTTAAATGTTTTTTCTACAGAAAAATTGTAAGCTCCTTTTGAGGCAATTCGCAAGATTCTGGAAAAATTTTCCCATACAAAATGTCTCAGATCTAACGCATTTTTTTTTTTGATTATCAAAAATTTTCTGACAATTTTTTAAAAGAAAAAAAGATTCTGATAAATTTTTCCAAAAGAAAAAGTTTCAGATTCCGAAATATTTTTTTTTCTTTAGAAAAAGTTTAAGACTCCGAGATATTTTTTCTATAGAAAAATTAAAGATTCTTAGTGATTTTTCCTACAGAAATATAATCAGATTCTGACACGTTTTCCTATAAAAAAAGTCTCAGATTTTGAAAAAAATTAAGCAATTGTCACAGATTCCGAAAATTTTTCTCCTATCGAAAAATTCTTAAATAAATCAATCTCTTAGAAAATTTTCGGATAGAAAACGATTTTTCCTTTACAAAATTCTATGACTCCTAGACTTTTTTACAACAGAAAAATTTTTAGAATTTGAGACATTATTCCTCTGAAAAATTTCTGATAATTTGTTTTAAAAAAAAAAATCTTAGATTTTTCCTATAGAAAAATTCTCAAACCTATAGAAAAATTCTCAAACTTTTTCCTTTTAAAAAATTCTCAGATTTTTCCAATTGGAAAATCCTCAGAAATATATAGCTAAACAAAAATTATTTTAAAAATTTTGGAGTTTTTAAAAAAAATAAAAAAAAAACAGAAAGTAGGTTCTACAGTCGGCTAAGCCCTACTATAATTTTCCTACATTATCATGATTCTCTATTTTTTTTTTCTTTTCGGTAAATTTAAAAATTTTCAATGCAAAACTGGTTTTTTAACTTGAAAAAAATTTTCATTTAAAGTTTACCGCGTTCTTTTTTATTTCAATGGTTTTCTAAGAGAAATAAAATTAAGTTTTCATACATTCACCCACAATGAGAAAAGTTTTAATGCATATCAAAAAACCGAAAATTGTGTTAGTTGTTGTAAAAACAAAACACTAGGTACATAAAGTGTACGGAAAAAAACTATTGGAAGGGAAATTAATAGTGTTAACAAAATAAAGGGGGATTTCCCCATGTACAGTCATACCCGACATGACCCTATATTTGGCTCTGGCTGCGTTTTTGCAACTAAAACAATTTGGCTACTAATTATAATTTTTATATATAATTATAATTATTAAAAGATCCCTTAACCAAAATGACATGCACTTTATTTAGAAATTGGGTTTCCTTTAAAAAAATCTGAATACTTTTGTATAAAAATATATTTTTTTATTACATTTTGCTGCATATGTTGCATGCATGCGTTCGTTCATCAAACGCCTGTCAATTTGTCGGCACTTTTTTTGTGAAAATATTTTTTTTATTTTTATTTAAATATTTAGTGGATGTTGATGGTTCTTTTAATTTTTTTATTAACTTTTTTCAGTTCTTTTATAACTGTAAAAAATATATGTATTTATCAATGGTTTGTTATTAAACAAAACCTCAAAAAATTTAAATGAATATCATACATTTACGTTAAAAGCTTTATTAAAAAGGTATTAAACACAAAATAAAGTATATTATGAATTTTTAAAAGAACTTATTTGTTATGCAAGACAGGGCTAATATGAAGATATGCATAATGGGGTTTTTAGAATTTTTTTTAAGTTCTTTAACGAGGATTTTTTAAGTTTTTTCAGCAACAAACATTTTTGACAGGAAATGACATGTATTGAATTTGAGCTAATAAAAATGTAGAAAATGATGTATGGTTTTATTAAGAAATTTATCCCTTTTTTAGAGATTTTAATAAGAATATGTTTAATTTGAGTTAAAAATTTTCAATCGTCTTGGCCGAATTTTTGAATAACCTCCAAATGGCCAAATCATGTTGAAAACAAATAAATTTGGGTGCAAATATATTTTTTAGTGATTTTAATTAAAAAAAATAATAAAAACAATGATAAATATATATTTATACTCTCTATTATCAATTTAGGAAAAAACAAAATAAGTTTTAACTAAACAAAAGACTTAAGAAACGAACCTTAAATGTAGAAAATAAAAAAGTGACTATTAGCACAACAAAATCCCGAAATCCCACAATTTAAGCAAACTGTTATAAAAATTCTAGGTTTGTCCTGAGTTTCTCCAGCGTAGAAGTTTTTTAATATGATTTTTTTACTTGGAAACTGATGAGATGTTGGAGAGGGCATGATTCTGAGCTTACTTTTAGCTTTCATTTCAAAGTTTTACAAATTTGGGGTATTTACTTAGTTTAGAACATAGTTTAATTTACCAACTCATAAATTTTTTGTTATAAAAAACTGAAAAATTTTAAAGTTTGTGTCTTAAGTCTTTTGTTTTACAAATAATCAAACTAAGGAATTGTGCTCTTAAATTTAAGAAATATTTAAATATTTATTTTAACTTTAAACAAACAAAACAACTAGTTTAATTCATAAATTCATAAAATATTTTTAATATAAGATTGTCAAATTTAATGTTTGTGTCTTAAGTCTTTTATTTTTCCGGAAATAAATAAAAAACAAGTAAAAAAGTAAAATTCGAGCTTGCCGAATGTATTGATACCATCCACAATGTAAGAAAAGTTTATTTGCAAAAAAAAAAAAAAAAAAATTCGCGAAAAATATTTTTTTTTGCAAAAAATATGTTTCTTCTTATTTAAATACCACTTGGTGATCAATTCTGTTAACATGTGTCAACCAGCAGCCGAATTAAAGCATTTTGTATTTTTAGGTTATGTTGAGTGTACCAAAATTTTCGAGGTGTCCTTACATTTTCTTTCATAACTTTTGAACCGCTGAACCACCGATTTCGCTCAAATGCAATACCAAACTGCTTAGGGCAACAACAATTAAATATGCTAAGTATTAATCTTATATGTTTAATACTTTGGCCGTGATCACCATTTCCACAGGCGGACAGATGGACAGACAAACGGACATCGCTAGAATGTCTTAAAATCGATCACTGATCAATAATATCACTCAAAATAATTCTACAGTAAAAGGTTTAGTAAGTGATTTTGTATTAAAATCTACTAATTAGTTACTAATTTTAGTATCTTTAAAGTACTAAAATTAGTAATTTTTACTGGTTTTGAATAATATTAATAAAAAATTTTTTATTGGTTACCAATTCCTGCACTAGGTCTTTTTTTTGGACTAAAATTTAGTTACATTTTTAGTATTGACTACCAACTTTTTTTTTTTGGGTGTTTATATGGGGCATTCCATGTCAAATCGGACACTTTGAAATTTTTTTTTTAGGTTTTCTCAATTTGTTTACAGTTTTTAGTACCCTTCGAAAACTCCTTCGTTGTAAATTTTCAGATTTTTTTGAAAGATATCGAATATTTAAAAATTGGTAGTTTGTTCCTTTACTCAAACTTCTTTCAAAATTTCAGATTTTTTTTCAAAATTTTTGATTTTTTACGTACTTTTTAAAAAATAAATCAAAAAAAATTCTTTTAAGCGCTGTAGTATGCGATTTTCAAGTTTTAAAATTTAAATCACATTTTTGAAAATGTTTGTACCCTTCGATTTTTTTGAAATTTTTTTGTGTAAAAGTTCTATCGATTCTACAAATTTTTTGCCCAGTAGGATCATGGGATAACGATTACTACTATTTTTAAAAATTTTTTGAAAAAATTTTATTGTAATTTTCCAATCTTAAAATCATTTCTACTGCTCCAATGGTGCGTCATAAAGGGGTCATTTCCAAGACCGACCCCTATTAATTTATACGTCTAAATATTTCTTCGAAACAAACTAATACCCTTTCTCCAATTTCTAAGGGGGCTCCCACACAAAATGTCATTTTTTAAAATTTGCTCCAACCGCTCTAACTGCCCTAAGAGTACCCTTAGAGCTTTAAAATGTATGACCCACAATATTTTTTTTAGTCCAAACATTATTTCAGAACACACCTACCCTCTATCTTTAACTATTAAGGGGGTCCCCATACAATTTTTTTTATTTTTTGTAAATTTGTTTATTTAATCAACTTCTACCGGCCCAATGGTGCGTCCAAGAGGAGTAATTTGTGAGACCGACCCCCATTTATTTTTATCCTACAACATTTTTTTAAAACATACCTACGGCCTATCTCCACTCCCTAAGAAGGCTTTCATTCAAAATTTCATTTTTATAAAATTTGCTCCAACTGTTATTTGTATGGAAGCCTACTTAGGGAGTGGAGATAGGGAGGAAGCCTACTTAGGGAGTAAAGATAAATGGGGGTCGGTCTCACTAATGACCCCTCTCGAACGCAAAAATTTCAAAAAAATCGAAGAGTGCAAACATTTTCAAAAATGAGATTTAAATTTTAAAACTTAAAAATTGCATACTTGAGCGATTTTAAGAATTGTTTTGGATTTTTTTTTAAAAGTACGTAAAAAAACAAAAATTTTCAAAAAAAAAATTAAATTTGGAGCATTATTGAAGAAGTTATGAGTAAAAGAAGTTGAAGTAAAGGAACAAACTATCAATTTTTAAAAATTCAATATCTTTTGAACGGGTCATTAAAAAAAATCTGAAAATTTACTACGAAGAAGTTTTCACAGGGTACTAAAAACTGTAAACACATTGGGAAAATCTAAAAAAAAAAAATTTAAAGTGTCCGATTTGACATGGAATGCCCCATATACATAATAGGGTCATAGACTGATATTTCGATGAGTTACAAACGGAATGACAAACTTATATATACCCTCTACCACTAAGTGGAGGGTATAAAAACTATGTCCAAATGATGAGTCTTGTTATATAAATACTGAAAAATTTTAAAGTTTGTACCTTAAGTCTTTTGTTTTGCACGTAATTAAACTAAGGAATTGTTTTTTAAATTGTACAAATTTTGAATATTTATTTTAACTTTTTTAAATTAGAAAATAATTAAATTTATTAATTCATTCAATATTTTCCACACAAAATTGAAAAATTCAAAGTTTGTGTCTTAAGTCTTTTGTTTTTCTGGAAACGAATTAAAAAAAAAAACTATGTAAAAATCATGTGTGGACCTTTTTGTAATATCTTATTTAACCGAAAAACAAATATATTATTTTTCCATACACTAATAATCCTTTGGTAAACATCTTTTATACAATTACTTCCGTCTACACCTTTAAAAATAATCCTTAAGTCTACAAATAAATGACTGCAACGTGATGTATCAATTTTTTTCCGTCTTTCACTGGCAATGCCCACACACACACATACTGTTAAACTAAATTGAAGACCTCAATGAAATATATAAAAAAAAAAGATAATCCTTAAAAAAACAAAGTAATTTAAACACATTTAATTCCGGCGGAAATAAATATGTATCAATGACCATCATCTTTTCTTTCAAAAACCATCAATTTATTTTGAGTCAAAAAAAAGGAGAATCCCTACAAAAAACTAAAATTTACTAAAATATAAATCAATAACAACCGTAAAGCAATTATGTTTCATAAAAATGTTTCAAAAGTGTAGATAAATCCTTAATATTGTCTTCAAAAAAAATCGAAATTCGCACGCCTAAAGTAATTGACATTTTGTATTTAAGAAAAGGAAATTTTAGCCAAGAAATCTAAAAACAGAGCAAATTGTATAAATAACACAAGGTGTTTAAAAGATTGATATGTACCTGTCTTAAAAAGTATTTTTCATCTCTTTTGAGAAGACAAAAAATACCACTTGTGTGGTATTTTTTTTTTTTTTGTTGTACCAAAAGACAAGTGCAGAAAAAGATACGCAAACTATGAGTAGATTTGAAAAAAAAGAACATACAAAGGTGTTTAGTTTTTTTATGTTTTAAGAAAAATTGAGTAATTATTTTTAAGTCATGTTATTTAAGAAAGATTTAAAACACTTTAGTTTGAGGTATAGTTTTGGCCTGAATTTTTAAAAATACTTTTAAATGCTTAGAGCCTAAATGTAATAAGAAGATTGATTTAATAGTAATTTTTCATAAAAATAAGATGTAAGTTGCAAGTATTTAAGGTTTAGATATTAGTTTATACTAACTGTGCGGGTGGTATTTCAATAACTTAAGAGCCAGTGTTTTACAGTCTAGAAGTTTAAACTATAAGAAAAATGTCTGGGGTTATGAAATTTTTTTCACACTAAATTTTCTCAGATACATTTTTATTATAAGAAAAAATTCTCAGATTGTAAGATATTTTTGCTAAAGAAAAATATTAAGATTATAAGACATTTTTCATATGGAAAAACTTTTAGATTCTAGGAATTGTTTTTTATAGAGAAAACGGTGTCAGAATCTAATTATTTTTTTTTTTGTAGGAAAAAGGGGTTTAATATTTAAAAAATGTTTCAGAATCTGAGATTTTTTCTATGCTAAAATGGTCTTAGAATCTGAAATTTTTCTATGCGAAAAATGTCTCAGAATCTGAGACTTTTTCTATAAGAAAAATGTCTCAGAATCTGAGACTATTTCTATAAGAAAAATGTCTCAGAATCTGAGACTTTTTCTATAAAAAAAATTTATCAGAATCTGAGACTTTTTCTATAAAAAAAAAATTCTCAGAATCTGAGACTTTTTCTACAAAAAAAATGTCTCAGAATTTGAGACTTTTTCTCTAAAAAAAATGTCTCAGAATCTGACACTTTTTCTATAAGAAAATGTCTCAAAATCTGAGAAAAATGTCTCAAAATCTGAGAAAAATGTCTCAGAATCTGAGACTTTTTCTATAAGAAAAATGTTTCAGAATTCGAGACATTTTCTATAAGAAAAATGTCTCAGAATCTACACAGAAAAAAATAAAAAAGAAATTCAATTACGAAATTCGTTGATTCAATTAAAAAATTAATTGATTTCGGACCTATCACGCAAATGCGCATATTAATTACGCATTTTGTTTGAAAATAATTTTAGTATTCAATTAAAATTTTAATTGAATGAATTAATGTTTTGATTGAAAATAAAATAGAAAATCAATTAAAATTTTAATTGAATAAATTAAACATTTAATTGAAATTTTAAATGAAAAAATTAAAATTTTTACTTGAAAAAACACCCTTACATAAAAAAAAATCAAAATTGTTCGTGTAAAATTTAAAAAATATAAGGTTTTTTATTGAATTCAAAATGTTTCATACAATAAATACACAATACATAAATTACAATATCAATAAAAATTTTAAATTACTTTCTTCTTAAATCTTTAACACTTGACATTGCATGAACTTTTGCCACTAACAATTGGTACAGTTTTAAATAAACGCAACACATTTTTTTTTATAATTCTGTTGTTATGCAAATTTTTTGTCAAAGACGATATGACGCGCACATGATTTTTTTTGCTTAAAATGTACACAATTTGTTTTTTCAGCAATAGTTTTAAAAATTTTAATTTGTATAATTAAGTCTTTAAAAATTGTTACTTATATTATATATAAATTGTTACTTATATTATACACAACAGTGAATTAAATTATTTATTAATAAATTCATATTTGCTTTATGTACAGTCCTTTTCTTTATCCGCAACTTTATGACGCGTCATCTTGCTTGAAAGAAACAATAATACTAAAAGTATTTTTTTTTCAATTTGTATGTATTCATTTGCTGACAGCGCTTCTGCATGCAAAACAATATAAATAAAGTTTTTTTTGTATTTTTTGCATGTTTGTGTGTGCTTTGGCTGCTAACAACAGTGCATACAAAACCGGTTTACTTTATTTTTTCAGCAAAGTTAAAAATTCAATTAAAACATTAATTGAATCAATTAAAATATTTAATTGAAACTGCTTTTAAAATTAAATAAAATTTTAATTGAAAAAAAATTTGCCATATTATTTTCTGTGTAATAGAAAAAGTCTCAGATTCTGAAACATTTTTCTTCTACGAAAAGTCTTAGATTCTGAGACATTTTTCGTATAGAAAAAGTCTCAGAATATGAGACATTTTTGGTAGAGAAAAAGTCTTAGATTCTGACGCATTTTTCGTATAATAAAAGTTTTAGATTCTGAGACAATTTTCTTCTAGAAAAAGTCTCAGATTCTGAGACATTTTTCTTAAAGAAAAACTCTCAGATTCTGAGACATATTTCTTATAGAAAAAGTCTCAGATTCTGAGAAATTTTTTTTGTAGAAAAAGTCTCAGAATTATGTTAGTAAAATCAACTGAAAATGTCAGTTAAAATAACTACTTTGTAAGTTGTTTTGGGGTCAACTACTTTTTCAGTTAATTCAACTAACAATGTAAGTTATTTTAACTAAAAAAAAAAACAACTGACTTATGTAGTAAAAACTACTTACATTTGTAGTCAAAACAACTAAAATGTAGTAAAAATAAAATAATCAATATATATTTTTTTTTTTCAAACAATTTTTCAGAAAAAAAAAATTGAAGACCAAATTTTTTGAAAGTTTTTTTTTTTAAAAAAAAAAGTTGTGAAAAATAAAAAAAAAAATTAAATTTATTTTTATTTTTTGGAAAAAAAAACTTTGAAAAATTTTCAGAGATAAAAAAATAAAATTAACTACTTTAAATAACTGTTACTACATTACAGTACGTTTTTGTTAATAGTTCAAAAAAACGACTTAAAATAACTAACAGAAATAGTTGTTTGATATTTTTCATACAAAAACAACTGACTTTTTAGTTGAAAACAACTAACTACTGTAAAATATTCAAACAACTAACATGTAGTAACTTACATAATTTTCTGAGTGTAGAGAAAAAGTCTCAGATCCTGAGACATGTTTAGTATAGAAAAAGCGTCAGATTCTGATACATTTTTCGTATCAAAAAATTCTCAGATTCTGAGTACTGAGACATTTTTCTTATAGAAAAAGTCTCAGATTCTGAGACATCTTTCTCATAGAAAAATACTCAGATTCTAGACATATTTCTTAAAGAAAAGTCTTAGATTCTGAGACATTTTTTTAAGAGAAAAAGTCTCAGATTCTGAGACATTTCTTTTTAGCAGACAAAAGTCTCAGATTCTGTCACATTTTTCGTATAGAAAAATTTTTGGTTATGAGACACTTTTTGTATAGAAAAAGTCTCAAACTCTGAGACATTTATCGTACAGAAAAGGTCCTAGACTCTGAGACATTTTTCTAATAGAAAAAGCCTTAGACTCTGGGATATTTTTGTTATAGTTAAAGTCTCAGACTCTGAGATATGTATCTTATAAAAAAAGTTTCAGACTCTGAGATAGAAAAAGTCTCAGATTCTAATAGAAAAAGTCTCAGAGTCTGAGACATGCGAAAAATGTGTCAGGACTTTTTTTATACGAAAAATGTGTCATAATCTGAGACTTTTTCTATAAGAAAAATGTCTCGGATGTTGAGACTTTTTCTATATGAAAAATGTCTCAGAATGTCTCAAGAAACTGTAAATAAAATTTTATCCTTCATATATTCTGGTGACCGGAGAATTTCTCATATCCTTTCAAAATTTGTAACTATTGAAAAAATATTTGTTTCAGTCCCCTCTTTTTATACCCTCCACTTTAGTGATAGAGGGTATAAATAAGTTTGTCATTCCGTGAGTAACACCTCGAAATATTGGTCTAGGACCCCATAAAGTATATATATACATGATCCTCGATAAATTCTAAGTCGATCTAACGATGTCCGTCCGTCCGTCTATCCGTCTCTCTGTCTGTCTGTCTGTGTGTAGAAAACACGCTAACTTTTGAAAGACTTTACAGAGGCTAATGAAATTTGGCATATATGTTGGACATTTACCTACTCAGGTTGGTAATGCAATCCATCGAAATCGATTCAGTGGTTCAAAAGTTATGAGCAAAATACTGAATTTCGGCAAGGGTTTTTCGTGAATTTACGAGATAAAAAACACGCTAACTTTCGAAAGGTAATTCTGAGAATGCTGAAGTTTTGCGTATATATTTTTCGTTCCACTAGCCTAGTTCGTATTGAATTTCAGCCAAATCGGTCCAGTGGCTCCAAAGTTATTAGCAAAACCGTGAATTTCAGATTAGTTTCACCTTAAATTCACGCATAGAAAACCCGTTAAACATGTTCTAAAGACATTGGTAAGTCACAAAAATATTTTACAACGTATTTTTGTCACTCAAAAATATTTTTACAATTAAAAAAAATACTTTCAAAAAAAATTTTACACTCAAAAAAAAAAATTTTACACTCCAAAAAAAATTAGTTAATATTTTTTTTTAAACATTACTTAAAAAAAAAGTTTTTTTACACAAAACAAAATTTTTCTAATCAAAAATTTTATTTTTTTCACGTTAGAAAATTTACTATCACTTAAAAATGGCACTGTGGAGGGTATTCATAGATTCGGCCAAATCGAATTTAACTTTTCTACTTGTTTATATTAGTACTATTATCTCTATAATCACCCTAACTGAAACTGTTTACATTTCCACCATTTTATCAAAAAAAAAAAAAACACACACAAAAAGCCCACCCATCTGAAAAAAACTTTTGTTTGACTTTTTATTCTAATTAGAATGCACTTTGCATACATTGAAGAAACAACAAGCAACTACAAATCTACCAAAAAAATATACAAAAAACAAGTGATAATCGATAAAAATAACAAAATTTCAAAAACAGTTAAAAAATGTTGGTTAACAATTCAAAACAAAATATCTTTAAGAAAACCGCCCATTATAATGAAATACAAAAGAAGCTTAAAAAATAACAAAAAGTGATATTGTCATGGTACTAAACATGATTGTTTGAATTGTTTAAATTATCACACCAAAAACAAAAAAATATAAACAAATATTTAGAAAAATATAATCAAAGATTTTCAATCAAATTTAACACATTTTTTGTATGTTTTTGAAATGCATAAACTGGCCTTTACAAAAAAAAAATAATACACACGTATAGTGATGAAATTACCAAAATATCAAAAGTTTTTTTTTAAATAAACTAACAATCACTGTGAATTCTAATATTTAAGTGTGATTGCGCATTTGTTTTAAATTTTTTGGTAACTAAATGTTTTGCCCCTTTTTTTGTTGTCTATAAAGTTTAAGATAATACCAACAGACAAGTGTTAATTTTTAAAACCAATAAAATCAAAAAAAATTTACTTAAGTAGCTTTTTTTGAAGGAGAAGAAAAGGAAAAATCGTGGGGCCTTACCAAGAAATAATAATATAGAAATAATAATAATAATATATATAAGGCATTCCATGTCAAATCGGACACTTTGAAAATTTTTTTTTTAGATTTTCCCAATTTGTTAACAGTTTTTAGTACCCTTCGAAAACTCCTTCGTGGTAAATTTTCAGATTTTTTTGATGACCCGTTCAAAAGATACCGAATTTTAAAAAAATTGGTAGTTTGTTCCTTTACTCAAACTTCTTTTACTCATAACTTCTGCAATAATGGTCCAAATTTTTTTTTTTTTTTTCAAAATTTTTGTTTTTTTACATACTTTAAAAAAAAAAATCCCAAAAAATTCTTAAAAGCGCTTTTTTAAGTTTTACAATTTAAATCTCATTTTTGAAAATGTTTGTACTCTTCGATTTTTTTGAAATTTTTTTGTATAAAACTTCTATTGATTCTACAAATATTTTTTTAAATTTTTTGAAAAAATTTTATTGTAATTTTCCAATCTTAAAATCATTCTTACTGCTCCAATGGTGCGTCATAGGGGGTCATTTATAAGACCGACCCCCATTAATTTTTACGTCTAAACATTTCTTCGGATCAAACTAATCTCCAATTTCTAAGGGGAATCCCTCACAAAACGACATTTTTTAAAATTTGCTCCAACCGCTCTAACTGCCCTAATAGTGCCCTAAGAGCAACAATATGTATGACCGACCCACAATATTTTTTTAGTCCAAACATTTTCTCTGAACACATCTACCCTTTATCTCTAATTGTTAAGGCGGTCCCCATAAAATTTTTTTTTATTTTTTGTAAATTTGTTTTATTTAATCAGCTTCTACAAGTCCAATGGTGCGTCCGAGAGGGTTCATTAGTGAGAGCGACCCCCATTTATTTTTACCCTACTACATTTTTTTAAAACATACCTACGCCCTATCTCCACTCCCTAAGTAGGATCCCATACAAATAACAGTTGGAGCAAATTTAAAAAAAATGTAATTTTGAATGGAAGCCTACTTAGGGAGTGGAGATAGGGCGCACATTAGTTGAAGAGTGTCCGAAATTAATTTTTTTCATGTTCGCCGATTTGGATAATTTTTTGGTATTTTGTTGTCAGATATCTGAATATTATGATTCCTTAATATTAGGCTGATATATTTATTATTTGTTTGGACAGACACGCTCAAAGTTCATATATGTTCGCTTGTTTAAAATGGCATGCAAATTTACTGTATATTCAATCTTTTGGTACAATCATAGTAAACTTATCATTTGACTTTGTTGTATATTTTCGTAAATGACAATTGTCATGGATGAGATTTGCATTAAAAAAAGTTGTAAAAAGTGCCATATAAAAAATTTCGTAGAACAAAATATAAACAACATCAAAATTTCAATGTTCATCAACTTCAGTGGACTGCATCTTTTTAGCGCTGTGGAGCGCTGCTTAACGAAAGATGTCAAATTATAGCTTGAAGTCTCAGCTAAAAGTTAAAAAAGAATTCAGCTGCTCCTATCTGCTCCTTTCGAAAAAAAACAGTAAAAACTACAAAATAATAAAGTAACAAAACATGAATTTTCGTTCATGCATCAGAAACTCTGATTTTTATACCCTCCAACCACAGTATGGGGGTATATTCACTTTGCCATTCCGTGTGTAACACATTGAAATATCGGTCGAGGACCCCATAAAGTATGTATAATATTGATCCATTATAGAATCTAAGACATTCTAGCGATGTCCGTCCGTCTGTAGAAATAACGATGCAGTCCAAACAAAAAGAGCTAGACCCCTGAAATTGGGCAAGAATATCTCTTATGTTACTGGTAAGGTTAAGTTGGAAAATGGGCAAAATCGGAACAGGGAGAAAAAAATTCCCCCTTGAAGAACAAACAACCCATGAAAAATACGATATTTTTACGAGTTTTTTTTTTTAATTTTTGCTCAACAAATGTAACATTTGTATGCCATATTATGTTCATAGACCTGCGCTTGGACCAAGGGGATTAGAAAATTTGATTTTTTCAGGCCGCCCCCTTTTGGGGGCGTGGTTATAGAAATTAATTAAAAATAACGATAAAAATTTATTAATTAGGCGTAAATATCATAAACAAATAATTTGTAAACATATATAGCGGGGATACAGGTGTCCCCAACCCACTCCGCCGACCCCCCCTCCCCCCTCACCAAAAAAAGGACGCCCCTGCGATTTATTTTTTTATTTTAAACGTGTTGGAGGGTATAAAAGATTCGGCACAGCCAAATTTAACACTCTTACTTGTTTTTTTTTTGTTTTTTCTATGGGAGGTGGGCGTAAAAGTGGGCGGATCAGGTATATATTTTCAGGAGCCCATTCTACAATTATAATATTTATTTTTTGTGCAAATTGAGTTGATGCATTAAAAATCAAGGGAGTTATGCCACTTTTTCAATACAAGTTGTATGGGAAGTGGGCGTAAAAGTGGGCGGATATTTTTAAAATTTCAGACAAATGATTCTGAGTGTTTAAAAATGATATGTGCCAAAAAACAATGCCGTAGGTCAAAATTTAATTTTCACTTTGTATGGGAGGTGGGCGTAAAAGTGGACGGATCATTTTGATTTTTGCATTTTTTTCTTGATTCAAACAAAAAATGACTATGTGCCAAGTTTCATTGTCCTTCGACAACTTCTTCTATTTTTAGCCGCTCGTTCTATGAACATCAACCAATGTGGGGCGTAGGTATGTTTTAAAAAAATGTTGTGGGGTAAAACTAAATGGGGGTCGCTCTCACTAATGACCCCTCTCGGACGCACCATTGCACTGTGGGCCAGCATCCAAGAATTTTGGCCAAAACTAGAATACAGAGGATAGAAGTTTTTATAAACTGGCAAAAGAGGTTTAGGCAGTGGCTAATCACAAATCTGGAATCAAAAATTTAAAATTCAAAATGGCGGATACAAAATGGCGGCCATAAATTTTTAAATTTGAATATATAATACTTAAAATATTTGTTTATAAAGGATATGGCGACGCTGATTACGAATATGAAATCGAAAATTTAAAATTCAAAATGGCGGATTCAAAATGGTGGTAAAAAACTTTTAGATTTGTATACATCGAACTTTATTTATTGGTTTATGAAGGATATGGCGTCGCTAATTACGAATTTGGAATCAGAAAATAGAAATTCAAAATGGTGGATTCAAAATGGCGGCCAAAAGTTTTAAAATTTGTAAATATTAAACTTCAATTATTTGTTTATCAATGATATGGCGTCACTAATTACGAATATGAAATCGAAAATTTTAAATTCAAAATGGCGGGTTCAAAATGGTGGCTTTTTATTTAAAAATTGGTAAATATTGAACTTAAATTATTTGTTTCTACTTGATATGGCTTCGATGTTTGCGAATATAGAATTAGCAGAAAAGTGTTTTCGTGAGCACATTAATATAAACAAAATCCAAGAAAGTCGTAATTAACAAGAAAAGTTTTGTTATTGTAAATTACATACAAACTATTTTGTGGAAATGAACTTAAATGAAGAGGTGTTAACTTTATTTTTATTTGTCTTCTTTTTTTCTCACACAGAAATAATGTAATCAAACTAAAGATGAAAATTGCACCGAAATATACCCAGTAAAATTTTGAATTCCAAAGAATCGGTTATGTGTTGCGAATCGAATATTTATCACTTTAACTGAACATGTCAACTTGTTGACGCTTTTAAACGAATAATTAATTTATGCTCAAACTTATTAAATTCTAATCCAGACCATTAAACTGCATTGAAATTTCAGCATAAATGTATCATTAAAAAGTAGAACCTGAGGACGCAGTTATACAAGATATATTCTATATGAATTCTACGATAATGTTGTTCCTAAAAAAACCTCTCAAAAATGCTCATCAATTGCCACTATCGGCTAATTAAAGTGGTAACCCATAAATATCATCCGCTTAAATGCGTCACTGAATATGTGAGCATTAAGAATTTATAATATCGCCAAAAGCAAAATCAAGTTTCGGCTTAATCATAATAGAGATTATTATACACGAATTTGGGGGTCCTATCTATGTATATAATATAACGTTTATATATATATAGTATAGTTTACAGATTTTTGACAATTACAACTTAATAAAACCGAATATCGCTAACAAGGGAAGTCTCCCTGGTGTCACCCTCCGATCTTCATGAAATTTGGATATGTTATTAAGAACGAAAATTAATTCGACACGTATTTTTTTTTAGCGGCCCAAATTCATTTTTTAGAGGGGTCGATTTGTATGGGGGGAAATTGACCTTTTTCAGTTTTTCACGATTTAAGCCTATTTAAACAAAATTAATATAGGCATGTGTGGTATCAGATTAAAGGTATTAAAAATACCTATCTCGTGGTGTTAACAACGGGCCATAGAAGTTAATATTTTTTGACTTATTAACAAAAATGTCCTAAAATTTTAGTATTTTACTCAATATGACGAAAAGTTGGGCATGTTTGGACACGTTCTTAGCACACGTAGATAGGTTTTCCAAAGACCTTTCATTTGGTATGCAACATGACTAGGTTTCTTTGCATAGTATAGGAGATAAACGAAAAAAACTGAAAAATGGCCTTGTCTTCCCCCCTCCTTTTTACCCCCTAAATATGAATTTGGGCCGCTAAAAAAAAATACGTGTCCCTTTATTTTTTCTGCTCTACAAAATAAAACCAATTCCATAAAGATCCGCGGGTGACACTAGGGAGACTTCCCTTGTAAGTCCAATACACCATTTAATAGGCCTTTAAAAAAACCTTTCGATCTGTATGAAATGTTCATATAGCTCCTTTGAAACAGATATAAAAAAAACGAAATAATACCGTTTTCCCCCTCCCATTTCCCCTCTTTAACCACCGAGATGGCAGGTTAATCTTAGATTTCTACCTTCTATAACATACGTGAATTGCAGAACAATCGGAGTGCAAGTGATTTTATCTTCCGTGCTAGTGTAGAAGTGTAATCTGAACGTCATTTTTTAGTTAAAGGACAATATCTCGGAAGTTTATGAATGGTCGCAGACGGTCGCAAAATTCTAGTTAGGGGACATATTAAGGAACACATTGGCATTAAAGGTTTTCCAAAATCGCTTGGAGCTTTTTGGAGATCGATGTTGAAAAATGGCGATTTTCAAAAAAATCGTTATTTTTTTGGGGAAACTTAAATTTTATACCTTCTTTAGATAATTATTGAAGTGTTTTAGATTTTGATATGTTAATACGTACTTCTTTAGTGATTTCTGAATGATTTTCAGTCAAAAATTCTTTAATTTCCAAAGTTTTTTTTAATATAATTAAAAAAAAAAATTGTCACAAAAATTCAAAATTTTGACTTTGACCTCTTGCCAAAGAAAATCAGAAAGCCACAATATTACAATATTTTATTTACATAATATTGAACATTCCAAGATTTTGAATACATCAACAGAATTTGGATGCAGCGAAATGGACTTTTGGCCAAAAAACGGAGATCCTGGCCCACTGTGCATTGGACCGGTAGAAGACGATTAAATAAAACAAATTTAAAAAAAATAAAAGAAATTGTATGGGCACCGCCTTAACAATTAGAGATAGAGGGTAGGTGTGTTTAGAGAAAATGTTTGGACTAAAAAAATATTGTGGGTCGGTCATACATTTTGTTGGTCTAAGGGCACTATTAGGGCAGTTAGAGCGGTTGGAGCAAATTTTAAAAAATGTCGTTTTGTATGGGAGCCCCCTTAGAAATTAGAGATAGGGTATTAATTTGTTTCAAAGAAATGTTAAGACGTAAAAATTAATGGGGGCCGGTCTTATAAATGAACCCTCTATGACGCACCATTGGAGCAGTACAAATGATTTTAAGATTGGAAAATTACAATAAAATTTTTTCAAAAAATTTTAAAAAATAGTAATAATCGTTATCCCACGATCCTCCTGGGCAAAAAATTTGTAGAATTGATAGAAGTTTCACACAAAAAAATTTCAAAAAAATCGAAGTGTACAAACATTTTCAAAAATGAGATTTAAATTATAAATCTTAAAAATCGCATGCTAGAGCACTTTTAAGAATTTTTTGGCATTTTTTTTTTTAAAAGTACGTAAAAAACAAAAATTTTGAAAAAAAATTGAAATTTTAACCATTATTGAAGAAGTTATGAGGAAAAGTATTTTGAGTAAAGGACCAAACTACCAATTTTTAAAAATTCAATATCTTTTGAACTGGTCATCAAAAAAATCTGAAAATTTACCACGAAGGAGTTTTCGAAGGGTACTAAAAACTGCAAACAAATTGGGAAAATCTAAAAAAAAAAAAAATGTCAAAGTATCCGATTTGGTACGGAATGCCCCATATATAAAATTGGGCCTAAATTTGTTAAAATGTTTTAAAAAAAATCCCGGTTTTTTATAGAATATTACTAAAATTTTGTTTTCTGTATTTTTCAGAATCTTTACATTTTATTGCTTTATTTCTGTTTCAAGAAAAACCGCTGTTGCTAGAAAAGTCTAATTTTTTTCAAAATTTTTCTGTATTTTCCCGGTATTTTAAAATGGGAGGAATTATAAAATTTTAGCTAATGTTTTTGTGGTAAGGCCGCATGATTTAAGTTTTAGTTTACAAACATTTTTTAGTGTTTAATTTTATTTTAATTCGTGGGAGCGTCTTATGATTTTTTTTTTGTAATCTGATTTGTTTTTCCAATTTTAATGTCATTGCAATAAAGCTAAAACTGAAGCCTCTTTTTTTAACGTCAAAACAGTACATGTTTGATATCCAAAACTGCGGTATTCTTCTATTTCTATTTGACGATGATGACGATCACTTCATTAGTTAAGGTTACACAAGGTTTTTTTATTTTAATTTGATTATTTACCAATCTTTGGTATTAGAATGGTGTTAGTTTTTTATTTTCCAAAGTTATTGTCTATTTAACTATTTTTTTTTTGTTGTAAAATCTTCTAATGATGCTGCTGCTCAGGTGTTACAGTGATGTTTTTTTTTTTTTGTTTTATTTGTTGTTGTCATTGTTTTGGGATGTTGTTAAGGTAATTGAGTATTTTTGGTGTTGGATCTATATGATGTTGCCATTGGATCTTGTTAATTTTCCAACATAGAAATAAAAAAATAAAAAAATCTATACAATTACCTAATTGTGTGGAGTTGTTATTGATTTTTTTTTATTTTCAAATTTAATTTGCAATCATCGTGATTTAAGTCTGGTGTTGGGTGTACAAGGTTATTTGGAAAATATGTTTACAAAAAAAAAAAAAAAAAAAAAAAGTGATTAACTAAAGTAAACAAAAGAATTAAGAAACAAACTTCTTTTTTTTGTAAATTAACAATGTTTTGGAATCTGAGATATTTTTTTGTGTAGAAATCCCTTAATCTATGAAAGATATATTTTTTCAATTTATGTTTGAAATATTATAAAATAAAAAATCGTCCCGCTTAGGGTTACAGTATCTATAACTTCAGACCAAATGGATTCAAAATATTTAAATTTTTTATATTGTTTTTGTTTCTGTTATTACATATGGAGCACGAGCTCAAATTCTATCTATATATATAAAAGAGTAATGTGACTGACTGACTGACTGACTGACTGACTTATATACTCATTCATCATCGCCCAGCCCAAACCGCTGAAGCTAGAGACTTGAAATTTGGACTGTAGGTCCACCTCCCGGAATATAGATCCACTAAGGCTGGATTTTTGCCAATGTTGATTCTAAGGGGGTAAAAAGGGTAAAAAACTGTACTTTTGGTACTTTTTATATCTCCTGAAATAATGGTCATAGAGACTTGAAATTTGGACTGTATGTTCACCTCCCGGAATATAGATCCAGTAAGGCCGGATTTTTGTCAATGTTGATTCTAAGGGGACAAAAAGGGTAAAAAACTGTACTTTTGGTACTTTTTATATCTCCTGAAATAATGGTCACAGAGACTTGAAATTTGGACTGTATGTTATACTATTGGAATATAGATCCAGTAAGGCCGGATTTTTGCCAATGTTGATTCTTAGGGGGTAAAAAGGGTAAAAAACTGTACTTTTGGTACTTTTTATATCTCTTGAAATAATGGTCACAGAAACTTGAAATTTGGACTGTATGTTCACCTCCCGGAATATAGATCCAGTAAGGCTGGATTTTTGCCAATATTGATTCTAAGGGGGTAAAAAGGGTAAAAAAATGTACCTTTGGTACCTTTTATATTTCCTTAAATAATGGTCCTAGACACTTGAAATTTTGAATGTAGGTTCAGCTCCCGGAATATAAATCTACTAAGGCTGGATTTTCCAATGTTGATTCTAAGGGGTAAAAAGGGTAAAAAACTTTACTTTTGGTACCTTTTATATTTTCTTAAATAATGGTCCTAGAAACTTAAAATTTGCAATGTAGGTTCACCTCCCGGAAAAAATATTCACCAAGGCTGGGTTTTTGCCAATGTTGACTCTACGGGGGTAAAATGGAAAAAAGTGTACCTTTGGTACTTTTTTAATTTACCGAAATAATGGTACCTTTTATAAAAAGTACCTTTTATAAAAAGTACCTTTTATAAAAAGTACCTTTTATAAAAAGTACTTTTTATAAAAAGTACCTTTTATAAAAAGTACCTTTTATAAAAAGTACCTTTTATAAAAAGTACCTTTTATAAAAAGTACCTTTTATAAAAAGTACCTTTTATAAAAAGTACCTTTTATAAAAAGTACCTTTTATAAAAAGTACCTTTTATAAAAAGTACCTTTTATAAAAAGTACCTTTTATAAAAAGTACCTTTTATAAAAAGTACCTTTTATAAAAAGTACCTTTTACAAAAAGTACCTTTTATAAAAAGTACCTTTTATAAAAAGTACCTTTTATAAAAAGTACCTTTTATAAAAAGTACCTTTTTAAAAAGTACCTTCCCGAGTAAAAATTTTTATATGATGCAATACATAATGATATATAACACAATATATATTTATACGCAATTTAATCCGAATAATGGTGGATATTTTTGCATTAAAAAAGATCAACTTGTATAAAATATGATTCGATTTCATCCGAGTTTTGACCAGACATTGCCATATTTCATTGGATCCAATTAGATCTAATTGCATAAAAACATAAAAAAATCTTGGTGTGTTTTGGTTTGGGTGAGTTACACCACAGGTCAACGATACATTCACCAAACATATAATTTTCTAAAACAAAAAAACTGTTTGGGTACGCTTCGAACCAGATAGGTGATATACATAACCCTAACAAGGAAATGTTTAGGAACATTTTAAAAGTTTCTTATACTCCCGAGTAAAAATAAACATATATAACAATATATAACTTGATACAAACATAATAAATCATATATGATTATACATCCCGTGAGGTATTTTCTAATTTTTTTAAATGCAGTCATATGTTGTAATATATAATTTAATCATGATTCGGATTAAAAGGTATACGGTTGATATAAATATATGAAATAATATTAGGGCCAATACAAAATTTGTTTTTCTGTATAATTTAATATAAAATTATATATAGCTTATTCTTTTCCATATATAAATGTTTCCAATTAAATGTTTCCAATTAACCAAAAATGTTCTAAGTTTTTTAAGCAAAGTATAAGAAACTTTTAAAATGTTCCTAAACATTTCCTTGTTAGGGTTATGTATATCACCTATCTGGTTCGAAGCGTACCCAAACATTTTTTTTGTTTTAGAAAATTATATGTTTGGTGAATGTATCGTTGACCTGTGGTGTAACTCACCCAAACCAAAACACACCAAGATTTTTTATGTTTTTATGCAATTAGATCTAATTGGATCCAATGAAATATGGCAATGTCTGGTCAAAACTCGGATGAAATCGAATCATATTTTATACAAGTTGATCTTTTTTAATGCAAAAACATCCACCATTATTCGGATTAAATTGCGTATAAATATATATTGTGTTATATATCATTATGTATTGCATCATATAAAAATTTTTACTCGGGCTGTGCTTAAAAAACTTAGAACATTTTTGGTTAATTGGAAACATTTAATTGGAAACATTTATATATGGAACAGAATAAGCTATATATAATTTTATATTAAATTATACAGAAAAACAAATTTTGTATTGGCCCTAATATTATTTCATATATTTATATCAACCGTATACATTTTGATCTGAATCATGATTAAATTATATATTACAACATATGACTGCATTTAAAAAAATTAGAAAATACCTCACGGGATATATAATCATATATGATTTATTATGTTTGTATCAAGTTATATATTGTTATATATGTTTATTTTTACTCGGGTTTTATAAAAAGTACCTTTTATAAAAAGTACCTTTTATAAAAAGTACCTTTTATAAAAAGTACCTTTTATAAAAAGTACCTTTTATAAAAAGTACCTTTTATAAAAAGTACCTTTTATAAAAAGTACCTTTTATAAAAAGTACCTTTTATAAAAAGTACCTTTTATAAAAAGTACCTTTTATAAAAAGTACCTTTTATAAAAAGTACCTTTTATCAAAAGTACCTTTTATAAAAAGTACCTTTTATAAAAAGTACCTTTTATGAAAAGTACCTTTTATAAAAAGTACCTTTTATAAAAAGTACCTTTTATAAAAAGTACCTTTTATAAAAAGTACCTTTTATAAAAAGTACCTTTTATAAAAAGTACCTTTTATAAAAAGTACCTTTTATAAAAAGTACCTTTTATAAAAAGTACCTTTTATAAAAAGTACATTTTATAAAAAGTACCTTTTATAAAAAGTACCTTTTATAAAAAGTACCTTTTATAAAAAGTACCTTTTATAAAAAGTACCTTTTATAAAAAGTACCTTTTATAAAAAGTACCTTTTATAAAAAGTACCTTTTATAAAAAGTACCTTTTATAAAAAGTACCTTTTATAAAAAGTACCTTTTATAAAAAGTACCTTTTATAAAAAGTACCTTTTATAAAAAGTACCTTTTATAAAAAGTACCTCTTATAAAAAGTACCTTTTATAAAAAGTACCTTTTATAAAAAGTACCTTTTATAAAAAGTACCTTTTATACAAAGTACCTTTTATAAAAAGTACCTTTTATTAAAAGTACCTTTTATAAAAAGTACCTTTTATAAAAAATACCTTTTATAAAAAGTACCTTTTATAAAAAGTACCTTTTATAAAAAGTACCTTTTATAAAAAGTACCTTTTATAAAAAGTACCTTTTATAAAAAGTACCTTTTATAAAAAGTACCTTTTATAAAAAGTACCTTTTATAAAAAGTACCTTTTATAAAAAGTATCTTTTATAAAAAGTACCTTTTATAAAAAAAGCTATTATTAAAAGTACCTCTTATAAAAAGTACCTTTTATAAAAAATACCTTTTTTAAAAAGTACCTTCTATAAAAAGTACGTTTTGTTAAAAGTGCCGAAAGTACACTTTTTTATTTCCTGAAATAATAATCATAGAAACTTGAAATTGGAAAGGTTCCAAAAAATATAATGGTCACAGAAACTTAAAATTTGGTATTTAAAATCCTTAGGTGAAAAAAAGATGTTTAAAAGTACTTTTTGGAAATTCCGTTTCTTAACGGGGATAAAAAGTATTTTTAATATTTGCTGAAACAATGATCCTATATAATTGAAATATGGAGTATAGGATACTTCTGTGAAAAAAAAAACATTCTAAAAGAGGTACTTTTTGGAAATTCCGTTTCTAATGGGGGTACTTTTGGTACTTTTTTTGTTCCTATAATAATGACCTTAGAAGAAGGAGATGGAATTGGAAATGAAATGCAGTAGAACGGGGAACAAAATGGAATAGAGCAGGGAACAATATGGAATGATATTTTTACTTTTATTTTACTTTTTCGTGTTTAGCTTTTTTCTCCATATTTTTCCCTCTATATATTTTTTCACTCAAACTTATTTTTTTTATTCCAATTTCTTATTTCACTGAAATATTTATTCACTCAAAATCCAAAATCCCCCGGAACAAACATGATAACATACCAGCGAAGTAATTCAAATTTTATTGTTTAAATTATTTATTGAAATATTTTTTTATGGAAGACTTAAACGTCCAAAAGTAAATAAAACAAAGACTATTTAGGGGAATTTTTTGGAAATCGATCGAGTAATCCTGATCCTTCTATTATCCAGTATTCAACACAACCGGTAACGAAGTACCGGGATGGTAAGCTAGTTTGTTATAAAGGAATAAGTTGAAAAATGCAGAAGAAAATTTAATTTCTAAAAATTATAGTTACATATTTCTGGTTTTCGTATACCGGTTTCAAAACCTCCAGTGATAATGATATTTTGTTAGTAGAATTATAAATCTCGTTTTGTTTTTTCATAGTCCAGCAAAATTTTCGATTCCAAATAATCGATTGTGGAATCAAATATACTACGCTGCATTCGATTCTACTACGTTTAATCGATGATTTTTGTTTGAGATTTTGACAAAAGTTATTCATCCATTTCCTCCAAATTACACCATTTCCCAATGTACTTTAATATTTCACAAATGAATTTTAAAATTGTCCAAATGAATTTTAAAATTGTCCAAATGTATTTTAAAATTGTACAAATCTATTTTAAAATTGTCCAAATATATTTTAAAATTGTCCAAATGTAGTTAAAAATTTTCCCAATGTTTTTTAAGAACACACAAAAAATTATTGGCTAAAAAATTTCAATTAATCTATTGATCAACAAAATTTAAATGAGTCAATTATTGTTTTGATCAACATTTTTGTTATTTTCTTTAACTATCAAATTACAAATTTTCAACATGCCAGATTTTTTTTCTCTTCAATTTATTTGAATACATTAATTCAAAAATAACTTTTTACTACGGTTTTAATTTTTTTTTTATTGTCGGCAACATATTGGAAAGCAAAAAAATATGAATTTCTTCATAATTTTTCCATAAGCGTGAAATTCATTTGTTAAATCAATAATTATTTTAATTGACTTTAAATAAAAAATCAATCAAATTTTTGATCAAAATCGAAAAAATGATTAATTGAAATAAAAATCAATTAATCACCTACAATTTGATGATTGATATAATAATTTTCTTTATCGGAGGAGTTTCAATTAAAAAATTAATTGAATCCGCGTTTTTGTTGATTGACTTTCGTTTTCAATTCTTTCTGTGAATGTCCAGATGTATTTTAAAATTGTCCAATTATATTTTAAAAATTTCTAAATGTATTTTAAAAATTGTCCAAATGTATATTAAAATTTTCCAAATGTATTTTAACAATTTCCAAATATCCCAGGAAAAACTAGGTAATTAGTACCCATTCCCAATTGGATTACCTGGTAATGAGTACTAATTACTCGCAGCGTTACTTTATACCCCAAAAAAAGGCTTTACTTTTAACTTACGATGTAAACGATTTGCAATCTGAATTTTCATAAAAATATATAAAAACAATTTTACTCTTAATTTGTTTTCTCTCATTTAATAAGAGCATCTAAACAAACAATGCAGTGACTTTTTCAACTTTTCGTAAGCGAGCTAGGAATGGGCTATTATTTGTTAGCTTTTTCGTAAGCGAACAAAGAAGGACTTGCCTCCAATGACATCGCCTTGTTAAAGTAATTAACAATGAAGTTGGGACGTAACTAGTTACTCATTTTCGTTATAAATCCCATAGTTAATTACTTGGTAATGGAAGTTTTGCTGGGATATATTAAAATTGTCCATTTGTATTCTAAAAATTTTCAAAAGTATTTTAAAATATTCTATGTATGATATTTTTAAATACATTTGGAAATTTTTAAAATACAAGTGGAAAACTTTAAAATACAATTGGATAATTTTTAAATTCATTTGGAAAATTTTAACATTAATTTGGACAATTTTAAAATACATTTGGACATTTTCAAAATATATTTGGACAATTTTAAAATACATTTGGACAATTTTAAAATGCATTTGAAAATTATTAAAATACAATTGGAAATGCTGTAATGACACAATTAAGATCGGGTATTGTAGTCGGATTTATTCTTATTGGTCGAGAATTAATCTGAATATTTTGAAATACATTTGGAAAATTTTAAAATACATTTGGACAATTTTATAATACATTTAGAAACTTTTAAAATATATTTGGACAATTTTAAAATACATTTGAACAATTTTAACATTCATTTGGTTAACTTATATCTGGACAATTTTAAAATACATTTGGAAAATTTTAAAATACAATTGGAAATGGTGAAGAACACTTATCTGTTCTCTGCAGTCACTTCTGGGATTCTAAACATAAATATATTAATGGAAGAATGAATTCTCTCAGTTCTGGAACATTTTTCGTATAGAAAAAGTAAGAGATTCTAAAACATTTTCCGTAAAGAAAGAGACTCAGATTCTCAGAAATGTTACGTATAGATAAAGTGTCAGATTCTGAGATATTTTTCGTTAAAAAAGTCTAAGTTTCTGAGGCACTTTTTGTAAAAAAAATCTCAGAGTCTGAAACATTTTTCGCATAGAAAAAGTCTCACATTTTATGTATAGAAAAATTCTCAGATTCTGAGACATTTTTTGTATGGAAGAATTCTCGGATTCTGAGACATTTTTCGTATAGAAAAATTTTCAGATTCTAAAATTAAAAGTAGCAGGTTCTTTTTCATTTTCCGTTTAGAAAAAGCTTCAGATTCTGATTTTTCTTTACGAAAAGTGTCGCAGATTCTGACACAGATTTTAAGACATTTTTGGTCAAGAAAAAATCGCAAATTCTTGGACATTTTTCGTATAGAAAAAGTCTCCGATTCTGATCCATTTTTCGTGTAGAAAAAGTCTGAGACTCTGAGACATTTTTCGTATAGAAAACGTCTCAGATTCTGAGACATTTTTCGTATAGAAAAAATCGCAGATTCTGAGACAATTTTCGTATGGAAAAAGTTTCAGATTCTGAGACATTTTTGGTATGGAAAACGTTTCAGATTGTGAGATATTTTTCGTATTGAAAAGTCTCAGATTCTGAGACATTTTTCTTATAGAAAAAGTCTCAGATTCTGAGACATTTTTGGTATAGAAAAAGTCTCAGATTGTGTGACATTTTTTGTATAGAAAAATTCTCAGATACTGAGACATTTTTTGTATAGAAAAATTATCATGTTCTGAAGCATTTTTGTATAGAAAAATTCTCAGATTCTGAGACTTTTTTTGTATAAAAAATTCTCAGATTCTGAGACATTTTTTTAAAGAAAAATTCCCAGATTCTGAGACATTTTTCCTATAGAAAAACTCTTTAATTCTAAAACATCCCAGCAAAAAAAGTGCGGAGTACTTCTATTTGGAGTGCTTTAAAACTATAACAAATGTAATGAAATACAACAAAAATAACAAAAAACACAAGAAAAAAACACACAAACAGTTTTTTCTACTCCATAAAAAGTTGTTATTCAGCACTTAACTCATTACCTTCCGCGACATTCCCATACAAAAGTAAGTAGATATTCAGTAGATAAGAAGTACTCCGAGCTTTCAAACAACTTCCAACTACTTCCACGGAGTAGTTCTTATCTACTGAATATCTACTTACATTTGTATGGAGGTGTCGCGATAGGTAATGAGTTAAGTGCTGAATATCTATGTATTCTGGAGTAGAAAAAACTGTTTGTGTGTTTTTGTCTTGTGTTTTTTGTTATTTTTGTTGTATTTCATTACATTTGTTATAGTTTTAAAGCACTCCACTGAGAAGTGGTAATGACTTTTTTTGCAGGGATTTTTTGTATACAAAAATTCTCAAATTCTGAGATTTTTTTTGTATAAAAAGATTGTCAGATTCTGAGAAGTTTTTCTTATAGGAAAAGTCTCAGATTCTGAGACCTTTTTTTATAGAAAAAGTCTTAGATTCTGAGACATTTTTTGTAAAGAAAAAGTTTCAGTTTCTGAGATATTTTTCGTAAAGAGAAAGTCTCAGATTCTGAGATATTTTTTCTTGAAAAAAGTAGATTTTGAGACATTTTTGCTATAAAAAAAATCTCAGCTTTTTACTTTCCATTGTGATACGACTTTTTACTTTACATCGCGATGCATTGCCCCAAATTCGTTTGTGCGCAAGTTCCCGTCATACCGTAAGACGGCCTGCTTCTTTACATTTTTCTATTCTTACATATTTCTTTGTTTATACCCTCCACTCTAGTGATAGAGGGTATATAAGTTTGTCATTCCCATAAAGTATAAATATTCATGATCCTCGATCGATTTTAAGACGACCTAGCGATGTCCGTCCATCCGTCCGTCCGTCTGTCTGTCTGTTGAAAACATGCTACTTTTGAAAGACTTTACGGAGGCTCCTGAAGTTTGGCATATACGTTGGCCATTTATCTGGTCAGGTTGGTGTTGCAATCCAGCGAAATCGGTCTAGTAGGTTAAAAGTAATGAGCAAAAGACTGAATTTCGGCAAGGGTTTTTCATGAATTTACGAGATAAAACACACGGTAACTTTCGAACGACAATTTTCAGAGTGCTGAAGTGTGTCATATATATTTGTCGATCCTCTGTCCCGGCTCATTTTTAATCTCAGCCAAGTCTGTCCAGTGGTTCAAAAGTTATAAGCAAAACCATGAATTTCAGATTGGTGTCACCTAAAATTCACGTGTTGAAAAACCCGAGTTTTAAAACAACAAGCTTTAAAAACAATTATAAGCCACAAAATTACTTTACAGAGTATTTTTGTCACTCAGAAATATTTTTACATAAAAAAAAAAATTACACTCTAAAAAAATTTTACACTCAAAAAAAAATTATTAAAGTTTTTTTTTTTTTTTACAAAAATGACAAAAAAAAAAGTTTTTTACTTAAATAAAAATATTTCTAATCAAAATTGTTAATTTTTTTTACAATAAAAAATTTACTATCCTTTTAAATGGGCATTGTGGTGCGTAGTTAACTTTTATACTTGTTTCAGTTACTTATTTGATTAAGGGGAATTGGGATATTATCGTTACATCGCCCATTCCCCTTAGATTTTTGGATATTCTTTACCAAAATAATGTTCTACAATATTATTTGTTAAACAATTTTAAAACTGTTCATAATCTTGTGCAACTAACCGGATTTAATTTCACTGCAAAAAAAATGTAACCGAAATTTTTAAAAAATATTTTAATTATATTCGTTAGTTATAAAAAAAGAATCGTTAAATTTAAAAATTCCTTAATAAAGTCATCAAACAGGATAGTTAAAACGAAACAATAGGAAAAATATTTTAACAATACATGTATGACAATAAATGCGTGACAAATATTAAAGCAGGAAACTGACATTTATCACACTACTAGTTTTTTTTATATGCTGCTCCTCTGCTGCTACGTCTTAATGGGAAATTTAACTTAATTTACTTCCACTTCCTACCTACCCTACAAATGTATAAAATACAATTGCTGCCCTGAACTGATTTCTATTGCTTTTGTATAAAGCAGAGGATTTAAAGAGTCTCCACACAAAAAAATAACTCAAACAATGGAATAAAATTCGTTCTACCTTTTATTATAAGAAAGAACATTATCATAATTAATGGCTCGCTTAATCAAGAAAAATGTGTTCTTTCACTTTTTTTGTGTTTGTTTCATAATCAAGTTATCATCTTTAAGCATGAAGATGCACAGACATGCAAGGCATTAACACCTTTTTTGAGCTCCTAAATATAAAAGGGTTGCTTGTTACAAAACATTTGTTTAATTTAAAGATTTTATTTTTTTAATTTTTTTTATGTTTACTTTAGTTCCCTTACAAAAGTATAAAAGTGGTCAACCACAGATAATATATACAAATGATTTTTTTTTAGCAATAAAATCAAATAATTGTCATAAAAGTCAATTTGAATCAGTACAACAGCAGGAAAAGAGGGTTAAGGGTCATGTGAGCATTTTAAAAAATAAAAGGATGCTCTAGAAAAATGTCTTAATTTGAATATTGTCCGTTGGGCTTTAGGTATTGTTTTTAAAAGGTAAAGGATTTTAATTAAGAAAACACTTAAAAAAACTGACAGGATAATTTTTCACATTTTGAAAATTTTAAGAAATTTTAAACAAAAATGTAATAAATTTGAATTAGAAATGGATTTGCATAATAAAGTATTTGTTTAGAAAGGTAAAAGGTCAACTCTTGAAGAAATTTTCAAATTTAAAATGAAATTTCAATTAACCCTAAAACTTCCAACCCGTCATTTTAACAAGACCAAAATTTAAAACTTTATAAAATCACCAATTCGTTTTAAAATACAAAATTTTAATTGTTTTCTAATAAAAATATATTTTTTTAAATAAATTTTCAAAAGAAGGTACACTTAAAATAAGCAATTGCCTAGCTCTACATTTCTTTCGGTATCCCAAGCGCCATTTCCCTGATTTTATACACTCACATTAGAATGAAACGAATTTTTCTTTTTTTATTTTCGAAATCGTCGGGGTCGGAAAACTTGCCTTTTTTCTTTAATATAAACACACAAAAATTTTGGACCTCTAGGACAATGTCTTTGGATTCCTTTTTTGGCTTCAAAATCGGAAAGTTCCGAACAAGTGAAAAACCCCCATTATGGAGGCTCTACTACCGGAATGCCCCTCATCTAAGACTCCCTGTATGGTATTATTATTGTAAAGTGGCGCTCCAAAAGGGAGTACAATCCACATTTTTTAGTGTTCTCATCTTCTTCAAGATCGTTAAAACACCCATTAGATGATGGTAAATTTCTAATTCAGCCGTAGGTCTGGTACGAAGAGCACCAGTGACACACATCAACGAAATTCTCTGCAGGGACCATAAGCAACACTTTATTCAAAATTTGTTGAAATTTACCCTATATTTAGTAGGAAACTGGACTCCTACTATAAATTCGGCAGTTTTACTCTGCATGTGTAAATTGAAACTTAGTGATTAATTCAAAATAAATAAAGTGAATAATAAATAAAAATATCACGAAAACAAAATAAAAACAGGTAAAAAAGTTAAATTCGGCCTTGCCGAATATATTGATACCCTCCACAATGTAAAAAAAAATTTTTTGCAAAAAAAAAAAAAAAATATAAAAAAAAATCCGCGAAAAAAATTTGGGTGAAAAAAAAATTCCGCGAAAACTTTTTTTTTTTTAACAATGTGTTTGTATTGGTTAAAATACCATTCGGTGATCAATTCTGTTGACATGTGTCAACTAGCAGTCGAATTAAAGCATTTTGTATTTTAAGGTTATGTTGAATTTACCAAAATTTTCGAGGTGTCCTTACATTTTCTTTCATAACTTCTGAACCGCTGAACCGATTTTGCTCAAATGCAATACCAAATAACTTAGGACAACAAGTGAATGTGCTAAGTTTTTGTCATATCTGATAAATACTTTGGTCGTGATCACCATTTCCACAGACGGACAGACGGACAGACAGAAGGACGGACATCGCTAGAATGTCTTAGAATCGATTACTGATCAATAATATATATACATATATATATACTTTATTGGGTCTTAGACCGATATTTTGATGCGTTACAAACGGAATGACAAACTTATATATACCCTCTATCACTAAGTGAAGGGTATAAAAACATCACACGCCACCCAGCATCAAACTCGTAATCTACACTGAACGAATTATTGTTCATAATATCTATGAACAAATTTCATAAAACCAAATTCATAGAATTTATGAAACAATTCATTGGCTGAATGAAGTATTGTGAAATATTTCATAGAATTGTATTCATAGATTCTGTTAGATTCAAAGAAAACATTCATAAAATTAATTAATTTTAGCAAAATTAATGAATTTTAGCAAATCCGACAAAAATGAAAAAAAAAGTCGTTGAACACGAACTGGATAACATACGTTTGAAACTAGAGACTAAATGTAGTAAAACCGCATTTGCAGTTTTTCTTTTCGTGATCCTGTTTCGTTTTAAAAGGACTTCAAAGTTTTAGAGGAATAAATTTTATAAAATATTTTTTTTAATATTTGTACTTGTCCTACACCCAAAAAAAACGTGGGTATTCAATACTAAAAATTTAACTAAATTTTAGTTCAAAAGGACCTAGTGCAGGAATTTGTAACCAATACTAAAATTTTTTACTAATATTATTGAAAACCAGTAAAAATTGCTAATTTTAGTACTTTGAGGATACTAAAATTAGTAACTAATTAGTAGATTTTGGTACAATATCACTTACTAAACCTTTTACTGTAGAATTATTTTGAGTGTAGGATGCCACTAGTGATAGCAAATAAAATAGGAGGGTCTCCCCTAATTTTCCTATTTTATAATGTTTACATATCAGGAAAAAGGAGGAAAGTTACGTCCTTTCAAAAATGTATCCTTCAATACCATTCAAAATTTTCAACAAAATATTTTCATAAAGTTTTCAAATGACTTCATTCACATGCTTTTATCCTTATATGGCAAATTAAATAAATGGAAAAATTAGGGGAGATATTCCTTTTTATTTGCCATCACCAGTGTCATTTTAGACCGAGTACAAAAATATTTTACAAAATGTATCCTTTAAAACTTTAAAGTCCTTTTAAAAGGAAACAGGATCACGAAATGAAAGACTGTAAATGCAGTTTTACTCCATTTGATCTCTAATTTCAGACGTATATCATCCTGTTCATGTTTAATATCGGCTGTCGGACGGTGTAATTAAAATAATGTTGCAATAATTAAAATAGTTTAATAAATATATTAAAAATAAAAAAACACAAAAATATTTAAAAAAATCATTGCTGTCCTGGCCGTTACTCGAAGCCAAGACCTACCGTCTGTGGTGTTTACTTATCAATCAGCGCCACCAAAGGAGGAAAATTTATTAAAATTAATTTTATTTTCATAGCCTTAAACTTTTTCATACGTTTCTAGTTTATATGAATTTGTTTCATAGACCCTATGAAGGATATCATTGGCTGACTTCTAATGATTTTTTTCATAGAATCAATGTACGTTTTCATAGCCGCAATGAACAAAATTCTTTCAGTACAGAACTTTAAACACAAAAAATAACTTCAGTGGGCCACAAAAAACTGTAAGTTCGTGGCTAAAATCCTTTGGGTGTTCATGAACACTATTGTTGAACTTTCTTTTTTTGGTCTCAAGTCTAATACATTTTGGTGTTGAACAGTGTTATAGAGCACTCAATTTACCTATTTCTGTTAAACGACAAAGAAAAGATTCAAAGCTAAAATTGTTTTCAGAAACATAATTTTAAAATTAAAATGTTTTTAACGACCTTGTCATTATAAATCTTTTTGCATATTTTAATGTTAATACTGTTTATCATGTACATTTAATATTTTTTATTTGTTTAATAAAAAAAAAAACATTAAGCATCATAATTTAAGACATTGTATTATATCAACAATAGAGTGGACAGAATAAATCAGTTTGTGAAAATTAAAAAAAGCGAAACAGGAGTTTAAACGAAGTCTCTTATATTAGTGCAAGCAGTGTTGCCAGGTAACTTTTTCTGTTGTCCAAAAAAAAACAAAATATCCTCAAAAATTTACAAATTTTTTCCGCTTAAAATTCTCTAAATTGGAAATGAATTTGACTTAACATTTTTTGTCCCACTTTAATAAAAATTCATTCTACTTATTAAATTTAACAATGAACGTTCTATATGTGCTAAATTAGCTAAATAAAGTTTTGTAGCATCTTTTAAATTCTTTGCAGTTTGTTCCTAATGATTAGTTTATATTATTTTTAAGTACAAAAGGCAGGTACACTGAAAAGTTATTTGTAAGTAAATTTAAATGAAAAACAAATTGAATCTTAAATATAATTTTAATTCTAAGAAACCCAAATGCATTTGAAAACTAAGCTCTGGCATGTTTTTAAAAACATATTTATCCTTATTTACTTTTTCTAAAAATCTCATAAAAGTCAGATAAAATCTTCATTGAAAGTGTTAAAAGTTTTTGTATTTTCACCTAAGTAGTGTAAAAAAGTCCTTAAAATAGTGTTAATATTTATCTGAACTTAAATTTAAATTCAGATCTGAGGAATTTTTTTCGTATAGAAAAAGTCTCAGCTTCTGAGACATTTTTCGTATATTAAAAATCTTAAATTCGGAGACATTTTCCGTATAAAAAGTCTCACATTTTGTGTCATTTTTTGAATGAAAGAAGTTTTAGATTCTGAGACATTTTTCGTATAGAAAAGGTCATAGATTCTGAGAAAAAGTTTCAGATTCTGGGACAAAGTTTCAGATTCTGATAAAATTTTCGTATAGAAAAAGTGTTAGATTCTGAGACATTTTTCGTATAGAAAAAGTCTTAGACTCTGAGACATGTTTCGTATAAAAGCAAATCTCAGATTCCGAGACAAGTTTCGTATAGAAAGTTTTAGATGCTGAAACATTTTCCGTATAGAAAAAGTCCAGGAGTCTGTGACATTTTTCGTATGGATAAATTCTCAGATTCTGAGACATTTTCCGTATTGAAGAAGTCACAGTATAATTTTCAAATAAAAATATTCGGAGATTCCGAAACATTGTACTTATAGAAAAAGTTACAGATTCCGAGACATTTTTCGTATAGAAAAACTTTCAAATTCTGAGACATTTTTAGTATAAAAAAAGTTTCAGATTCTGAGTAGGAGACGCATAGAAAAAGATTTAGATTCTGATACATTTATCGTGTAGAAAAAATCTTTGATATCAAGACATTTTTCGTATAGGAAATGTGTCAGAATTGGAGATAGAAAAGGTCTCATTAAAAACAAATTGTTTACACAAAAAATTATGACGGGAGATTTCACTACAAAAGCCAGTTAAATTAACTACATTTGTTGTTGTTTAGGCGACTTCTACATTTTACAGTAAAATCATCCAAAAATTGTTTTTGTTTTTAACTATTGATTAACAATTTCAAAAAACGGTAAAAACAACTTCAAATTACAGTTGTTTTTTTACTGTAACTCAAATTTTCGGATTTTTTTATTGACAAAAAAAAAAAAAAAACTTCTAGACGTAAAAATGGTTGACATTTTTTTGGGTAATAATTCCTGCTGCATCTGACACTTCCAACTCGTTCAACTTATCCGTTTGTTTAGTTTTGTTTTATAGTCTAAAAACAACTACATAAAACAAATGTTACTACAATCTAGTAATTTTATGTATTTGTTTTTTAAAACGACTTTTCATACACAAACAACTGAAATTGTAGTTGCAAACAACAACTACTTCTACTTACTAGACAAATGACCGTCATGTAGTAAATTCAATAATTTTTAAGTGTTCTATCATGGTTTTATATAGTAAAGAAAAATTACCTCGATCTGGAATATCCTTACTCAATTTTTCTTTTTGTTTATTCTTCTTAAAACAGGTAAAAACATAAATTTAATTTAATTTAATACGTTAAGACGGCCCTGGCTGTGCCAAAGTTTGTATACTTTCCAACATGTTAAAAAAATCAAAATTGCAGAAGTCTTTTTGAGAAAGGGATTTTGGTGGCGGCTGTAGGGGATATTCCCCTCGTGAAAATGTTTACAAGTTCAGTAATTATGCGTTTTGCTCTTTATTATTTTTATAATTTGTAGTATATAAGTTTTATAATTTTATTATTATTTAAATTATTTTTTTTTCACGCCCCCAAAAAGGGGCGGGGCGAAACAAACGGCATTTTTTAATCCCACAGGTTCAAGTGCAGGACCTTGAACAAATTTTAGCATAAAAATGTTTTATTTGTTTAACAAATATACAAATAAACACGTAAAAATTGTGTTATTCAGAAGAGGTTGGTTTAGTTCTCCAAGGGGTACATTTTTCCCCCTGATCCAATTTTGGCCATTTACGAACTTAACCTGTTTAGGACCAAAACACATACTCATGCCAAAATTTAAAAATTTGTTGAACATCAAAAATAACAGTTAGGTACGAATTTAAAGCAATTTTTTCTGAGTGTACTTACTGCTTGCTACTATATTATCGGATAATATTTAGTTTTGTACCATTTTGTTATTGTTTTATTTTATTTATTTTATACTAAAATTTATTATTATTTTATATTTTTTCACTATTGTAAAGTTAAGTTTGTTTTGTTTTAATATAAACTCGTATATTTTAACTAGCAAAAAATAAAAAAAATAAATAAAATGTACATGCATTACACAGGAGAACATTGTAAATTTTGAAAACAAATTATAAAATTGCTTAAAAACTTAAATTGAAAAATGATTGAGATATTTTTGGCCTTTGGAAACCGAGCTTAGTAATTAGTTTTCCAATTACTCAGCGACAAGTTAAGGTTATAGTCGGTTTCAAAATGTCCCTTCTTGTACCGTCAACACGTCACAATTGCCTGGCGATCCTGCAAGTACCTAAATAAGCTGTTCTTCTCACTTTTTATCTGCGATGATTAATATTTAAACAAAATCCAAAGATTTTATTTTAAACCAGACCTAAATTTATTTTACATTTTATGGAAATCTTATTACTTCAGTTTTTTCCCAAATTATTTAGAATCGGTTAATTTTTTTTTTTCCAAAATCTTGTGTTCTTGTGTTATTTTTTGTGAAATAGTTAAAATATATGTATCTAACTATTGCACAAGTCATGTTATACAATGATTACTTATTATATTGTATTATTAGCTTAGATGCTGATGATTTTTTTTTTTTGTCTTAAAAGTTTTTAATATGTGAGCTCGTTTTATAGATGATATCATCTTCCAATGATTGTTTTATTTTATTTAATTTATATAAATTTTTATTCTTCTTATTTTAATCTTCATTATAATTATATGAAAATAACTTTAAATGATGTACATAAGAGTGCCTTAAATTGTATGGCAACGAAAAGAATTAAAGATGTACATTTAAAAAAAATATGTGTAAAATTACCCCAGTAATGTGTAAAAAAATACAATGCGTAATATTAAATATGTAATTATTGTTACATTTAATGTTTTTAATTTTAAATTTAATGTTTTCAATTTTTAAAAAATCAATACACACAATTTGTGTAATATTACATATTTAATAAGAAAAATTTCGTTTCTGTCACAAATTTTATGAATTTTACAAAACGTCAGCGGTAACATTTAGGAAGAGTTTTTATGTAAAGGCACTCTATTTCAACAAAAAGAAGTATAAATGTACATTTTAAAATATTCTGTGTAAAACTACCCCAATACGGTGTAAAAAAATACAATGCGTAATATTCCGCATAAAATATGTAATTATTGTTACACATTTTATACAAAAAATCAGGACCTAGCAAAGAGAAAATTCTATGTTTTTAACCTTTTAAACAATCAATACACAAATTGTTTGTAATATTACACATTTAATACGTGAAATATCGTTTCTGGAACAAAATCTATAATTTTATGACTTTTTCAAAGCGATGATTAAGCTAACATTTATAATCAGTTTTTTATATCGGGGCAATCTATTGCAACGAAAAGATGCATAAATGTACCTTTTAAAAATGTCTGTGTAAAATACACCAATAACGTGTAAAAAATACAATACGTAATATTCCGCATAAAATATGTAATTACTGTTACACATTTTATACAAAAAAACAAGACCTACACTCTGATTAAAATGATTTCAGTTTCCTACTATAAATTGGGTAAATTTACACAAATTGCGTAATTCTACTTAAAAATATTATAAATTTACTCAACTTATAGTAGTATATTGTTTGAATTTGTTGAAATTTACCCAATTTATAGTAGGAAACTGGACTAATTTTTTAGGGTGTAACAAAGAGAAAATTTAATGTTTTTAAACCTTTAAAAAATCAATACACAAATTGTGTGTAATATAACACATTTAATACGTGACATTTCGTATATGGCACAAAGTCTATAACTTTATGACTTTTTCAAAACGTCAGCAATGATTAAGCCAACATTTAAAAATTTTTTTATGTCGAGGCACTCTATTGTGCCAGGCATGTTAACATGCCTTCTATGCTTGGAAGAGCTATGACGCTCAGAGACTTAATATAATACTTCTTCCAAATATAGAATGCATGGAATGGCCATACACATTGTTTAAAACAGAATTTAGCATTGATGTTTATATATTTTATTTGCTTTTTAGTTTTTTTATATTTGTAATTTAAGTAAATAATTTCATGTTCTATTTTGTAGATAAAAATCATCAGTTGTATTCAACTTATTGCAATTTAATAACAACAAATAAAATATTAACAACAATTATATTAAATGTGTACAGATGGCAAATTATTTAATGAATTTGTCAACAACTAAGCAAAGATGTGGTAGTTTTTAATATGAGTTTTTTTTAGCGCTTTTAGCATATAAGTAAAAGGTAAATCGAATACTATTTTTTTAATTTTAAAATAAGTGAATTTCGCAGATTTTTGTTACAATTTTTCCACACTCAAAAATATTGTTAAGGCGCATTTACACGGGAGAAAAAACTGCTAGACATAAGAGATGTTATCAGGATTTGCATATCAGTCTGCTTGTTGCTTAATAGAACCACATCATCAGCATATTCAAGATGTCCTAATCTTTGGTACATTCTCCAGTTTAAACCCACAGGCAATTCGTCAATGGCATCAAATACGATAACCATTGCGGTGATAAATAGTAGTGGTGATAACGCACATCCCTGTCTCACGCCGCTGATTGTTGTGAAAGTATCACTAAGGGAACCATCATGTAACACCCTACAAGTTGAATCTTCATAACTGCTTCTTAATATGTTGATTATTTTTTGTGGGATTCCCCTTGCGTCAAGTGCCATCCATATGTACTCTCTTTTTAGGGCATCAAGGCCTTCTCGTAGTCTATGAAGGTGAGGTACATGGTCGAATTGAATTCTGCTGCTTGCTCAATCAAGATACGCACAGTGCTGACTTGGTCGGTACACGATCTGCCAGGGCGGAAACCAGCCTGTGTATTACGTATGCTTTCGTTTAGAGTTTCCGCTATTCTTTCCAGCACAACTTTATTAAATATTTTAAAGACGGCAGGTAGTAGAGAAATTCCCCTCCAGTTGTTGCATTTTTTCTTATCACCCTTTTTCGGGAGTTTGATAATTATTGATTCCTTCCAGGCGCCCCAGTAGACTAGTTGGTAGCGTGCTAGCCTATGAGTCTGGTGGTCGTGGGTGCGATTCCCACCAGAGGCCTTGGTCTGTTTCGCTACAACGAGATGAAGGTCATTGTTACCAGTTCTCGGTTAGGTAAAATTAGTATATGATTTGTAATTATATGGTAATTCTTAATAAAATAAAAAAAAAAATGATTACTTCCACTCTGGTGGAAAGCTTTCGCTATTCCAAATTTTAAAAAAGAGAGGGTACAAAATTTCTGCCATCGCGTATGGTTCAGCTTTAAAACACTCTATTGGCAAACCGTCATTTCCTGCAGCCTTCCCACATTTCATGCTCTTAATTGCCGAACATATCTCATTTACTTCAGGAGGGTTAACGTTGATTCGGATATCTGAGCTTAATCTTCTTCTTATTCGGAAACTATCTTCTTCGCTATGTATAATATTCAGGGTTTTTTCAAAGTGTTTTTTCCAAACTTGTAATTGTTCTTGTTTAGCTGTAACTAATATGCCGCTGTCTTCATCTAAAACAGTAGAGCACCCACTAAAGTTGCTTCCAGCAAGTTTTCTTGTTATTTTAAATAGCTCCTTCATGTCACCTTTTTCTGCCGCTGTCTGCGCTTCAATACCCATGTTATCATAAAACATTTTCTTGTCTAGTTTTATTTGTCGTTTTATAAGTTTACTTATTCTGCTGTACTCGACGTTGTGTCCCTCTTTTGCTTGGGGGTCGTTCTCTCCTACCATAGTTGTTTTAAGTATTCTTCTCTGTTCAATCAAATCCCATGAATCTACGGATATCCAATCTTTCTGTTCTGATTGTCGGTAACCTAAAGTTTTCTTGCACAGATCTTGTAAATTTTTCTTTATGGATGACCATGTGTCGTCGGCAGAAACAGAATTGTCAGTAGGAGTGTTAATGTTGTGTATTCCTTCAATAAATTTTTCTTTAACAGAAGTAGATTTCATTTTCTGGATATTGTAAGCTCTATGACTTTGTACTGTATTATGCCTTTTCGGCCATAACTTGAGTTTCATCTCAGCAACCACTAAGTAGTGGTCACTACCAATTTCTCCACTCTTTTTATTTCTCACATCGCAAAGGAGGTTGCACCACTCTCTAGAAATGCAGATGTGGTCAATCTGTGTCTCGTATACGTTTCCAGGTGATTTCCAAGTTGTTTTGTGGGAGCATTTGTGAGGAAATATGGACCCTCCTACTTTAAGATTATTGTTCAAACATAACTCCAAAAAAAGCTCACCATTTTCATTGCAAGTGCCCAAAGCAGGCGTCCCCATTATCGGCTCATAACCAGTATTATCGGCACCTATTTGTACATTAAGGTCTCCCATAAGTATTTTGACGTCGTTTCTCGGTATATCTTGTAGAGTCTTCTCAAGCATGTTGTAAAATATTTCTTTATCATCAAAATGGCTTTCTTCTGTGGGGGCATAGCATTGAATTATTGAGATATTGGAGGTTTTTGAGTGGAAACGCACGATTATTATGCGTTCGGATATGGCTTTCCAGCTAATAATCGATTTTTGAAGTCTTTTTCTTACGTATATAGCTACGCCTCGTATATGGGGGTCTCCTTCATTAGGCATACCTGAGTACATTAACACTCCGCCTTTGTTGTTCTTAAACTCGCCACAACCATTCCACCTCACCTCGCTCAAGCCTATAATATCTATACGTAGCCTATCGCACTCCTTCGCTAATATTCCTAATTTACCAGGTTGATACATAGTCCTAACATTCCATTGAGCAAATCGTGTCCTTTTTGCATTGTCTAAGTCGTCATCTATGTTTCGGGATCGTTTTGTTTTATTTTTACCATTTGTGAAAACGCGAATCGTATTGAATTCGGGTAACCGCGGGTGATTAGCCTACAGTCCCTAGTTTGGTGGTAGGGCTGCTACCTTAAGTAATTTAAGTTGGCGGATCCATTGGTATCCAAACATGCCACGGATTTTCTATATTTGTTGTCGGCATTTACTCCAGACACAAAGATGTTGAGCTCAGTTATCCCGCTGAGCGGTCGGATGCAGAGCTGACTCTACTTAGTGAGAATATGTTACACACCTACCCCCCGAGACGTCATATTTACATATGGACCAGTCGGACTAGAAACAGCAATTAGGTTAAAAAAATTTTATAGAGGATCAGACCACTCCTTTACCTCCAACACTCGCCAATTTGTCCGGGCTTGTGACCGGCTGAGAAGTGACGTGACAAGATTTCTCAAGCAAGTCCCAATCAGGCTGGTATTTTGCTATATCAGGATAAAAATATGTGAATAATATCCTTTGAAAACTTTATCAAAATATTTTGTTGAAAATTTAGAATTATAATTCTGTTTTTTATATATTGTTGGACTTTATATTTTATAACTGGAGGTTTTTATTTATTTCGGTTTGAGTCCATATTAATTATTTCTGAGAAATAATTGTTTTTGTTGTACAATGAGAAAATCTGAAAAAAAACACAGGCTAAGTGGAGATGTCGACAGCTTTCGGAAGAAGCCACCCTTCCTTCGTCAGCACTCTTCGATTGTCACTGTAGGTGTGTAAGATTAAGATCAGCTATTTAAACGTACATTAAGGTGAAAAAGCGAACGGGAATCATATCACATTTCATTACCCATATGTTACGTTTAGCACGAACTTAATGAATCTATTTTTAACTTTTTCCAACACAGTTGTAATTTCTTACACTGTAGTAGATTTTCTCAGAGTTGCAACCCTTAGTAGGACTTTTCAAGTCTTGAAAAAGTCTTGAAAAATAATTATTTCTCAGAAATAATTAATATGGACTCAAACCGAAATAAATAAAAAACTTCAGTTATAAAATATAAAGTCCAACAATATATAAAAAACAGAATTAAAACTCAACTCATAAGGTACAATGCAATTTAGTAATATTTCTAAGAAATAGAAATACGAAATATAAATTCAAACCTAACGGACATTTTTCAAGACTTGAAAAGTCCTACTAAGGGTTGCAACTCTGAGAAAATCTACTACAGTGTAAGAAATTACAACTGTGTGTGCAATTACAATTCTGGCGTTGGATTTGAATTTTGTGTAAAGAGAGGGCGTTTGATTTAAACAAAGGCTTTGGCTTTGAATTTTGTTCTGGCTTTTGTTTGTATACACACACACAAAGAAGAACAGAAATATAATTATTTGGTGGAAGAAAAAAAAAATTTTTCCTGAAAAAATTTTTTTTTTTCGGTGAAATATAAAACTCCTTTGGTTTTTTATTGCTATTTTTTTAATACTTGTTTTTTTTTTATAATAATTGACGGTAAATTATATTTTCACTTTCTTTATATGTAGTTTTTTTTTAATTTTCCAATACACAGATGTGTTTCATAAACAAAATATGAAACACATCACAAAATCAACCCTTTTTTTGTAAAAGACTGGCAACGCCAAAGCAAGAAAAAAATACTCACGAGAGAGAAAACCCAAAAAAAAGAATTGATTCTATTCTGGCTTTGAAACGCTAGCGTTGGCTTTGAATTTTGTTCTACATACAAAATGTATGGGAACGAGCAAAATTCAAGGCTAACGCCAGAATTGTAATTGCACACTGTGTTGGAAAAAGTTAAAAATAGATTCATTAAGTTCGTGCTAAACGTAACATATGGGTAATGAAATGTGATATGATTCCCGTTTGCTTTTTCACCTTAATGTACGTTTAAATAGCTGATCTTAATCTTACACACCTACAGTGACAATCGAAGAGTGCTGACGAAGGAAGGGTGGCTTCTTCCGAAAGCTGTCGACATCTCCACTTAGCCTGTGTTGTCAATTAATTTTTTTCAGATTTTCTCATTGTACAATTTAGAATTATATTAAAGGATAAAGTTTTGCAGGACGTTACTTACCTACTTTTTCCTGATATCTAAAAATAATAAAATTGGAAAATTTGGGGAGGTACTCCTCTTTCATTTGCTATCACTAGTGGCACCCTAGGACAAGTATTAATATACCCGTTTTCTCTGATTTGTTTAGTCGTACACAATTAAAACATCTAATATTACAATAGATACAACCCACTTTAATCTCTTTCGTCCACCAATTATCGTATTTACTTACATTGTTTTTGTTCTAAATTTCATTTAAAGGCTTCTATTTGTATTATCTAAAACAAGTGTCAATATTAAAGAAAATGCATTAATTTTCCATTTATTGTGACCGTAAATAACTTATAATCAAACATATCAATCTTTCCAAAAAATAAACATCAACATATTCTTTCATTCAAAACGACCACGAAAATTTTAGCATCATCTATCAAAGTCAAAACAATAAAGAAATCTGTTTTCTTTTGCGAATTTTCATAAAAACAAAAACGCATTTACGAAAAAAAACAACTTCTTCTTATTTTTTTCTTCTGATATAATAGATATGCAAATTTTCTTCTCAATTTAGTTCTATTCCTACCTTATTTTTTTCTCTGGTTTTCCTAGTATGACAATTTAAAAAACACCAATCTTTAAAAGCTAGACTAACAAGAGCACCTAACACACATATCCATAGATATTACCATATATTTTGCTATGTTGTAACTATGGGAACTATTGTTAAATCTTTGAGTGGGTCTTTTTCTCTATAGGTAAAGGTAGATGAAGAAAAAAATTATAAAAAAAAAATTGCTGCAATTTTCTTCTTGTTAGTGACAAAACCGCCCGCAATTGCTGTCATTTCACAAAATGATGCTGAATTTGCGACACATTTCGATCACTGTCAAAGTGTCATTGAAAACATTTGTGACAATATATATATTGTGAATTTACGCAGCATATGTACATTTTATTTAGACAAAAATAAAACGACAAAAAACTAAAGAAATGGTTTCGACAAAAAATTGAGATAAATATTAAATGAACGTAGTAATTCAAAGTTGCAAAGGGGGTTTCTTAAATCGTGTTCAAAAATGAGAGGATTTTGAAAACATATTGCTAAATACAAACTTAAATTGATAATACAAAAATCAAAAATCTTAGAAAGCCCAGAGTAACAGAGAAATTATCAGATGTAGTCATTTTCAGTGTAAAAATCAGTTCCTTCCAAAAGTTACCTAATTTTTTTCCTACATTTCCTTAACGTAATCGCCTCTGGCTATCTTTATAGCAAAAATGTAAGTAATGTTAGTACTAGCATTTTGTGATATATTTGGGTAACTTTTTGTTTTAATTTTAGAGAAGAAAACAATTTAATGAGGTGACCAACCTGAAAATTTACAAAAAAAAAAACAAAAGACTTAAGCAACAAACTTCAAAATTAAATAATTGTAATTTTAAGCAAAAAAAAAAAAATACAGTTATCAGAAACCTAAGAAAAATTAAACAAATAAACAAGTAGAAAAGTTAAATTCGACTTGGCCGAATCTATGAATACCCTCCACAATGCCTTTTTTAAGTGATAACAAATTTTCTAACGTGAAAAAAATAAAAGTTTTGGTTAGAAATATTTTATTTTGTGTAAAAAAACTTTTTTTAGTAGTTTTTGAAAAAAAAAAATAATTTACTAATTTTTTTTGAGTGTAAAATTTTTTTTGAGTGTATTTTTTTTTTTGTTTTAGTGTAAAAATATTTTTGAGTGACAAAAATACCTTGTAAAATATTTTTGTGACTTACTAATGTTTTTAAACATTTTTAACGGGTTTTCAACACGTGAATTTAAGGTGAAACTAATCTGAAATTCACGGCTTTGCTAATAACTTTTGAACGACTAAACCGATTTGGCTGAAATTTAAAAGGAATCGGACCAGAGGAACGAAAAATATATATGCCACACTTCAGCGCCCTCAGATTTGTCGTTCGAAAGTTACCGTGTGTTTTAATTCGTAAATTCCAGAAAAACCCTTGCCGAAATTCACTCATTTGCTTATAACTTTTGAACCACTGCCCCGATTTCGCTGGATTGCAATACCAACCTGACCAGGTAACTGCCCAACATAAATGCCAAACTTCAGGAGCCTTCGTGAAGTCTTTCAAAATTTAGCGTTTTTTTCAACAGACAGACAGACGGACGGAGAGACGGACGGACGGACATCGCTAAATCGTCTTAAAATCGATCGAGGATCATGAATATATATACTTTATGGGGTCCTACACCAATATTTCGAGGTGTTACAAACGGAATGACAAACTTATATATACCCTCTATCACTACAGTGGAGGGTATAAAAACAGACTCTCAGACTTTTTCTACATGTAAATTATCTGAGATTCTGATCTGAGACATTTTTCTTATAGAAAAAGTCTCAGTATCTCACATTCTGAGAATTTTTCTATATGAAAAATGTCTCAGATTCTGAGACTTTTTCTATTTGAAAAATGTCTCAGATTCTGGACTTTTTATACCCTCCACTCTAGTGATAGAGGGTATATATAAGTTTGTCATTCCGTTTGTAACTCATCGAAATATCGGTCTGGGACCCCATAAAGTATATATATTCATGATAATCGATCGATTTTAAGACATTCTAGCGATGTCCGTCTGTCCGCCTGTCCGTCTGTCCGTCTGTCCGTCTGTCTGTGGAAATGGTGATCACGGCCAAACTATTACACGGAGATGACTGAAACTTAACACATTTATTGAAAGTTCTCCTGAGAAGTTTGGTATTGCATTTGAGCGATATCGGTTCAGCGGTTCAAAAGTTATGAACTTTATGCTTTAATTCGGCTGCTGGTTGACTTATGTGAACATAATTGAACACCAATTGGTATTTAAATAAGTACCAACATATTTTGAGACAAAAAAATAAAAAAATCGCGGATTTTTTTTCGCGGAAATTTTTTTCACAAAAATTTTTTTTTTTTCAAAGTGATTTTCCATTAAATAAAGTATTTGCATTAATCTTTTAGAAATTGTGGAGAGTATCACTACATTCGGCAAGGCCGAATTTAACTTTTTTACTTGTTTTATTTGAAAAATGTCTCAGATTCTGAGACTTTTTCTATATTAAAAATGTCTCAGATTCTGAAACTTTTTCTGTATGAAAAATGTCTCAGATTCTGAGACTTTTTCTATATGAAAAATGTCTCAGATTCTGAGACTTTTTCTATAAAAAAAATTTCTCAAATTCTGAGACTTTTTCTATAAGAAAAATGTCTCAGATTCTGAGACTTTTTCTATAAGAAAAATGTTTCAGTTTCTGAGACTTTTTCTGTATGAAAAATGTCTCAGATTCTGAGACTTTCTCTGTATGAAAAATGTTTCAGATTCTGAGACTTTTTCTATACTAAAAATGTCCCAGTTTTTGAGATTTTGTATACCCTCAAATCTAGTGAAAGAGGGTATATATAGGTTTTTCATTCTGTTTGTAACCCCTCGAAATATTGGTCTAAGACCCCATAAAGTATATATATTCATGATCCACGATCGATTTTAAGACGATCTAGTGATGTCCGTCCGTTCGTCCGTCTGAACGTCTGTCTGTCTGTTAAAAACACGCTAACTTTTGATAGGCTATACGGATGCTCCTGAAGTTTGGCATATATGTTGGGCATTTACCTGCAATCCAGCGAAATTGGTTTAGTGGTTTAAAAGTTATGAGCAAAAGACTGAATTTCGGCAAGGGATTTTCGTGAATTTAGGAAATAAAAAACACGCTAACATTCGAAATGAAATTCTGAGGATGCTGAAGCATGGCATATATATTTGTCGCTCCTCAGGCCTGGTTCGTATTGAATTTCAGCCAAATCGGTCCAGTGGTTGAAAAGTTATTAGCAAAATCGTGAATATCAGATTAGTTTCACCTTAAATTCATGTGTTGAAACCCCGTTAAAAATGTTTTAAAAACATTGGTAAGTCACAAAAATATTTAAGAACGTATTTTTCACTCAAAAATATTTTAACACAAAAAAAAAAAATACACTCGAAAAAAATTTTACACTCAAAAAAAATTTTACACTCAAAAAAAAATTTAGTAAACTATTTTTTTTTTCCAAAATAACTTTAAAAAAAAAGTTTTTTTACACAAACTAAATTATTTCTAATCAAAAATGTTATTTGTTCACTTTAGAAAATTTACTATCACTTTAAAAGGGCACTGTGGAGGGTATTCATAGAATCGGCCAAGTCGAATTTAACTTTTATACTTGTTTTAATATGAAAAATGTTTCAGATTCTGAGACATTTTTTAAGTGAAAAATGTCTCAGATTCTGAGACTTTTTCTAAATGAAAATACAAAAAGTCTCAGAATCTGAGCCATTTTTCATACACAAAGTCGCAGAATTTGAGACATTATTTATATAGAAAAAGTCTCAGAATCCGAGACATTTTTTTTAAAGTTTTCTATATCTAAATCTAAGCCTTTTTTTCATATGCAAAAAGTCTCAGAATCTGAGACATTTTCCATATAGTAAAAGTCTCAGAATCCAAGACATCTTTCATATAGAAAAATGTCTCAGATTCTGAGACAAAGTCTCAGAATCTGAGACATTTGTCGTATAGAAAAAGTATCGTATAGAAAAAGTATCAGAATCTGAGACATTTTTTCATATAGAAAAAGTCTCAGAATCTGTGACATTTTTCGTATAGAAAAAGTCTCAGAATCTGAGAGATTTTTCATATAGAAAAGTCGTCGAGTCATAAAAATAAAATGTCACAGATTCTTAACCCATTTCGATCCCATGTTCCATTTTTCGAACAGTAAAGAACACTTTTTTAAAAAAAATATTTATCTATGAAAGAGGTTAAATTTAGGGTAAATATGGTTACAAATTTTAAGTCTCATCTTTTTGCAATTAAAAAAAAATATCCCCCCTTGACCACCGCAATTTATATGTCCATCAAATGCAATGCAAATCAGCACAGAAATTATTTCAAGCAAAAACGAAAATTTAGCATTTTTTGATTTTCGGCTTTTATTTTTTTTTTGATTAACTTAAAATTTTTTTATATTTAATTTATTAATAAATTCCACTAATTTGAATTATTTTGAAACTATTTATTTTGAAAATAATGAAATAAATTAATAAAATAGCAAATAAATCCAAATATCAAAATTGCATAAAAATTTGAAATGCAGGCTTTTCTGGCAAAACGGCACATTGAAAATTTTTTTTGACAAGGTTTTTGAGATAAGCGGTTGCGAATTACCTTAAAAAAGTACCTTTAACCAAAAAATAACAATGAAATTGAATCTTGGTCCAAAATGGGTTAAATAATAAAAAGCAAAATCAAAAGACTTAAGACACAAACTTTTTTTTTGAATATTGTTTTTTTTTTTTGCATTTGCCAACCTGGTCTCTCTTTAACCTTCCAAGTTCTTCTGTTTGTTTACCTTTTAAACAAACCGTGTAAACATAATTTGCATATAATAAGCCAAATCAATGTAAAACCACGTTTTTTTTTTTTCTTTCTTGATCCGTTTGGTGGCTGTGTGCTTTTATTTCAAGTGCTTTAAGTATTATTTTTGCTGTGGCTTCAAAGATGTTGGTATAGGGGGGAGGGAGCGAGGGAATGGGGGTAACAAAGCGTACATTGTGGCTTAAAAAGCTTGTCAATTGTCAATCCCTTTTTTTGTTGTGGCCAGAGAACACTTAAGCGATATTGTCTCATTTTTGTTCAAAATACTATTGTCAAACTAAGTTTGATTTGGTTAAAGAAAAAAAAAATTGAAGTCGTTTTTTTTTGCGGGTGATATTGTCTGTAGTTGTTGTTGCTGGTATTGTTTTTGGCTTGTTTATGCATGCTAAGCATAACAAAGCATCACAAATTTTCAAACTATTTTTTTTTTATTTTATTATTTTTGGCTGATGATAATATTATGGTAGAAAAGTATGATGAATTTTAAAAGAGCAAATTAAAAAAAAATCTTAACCCTCAATCGACTAAGCAAAAAAAAAACACACACAAAATGTTGGAAAATTGTTGGTCAGATTCTGAACATATTTGTTCAACCCTCCGACTACACCATCCGTAACTATGTAGAAATAAAGCAACAAACACACACATAACAACAATAACAAACAAAAGTTTGTTATTGTTTTGTGCGTGGTTCTTGCTTTATGTCTACATAATTATGGACGGTGTAGCCGGAGGGTTAAGGACGGTCAAACAAAAATTCAGATATCAAAATTTTGATATAATTTTTTTACAAACTCATTCATTCTCATTTTTTTCAGATTCTAAAAACATTCAGCAGATAGGCGGACAAATGAACTATTGAACCTTTTTTATTTAGATTCTTAACCTATTTATGAGACGGATGGACGGACAAACACTTATTTAGGCTGTAGTAATGCCGTAAAATTAAAATTTTTAATTTTGTCATATTAATTGTAATTGTAAATAGTCGAGCTTTCAAATTTTATTTAAATAAACAGATTTTTCGAGGCTCGAGGCCAGTGTTTTTTTTTAATAAATCTCTCTTAATTTGTCTTGTGTTTGTCTTTTGACAAGATTTAATGATGAAGGAAGTGATACTAAACATTCAGCCCGTGGATATTTACGTCAAGAGCACAGCAGCAAAATCGGCTCTCAGGTTAAGAGAGTTGCAAATGCTTAAGCAACGCTCTTGGGGACACTCGACTATATTAAGTACGGTGGGCGGGACGGAACTGGAACAGAGAACCGACTATATCTCACCACAGACGAACGTTGACAGAACCTTCGAAGTCCAAATACCGACTAGGGAAGACTTGGCGGAAAACTCTGTTATTACAGAGAATGCGATCTCAATCTTTACGGACGGATCGAAAATGGAGATGGGTACGGGTTGGGGAGTCTACTCTGAATGCCTCGAAATCGGGGTCTCATTGAGGCTTCCGGATAAGTGTAGTGTTTTCCAGGCTGAGGTGCTTGCAATTGACAAAGCCGCGCAGTTAATTATGACAAGGGATCTTCGACCTTGCGTCATTAACATTTTCGTGGATAGTCTCACAGCTCTGAAGGCCTTAGAGTCAAATACTGTAAAATCGGAAATAGTTTTGAATTGTTCGTCGAATCAGTCAGCACACAATCAAGCTAATCTGGGTCCCAGGCCACAGTGGGGTCGCTGGGAACGAATTAGCAGATGAGTGTGCGAGGAATGGCTCTGAATCGGTGGGGGAACGTGTAGAACCTGACATCTCGGTTCCTATAGTGGAATTGATGAACGAAATTGATAGGATATCTGAAAATAGGATGAAGGATAGGTGGATATCACTGACTACGTGCAGGATATCTAGAACCCTGTGGCCACTGCCGAATCCTAAGAGGACAAAAAGTCGTCTTAGTTTTGGCAAACGGACGGTTAGCCTATTAGTTGGAGTACTTACAGGACACTGTATGATTGGCCAAATGGCCGTGCGTATGGGAATTTCTGATAGGGACTATTGTAGAAGCTGTGGGGAGGTGGAGGAAGAGGAGTCAGTGAAGCACTTGCTATGCGAATGTCCGGGTCTAATGAGGAGCCGCCTTAAGCATTTGGGGCAAAGATTTTTCGACGACCTGGACTGCCTAAGCGGTGTCTCATTGACGTCTCTAGCGGAATACCTCAGGGAAACGGGGTGGTTTAAATAGTAGAACTTTGTATCAGAGAGGGAGAGGGGAAATATGATTAGGGGAATCACAATGGGCCTTATGGCCTCCAAGTGAACTCGCCAAATGGCGAGCGCCCATCCAACCTAACCTAACCTAATGATGAAGAATGAAGAAAATTATAAAGTTTTTGTGTTTAAAAATCCCTGATGATGACCCCCTAAATATAGGTCGAAATATTGGAAGGGAATAAAGAAAGATGTATTTAAAATAAAGTGGCCTCGAGCTTTTAAAATCCATTGATTAAAAATTTTACCATATATTACTTAAAATGTTGCATACTTTTTCCTTTAAATGTTGGACAAATTTTACTTTTTGGTATAATTTTATTTAATATGGTTCTGTCATTGTTTATGGTCATTTACATTTTGTATTTTTCAGTGTTGTTTTTTTTCCAGAATAAATGGCAATGAAGTGTTATCTTTATTTTTTTTTATATTTTTTGCGACCATTAAAGATATTAAGCGGTCTTTAAATGAGTACGCATTTAAATGGTAAATTGGTCATTGTTGACCTAATTTTTTATGAGATCAGTTTTTTTGCCGTTGCTGCTGCTTTAATTTTTTATAAGTTCATTAGTGCTGATACGGTTTATTTAATTTTTTTTTCTTTTGGCAAACAAATTCAGGTTAATTTTTGTGTTTGATTATTATTTTTGTATAATTTTGTTAAAATTTAAATTTATTTTTTTTAAGTTTTTTTGTTTGTTTTTTTTAAGAGGGATTTTAAACTGTTTGTTATGCAAAATCGTGATCATAAGGCGCAAAAATAAGATCACGTTAAAAAAATTTTCTCATACATTTTCGGATACACGATTTATTTAAGCCAAAGCAAAAACATAAAATTGCATATAAGCTTTAGAAATTTTTTTAGCATAAATAAGTTACTGTAACACAAACACATATTAAATTCCTAACATTAGATTTATATGGGGGAGTTAGGTATGTATTTTTTTTAAACCAATACATAAATGTAGGTTTTATGATAATACAAATTTAAAAGGATACGGAGATATGTTAAGTTTTTTAAGGCATTGGTAACAAAAAAAAAATTCACAGTTATAATACAGAAAACGTCGACCATTTGGAGATAGTGTCCTCGAATTGTGTTCACATATGTCAACCAGCAGTCGAATTAAAGCATTTTCTATTTTTAAGTTATATAGAATGTATAGGTGTCTTTACATTTTCGTTCCAAACCTTTGAAAAATGGAACCGATATCCCTTAAATGCAATACCAAACTTATCTAAGCAACAAGTAAACAAGTCAAGTTACAGTCATATCTGTGTAATATTTTGGCCGTAATTGCCATTTAAACATGCAGGCGGATATCACTAAAATGTTTAAAACCGATCACTGATCAACAACTATGGGGTCCAAGACCGATATTTTGATTAGCTACAAACGGAATGAGAAACTTATATACACCCACACAAAGAGTGGAGAGTACAAAAAAGTGAAAGTGAAATTTTCTACCTTGTTTACTACAATCACGTAAATTAAAGAAAATTTCAGTGACGGTCATACGTGACTTACCAACAAATTGCTATTGACGACAACACACACTTTTGTACACATGGACCAGACTGACAAATTCTGAAAGTTGGACCGAAAACGTGCCTCCCAATTTGTATACCCTCCAACTACAGTATGGGGGTATACTCACTTTGTCATTCCGTGTGTAACGCATCGAAATGTCGGTTGGGGATCCCATAAAGTATATATTATTAATCAGTGATCGATTCTAAGACATCCGTCCGTCCGTCTGTAGTTAACACGATACAGTTCAAAATAAAAGAGCTAGACTCCCCAAGTTTGGCACGAATATGTCTAATGATCCTAGGCAGGTTAACTTCGGAAATGGGCAAAATCGGACTAGGGGGAAAAAAGTTCCCCCTTGAAGAACTAAACTAACCTCAGAAAAATATCATTTTCTTACATGATTTTTTGTCTTTTTGTTTAAAAAATGCAACATTTTTATGCTACAAGAAGTTCAAAGTCCTGCATTTGGACCCTGAGAATTACAAAATGTCGTTTTGCGGTCCGCCCCCCTTTTATGGGCGTAGAATAAAAAAAATTAAAATAAGCTTTTAGTTTTTAGCGCAAAAAGCACAAGAATGCATTTTTAAGCACACATTCGAGAGGAATTTTGCCCCCCCCCCACCAAAAAAAAAAAATAAAACGCCCCTGCATTTTTTTTTGCATGTTGGAGGGTAGATGAATTTGCGTTTTCGCGAAAAACGCCAATAAAAAAAAACATTGATCGATTCTAAGACATTCTAGCGATCTCCGTCCATCCGTCCGTCTGTAGTTAACACGATACTAAAGAACTAAACCAACCTCAGAAAAATATCATTTTCTTACATGATTTTTTGTCTTTTTGTTTAAAAAATGCAACATTTTTATGCTACAAGAAGTTCAAAGTCCTGCATTTGGACCCTGAGAATTACAAAAAGTTCTTTTTGCGGCCTCCCTTTTATGGGCGTAGAATAAAAAAAAATTAAAATAAGCTTTTAGTTCTTTAGCGCAAAAAGCACAAGAATGCATTTTTAAGCACACATTCGAGAGGAAATTTGCCACCCCCACCAATCACCACGACCCCCCCCCCCCCCCAAAAAAAATATAAAACGCCCCTGCATTTTTTTTTGCATGTTGGAGGGTATAAAAGATTCGGCACAGCCGAATTTAACACTCTTACTTGTTTTAGATGAATTTGCGTTTTCGCGAAAAACGCCAATAAAAAAAACAGTGTTTTTCTAAAGAAGTGTGAAATAAGTCGAAAAATGTATTAAATCTACTTGTGAGCTAAATAATGTTTAAACATGTCTGTAGTGAAATTTAGCGACGGTTCTTTTCGTAGAACATATTAACCCTCTATCTCCCATTTTTAAGGGTATTTTTGGTCCTCATTTGTAATGATCTCTCAGAAAACCATTAAATCGTGCATTTAAAGGGTTAAAATGTTCTACAAAAATGTTTTGCATCAAATTTCACTAGGAGTTGTTAAAGGCCAATAATTTGTGCAATGCTAGCAAAATGCTTAAAAAAGTAAAATTGTAAAGTATCTTTAATTAAATATAATACTTTACAATTTTACTTTTTTAAGCATTATACTTACAACCAACGAACTTTTGGTCTTTGGCAACCCCTACTAAAAGTTGATGCAAAACATTTTTGTGTAACATTTTAACCCTTTAAACGCACGATTTAATGAATTTCTAGGAGAGTATTTGAAATAAGGACAAAAATTACCACTAAAAATTGGAGAAATTACCCCTAAAAATAGATAGAGGGTTGATATGTTCCAAGAAACGAACCGCCATTAAATTTTACTGAAGATTTCTATTAACACTATTTTTCTCAGTAGTATATTTACTATTTTTTTTTTTTCGATTTATTTCATACTTCTTTTGTGAAATATAATTTAACATCATATTTTGTTTGCATTTTTCGCAAAAAAACTCGAATTGATTTAAAAAACCTGAGAGGCACGGGAATGTTATTTTTATACCCTCTTTCTGACTGGAGCGAATTTTTTCTATAGCGCATTTTTTTTTTTAATTTTTCGCAAAAACGCGTATTGATATAGAAAAACTGGGAGACACGGGTATTTTATTTTTGGCCATACACTCAGAATTTTTTGGTCCGGTTCATGTGTACAGCCAAAATTTGAAATTTGTCGGACGGTGTAATAATCCAAAATTAGAATGCCTCATGTGTGACGAACCGTAGTAAATTTTAATTTTAATCCTCGGCTACACCTAACATAAATATGTAGACATAAAGCAACAAACACACACAAAGCAATAACAAACAATTAAGAGTGTTAAATTCGGCTGTTCCGAACTTTCATATCCCCCAGCACGTTAAAACATTAAAAAAATGGCAGTTTGGGAGGAGGTCGGAGGAGTGGGTGGGTCACATTTTTCCTCGCGATAAATATTTACTAATTCATTTATTACGATTTTTACACTAACAAGGAAAGTCTTTCACAGGGCACTGGCCGATTGTCCTCAAACTTGCATATAGGAAAGAGGGGAGCAAAATAAGAGTTACCTGTTTTTTTATAGCTGCCCAATCTTACACTTAGCGGGTCAAAGGGGAGGGGGAAAACGGGATTTTTTCGTTTTTTGAGGATTTTTAATTTTTCTTCAAAAGAAACTATATGAACATTTTCTACAGGTCGAAAGGTTTTTTTAAGCCCTATCCAATGGTGTATCGGTTGTGTCCAAATTCGGCTTCGTTAAGTTCGTTATTGTCAAAAATGTATAATCGTTGGGGTAGTTTATATGGAGATGTTAATGCGTACGACTGCCAAAATCACATAAAATAATCTCTATCAAAATTAAGCTGACCCGTATTTTTTTGTTTAGCGAAATTCTTACTAGTTCGGCTCTTATACGGATTTTCCCGAAAGCCCTTAATTTTTCATAAGGTGGCAACCCTTTTTTAAATTTGAGATTGGGCAGCTAAAAAAACAGGTAACTCTTATTTTTGTCCCTCATTCCCATATTAAAGTTTCAGGACATTCGGTGGGTGGGGTCTGTGAAAGACCTTTCTTGTAAGTTAAACAATTTTATCATTATTTTAACAAATTTCGTTTATCCACGCCCACAAAATGGGGCGGTCTAAAACAAATGATCTGATAGAAAAATGTTTCATTTGCTTAGCAAAATTACAGAAAAAACCTGTGAAAAATTGCGTTTTTTAGTAGGTCGATTTAGTTTCTTAAGGGGGAACTTTTTTTCTCCTGATCCGAATTTGTTTATTTTCGAACTAAACCGGTCAAAAACTATAAGACATATTTGTACCGAATTTTAATAGCCTAGCTCTTTTACTTTGGACTGTATTGTCTTGAACATATGGACGGACAGACAGATGGAAGAACGGACGGACATCGCTGGAATGTCTTAGAATCGATCACTGATCAATAACACCTTACGACAGCCAATATTAAATATGAACCGGATGAACACTTTTTCATTTCGTGATCCTGTTTCCTTTTAAAAGGACTTCAAAGTTTAAATGATAAATAAAGGTAAAATATTTGTACTAGTCCTAGAATGCCACTGCTGATGGCAAATGAAAGAGGAGGATCTCCCCTAATTTTTCCATTTTTTTTATTTTGCCATATTAGAATAAAAGGATGTGAATAATGTCCTTTAAAAACTTTATCAAAATATTTTGTTGAACATTTTTAATGATATTGAAGGATAAAGTTTTGAAAGGATGTAACTAACTTTTTTTCTGATATGTAAAAATAATAAAATAGAAAAATTAGGGAAGATCCTCCTCTCTCGATTGGTATCACTAGGGGATATTAAAAATATTTTATAAAATGTAAAACAAAAATTATAAAATCTAAAACTTTTAAGTCGTTTTAAAAGGAAACAGGATCACGAAATGAAAAACTGTAAATGCAGCTTTACTAAATGTAGTCTCTAGTTTCAAACGTATATTATCCAGTTCGTGTTTAACGAGTTTTTTTTTTCATTTTTGTCGGACGGTGTAATATATATACTTTATGGGGTCCTGGACCTATATTTCGATGCGTTACACACGGAATGACAAAGTGAGTATACCCCCATTAGGGTGGGGCGATTTGAACATCTTAATGGGCGCTTCGCGTTTCTGATTCTTGGGATTGTACTGAGCAAAAAAGTCAACTAGACCATACGTCTACGGTGAAAATCGAGCCTCCCGATTTTGACTTGAAGTTTTTTCTCAGACTTTATTTCTTTGGAAAATTTGCAAATTTTCTTGGGCTCATATTTCGTAAGCTATTTGAAATTTTGACTTATTTTCAAAAGTAAAGTTGTAGCTATTGTCTCGGGCTACAATTTTTTTTGAACATATTTCTTAGAAAAAACTTCGTTTTCATGGTCAAAATGTCGAAAATGTAGAAAATTCACCACTCTTTGTAATTTTTTTTGGATATTTTGGCCTATAACAGCCAAACCATTGAGATTTTCGATCCAATACTAAGACAAAAATTGTAGCCAAGACAAAAGTTAAGAACTCTCTAGTACATTGCAAAAGCATTAGAACGCTCCTTCAGGCAGTTTTGGCCTTGTGAAAGTGCAAATTTTTTGTGAAAATATTGATAAATTACCATTTTCAGTTGTTCATAGCGCAAAATCATAAAAATGTTCTATTTCTTATTTTTTCCACTTTTTTTATCCAAAAATATAATGTTTTTTTTTGTTTTGTTCAATATTTATTTTGAAAATTCATTTAAAGTACAAAGTAATTGTATTGGTATTTTAAAATGCGTATTTAATTTTATGTGTATTTGATACTGTGATCGTCAGGGCATTGCTAGTATGGCAATACCGGAAAATAAGTTTTCTACGTTTATTAAGATGGCAGCACTTGCTAGTAGAGATGGGCGCGTGAGTGAATTTTGACTCACGCACGCTCACGCTCACGAAATAAAAATAGTGATCACGCACGCTCACGCACGAAATTATTTTTGCTGCTCACGTTCACGCACGCTCACGTGAGTAACTAAAATTTTTCTCACGCTCACGAAATAATCACGCTAACGAAGACTCACGAAATTAAAATTAACAAATTTTTATTTTACGTTTTTCGATTTCTTGCACAAAAAGTATTGATTTTCCTTAAAACAATAATAAAAATTTATTTAAATCACAATTTTGTATTAATTACCCTCTTAAGTCAATATAATGACGATTTTTATACCCTACACCACACTGTGGTACAGGGTATAATGAGTTTGTGCTGATGTTTGTAACTACCCGAAATATTGGTCCTAGACCCACCTTTAAGTATACCGATCGACTCAGAATCATTTTTTGAGTCGATTTAGCGATGTCCGTCCGTCCGTCCGTCCGTCCGTCCGTCCGTCTGTCTGTCCATGTAAACGGTGTAAACACGATACAGGTCGCAATTTTGAATCAATTGACTTGAAATTTGAAACTTAAGCCTCTCTTGGCCCAAGGACGAAGCCTATTGAAATTGGAAAAAATCGGTCCATATTTAGACCTAGCCCCCATACAAAGGTCCTCTTTAGTTTTGGCTCAAATGACTCTAATAACCGTATTATAATAGGTATCTTTTTGAAATTTGGAAGGTAAACATGTTTTGTCTTCACAAATCACCATTCCGAATTTCAAAGAAATCGGACCAGTTCTTCTTGTAGCCCCCATACAAACCACCTTCCCGATTTTCACATAAATGTCTCAAATTTCATGAAAATAGAAAATATTTAATTAAAATTTTGTTTGTGTATGTTAAACGCGTACTTAAATAACCTTATCAAACCTTGTAATCATCGGACCAGTTTTGGACTCAGGCCCCTTGTGAAAATTTCGCCCGATATTCAGTTTAAGCGGTTTATTGTTAACAAATAGAAGCCTATTTCACTCAAATTTGATTTGTGAGTGTTTTTTACACTTATTAAAGATTTTAAAACATATAGATCTAATCGGTCCATGGGAATCATTTTCCGGGAAACTCTGGTGTAGGGTATTATATGGTCGGTCTTGACCGACTATAATTTTCTTACTTGTTTTAGTTGTTTTTTTGTTTCAAACAGCACAAAACAATCACGAGAACTCACGAAACAAAAGTTACTCACGCACGCTCACGCACGAAACTATTTTTTCTAATCACGTGCACTCACGATCACGTGAGTAAAAATAAATTTCACTCACGATCACGCGTGATTCACGCGTGAATCACGTGAATCACGAAAAAATCGTGTCACGCGCGCATCTCTACTTGCTAGTAAGACCTAAGTAGCACACTAAATTTTAGAACCTCTATAACTAAATTTTGCGTGGAAAATTTCCAAATTTTATTTTATGTATACACTCAGAAAATTATGTAAGTTACTACACGTTAGTTGTTTGTATATTTTACAGTAGTTAGTTGTTTTCAACTACGAAGTCAGTTAATTTTATATGAAAAATATCAAACAACTATTTCTGTTAGTTATTTTAAGTCGTTTTTTTTTAATAACTAACCAAAACGTACTGTAATGTTGTAACAGTTATTTAAAGTAGTTAATTTTATTTTTTTTATCTCTGAAAAATTTGCAGTTTTAGATTAGATTAGAAGTTTTTTTTAAAAAAAAAAAAATATCGTTTTTTTATTTTTCACAACTTAAAAAAAAAACTTGGAAAAAATTTGGTCACAATATTTTTTTTTGAAAATTTTTTTGAAAAAAAAAAAAATATATATATTGTTTATTTTATTTTTACTACATATTAGTTGTTTTGACTACAAATGTTAGTAATTTTTACTTCATAAGTCAGTTGTTTTTTGTCAGTTAAAATAACAAACATTGTTAGTTGATTTAACTGAAAAAGTAGTTGACCCCAAAACAACTTACAAAGTAGTTATTTTAACTGACATTTTCAGTTGATTTTACTAACATAATTTTTTGAGTGTATGTAAGATATTGGATAGTTCTTACGAGTGTACTGATCATTTCATAGCTATATGAGCAGTATTTGCTGAGTTATTTGAGCCTTCAATAAGTCTTAGTAACACCTCAAGAATATTATTAATATTCTTCAGCTGATATTAAAGACTGGCGCTCTCTAGGAGCCAGTAGAAGAACTAAATTTGTTTTATCCCACTCAGAAAATTATGTAAGTTACTACATGTTAGTTGTTTGTATATTTTACAGTAGTTAGTTATTTTCAACTAAAAAGTCAGTTGTTTTTGTATGAAAAATGTCAAACAACTATTTCTGTTAGTTATTTTAAGTAGTTTTTTTTGAATAACTAACAAAAAAGTACTGTGATGTAGTAACAGTTATTTAAAGTAGTTAATTTTATTTTTTTTATCTCTGAAAAATTTTCAAAGTTTTTTTCCAAAAAATTAAAATAAATTTTCGTTTTTTTTTATTTTTCACAACTTTTTTACAAAAAAAAAAAACTTTGAAAAAATTTGGTCTTCATTTTTTTTCTGAAAATTTTTTTGAAAAAAAAAAATTATTTATAGATTTTTTTATTTTTACTACATTTTAGTTGTTTTGACTACAAATGTAAGTAGTTTTTACTACATAAGTCAGTTGTTTTTTGTCAGTTAAAATAACTAACATTGTTAGTTGATTTAACTGAAAAAGTAGTTGACCCCAAAACAACTTACAAAGTAGTTATTTTAACTGACATTTTCAGTTGATTTTACTAACATAATTTTTTGAGTGCTCTATATTATAAAGTCTCTGGTGATCGTTTACAATAAACTAACAAAAATGCGTTAAATGAACTTAAAACAATACAAGAATAAAAAATAAGAAAATAGAATAAAAATATGAAATAGAACATTTTTATGATTTTGCGCTATGAACAACTGAAAATGGAAATTTATCAATATTTTCACAAAAAATTTGCACTTTCACAAGGCCAAAACTGCCTGAAGGAGCGTTCTAATGCTTTTGCAATGTATTAGAGAGTTCTTAACTTTTGTCTTGGCTACAATTTTTGTCTTAGTATTGGATCGAAAATCTCAATGGTTTGGCTGTTATAGGCCAAAATATCAAAAAAAAAAAAATTACAAAAAGTGGTGAATTTTCTACATTTTCGACATTTTGACCATGAAAACGAAGTTTTTTCTAAGTCATATGTTCAGAGAAATTGTAGCCCGAGACAATGGCTACAACTTTACTTTTGAAAATAAGTCAAAATTTCAAATAGTTTACGAAATATGAGCCCAAGAAAATTTGCAAATTTTCCAAAAAAAATAAAGTCTGAGAAAAAACTTCAAGTCAAAATCGGGAGGCTCGATTTTCACCGTAGACGTATGGTCTAGTTGACTTTTTTGCTCAGTACAATCCCAAGAATCAGAAACGCGAAGCGCCCATTAAGATTTTTTTCCTTCCTTACTAATCGCCCCACCCTAACCCCCATACTGTGGTTGGAGGGTATTTTCCTTCAATTCCCAGCAAAAATAAATCGAAATTTTGCAATTTAACCTTTAATCAATGAATACATTCATGCATTTAATGAAAAACTTCATAAAACGTTAAAAAAAACACATTCTATGAATATTTTCATTATTTTCAAGTAAGTTTTTATTGACAGGAATTTTAATGATAACAGTTTTATCAATCAAATAAAAAATGGTTTCTGTTCTCATTTTTCAAAAGTTAATGCGAATTTTCATTGCTTTTTTCAGTGTAGAATCAATATTACAGACGATAGAAAAGGTTTTCGTTGCTGGACCCCACTTTTAATATTTGAAGTTTTTATAGCCATTAATAGTTTATAGTTTTGACCACATGATCAATTATTTTTATTTATTCTTTCTATTTATTTACAACTCCTTTTTAATAAATTCCACCTAACCGAGAACTGGTAACAATGACCGTCGTCTGGTTGTAGCGAAAAAACCAAGGGTTCTGGTGGGAATCGAACCCACGACCTCCACGTTGAAAGGCTAGCACGCTACCAACTAGCCTACGGGGGCCCCCATTATTTTAGGAGATACAAAAAGAAACAATGTACACATTTCAAAAAATTGAATTTTGCAAAGAGTACTTTTTTTTAGAATGTTCAGAATTCCCGTTTTCACAAATACAAAAAGTACCAAAGTATACTTTTTTTTATCCCATTTACCCACTTACAATCGGAATTTCCAAAATCCGTTATATTCCAAATTTCAAGACTTATAATTATAATTATTTAGTTTAGACTGAAAAAGTACTTTTTCGCATTCTAAGCGGTTAAAACAGTGTATTTTGGTACTTTTTCTATTTCCCGAGATAATTAGACAAGAAACTTGGATTTTAAAAGTACTTTATGGACTTTTTTTACTAATGATGGTCATAAAAACTTAAAACCATCCATAAAAACTTAAACAAGTCTGAAAAATGTGCCTTTTGGAAATTCCGATTTTAATAGGGCGTTAAAAACTACTAATCAATTACGCCTTGGTTATTTTTTAATTTTCTGTATTAATGAAATTAGAATAAAGAAGTACTTTTTATTTTGGTACTTTTTTTATCTTTTGTACTAATGGTGCTAGAAACTTCAAATTAGGAATACATTCTAACAAAAGTACTTTTAATGAAGTTTTAATTCAAACAGAGTAATAGTGTGCACTTTGGTATTTTTTCGACCTCCTGAAATAGTGTTAAGAAAAATTTCATATTAGGAATCTAGAATACTCCAGCGGGGAAAACAGTATTAAAAACAAAATTTTAGTAAGTTCCCTCACTATATGGAATGATTTTATACCAATTTTCTTTTTTATTCAAAAATTTTTCTCTTTGTTGTCAGACTCCATTGAATTTTTTTCACACAATTTATTTTTATTAAAAAAAATTAATTTTTTTGGTCAGTCTTGTTTAATGAAAAATTCTTGTATTCTAGGAGATTATTCCTCAAAGAAAAATTCTCAGATACTGAGTCATTTTTGATAGAAAAAAATTATTAAATATCCTCAAAATTTTAAGATTCTAAAATATTTGTTTGTATAGAAAAATTTTTCGATTCTGAGACATTTTGTCATGAAAAATTTTTAGAATTTAAGATTTTTGTGTAACATTAAACATTTTTAATAGCGGGAAAGAAGTGCCTTTTCTGTTCGTTTAGTCCCACTTCAAAATCCTTTCATATTTTCTATCCTCTTAACTGCAAAAAGAACAGGAAGCATTTTTCTATATCTGTTTTATAGCAAAATCCTATATACAACACGATCGCCATCGTCATCAGTTTCTTAAGATCGTCATCATACACCTAATGCACACACATGTACACCAGTTTTACTCCTAAACATCATTGATGATGATCACACGATATGGCATTTTAGGTTAATAATTTCCATATTGCTAATGTTATGTTATTGTTGTGACCAACAAAAATACAGCAAACAACAGCAGCAACAACAAAAACAACAAGAATAATAACAACAAACACATTAGCTATAGTGGGGGAGATAGCGTTGAAGTATAAGACGAGAATAAAAAGGCGATTTCGTGATAATCCATTATTAATGCCAATCAGCATATCTACTACTCTATACAACAACTACCACTTGTACTCTTTTTTTTTTTCTACAAAAAAAAGGCACATACAATTTAACCAAAAAGTTGAATTTTACACCGTTTTTAGAAATTAATGTTAGAGAGATTTTTTTAAAAAAAATATTTTAGAATCGAAAATTTTCTCCTTAGTAAAAATGTTGACTAATCGGAACATTTTAGTTTAGAAAAAAATATATTTCCAATTTTTATAAATGTAATAGAGTTTAAAATTTTATTCTCTTTGAAAAATATGGTAAGTTTTTAATTTTGATCGAATTTATAAAAAAAAATCAAAAGACTTAAGACACATACTTTAATTTAAACAAAGCCATTAGGAATGTATGTGTCCTAAATCATTTTTCTGGTGTCAGGAAAGCATTTTAAGCTAAGTTTTTAGAAAAGTTTGTCTCTTAAGTCTTTTGTTTTGATTCCACTTCCTGGCTAAATTATTAACTACAGCTAGAACAAATGTTTAGATGACTTTAAAACGAAAGACTTAAGACACAAACGTTGTTTTTAATTTAAAAAAAAAATATATTTTTTTTTTCACTTTTTTAATATTGTTAAATTCCTAAAACCTCCTGAAAACGGTGTTTGAAACCAAAAAAAAAATTGTTTTAGAAACAAAAGAACCTTCAAATTTGGTGTTTTATCGTGTGGCGCTTATCTTGGCCAAATAATCTCTTTCTTCCTTTTTTTTTTTGGTTGTGCATATATTTTTTTTTTGTTATGCTACCAATCGTGGCCAATTGGTTAGATTGTCGCCTACTGGTGTTGATATTTGCATTTACAGCCAAATTCAAATATTTTTTTCATTTTGGTTTCTTGAGAATAAAAATTTCACAAACTTTCTAAGTGTGTGTTCTGTTAAACTTTGTTTAATATTTTTTTTTATTATTATTTTGTGTGGTTTTCAGTAGTCTTAGTTCAGGACCTCCCAGTTGTTTTGCTTTGTTTCTGTTTTGCGTTTTTTTACATATTTGGCTGGCTACTGTATTTTACAATTTCATGACCTTAAATATTCAAAACAGAAAAATTCATAATTGTATTTTTTTTTGTCTTTGTTGGCTTGTATGAATTGTTTTTTGAAAAATTAGTGCTCCTTCTTTTAATGTTCGTGGTTAAAGTAACCAATATTTAATATTTTTTTTATATTAGTATTGTTTGTTCTTTTAAGTTTTGTGTTTAAACAAAAGAAACCGCCTTTTAGAGTGTATTATAATTTGACAGATGACTTGATTTAGTAAGCTAATACAAGTAGCCCACACGCATAATTATTGTGGTTTTGGTATTATTATATCAATGGGGTAGAACAAAAAATGCAATTGTGGTTAAAGGAATATTTAAAAAAATATTTTAAGATTGCTGCAATTTGTGGAGTAATATAAATGTATTAAGATTTACAAGGACGTTGTAAAAAATCGACAGAACTCTGGACAAGAAGTTGTCGTGAATATGAGAAAATTAAACACTGGGGTGTATCATTGAGAAAATTTCTTGGATAATCCCAGCTCCTTATGGGAATTATGGTTCAACAGACTTTTGGGAATTTTTTAGATTTTTCACTGTTTTAGATTTTTGAAAATTAAAAACAAAAAAAAACAAGTAAGAAAGTTATAGTCGGTCAAGACCGACCATATGATACCCTACACGAGTGTTTTCCGAAAAATGGGTCCCAAGTCTAAACATGGATCGATTGGATCTGTCTTTCGTAAGATCTTTATTTAAAGTAGAAAACGCGCACAGATCAAATTTTAGTGGAATTGGTTTATTTTTGGTCAATAGACCGATTTAACTGAATATCGGTCGAAATTTTTATATGGGGGACTAAGTCCAAAAATGTTCCAATTATATTCCGATTTGATTAGCTTACTAAAGTACACGTTTAACACCTAAAAATAAAATTTGTATCAAAAATTTCCATTTTTATGAATTTTGAGGGAATTACGTGAATATCGGGAGGGTGGTTTGTATAGGGACTACCAGAAGGACTGATCTGATTCCTTTGAAATTTGGAATGATGATTCGTGCATACAAAATTTGATTACCTGCTAAATTTCAAAGCGATATCTATTATAATACGGTTATTAGAATCATTTAAGTCGAATCCAAAGGGGGCGTTTGTATGGGGGCTAGGTCTTAACATTGACCGATTTTCTCCAATTTTAATAGGCTTTGTCCTTGGTTTCAAAGTTTCAAATTTCAAGTCAATTGATTGTTTCAAATTTCAAGTCAATTGATTGCAACTTGTATCGTGCTTAAACCAATAGATGGTCAGACGGACGGACGGACGGACGGACAACGCTAAATCGACTCAAAAAGTAATTCTGAGTCGATTGGTATGCTTGAAGAAGGGTCTAGGACCAATATTTCGGGTAGTTACAAACATCAGCACAAACTCATTATACCCTGTACCACAGAGTTGTGTAGGGTATAAATATGCTCTCGATGCATCGTGTTTATTGATTTTTGTGCGCTGCACAGTGGTTCGTGTAGAAGAAACACCCTGTCATTGTTTTTCTTGGTTTTTTATTAATAATAAAGTCTTCGTATATGTTTTAGAGGGATCTGACTCTAAATTTTACAAAAAAAAATTTGAAAAAAAAAAATTTGCTAAATTTTGTTTTGAGTGAAAAATTTTTTTGGAGTATAAAATTTTTTTTGAGTGTAAATTTTTTTAAGTGTACAAATTTTTTGGAGTGACAAAAATGCGTTTTAAAATATTTTTGCAACTTACCAATGTTTTAAAAACATGAAATTCACGGCTTTGCTTATAACTTTTGAACCGATTTTGCTGAAATTCAACACCAACTAGACTAGGAGAACGACAAACATATATGCCTTGCTTTAGCACCCTCCGAATTGTAGTTCGAAAATTAGCCTGTTTCTATCTCGTAAATTCGCGAAAAACCCCTGCCGAAATTAAGTCTATTGCTTATAACTTTTATAACTGACAGATAGACGGACGGAAAGACGGAAGGACATCGCTAGATCATCTTAAAATCGATGGAGGATCATGAATATATAGACTTTATGGGGATCCTAGACCAATATTTCGAGGTGTTACAAACCGAATGACAAACTTATATATACCCTCTATTATCACTAGAGTGGAGGGTATAAAAATAATCAAAATATCGGTGTTCCCAAACGCCTTTTATATAAATAAATTAAAAAAAAAAAAAATATATATTTTTTTTAGTTATTCTGTAAGCTAATCATATGTAAATCTGTTTTAATAGTTTTTATAGGTTGTTTGACAGTTGTAATCAAAGTAAAAGAATGTACAATTTTCCTCATCTAATACTAAATGAGTGTAGAGTAGAGTGTCCCTTATTTTGGAAATGTTGGAAATGTTGAGACGGTACCCCCTAATTTTTTTCCTTTTGACTAAAAAATAACTCAGGAAAAATTTTACGCCCTTACGACCACGCCTTCCCTACGCGACGGGGCCTTAAAGAACGGGGCCTAAAAAATCATTTTTCCATACAAACCAAAAAATTTTTTTTTGATTTTTAATTTTTTTTGTTATTAATTACAATATTATTTGGTTAGCTTATTCACGACAAAAAATTTGATTTTGGTGGGATGAGGCTTTCAGTTCTAAAAAATTTTTCGAAAAAAAAATTTTGAGCTTTTGGGTTCCTACAGTAAAAATTTTTTAAATTTTTTTTTTTTTAGTTTTGACAAGCAACGGTTTTAGTTGTAATGTTGCTTTTAATGATATATATTCATAAAAAAATATTATTCATATCTGTGACATCTTGATCGTGTATCGAAAAGAATAAAAAAATCATTTTTTACCCTTTTTTAGATCACGATAAAGATGTCACAGATAGGAATAATATTGTTTTATGAGAATATATCATTAAAAGCAACAATTCAACTAAAACGGTTGCTTGTCAAAACTAAAAAAAAAAAAATATTTTTTAAAAAATTTTTACTGTAGGACCCCAAAAGCTCAAAATTTTTTTTTTCGAAAAATTTTTTAGAACTGAAAGCCTTATCCCACCAAAATCAAAGTTTTTGTCGTGAATAAGCTAAGCAAGTAATATTATAATTAATAACAAAAAAAATTTAAAATCAAAAAAAAAATTTTTTGCTTTGTATGGAAAAATGATTTTTAAGGCCCCGCTCTTTACGGCCCCGTCGCGTAGGGAAGGCGTGGTCGTAGGGGCGTAAAATTTTTCCTGAGTTATTTTTTAGTCAAAAGGAAAAAAATGAGGGGGTACCGTCTCAACATTTCCAACATTTCCAAAATAAGGGACACTCTAGTGTAGAGTTGAATACATACAAATATTTTTGCTTGAACATAAGCGATTTGTCATTTAAATTCTCTTTACTTCTTGTAGTAGAATTTTTTTATTTGCTAAGTAGTCTTGACAATGGAATCTGACAAATTCCGTGTCAACTAACAATAAGTTTTCAAGACCCTTCGAATGTTTTGTTCTTCTATTGGTATACTTTATTTTTTTTTTGTCCCGTTCAACATACACTCGAAGACCCCAAATTTGTTGCATAGTGTAATTGCACTGTGTAATTACACGGATTACAGTCTTAGAATCAGGAGGTCCATTTTATATGAAATCAAGTCCGAGTTTTGAAAGAATCTGTAATAGTGGACTACCAAAAGTGAGAAACTATTGGTTTTTATACACTCCAACTACAGTATGGGGGTATACTCACTTTGTCATCGAAATATCGGTCTAGGACCCCATAAAGTATATATTTTATTGATCAGTGATCGATTCTAAGACATTCTATCCATATCCGTTCGTCTGTCCGTCCGTCTGTAGAGGACACAATACAGTCCAAAATAAAATAGTTAGACTTCCAAAGTTTGGCACGAATATGTCTTATATTCCTAGGCAGATTAAGTTCGGAAATGGGAAAACTCGGATCAAGGCGAAAAAATTTCCCCCTTAGAGAACTAAACCAACCTAAGAAAACCGCATTTTTCGCAGTGTTTTTTGTACTTTTGCTAAGCAAATGCAACATTCTTATCTCAAAAGAAGTTAAAAATCGCAAGGGGAAGGTGCCCCCTAACGTCTCTAACCAACCCCCCCTCCCCACAAAAAAAAAAGACGCCCCTGAATTTTTTTTACATTGTTTTTTTTTACATTTTGGAGGGTATAAAAGATTCGTGTGTAAAAATCTTTTTTTGTAATTTTTTGGATTCTAATACTCAATGGGCGTATAGTTGAATATATAAACACAAAAAAATTTTTTTCCATGAACGATTTTCATAGTATTTATGAACAAATTCATACAATTTATTACTTGTTCATAATATTTATAAACTTTTTTATAGTATTTATGAATAAATCATAATATGTGAAATTTAAGAACTATTTAACATTTTTCATAAATACTATGAAAAAGTTTATAAATATTATGAAAAAGTAATAAATTGTATGAATTTGTTCATAAATACTATGAAAATCGTTCATGAAAAAAAATTTTTTTGTGAGTATTAATATTTTTGTTTGAACATTAGCGATTTGTTATTTAAATTCCCTATGTTACTTGTCATATAGTGTTTTTATACCCTCCAACTACAGTATGGGGGTATACTGGCATTGTCATTCCGTGTGTTACGCATCGAAATATCGATCTAGGTCCCCATAAAGAATATATATTTATGATCAGTGATCGATTCTAAGACATTCTAGCGATGTCCGTCCGTCCGTCTGTCCGTCCGTATGTCTGTCCGTCTGTCCACCTGTAGTTAACACGATGCAGTCCAAAATAAGAGTTAGACTCCCGACATTTGGAACGAATATGTCCTATGTTCATAGGCAGGTTAAGTTCGTAAAGGAGCAAAATCGGACCAGGGGTAAACAAGTTCCCCCTTGAAGAACTAAACAAACCTCTGAAAAATACCACATTTTTACATGATTTTTTGTGTTTTTTTTTTAACAAATGCAACATTTTTATACTACAAGAAGTTCGAAGTCCTGATTTTGGACCCACAGAATTAGAATTAGAATTATAAAAGATTCGCACAGCCGAATTTAACACTCTTACTTGTTATGTATCCTAAATAGTCTTGGCAATGGAATCTGACAAATTCAGAAACACGTGTCGACTAAACCTTGCAAAAATTACCAACAGAAATAAATTTAACGAAATAATATTTCAAAAGTTGAAAAAAAAAAATTTATTTATTAATTAATTAGAAATATTTTTTTATTAGGTGGTTTACATTTTTTTTTTTTTTTAATTATGTGGTTATCTGTAGATCGGAAATCACATATACCCAAGTTCCGCACAAAAATTTCAAAATTCTAAGTTCAAGACACAATTTGCTTTTTGTACGTTTTAGAGTAAAGAGTCTTATTTTTTTTTTGTCAAATTGTAAAAAATAAACTTTCCGAAAAATGTTTGAAAAAGTCCAGAACACAAAAAAGTAGAGTTGTGTCGTTCAGGAACGAACTAGTTCAATTGAACTATTCACTTAACTGAGCGGTTTATCTAGTTCGTTCATTTCAGCTCTTTTAGGTCTTTTCGTTCATTCAGCTCAATTGGCCATTCTTTATTTTGATCTTTCAGTTCGGTCGTTCAATTTATTTTGTTAATTTTCTCAATAGGTATTAGTTTTTTCTCCTCTTTTGGTACGCTTTCCCATCATTTATGTGTTTTTTACAAAAATTTTATATATTTTTTTTTGTTTTTTTTTTTTTTAATTAATGTTTTTATTTAACATTTTTGTATTTTTTGAACGAAAACCAAAACAACAGACAAGATCGAAATGATTCGATCACGAACTGTTGAACGAAAACCAATATTGGCCGATTTGAATTAGATGAACGACCAACACACATGATCAAAATGATTCGTTCACGAACTGTTGTACGAAAAGACCAAATGAGCGATTGAACTAGACGAACGAACTAGGTCTTTTATCTGAAATGAACGAGAATGAGCGCTCACTTAATTGAACGATTAAGCACAAGTCTACAAAAAAGTTCTGGCAATTTTTTTTATGCCTTTTGGAATAAAAATTTTCATTATTAATGCTTTAAAAAAATATATTTTTTTTAAGTCCCGGACAAAAAATTAGTTTGCCAATTATTTTTTTATCGTTTTCGGGTAGTATGCTGTTGGCATACAGATTTTTGTATTTAAAGTACTGGCACTACGCTGGTTATTTTTTTGTTTTGTTTTAAGAGTACTTTTTTGATGCTGTCAGGACCTACGGGTCATCGATAGATCACAGTTATCATTTTAGTTTTCGGATCAGTACTAAAATACCAATAATACTATATCCTGACAATACTTGTGCCACCGTTTACATTACTGGGACAGTATTCGGCCACTTGTATTTTTCAGGCAGAGTACTTTTAGTAATCTAAGGCCTTATTATTATTTCAAGATTTTTTTTTCTGAAAAATATTCAAATTTACATTTGCTTTTAAAATCCCCTTTAAAACGTTTAATATCGCTCTTTTAAGATTTCTTTTTAATTAATTTGTTTTCATGTATGTGTCTTAAGTCTTTTGTTTTAACACAATTTTTTTTTTATCATTCACACCTATTTTTATTTTATTTTTTTCTTGTGTTAAATCTTAATATAGCTGCGAATTTTTATTCTTGTGTTATATTTGCGGCAGTTTTAAGAAAAACTCTAATTTCTTGCTTTAATCGTGTTAAATTTAGTAGTTTATTTTCCTAACCGAAAAATAGAAAAAAAAAAATTTGCAATTATAATTTTATTTAAGCTTTCAGTTTCTGGTACGTATACAAAAATACTATGTTCAAGCATGTAAAGTTGTGTTTTGTTTTTTTTTTTTTTGCAAACTTAAGCATGATTTAAAGATTTTAATCTTGTCTAAGGTTATAAACTTCTTTTTTTCTCATAGTGAATTTTAAGTTTTTTTTTTTTTTTTGTGTTTTTTCTATGTTACCGATTGACCACTGAACAATTGAATTTTAAACATTTTTATAACATGTTAGTGATACTACACACAGAACCATACCAAAGATGATTTTGTAACTTACTAACAACTACAGATACTCTACAATATGCTCCTAAAAATCCTTTTGCATGTGCTTTGAAGTAAGAAAAAAAACACAAAAAAAAAAAATCTCTAAGATATGCCGCCGCGCCGCCACAACTAATTGGATTTCTCTCTAGGGAGAAATCTTCGGTAAGTTAAACAAAAACAAAAAAAAAAAACAAAAATCCAAAAATCAGTTTAAAAGATGCTTTAGTTAGTCCATAATACTAAGAGTATAGTTCGCATATATACCAAAAAAAAAACAATAAATGTTTTACCAATTTTAAAATATGTAAGTCTAAACAGACTTGCATACAGTGCCCGACGAAAGCCTACGTTCAAAGTTGACAATAATAGACCTGATTATTATCAAACAATTTATGATTTATCAAGCTTTAATTTAAGCTTAACGGCATTCAGATTGAGTAAATATTAAATGTGCTATGAGGGTCGAAATGTAAATTGAAATTATTTGAATACTTCTTTTATAAATTTTTTAAAAAATATTTCAAAGTTGATTTTTTTCAAGTACAAAAACTAAATGTTGTCCCTCGTAGCAAATTCAATATTAACTTAATCTGGACGACATTGAGCTTTAATTAAAGCACTTTTGACGAATTGCATTTACTATGTAGTGGTTTCCGGCACTCTTGCAGGAGTCCCTCGGGATAATCATGCCATGGCTACTGCGTATCTTTACGGGGAGCCTGGCATCGGGATATATACCCTCCGAATGGAGGGAGGTTAGGGTGGTCTTTATTCCCAAAGCGGGAAAAATAAACCACAATACCGCAAAGGATTACAGACCTATCAGTCTGTCATCATTTCTATTGAAAACACTGGAAAGACTGGTAGATGTATATGTGAGAAGTATCCTCACATCAGACAACTTCAGCGAGGCCCAACACGCCTATCTTAAGGGTAGGTCTGTCGAGACGGCTTTAAGTGATGTTGTCGGTTTGATTGAGGATACTTTTCAAAAAAAAGAGTACGTTTTGGCATCATTTCTGGACGTGGAAGGCGCTTCAACAATGTCAAAATATCGTCAATTCTTAATGCCCTACGAAAAACGGGCACGGACACACAGATTACTCTATGGACGGGCAACATGCTGAAAAGCAGGGCGATTAACTCGAAAATAGGTGATGGTGAAGCGAGGAAAGTAGTTACAAGGGGCACACCACAAGGGGGGGGGGGTGATCTCTCCTCTTCTGTGGAATCTTGTAATAAATGAAATCCTCGAGTCACTCAAAGGAATGGGCATTAAGGTGGTTGCCTATGCTGATGACGTTGTGATCCTAATCAGAGGTAAGTTTTTACCAACGATTAGTGAACTCATGGAATCAGAACTTAAGATACTCTTGACGTGGGCAAGGGACAACGGTCTGGGAGTCAATCCCTCCAAAACCGAACTAGTCTTGTTCACGAAAAGGACTAAGATAGACAGGTTTGTTCTTCCCAAACTAGATGGAATCACCCTAGAACTATCTAATGAGGCGAAATACCTGGGTGTAATCCTGGACTCAAAGCTTTCCTGGAAAAGGAATATGGAGGAAAGGATGAAAAAGTCGTTATGTGCTTTTTACACCTGCAGAAGAACTTTCGGAAGAAGGTGGGGTCTAAAACCGTATATTATCCACTGGATATATGGTGCGATAATTAGACCAATACTTACCTATGGAGCGCTTGTGTGGTGGAAAGCAGCGGATAAGAAATCATATCTATGCAACCTACAGAAGGTACAGCGACTGGCGTGCGTGGGTATCACTGGTGCTATTAGATCAGCACCCCAGGCCGGTCTGGAAGTAATACTAAACATTCAGCCCGTAGATATCTACATCAAGAGCACAGCAGCAAAATCAGCTCTTAGGTTAAGAGAGTCACTAATGCTTAAGCAACGCTCTTGGGGACACTCGACCATATTAAGTACGGTGGGCGGGTCGGAATTGGAACGGAAAACCGACTATATCTCACCGCAGACGAACTATAATAGGAACTTCGAAGTCAAAATACCAACTAGGGAAGACTGGGCGGCAAACTCTGTTATAACGGGGAATGCGATCTCAATTTTCACGGACGGATCGAAGATGGAGATGGGTACGGGTTCGGGGGTATACTCTGAATGCCTCGAAATCAGGGCCTCAGTGAGGCTCCCGGACAAGTGTAGTGTTTTCCAGGCCGAGGTTTTGCAATTGACAAAGCCGCGCAGATGATTATGACAAAGGACCTAAGTCCTTGCGCCATCAACATTTTTGTGGACAGTCTTGCAGCTCTGAAGGCCTTAGGGTCACACACTGTAAAATCGAGAATTGTTAGTAATTGTATACAATCCCTTCATCGAATCGGTCAGCACGCAGTCAAGCTAATCTGGGTCCCTGGACATAGTGGGGTCGATGGTAACGAATTGGCTGATGAGTATGCAAGAGGTGGCTCCGAGTCGGTGGGGGAACGTGTCGAACCGGATATCTCGGTTCCTATAGTGGAGTTGATGAACGAAATTTATAGGATATCGGAGAATATGATGAGGGATAGGTGGATATCGCTGACCACGTGCAGGATATCGCGGAGCATGTGGCCACTGCCAAATCCTAAGAGGACAGAAAGTCTTCTTACCTTTGGCACACGGACGGTTAGCCTATTAGTAGGAGTACTGACGGGACACTGTATGATCGGCCAAATGGCCGTTCGTATGGGAATTTCTGACAGGGACTTTTGCAGAAGTTGTGGAGAGGTGGAGGAGGAGTCAGTGAGGCACTTGTTGTGTGAATGTCCGGGTCTGATGAAACGTCGTCTTAAGTATTTGGGGCAACGATTTTTTGATGACTTAGATTGCCTAAACAGTGTCCCATTGACGTCTCTAGCAGAATACCTTAGGGAATCGGGGTGGTTTGAGAGGTAGAATTTTGTATATCAGGGGAGTAGGGAGACAACTTTAGGGGAATTACAATGGGCCTTATGGCTTCCGAGTGAATTCGCCAAATCGGCGGACGCCCATCCAACCTAACCTAACCTATGTAGTCGTAAGTAAACTTTTGTCTGTCACTGTATACCAACCAACCAAAAAAAACTCCTAAATCGATAATGTCTTGATCAGCAGCTCTTTGGGACTTGTTGTTTTTTTTACATTTTTTTTTTTATATTTTTTTATATTTTTTTCTAAGCATCCACATAAAAATGCTTTACAACGTTGTGTAATTGTAATAGTATAGCAAAAATATTTATTTAATACTTAAAAAAAAATCTCTTAAACATCTTATGATGGTATTTTAGTTGTTTAGAGATTTTTTTTTATGTTCTTTTTCTACAAGATTTGGGAGTTGTAGGTGAAGTATTCATGAAAAGTTTATTATGGCACTACACATACATACGAATGAAAAGAAGGCGCGTGCAAAGGGGCAATTAATTTGTATTGTGAACAACCCACTAACATGCACTTTTAAAATAAAATGTTTGTTCTTGATGTACTTTATGGTACATTTATGTACGGTGTTTTTTTTTTTTTTTTTTTGGGTAAAAATGTTTTCTTTAAAGTGAAAAATTTAATTTATTAAAATCAATGTTTAAGTTTAATGTTAGAAAAAATATGTTTTTAATGTTCTTAAATATATTGTTGTCAAATAAACTATGCGAATCTTAATTAGCCTTCAGTTGGAAGAAGTGACTGTCAGAAGTGACTGCTACTTATACCAGAAATATTTCTGCAAAATCTTTTTCGAATTGGTCATAATCTTCCCAGGAACCGGTCCTGGGATAGGTCCCTGGGGCCCGGTTAGAGGACATGTCCCTGGGGACCGGTCCTAGGATAGGTCTCTGGGGACCGGACCTGGGATAGGTCTCTGGGGACCGGTCCTGGTATAGGTTCCTGGGGACCAGTCCTGGGATAGGTGTCTGGGGACCGGTCCTAGGATAGGTTCCCGAGGACCGGTCCTGGGATAGGTCCCTGGGGACCGATCCTAGGATAGATCTCTGAGGACTGGTCTTGGATAGGTCCCTGGGGACCGGTCCTGGGTTAGGTCCCTGGGGACCGGTCCTAGGATAGGTCCCTGGGGACCGGTCCTGGGATAGGTCCCTGGGGACCGGTCCTAGGATAGGTCCCTGGGGACCAGTCCTAGGATAGGTCCCTGGGGACCAGTCCTAGGATAGGTCCTTGAGGACCGGTCCTGGGATATGTCCCAGGGGACCGGTCCTGGGGTAGGTCCCTGGGGACCGGTCCTAGGATAGCTCCCTGGGGACCGGTCCTGGGATAGGTCCCTGGGGACCGGTCCTAGGATAGGTCCCTGGGGACCGGTCCTGGGATAGGTCCCAGGTGACCGGTCCTGGGATAGGTCCCAGGGGACCGGTCCTGGGATAGGTCCCAGGGGACCGGTCCTGGGATAGGTCCCAGGGGACCGGTCCTGGGATAGGTCCCAGGGGACCGGTCCTAGGATAGGTCCCTGGGGACCGGTCCTGGGATAGGTCCCTGGGGACCGGTCCCAGGATAGGTCCCTGGGGACCAGTCCTAGGATAGGTCCCTGGGGACCAGTCCTAGGATAGGTCCTTGAGGACCGGTCCTGGGATATGTCCCAGGGGACCGGTCCTGGGATAGGTCCCTGGGGACCGGTCCTAGGATAGGTCCCTGGGGACCGGTCCTGGGATAGGTCCCAGGGGACCGGTCCTAGTATAGGTCCCTGGGGACCGGTCCTAGGATAGGTCCCTGGGGACCGGTCCTAGGATAGGTCCCTGGGGACCGGTCCTGGGATAGGTCCCAGGGGACCGGTCCTAGGATAGGTCCCAGGGGACCGGTCCTGGGATAGGTCCCTGGGGACCGGTCCTAGGATAGGTCCCTGGGGACCAGTCCTAGGATAGGTCCTTGAAGACCGGTCCTGGTATAGGTCCCAGGGGACCGGTCCTGGGATAGGTCCCAGGGGGCCGGTCCTGGGATAGGTCCCTGGGGACCGGTCCTAGGATAGGTCCCTGGGGACCGGTCCTAGGATAGGTCCCTGGGGACCGGTCCTGGGATAGGTCCCTGGGGACCGGTCCTAGGATAGGTCCCTGGGGACCGGTCCTAGTTTAGGTTCCTGGGGACCGGTCCTGGGATAGGTCCCAGGGGACCGGTCCTGGGATAGGTCCCTGGGGACCAGTCCTAGGATAGGTCCTTGAAGACCGGTCCTGGGATAGGTCCCTGGGGACCGGTCCTGGGATAGGTCCCAGGGGGCCGGTCCTGGGATAGGTCCCTGGGGACCGGTCCTAGGATAGGTCCCTGGGGACCGGTCCTAGGATAGGTCCCTGGGGACCGGTTCTAGGATAGGTCCCTGGGGACCGGTCCTAGGATAGGTCCCTGGGGACCGGTCCTAGGATAGGTCCCTGGGGACCGGTCCTAGGATAGGTCCCTGGGGACCGGTCCTAGGATAGGTCCCAGGGGACCGGTCCACAGTGGATTATATAAGGTGAATGCATCTCATAATTAATTTTTGCAAATGTTTGAAATTAACCATAAAACAAGTTCTATCGTAAAGCTAAGATGTCAAGCAATAATTATTTTCATAAATCATGGTTATTATGTCAACAGAAGTATTCGAAAATGGCGACAGAACACACAACTTTCGACTTTAAAGATTTGGGGAGATATTCAAGTGCGTATTTTTAATATTTCTAATTCATCCTTATTTCTAAATACGCGCATCACTTCGACGTCGAATGAGTTTCACTTTCGACGACCGAGTTTCACCACATTCTACAATACTTCAGTGGTATCGGTGAAGGAATATCGATTAATTTTTGTCATCACTAGCAAAACACAAAAAAACAACAAAACATATAAAATAACATGAATTGAAAATTAATTAAAATTATATTGCGGGTCATATTTTATATTTATTTTCAATCTTACTATAATATATATATTAAAAAATTAAGAATAAGTATTTTAAACTTCAGAAATTATACAAAAAATCGCCATAAACAAAAATCCGTCCCTGTGTGGCACAGTCCGGGAACAAATGCAATTTGCATTTTCATGGTTTTTATTCTGCCGGAGACATTTTTATTAGATAATTTATACAAAAATAAAACACTTAATTGATATTTAAAAGAAAATTCTATGAGTTTTAATGATTTAGTTAAAAAAAACACAATTTTCTATAAAAACGCGCCAAAAAAGATGTCGAACAAAATTGTATGAATCTGGCGTCGAAGACGAATTGAGGAATACGTCGAATGTCGACGATAACGAAAAAACATATGTTTTTCGTCTGTATCATCTCCAACGTATTCAGGAATACCAAAAATTACCTTCGTCGCGTTTTAAACGCGTTTATGACAACAGGAATAGCCCCGATTATTTTTTTTGGGATTGTAATACCATGTTGGAAAGGGTAACTTGTCCAGATTCTATTTTTGTTATGAGCTTTGTATATATTGTTAGCAGAATTGACATTTTTTCATTTGAAGTATATAATATTTTTTTGCTAACCTACGCAACTTTGACTAGGTTTTAACTGTTAGCGCCGTTTTCCTCCAATCTAGTTATAACATAGAATTAAAGATAAACTTATTATCTTAAAGATGTATCAAAACTAGCTGCCTTTTCGTGCCTTTAAACAAATGGCATGCAAAAATGTTGACGAACTCTCAAATTAAAAATAAATAAAAATTTAATTATGAATTATTTTCGCTCATTATGCCCTACTCAATTTGCCATTCCGTGTGTAACGCAACGAAATATCGGTCTAGGACCACATAAAATACATTAAACATTGATCCATGATCAATTTTAAGATATTCTAGCGATGTCCGTCCGTCTGTCTGTGGAAGCACGATGTATTCCAAACCAAAAGAGCTAGACCCCGGAAGTTTGACAAAAAAAATTACTTATAACTGGCTAAGTTTGTAAATGGGAAAAATCGGACCTCGGGGGAAACAATTTCCCCTTAAAAAAACAAAAACAACCCCAAAAAACATTTTTGCATATTGTTTAGCATATTTGTTCGACAATTGAACAATATGTTGATTACTATAAGAATTAAAAAACCTGCGCTTGTCAAAGAGACTGAGAAACGTATTTTTTTTGTCCGCCCCCGAATTTAACACTATTTTTTTATCTTGGCAACCTTCATACAATTTTTTTATTATAACTTCCTTATTTTTGTCGTATTACAATAAAATATCAGTTAAATTTTATATTTGACACCAATGAAAATCTATATGAAGCCGGTAATTTTTTTAAAAATTGCAACATTTGCCCCTTAAAAGTCTATGGGGCTAAATGTTGACCTTTTCTGAAAAATTTATCTACAAAATTACTTATTATAAATATCTGTTGCAAAATTCAATTGAAAATAATTAGAAAATAAAAAAAATACCAATTTAACTAGTCCTAACATTTTACTTTTATACTAAAATTCAACAAAAATAACGAAAATGTATTTTTAACCCTTCACAACTTTAGTTCTCGTCAGTCGATTTTTATGATTAAAAGCACAAATTAAAGCCTAAAGTCTCACCTATTCAACAAAAAAGACGGCATACAAAAATATTGATCCAATCAAAAGTTACAGATTTTTGATCCGGACATGACCAAAATTTTCCACTGTGCGGCCCTGGGATAGGTCCCAGGGGACCGGTCCTGGAATAGGTCCCTGGGGACTGGTCCTAGGATAGGTCCCTGGGGACCGGTCCTGGGATAGGTCCCAGGGGACCGGTCCTGGGATAGGTCCCTGGGGACCGGTCCTGGGATAGGTCCCTGGGGACCGGTCCTAGGATAGGTCCCTGGGGACCGGTCCTGGGATGGGTCCCAGGGGACCGGTCCTGGGATAGGTCCCTGGGGACCGGTCCTAGGATAGGTCCCTGGGGACCTGTTCTGGGATAGGTCCCTGGGATAGGTCCAGGGACCTATCCTAGGGACCTATGGGTGCTGTGGTTCAGTGGTTAGCGCGTTGGACTACTAGCCAGTAAGCCTGGGTTCGATTCTCAGCTCAGGCAGAACAACATTTTTTTCAGATATTTATTAGTTTCTATTTATAACTAATATCTATCGCAGCACCCTCCTTCGTTGATAAATAGCACTAAAAACGTCAACGAAGTAAAATAATAAAATAATGGCTATTAAACACAGCTTCAAAATAATTCGCCAGATCAATAACAGATGGCGATGCAACAACTGTTCTAAAAAATAACAACACGCGCAATTACAGTGTTGCCATACTGAAGCCCTACTAACTTTCAAATCTTTCATCTCTCTTCTATCCCCTTTCCGAAAGAAGCATCACGATTACATTAGTAATTGATAGGCAGCATTGCCTGAGTGTTGCTTCTTTTTTTCAAAAAAAAAAAAAAAAATATTCTCAAAGAAATTCAATAACAATAAAATGTTTGTTGATCATTTTAACCCTTTAAACGCACGCTTTAGTGTTGTTTTTCAAGTGTGTTAGCAAAAAGGGCCAAAATGACCCCTAAAAATAGAAGACAGAAGGTTAATATGTTCTAAAGGTTTTCAAAGAAGATATCCTAACAATATTAAGCTGAGAAGCAGATTTATACCATTTTTTTCGACTTAATTCACACGACTTTGGTGAAAAACAATTTAACAGTACGTGATGATTTACAATTTTACTTTTTAAAGCATTTTGGACTTTTCGTACGACCTATTGTTCTTTGACAACCCCTAGTGAAATTTGATGCAAAACAGTTTTGTAGAATATATGAACCCTTTAAATGCACTTTTTAGTGATGTTCTATGAGGATGTGTGAGAATAGGACCAAAATGACTAAAAATGGGAGATTAATAATAATGTTAATATGTTCTAAGAAAAAAACACCATCAAATTTGAGTGAAGACATCTTTTAACATTATTAACCTCAGAATTAGATTTAATACCTTTTTTTGACTTATTCAAAACGCCTTTGAAAAAAATTGAAAAACTTCAGTGGGCCATAAAAAAAACTCGAGCTTAATTTTCAAAACCCTTCAGGCTTTTGTTCTTCTATTGGTATACATTCATTCTTTTTTTTTACCCATCCAAGATACCAAATCGTGTTGCACAGTGTAATTTACAGTTTTACCGTCTTGAGCATTTTGCGTTTTCGCACGAAATTTTGATCTTCGACAACCCCTAGTAAAATTTGATGCAGACAATTTTTTTAGAACATTTTAACCCTTTAAATGAACGTTTTATTGCAGTTCTATGAGGATATTTTAAAAAAGAACCAAAATGAACCTTAAAAATGGGAGATAGAGGCTTCATATATTCTAAGAAAAGAACTGCCATCAAATTTTACTACAGAGATGTCTTAACGTTATTAACCTCAGAATTAGATACAGGGGGCCCCTGTAGGCTAGTTGGTAGCGTGCTAGCCTATGAAACAGGGGGTCGTGGGTTCGATTCCCACCAAAACCCTTGGTCGATTTCGCTACAACGAGACGACGGTCATTGTTACCAGTTCTCGGTTAGGTTAAAATTATTTAAAATGAGTTGTAAATAAAAATTGGAAAAATAAATAAAAACTGATCATTGGATCAAATTATTATTATTAATACTTTATATTTTGACTTATTTAAAACGCCTTTGAAAAAAATTGGAAAACTTCAGTGGGCCATAAAAAAAGGAACTGGAGTTAAGTTTTCAAAACCCTTCAGGAGTTTTGTTCTTCTATTGATATGATTTCATTCTTTTTTTTGGTCCCGTTCAAGATACACTCGAAGACCCCCAATTTGTTGCACAGTGTAATAATATTAGTTGTAATTTTATCCGAAAAATATTACAGAATCTAAGAATTTTTCTGGAGAAAAATATCAAAATCAGAACGAAATTCTGAATGCAACTTGTCTCCAATCTGTATTTTTTATTTTCCAATTTAAAAAAATTGTTTAGGAGAAATTTTTTAAAATCTAAGACTTCTTTGCAGAAAAATGCCTCAGAAAACGACATCTAATCCATTTCAAAAATTTCTCGATGAAATACTGATTTGAAATTTTAAACATTGTCAATAAAAAATTCTAGAATCTAAGACTTTTTAAGACAATAAGACACATTTATCTAAGAAAAAAAAAATAATTTGTTTACAATTATCGCGTGGAGAAACATGTCTACAAATTCTGTTTATAGTTTGGTGGACTTAAAAGATTCGGAGGGTTAGAAAAAATTAATAAAATTTTTTTTATCAAAATCCAAATTTGTTGGGAAAAAAGTATGGGGTCTAAAAATTTCTTTCCACTTTACATTTTTACAGATTTTTAGACCAGCTGATTTGAAAAACAAGTATGAGTGTTAAATTCGGCTGTGCCGAATCTTTTATACCCTCCAACATGAAAAAACAAAAAAAAATAAAAAAAATGCAGGGGCATTTTTTTTGGGGGGGGGTCGGTAGTGGTAATTAAGAGGGGGCAAATTTCCCCTCGAATATGTATTTAAAAATTCATTGCTATGCTTTTTGCACTAAAGAAATACAAGATTAATCATTATTTAAAAAAAAATGTTTTATTCCACGCCCATAAAAGGGGGGGGGGGGGCGGACCGAAAAAATTACATTTTCAAATTCTCTGGGTCCAAATGCAGGACTTTGAACTTCTTGTGGCATAAAAATGTTGCATTTGTTAAACAAAAACACAAAAAATTATGTAAAAATATGGTATTTTTCACAGGTTGGTTTAGTTCTTCAAGGGGGAACTTTTTTCCCCCTAGTCCGATTTTGCTCATTTACGAACTTAACCTGTCTAGCTCTTTTATTTTGGACTGAATCGTGTTAACTACAGACGGACAGATGGACGGACGGACAGACGGACATCGCTAGAAAGTCTTAGAATCGATCACTGATCATAAATATATATACTTTATGGGGTCCTAGACCGATATTTTGATGTGCTACACACGGAATGACAAAGTGAGTATACCCCCATACTGTGGTTGGAGGGTATAATAAATCCAAATCAGCTGGTCTAAAAATCAGAGCGAGACTGAAAATGTGTAAAATGTAAAATGCTTCGCAAAATTTTTGTAAATAAAAAAAATTTAAATATTTTATTTCCCTAAACTACTCAAAAATCCTATTAAAACCTAAACGAAGGCTATAAAATTTATTAATTTTTAAAATCTGTTAAAAACTACAAAGAAATATATTAGAATAAAAACAAAAGACTTAACGCACAAACTTGCTGTAACAACTTCTCTACAAAGTAAACAAAAGAAAACACTATAGAGCAACATAAAAAAACAACAAATTGTTATAAACTTATATATTACTTTCATTTAAATCAATTTAAAAACCTTTTCAAAATTCCATAAACTGAAGCTACCATTAATTTAAATATGATTTTATTTTTTCTTATTGAAAAACTACTACACTCTGTGTTATCAGCAATCAAATGTTAAAAACAAAACAAAAATGGTAACTTTTGTATTGTTTATGGATTTTTGAAAACAAAAGCAAGTGTTACAAATTCCTGCATTAATTTCAAATCAATTTTCTTCACAGCTTAACGCTTATCTTTATACTAAAAAGATTACAATATTTTAATATTTGAAAAAAAAAACTTGAAGAAAAAAAAAAAAGATTTTACAAAAAAAAAAAAATATATAAATAATAAACAGCTGGGTGTAGGAATAATAGAGTGGGGCTGTAAAGGTTGAATATTCAAATGTTTATAATTAATACAGATAAGCAAAATCAACTTTAAATGGATTAAGATTGATCCAAAAGAGGAAGACGAGACGGGATTAAAAAAAAATATATATTCGGCATTCCATGTCAAATCGGACACTTTGAACAATTTTTTTTAGATTTTCCCAATTTATTTACAGTTTTTAGTACCCTTCGAAAACTCCTTCGTAAATTTTCAGATTTTTTTGATGAACCGTTCAAAAGATATCGAATTTTTAAAAATTGGTAGTTTGTTTCTTTACTCAAATTTCTTTTCCTCATAACTTCTTCAATAATAGTCCAAATGTCAAATTTTTTTTTTCAAAATTTTTGTTTTTTTACTTACTTTAAAAAAAAAATCCAAAAAATTCTTAAAAGCGCTCTAGTATGCGATTTTTAAGTTTTAAAATTTAAATCTCATTTTTGAAAATGTTTGTACTCTTCGATTTTTTTGAAATTTTTTTTGTGTAAAACTTCTATCGATTCTACAAATTTTTTGCCCAGGAGGATCGTGGGATAACAATTATTACTATTTTTTAAAAAAATTTTATTGTAATTTTCTTAAAATCGTTTCTACTGCTCCAATGGTGCGTCATAGAGCGGTCATTTATAAGACCGACCCCCATTAATTTTTACGTCTTAACATTTCTTTGGAACAAACTTATACCCTATCTTCAATTTCTAAGGGGGCTCCCACACAAAACGACATTTTTTAAAATTTGCTCCAACCGCTCTAACTGCCCTAATAGTGCCCTTAGACCAACAAAATGTATGACCGACCCACAATATTTTTTAGTCCAAAAATTTTTTCTGAACACACCTACCCTCTATCTCTAATTTTTAAGGCGGTCCCCAAACATTTGTTTTTATTTTTTGTAATTTTATTTTATTTAATCAGCTTCTACCGGTCCAATTGGTTTGTCCGAGAGTGGTCATTAGTGAGACCGACCCCCATTTAATTTTACCCTACAACATTTTTTTAAAACATACCACAGCCCTATCTCCACTCCCTAAGTAGGCTTCCATTCAAAATTACATTTTTATAAAATTTGCTCCAACTGTTATTTGTATGGGAGCTTACTTAGGGATTGGAGCCCTATCTATGTATCTAGGTATGTTTTAAAAAAATGTTGTAGGGTAAAAATAAATGGGGGTTGGTCTCACAACTGACCCCTCTCGGACGCACCATTGGACCGGTAGAAGTTGATTAAATAAAACAAATTTACAAAAAATAAAAAATAAATAAAACAAATTTACAAAAAATAAATGAGTTAGAGAAAAAGCTTTTCTGTATACGTCACACACGAAACCTACTGTGAGTTAAAAACAAACGACGTTTAGTCACTGATGTTTACACACCGAGTATAGCCTAGTGGTTATGGCTTCGGCTTACAAAACATGAGAGATTTAACGACACAGGTTCGAAGCTCATGTCAGGCTAGTCTGTTGATAAAAAAACATATAAAGAATTTTTCTAGCAAATATCAAATAATCAATTTAATGTAATTGCCTACTGATGACGTAGAAGTGGCTACAGAAACCATGGTCTAGGGTAAATCCACATTTAATTTAATCTTTAGAAGACACAATTTTCTTCTTCAATCAGAAAAACACAAACAATAAAAACAAGTAAGAGTGTTAAATTCGGCTGTGCCGAATCTTTTATACCCTCCAACATGCAAATAAATAAAAAAAATTGCAGGGGCGCCTTCTTTTTTTGTGGGGGGGGGTCCGTAGTGGTAATTGGGGGCACAATTCCTCTCGAATAAGTGTTAAAAAAAAAATAATTCTTATGCTTTTTGCACTAAAGAAATACAAATTTATCATTATATAAAAAAAATTTATTCCACGCCCATTAAAGGGGGGGGGGCGGACCATAAAACGATATTTTCTAATTCTGTGGATCCAAATGAAGGACCTTGAACTTCTTGTAGCATAAAAATGTTGGATTTGTTAAACAAAAGCACAAAAAATCATATAAAAATATGATATTTTTCAGAGGTTGGTTTAGTTCTTCAGGGGGGAACTTTTTCCCCCCTGGTCCAATTTTGCCCATCTCCGAACTTAGCCAGCCTATGAACATAAAACATATATGTGCCAAATTTCAGGAGTCTATCACTTTTATTTTGGACTGTATCGTGTCTTCCACAGACGGACGGACAGACGGACAGACGGACAGACGGACGGACGGACGGACGGACGGACGGACAGACGGACATCGCTAGAATGTCTTAGAATCGATCACTGATCAATAATATATATACTTTATGGGGTCCTAGACCGATATTTCGATGCGTTACACACGGAATGACAAAGTGAGTATACCCCCATACTGTAGTTGGAGGGTATAAAAATTGTTGGGTACCGCCTTAACAATTAGAGATAGAGGGTAGGTGTGTTCAGAGAAAATTTTTGGACTAAAAAAATATTGTGGGTCGGTCATACATTTGATTGCTTTAAGGGCACTTTTAGGGCAGTTAAAGCGGTTGAGCCAATTTTAAAAAATGCCGTGTGGGAGCCCCCTTAGAAATTGGAGATAGTATTAGTTTGTTCCAAAGAAATTTTAAGACGTAAAAATTAATGGGGGTCAATCTTATAAATGACCCCTCTATAACGCACCATTGGAGCAGTAGAAATGATTTTAAGATTGGATTTTTCAGATTTTGTCATTGTACAACAAAAATAATCATTTCTCAGAAATAATTAATATGGACTCAAACCGAAATAAATAAAACTTCAGTTATAAAATGTAAAGTCCAACAATATATAAAACAGAATTAAAACTCAACTCATAAGGTTGCAGCCACTTCCGGTGGCTGCAACGAAGATATCCAGAACAGACTGACTAAGGCTAAACAAGCATTTGGAATCTTGAATAAGTTCTGGAGGTCAGCTAACATCGCAGTATCGACAAAAATTAAAGTGTTTAATAGCAATGTGAAGTCCGTACTGCTCTATGGCTCGGAGACCTGGAATTTAACGAGCCTTGATATACAAAAACTTCAGGTCTTCGTAAATAAATGCCTTCGCCGCATACTAAAAATATTCTGGCCCCAATCTATAACAAATTCAGAGCTATGGTTTAAAACGCAACAACCCCCAATTGATCATGAGATCAAAATTCGTAAATACAGATAGTTGGGTCATACCCTGCGTAAGCCAGCCGATGACATCAATAAGAAATCCCTTGACTACAACCCACAGGGAGCAAGAAGAAGGGGTCGCCCTAAAAATACATGGAGGCGCCAAGTTCAAGCCGAACTTCAAACCGCTGGTATAACGTGGAATGAAGCCAAAAGTGCAGCACAAGATAGGAATCGATGGAGATCAATTATTGAGGCCCTATGTTTCTTATAGGAATTTCAAGGATTATATATATAAGGTACAATGCAATTTAGTAATATTTCTAAGAATTAGAAATACGAAATATAAATTCAAGCCTAACGGACATTTTTTAAGACTTGAAAAGTCCTACTAAGGGTTGCAACTCTAAGAAAATCTACTACAGTGTAAGAAATTACAACTGTGTTAGAAAAAGTTAAAATTAGATTCATTAAGTTCGTGCTAAACGTAACATATGGGTAATAAAATGTGATATAATTCCCGTCATCTTTTTCACCTTAATGTACGTTAAAATAGCTGATCGTAATCTTACACACCTACAGTGACAATAGAAGAGTGCTGACGAAGGAAGGGTGGCTTCTTCCGAAAGCTGTCGACATCTCCACTTAGCCAGTTTTGTCAATTAATTTTTTCAGATTTTCTCATTGTACAACAAAAATAATTATTTCTCAGAAATAATTAATATGGACTCAAACCGAAATAAATAAAAACTTCAATTGGAAAATTACAATAAAATTTTTTAAAAATTTTTTAAAAAATAGTAATAATTGTTAACCCACGATCATCCTGGGCAAAAAATTTGTAGAATCGATAGAAGTTTTACACAAAAAAATTTCAAAAAAATCGAAGAGTACAAAGATTTTTAAAAATGAGATTTAAATTTTAAAACTTAAAAAGTCCACACTAAAGCGCTTTTAAGAATTTTTTGGGATTTTTTTTTTAAAGTACGTAAAAAAACAAAAATTTTGAAAATGTTTTTTGAAATTTGAACCATTATTGAAGAAGTTATGAGTAAAAGAAGTTTGAGTAAAGGAACAAACTACCAATTTTTAAAAATTCGATATCTTTTGAACGGGTCATCAAAAAAATCTGAAAATTTACCACGAAAGAGTTTTCGAAGAGTACTAAAAACTGTAAACAAATTGGGAAAATCTAAAAAAAAATGTTCAAAGTGTCCGATTTGGCATGGAATGCCCCATATATATAAAAATTTATTAGATTTTCGCTGATCTGTTCATATATACTTATATATGATAGTATCTGATTGTATATAATTAAATCTGAAATTGCCAAAATCAAGATCTAATGATATTTCAGATTTGGTCAACATTCCAGACTAAAAAAAAGAAATATGGCGCCATATATCATTTGCTACCAAAAATGGAGGATCCAAAAATATATGACTATATCTTATTAGATCTTATTTGATATCATTAGATAAAATTAGATGCCAAAATTTTCCATATCTAATTTGATATTATGAAAAAATGAGATCTAATAAGATATATCAATATATAATTATATCTGGTTATATCTAATTTGATCTTCAATATCAAATTAGATGAAATTTACAGTTCCATTTTTGGGATCAAATTATATAACATTAGATCTAATAAGATATAAGCATATATTTTTGGATCCTTTTGGGATCAAATGGTTGATCAATTTATATATAATTATATTAAAAAATGTATGATTATGTCAAAACTTTTTTACTCGGGTTGCCACAAAATTGACATTTGAATATATCTGATCAGATATATTTAAATTAGAGTTTGCAAAACGATTAAAATCGTAATCGTAATCGCGATTAATCGGACCAATTAATCGTAATCGACAAAAAAATCACTCGATTACGATTAATCTATATCTATAAAATACACTGTTTTTACAACGAATTTAAAATACATAAAATCTTGGTCCAAGATTTTTTGCAATTTTTTTTATACCCTCCACTCTAGTGATAGAGGGTATATATAAGTTTGTCATTCCGTTTGTAACACCTCGAAATATTGATCTAGGACCCCATAAAGAATATATATTTATGATCCTCGATCGATTTTAAGACGATCTAGCGATGTCCGTCCGTCCGTCCGTCTGTCTGTCTGTCTGTCCGTCCGTAGAAAACACGCTAACTTTTTAAAGTCTTTACAGAGGCTACTGAAGTTTGGCATATATGTTTATCATTTACCTGGTCAGGTTGGTATTGCAATCCAGCCAAATCGGTCCAGTGGTTCAAAAGTTGTGAGCAAAAGAGTAAATTTCGGCAAGGGTGTTTCGCGAATTTACGAGATAAAAAACACGATAACTTTCGAAAGACAATAATGAGACTACTGTAGCATGTATCTTTGCCGTTCCCCGGGTCTGTTTAGTATTAAGTTTCAGCTCAATCGGTCCAGTGGTTCAAAAGTTATAAGCAAAACCATGAATTTCAAATTAGTTTCATCTAAAATGCCACGTGTTTTATCAAGTTTGAAAAGCATTGGTGGTAAGTAACTAAACTATGCTTTTCAAACTTACTTAATTTTAAAGCAATGCTTTTTAAACTTGTTTAGTTCTAAAAGCATTGGTAACTTAAAAATTACACTCGAAAAAAATTTTACACTCAAAAAAAATTTATTTTTTTTTTTTACAAAAACGACAATATTTTGTGTACATACGAACGTGCAGAAATATTTTTACATTAGAAAAAACATTACACTCGAAAAAAATTTTACACTCAAAAAAAAAAATAGTAATTTTTCTTTTTTTTTAAAAAAAGCAAAAAAATAGTTTTTACTCAAAATAAAATATTTTACACTCAAAAAAAATTTTACACTCAAAAAATATTTACACAAAAAAAATTTAGTTTTTTTTACAAAAATGACAACATTTTGTGTACATACGTATGTGCATTCACTCAGAAATATTTTTACAGTAAAAAACATTACACTCGAAAAAAAATTTTACACTCAAAAAAAAATTAGCATTTTTTTTTTAATTACAAAAAAAGAGTTTTTTATTCAAAATAAAATATTTCTAATCAAAATTGTTAATTTTTTCACGTTCAAAAATGTACTACCCTTTAAAAAATGCATTGTGGAGGGTATTCATAGATTCGGTAAAGTCGAATTTAACTTTTCTACTTGTTTTCCTTTCTTCTCGTAAATGTCATTAAAATTTAAAGTAAAATTTAAAATCTGATATTAGTAACCCCTAAATTTTTTTGTAAAAATATATTTAAAAGCCTTTGCAGGAATTGGTCAAAAAATTCGGACATGAAATTTTCGACACGACCCAGCAGACATTTTGCTTAGCTGGGAGCAGTTTTTGGAAAGGAATCACGAGTCGAAGGGCGCATCTAAACCTTCCAATTTAGGCAAGACTTCTGTGGGCGATTTCACAGTTTAGAGCACTATTTGGTAGCACAGATAAGTGCTATTAAGACGCAGTGAAATCAGGTATCTTTTCAGCGCAGATCTCTTGTAGAGTTTATTTAAGCGAAACAAAGATGCAGTGAAATCTTGTATTTTACACTCAGAAAATTATGTAAGTTACTACATGTTAGTTGTTTGTATATTTTACAGTAGTTAGTTATTTTCAACTACAAAGTCAGTTGTTTTTGTATGAAAAATATCAAACAACTATTTCTGTTAGTTATTTTAAGTACTTTTTTTGAACAACTAACAAAAAAGTACTGTGATTTAGTAACAGTTATTTGAAGTAGTTAATTTTATTTTTTTTATCTCTGAAAAATTTTCAAAGTTTTTTTCCAAAAAATAAAAATAAATTTTCGTTTATTTTTTTATTTTTCACAACTTTAAAAAAAAAAAAAAAAAAAAAAACTGAAAAAATTTGGTCTTCAATTTTTATTCTGAAAAAGTCTGAAAAAAAAATGTTTATAGATTTTTTTATTTTTACTACATTTTAGTTGTTTTGACTACAAATGTAAGTTGTTTTTACTACATAAGTCAGTTGTTTTTTGTTAGTTAAAATAACTAGTTGATTTAACTGAAAAAGTAGTTGACCCCAAAACAACTTACAAAGTAGTTATTTTAACTGACATTTTCAGTTGATTTTACTAACATAATTTTTTGAGTGTATCCCAAAATCATAATTTACACCGTCCGACAAAAATAAAATGTCGTTAAACACAAACTTTATAATATACGTTTGAAACTAGCGACTAAATGTAGAAAAAAATGCATCTACAGTTTTCTTTTCTTAATCCTGTTTCCTTTTAAAAGGACTTCAAAGTTTTAGAGGATTACATTTTATGATGCCACAAGTGATACCAAATGAAAGACATATCAGAAAAAGGGAGGCTAGCTACGTCCTTTCAAAAAGTTATCCTTCAATATCATTAAAAATTTTCAACAAAATATTTTGATGCCATTCTAGAACAAGTACAAATATTTCAAAAATATTAAAAAAAAAGTATCTTTTAAAACTTTGAAGTCCTTTTAAAAGGAAACAGGATCACGAAATGTAAAACTGTAAATACAGTTTCACTCCATTTGACCTCTACTTTCAGACGTTTATCATCCGGTTCGTGTTTAATATTTTGCTATCGGACGGTCTTATCATTTAAAAAGTGTTTAAGGTTTTAAATAGAAAAGCTTGTGTCAAATTTTATCAACAAGGAGTTTTATGTGAAGTTTTTCAAAAAAAATCTTAACAAATTTAATTTTTTACCTTACTTTTATTGCATTCTGATGAGCGCTCGTTACCCCACGTTCACACTACAAAAACTTACCATGGTAAGTTGAGATGATTTTATGATTTTTCTTTATGCTAGTAAAATTTGAGATGATTTTGTAAATCACTATATGATTTTGTTCAATGGAAAATCATCTAGTGATTTTAAAATCACGAAAGTCTGTAAACAATATTAGATGCGCTATGATATGCTATAAAAAGATTTATTTTTGCTCGGGAATTACTAAAGTTTATGATTTTATTTCTTAAAATTACTAATTTTTGTATTTTCTTACGTTCTGAAATGTAAATTTTAAAAGAATTTTTTAATAAATCTATTGCAATTCAAATTATTTAAAAAAAAATCGATTAATCGATAATCGCGATTAACGGCAATTTTTTTAATCGTAATTGCGATTATGGAATATCTCGATTATTTGCAAACTCTAATTTAAATACAATCACATGCAATCATATATTACACGGATATGTTTGAAAATTTAAAAAATAATAACACTGTGAAACAAATTTGAGGTTAAATTTGAGTTAATCTTGAATAAGACCGAAACAAATTTAAGTATACCATTAAAAGACCAATAGACCCGAAAGATTTTTGGAAACAAAGCTCGAGTGCTTTTTTTTATGGCCCACTGATATTTTAGCGTTATTTTTTTTAAATGGCGATCCTGAGATTAAGATTAATTTTACTTATCCCACTGATATTTCTTTTAAAATGACGATCCTGACTTTAATCTTATTATTTCTAGTCTTATAAAAAATTTAAACAAAAACATTTTTTCTTCCCCCTCTATTATATCTAATATAAATATGGATTTATCATACCACAAAAAAAAAAATAAAAAAATTAACACAACCAAAAAAAAACGAAACAGCAGCCAGTTAGCAGGGTATTGTTTAAGAAAAAATAAAATATATTATTTTTACTCAAAAAAGGGGGGAGATTTTTTTTTATTCTTAAATAAAAACATATAAAAGAAACCTGCTATAAAAAAGATTTATAATATCAAATGAAACCATTTATCATGCTTAATTAAAAATAAAGATGTAAAACTAAAGAAACTAGAAGAAACTTTGTTTTTTTTTTGGTAGAAAAATATAAAAATAAAACAAATAGAGACAACCACTTGTTAAAATTCTATTGTTTAACTTAAATGTTAAGGTGACACTTTGTTACAGATATTTTAATTTTGAAATTTCATTTTAAAGATTTTTTTTTGTATTTATATGTTGAACTAACTAAATATAAAAGATTTATTGATTTTTTTTTAATTTATTTTAAATTTTAAGATTTCTTTTTAAATTTCTAGAGAACTCATTAATTATTAATTTTGTATAGATACATTTTTTTTGTATACACTTTAACTAGTTCACGATGAGTTGCTTTAGTAATTCAGGAATTTCCTCTAATTAATTTCTGTGTTTTTTTTAATTTTATAATTTAATCATTAATTCTAAAGAATTTTTTATTAGATCAATAACAAAATTCTCATTAATACAAAATTAACTATTTACAATGAATTTTATTAATAATATCTTCTCATACTTTAAAAACAATCGATTTAATGTTTAGAAATAAATTATAAAACAAAGTCGACTGGGGAAATGTACTTCACTGTTTTAGAAAAAGTCTAGAATTTAGAATTTGAAAAAAAAAATTATTTTGAAAAAGTTTGACACAGAAAAAAAACGAATTGTTATATTGACCCCCATATTTGTGAATACAATTAATTTTTTCAATGAAAGTGGTCCTATACGGAAATTTGTAATATCAACAAACGTTTGTAAATTTTGATTGTTGAAAAAAGAATTGATAAATGATATTGTAATAGTTCTCTTTAATTATTATTTGTATTGACAAACCTACAAAATCAAAATTTTTTTTCAACAAAGAAATTCAACAAACACAATTTGTTAATCTGACAAACGAAAAAAATTTTATTTTTGTTTTCAACAAACACAAAAACTATTTGTTGACATGATAAAATAATTTTGAAATAAAATTACTTGACTGAGTTTGTTGCAAGCAAAATCGAGGTTTTGTAATATAGACTAACAGGACACTGAACACTGTAAATGTCTTTCTTAATTACACTGTGAAACAAGATTTTGTATCTTGGATGGGACCAAAAAAATGAAATTATACCAATAGTAGAGCAAAAATCCTGAAGGGTTTTGAAAACTCAGCTCGATTTCTTTTTTTACGGCCCACTCAAGTTTTTAATTTTTTTCGAGGCGTTTTAAATAACTCAAAAAATAAGTAAAAAAAAATGTTATAATCTGGTTCTGAGCTAAATTACGATAATAGATGTCTTCAGTGAAATTTGATGGTGGTTCTTTTCTTAGAATATATTAACCCTCTATCATTTTCCTATTTTATTATTTTAACATATCAGGAAAAAGGAGGTTAGTTACGTCCTTTTAAATATGTATCCTTCAATATCATTAACAATTTTCAACAAAATATTTTGAAAAGTTTTCAAATGACTTTATTCACATTCTTTTATCTCGATATGGCAAAATAAAAAAATGAAAAAAAAATAAGGGGAGATACTCCTCTTTCATTTGCCATCCCCAGTGTCATCCTAGGATAAGTAAAAATATTTCAAAAATATATTTTACAGATGTTTATTCTGGCTGGAGGTCATTATTTGCTACTTTGTAGTAAATCGTTTCTATTTTTGCTAAACAATGGAATCTGACAAATTCCGAAACACTTGTCGATTAAGTCTTGCAAAAATGACCAGCATAAATAAATTTAAAACAAAAAAATAATTTTCTTGAAAATTATGCTATGAGAATATCATGGTTTTAATTAGTAAAGAAAATAATGACCTCGAGCCAGAATAAACATCCTTAAAATATAATATTTTAAAGGTCGAATAAAACAATTTTTATTTTTTAATAAAAATTAATCAGAATTTCAAAAATATTTTACAAAATGTATCCATTAAAACTTTAAAGTCCTTTTAAAAGGAAACAGGATCACGAAACGAAAAACTATAAAAGCAGTTTTACTTCATTTGAGCTCAGACGTATATCAGACGTATATCATCTGGTTCATGTTTAATAGGCTGTCGGACGGTGTTATAATAACTTTAAATTTTAAATTTTGAAACATTTTTTTTATCTTGTACGAACTTTTGACCTTTGACAACCCCTAATAAAATTTGATGCAGAAAATGTTTGTAGAACATTTTAGCCCTATAACCGCATGCCTTAGTCGCGTTCTAAGAGGTTATTTGCAAAAAAGGGTGAAAATTACCCCTAAAGACGGGAGATAGAAGGTTAAAATGTTCTAAGAAAAGAACCGCCATCAAATTTCACTGCAGACATCTATTATCGTAGTTTAGCTCAGAACCAGATTTATAAAATTTTTTCGACATATTTCACACGACTTTTTTGAAGAACAATTTTATAGTATGAGATACTTTACATTTCTACTTTTTTAAGCATTTTGCACTTTTTGCATGAACTTTTGATCTTCGAAAACCCCTAGTAAAATTTGATGCAAAAAATTTTTGTACAACATTTTCACCCTTTAAACAACCGTTTTATTTGTGTTCAATGACGATATTTGAAAAAAGGACGAAAATGACCCCTAAAATGGGAGATAGAGGGTTAATATATTCCAAGAAAAGAACCGGCATCAAATTTTTAACTTCAGAACTTCAGAATCACATTATTAACTTCAGAACTAGGTTTCATATTTATACCCTCCAACCACAGTATGGGGGTATACTCACTTTGTCATTCCGTTTGTAACGCATAAAAATATCGGTCGGGGACCCCATAAAGTATATATATTATTGATCTATGATCGATTCTAAGTCGTTCTATGAATGTCCGTCCGTCTGTATAAAACACGATTAAGTCCAAAATAAAAGAGCTAGACCCCTGAAAATTAGGTCAGAATATGTATAATGTTCATAGGCCGGTTAAGTTCGGAAATGGGCAAAATCGGGCCAGGGGAAAAAAAGTTCCCCCTTAACAAACTAAAAAAACCTCTTAAAAAACGCCATTTTTACATCTTTTTTTGCAATTATTGTTAAACAAATGAAATCTTCTTATGTCAGAAGGGATTTAAACTCCTGAACTTAGACCGAGGGGGCTGGAAAATTCATTTTTTTTTTCTACCCGCCCCCTTTTGTGGGCGTGGATTTAAAAAAAACATTAAAATAATGAGAAAATGGTATTACTAAATTGCAAAAAGCATAGTAAATAAATTAGTTAACATTTATCGCGATGGGGAAAATATCCCTCACCCCACCGAGCCCCCCCCCCCCCCAAAAAAAACGACCCTGGATTTTTTTATGTGTTTTAACATGTTGGAGGGTATCATAGATTCGGCATAGCCGAATTTAACACTCTCACTTGTTTTTTTTTTTGACTTATTCAAAACGCCTTTGAAAAAAATTTAAAAACTTCAGTGGGTCATAAAAAAAGAACTAGAGCTAAGTTTTCAAAACTCTTCGGGGTTTTTGGTCTTCTATTGGTATACTTTCATTTTTTTTGGTCCCATTAAAGATACAAAATAGTGTTGCACAGTGTTATAATAACTTAAAATTTTCAATTTTTAAACATTTTCTTTATCTCGTACGAACTTTTGACCTTTGACAACTCCTAATGAAATTTGATGCAGAAAATGTTTGTAGAACATTTTAACCCTATAAACGCACGCCTTAGTCGCGTTCTAAGAGGTTATTTGAAAAAAGGGTCAAAATGACCCCTAAAAATTGGAGATAAAGGGTTAATATATTTTAAGAAAAGAACCGCCAACAATTTTCACTGAAGGCATCTATTATCGTGATTTAGGTCAGAAGCAGACTTATAACATTTTTGCGACTTATTTCCCACCACTTTTTTGAAAAACAATTTAATAGTATGTGATAATTTACAATTTTACTTTTTTAAGCAGTTTGCACTTTTCACACGAACTTTTGATCTTCCCTAGTGAAATTTGAAGCAAAAAATTTTTGTAGAACCTTTTAACCCTTTAAACGCACGTTTTATTAATGTTCTATGAGGATATTTGAAAAAGGACCAAAATAACCCCTAAATAGAGGGTTAATGTATTGTAAGAAAAGAACCGGCATCAAATTTTACTGCAGACATGTTTTCACATTATTTACCTCAGCATTAGATTTAATATTTCTTTTTGACTTATTCAAAACGCCTTTGAAAAAAATTTTAAAACTTCTGTGGGCCATAAAAAAACTCGAACTAAGTTTTCAAAACCCTTCAAGGGTTTTGGTCTTCTATTGGCATACTTTAATTTTTTATTTTTTCTTTGTCACGTCCAAGATACACTCGATGACCCCAAACTTGTTGCACAGTGTTATGAATCTGGGTTGACCCACTATTAGACAGTTATAACTACTACATTTGTTGCTGTTAAGGCGTCCACTACATTTTACGGTAAAATCAACCAAAAATTGTTGTTGTTTTTAACTATTGATTAACCACTACAAATAACGGTAAAAACTTCTTCAAATTAAAGTTGTTTTTACTGTAACTCAAATTGTCTGCATTTTCTTCAAAACGTCAAAAACTGTTAAAATTATTTGGAAGTAATTCCTGCTGTATTTGACACTTCCAACTCGTTCAACACATCCGTTTTTCTAAAAATTTCTAGAAAATTGTAAGTTTTTTTATAGACTAAAAACAACTGCATAAAACAACTGTTACTACAATGTAGTAATTTTTTGCATTTATTTTTTAACCCGACTACAAAAAATAATTGTTTAGAGATTTTTCATACAAAAACAACTGAAATTGTAGTTGAAACAACAACTACTACTTACTACACACATGATCGTCATGTAGTAACTGCAATAATTTTCTAAGTGTATAGAAAAAAATCAGAATCCACTGTTGCTATATAGAAAAAATGTCTCAGAATGCGTGACTTTTTTATATAGAAAATATGTCGTACGAGCGCGAGACTTTCTCTGTAGAGAAAAAATGTCTCAGAAAAAGTCTCAGAATATCAAACTGTTAGACATTTTTCGTATATACAAGAAGTTTTATTTCTCTTTTTACACATTTTGTGTGTAAAATTACACTTGCTATGTTAATTTCATTAGAAAATTAAAAAATATTAACTCAAGTTGAAAAGTTTATATACAAAAAACCTAATGTAGGGTGCTGCTAGCAAAAAAAAAAAACTTTTAATTAATTGCTTCTAAAAAAATAACAATAATCTTTTGATCTGTAAATTGATTTAAACAACACATTACGCTCAAGTAATTTTTATAATTATTTTTTTGCTTCTTTAGTGATGTCATTATAAATAAACTAAAACTCACACCTATAATATTTAAAATCAAATCAAAATTGTTTTATTAAATGCCAATATAAAATTTTTAATATGTACAATTGAATGTTTCAATTTTTCTTAAACATTGTATTACAAAGTATTTGTCGTTGTTTTTTTTTTTGAATAAAACGACAATCATATGTTAAAAAAAAAATAAAACTTTATATGATTTTTTTTATGTTTTTAAGATATAAAGTTGTCAAGTCTTTTCAAGAACATTAACTTAAATGATAATAAAGACCACCTGTTGTTTTAGAAAATTAATTATATTAATATGTTTTGTTATGGCAAAGGGTAATAAATTTTAATTTTAAAACAAGTCTAATAAAAGGTAAGTAATTAAAAATAAAAATATGCAAAACACTTAAGCCTTGATTTGCGCAGGGAGAATTTGTGGAGAAAAAACTATGAATCATGTAATTTTTCTATGCGAAATTTTTGTTTTAGCAGCATTTTCTATAGATAATTTATTTTAGCAACATTTTCTATAAAAAATTTGTTTTAGCATCATTTTCTATAGAAAATTTGTTTTAGCAATATTTTCTATAGAAAATTTGTTTTAGCAACATTTTCTATAGAAAATTTGTTTTAGCAACATTTTCTATAGAAAATTTGTTTTAGCAACATTTTCTATAGAAAATTTGTTTTAGCAACATTTTCTATAGAAAATTTGTTTTAGCAACATTTTCTATAGAAAATTTGTTTTAGCAACATTTTCTATAGAAAATTTGTTTTAGCAACATTTTCTATAGAAAATTTGTTTTAGCAACATTTTCTATAGAAAATTTGTTTTAGCAACATTTTCTATAGAAAATTTGTTTTAGCAACATTTTCTATAGAAAATTTGTTTTAGCAACATTTTCTATAGAAAATTTGTTTTAGCAACATTTTCTATAGAAAATTTGTTTTAGCAACATTTTCTATAAAAAATTTGTTTTAGCAACATTTTCTATAGAAAATTTGTTTTAGCAACATTTTCTATAGAAAATTTGATTCAGCAAAATTTTCTATAGAAAATTTATATAGAAAATTTGTTTTAGCAACATTTTCTATGGAAAATTTGTTTTAGCAACATTTTCTATAGAAAATTTGTTTTAGCAACATTTTCTATAGAAAATTTGTTTTAGCAACATTTTCTATAGAAAATTTGTTTTAGCAACATTTTCTATAGAAAATTTGTTTTAGCAACATTTTCTATAGAAAATTTGTTTAAGCCACATTTTCTATAGAAAATTTGTTTTAGCCGCATTTTCTATAGAAATTTTGATTTAGCCACATTTTCTATAAAACAAATTTTCTATAGAAAATTTGTTTTAGCAACATTTTCTATAGAAAATTTGTTTTAGCAACATTTTCTTTAGAAAATTTGTTTTAGCAACATTTTCTATATAAAATTTGTTTAAGCCACATTTTCTATAGAAAATTTGTTTTAGCCGCATTTTCTATAGAAATTTTGATTTAGCCACATTTTCTATAGAAATTTTGATTTAGCCACATTTTCTATAGAAAATTTGTTTTAGCCACATTTTCTATAGAAAATTTGTTTTAGCCACATTTTCTATAGAAAATTTGTTTTAGCCACATTTTCTATAGCAAATTTGATTTAGCCACATTTTCTATAGAAAATTTGTTTTAGCAACATTTTCTATAGAAAATTCGTTTTAGCAACATTTTCTATAGAAAATTTGTTTTAGCAACATTTTCTATAGAAAATTTGTTTTAGCAACATTTTCTATAGAAAATTTGTTTTAGCAACATTTTCTATAGAAAATTTGTTTTAGCAACATTTTCTATAGAAAATTTGTTTTAGCAACATTTTCTATAGAAAATTTGTTTTAGCAACATTTTCTATAGAAAATTTGTTTTAGCAACATTTTCTATAGAAAATTTGTTTTAGCAACATTTTCTATAGAAAATTTGTTTTAGCAACATTTTCTATAGAAAATTTGTTTTAGCAACATTTTCTATAGAAAATTTGTTTTAGCAACATTTTCTATAAAAAATTTGTTTTAGCAACATTTTCTATAGAAAATTTGTTTTAGCAACATTTTTCTATAGAAAATTTGTTTTAGCAACATTTTTCTATAGAAAAGTTGTTTTAGCAACATTTTTCTATAGAAAAGTTGTTTTAGCAACATTTTCTATAGAAAATTTGTTTTAGCAACATTTTCTATAGAAAATTTGTTTTAGCAACATTTTCTATAGAAAATTTGTTTTAGCAACATTTTCTATAGAAAATTTGTTTTAGCAACATTTTCTATAGAAAATTTGTTTTAGCAACATTTTCTATAGAAAATTTGTTTTAGCAACATTTTCTATAGAAAATTTGTTTTAGCAACATTTTCTATAGAAAATTTGTTTTAGCAACATTTTCTATAGAAAATTTGTTTTAGCAACATTTTCTATAGAAAATTTGTTTTAGCAACATTTTCTATAGAAATTTTGTTTTAGCAACATTTTCTATAGAAAATTTGTTTTAGCAACATTTTCTATAGAAACACCCCAGGTTGTAGTGTTATCTACAGTAGGTTTATTATTTTATAAAAAATTTCAATTAAAAAATTTCATTCATCTTATTTTTCCCCTTGCTTCTAACAACAAAAAAATAATTATTACATTAACCAAAAAATTCCCAAGATTTGACTTAAAAAAAATCATTCATAAACTTAAAAAAAATTACATTTATTTATTCAATTATTGTTTTATTTATTCTTTTTGTTTTTTAGTTAATTAACACTTATTTTAGAAAATTCATTGAAATTCATTTATTTTTGTTTTTGGTTAAAACAAATGCTTGAGTTATTATACCAACACACCCTAATTCCAATAAAATCTAAAATATTTATAGTTTCCATAATCCCATAACCGCGTTTTGGGAATAAGTTTGTGTGTGGTTTCTATTTTATTTGGCCACAAACAAATTAGTATTATTAAAATTATACTTTTTTCTCCAAAACAAAAAACAAAACCAAAATGTTTTTAAAAGTGTTAATTGTTTTTATAAACAATAATTTAATTTTTTAATAAAATAAATCTATATAAAATGAAAGGAAACGAATTGGTGGAAGTTGAGTCACATAAATAATAATGTTTTGAATTATTTAAAAGCGTTATATACATATACAAAAAACTATAAACTAAATGAGAATTCTAAAAACTAAGAAAAAAAAAAAATTAAAAAAACTATTAAATTTTTATTAAATTATTTACTTAAAACTTTTGAGTAATTTTTTTAATTGCTTCAATTAAAAAATTACTAAATTTTTTTTGAAATTTAAACAAGTGATTACTCAAAAATTTTTGCCCCATATTTTTTTCTGTGTACTAATATTTAATCAATATAAATTGTATATTTAGTACATATTAAATATTGTGCTACAACAAATACTTCATACAAATGTATAAAAAACATAAAATAATATACTATATTTTTGTAATCTTAGTCTGTTATCATATGCTGGCTCTAAATTCGCATAACCGCCCCGTATAAACACCCATTTTAAGTTGGGCATATGTATTACAAACAATCCAAGAAAAAACACACCGCACACATACTTCTTTTTTGGAAACTGTTGCCAGACTATACAATCTATACTAATAAAATCCATTCATGAAGTCTGCTTAACTCTAGTTGCTTTTTACAATATATATATTTTTTTTTTTGTGGCATACCCTCAGCTAATGTAGGTCTCTTTTTTTTTGGAAAAAATTTCACATGACCGGCTTAAACGTAACAAAATATACAACGGTCATGGCATGTCGATCAAATCGCTTATAAAAGATCGAAGTTTTGCTTTTTTTCTTAAATTTAATGTAAAAATATGGGTATTCCCGGCAAATTTCTTGGAGAAGCATATAAAATAATAGGATTTTCGGACATATTGAACAAGATACCATATTTACGTTACAAATACTATAAATGTGTTCCGAATAAACGTTATTAGGTCAGACCACAATATTTGGAAACTTGATGATGTTTGGAATTTTTAAGTGACGACGGATTTTAACAAGTTTGAAATTTAGAACCGATTAATATGATAAGCAGCAATTCACGTGTTCGGAAACACATCGTTCGGTAATTTTAAAAAAGTTTGGTTACCTAACACCGAAATTAATGCTTAGCTTTTCTCTCGTAAGTATCGTCTTAGCTTTGACCTCGTACGAATCGCCTTTAATCATATCAGCATTATCATACATGAATACCCTTATTATTAACACGATCTACTTTAAGAAACCGATTTTTTTTAGCAAAAAACATTGTTATTGTTTATGTTGCGTATTATGTTTGTTTAAGTTTTTTTTTTTCGGATTTCTTTTTATTTATTAAATTGTGGGAGGCGTATTTGTATTATGTTTTATTTAAAATTTTACAGACTTTTTTGGTGGTATTATTTTTTTTTTGTAATATTAAAAAGATGTATGATTTTAAAAAAGTAATTGTAATATGGTTTATTTTGAAAGGTCAGTAATCGAAAAGGCTTAAGGCTTTGATTTAAATAATTTTTGGTAAAAGGCAAAAATTAAATGGAGCAACAACTTTTGAGAAAACTTGGCCGAATGGGTATATTTTCTTTTGAGTGTAAAATTTTTTTATTTTTTTAAGTGTCAACATTTTTTAGAGCGAAAATTACTTTTCAAATCTTTTTTGGCTACCAATGTCTTTAATGATTTGTATAGCGTTTAAGCGATACACATGCGTCAGTCTGTTGAAAACAGAATAGTGTTTAAACCCCCAAATCATGTTTCTACAATCTCAGAGTGGGGTCGATCGAATAGGGTGGACTTTAATGCACGCAAAACCCGTTGCTGTGTGTTGACCCACAGACGGGCTGTGGAATTAGCACCGTCATCTGTATCAATAGGTGGTATAGATATTAAGGATTCGAAAACTCGTCAAGGACGGTGAAGCTTATTAATGACAAAAGCGTACCTAACTCTATTGATTCGTTAGAGCATCGTCTTAATGTGGGTTGTGTGACACTGTTCTATCGATGGGAAATTTTCTGCTGATATAAGCGAACTCATACCCGAACCCGTGTTTTTGTTCGTAACACTCGCTGATCCATTCAAGGCTATCGCACTACGCATTACAGAGCGAATTCGTTTCTCAGTCGATCTATCCGTATGTGGATATAATCTCCCCGCTAAAGTCTTCCCTGACACATTTAATCTAGAAAGGTTCAAGTCAAATATTCACAAATACTACTCCCTCTTTCCGCCCCTGAGTGTTGGTTTAAATAAAAAAAAATCGGCAGTGCAAAATCTTTTTTACCTTCTAACAAGGGAAGTATCTCAACCCTTATAAACCGATTTGCCTGAAACTTAAAATATATATAAAAGAGACGATTTTAAGTTTGGTGTGTCTCGGCGTCTCAGAAAAATGAAACAGGTTATTGAAATAACTTTGGTTTCAAATAACTCGGTTATTATTTCAGACTGGAGGGTATCTCAGGAATGCTACTTCCTGGACCATTACTGTATACTTTTTAGCATTGATCTCTCAATGGAGAAAAGGAAACACCAAGAAAACAAACTGGGTTAAATTTCGAAGTCAGGCGAAAACACTACCTTCAGAAATGGAGATCGGTCAGCATACAAAATTTGTAGAAATATGTAAGTTTAGTGACAAACACCCTCACAGAAGCTTATGTTAAATCCTGTCCAGTTTTAATGCTTTCAAGAGAGAAAATAGAGATTATTGGTCTATCTTCTGTCGCAAATTGGAGGGAACTACGGATGCGGTTGGGCTCCGTGTAGTTACCAGAGTACCAAGTTATCTTAGTAAGTCCAATGGATATTTCGCAGAAAGAAGTTAGGAAAGAATTGAACTTCTGATGGACACTCATTCCCCAGGTTGCAAGGACGAGGTTCAAAAAGATACTACCTTGGGTACACCAAATGCAATTCCGATATATGAACTCATCAGAACAATGCACAGTGGAAGATGGACGCGCATCGTAACAAAATCAAAATTGTCAGCGATTTGATTGGTTGAACATGGGTTTGATAAAAGACATCCTAGGGAATAGAAAACCATTCATAAAATATTTATATGTCATTTACTTTGAACAGGGCGTCTCTCCAAAGTCCAAACATTTTCAGTTTATTTTAAGAAATGAAAATTTTTTGGAAACCTTTTTTAAATGATTGAGTAAAACTATTTCTAAGTAAGCTAACATCTTGAAATTTTAACACAGCTTTGACAATATATGTAACTAATTAAAACTGCCCTTATAAGCTAAAATTTTAAACCGCGTTATTCGTTAATTGACTGCCAAATGTTGTCATTTTTTAAGAAATGTGTAAAAACGGCTCTTAATTATAGACTGCATCTTTTGTGGAACCTTGTGGATACAGACAAATTTAATATGGGGTGAAACTAGAGGTATTTATCTAAACGAGGAACTTTATTTCGTCTGCAGTAACTTGCAATTAAATTCAGGATAAGGCTCCAAAGTAGGGTCCATAAAAAGAAAAAAAAATATATATTTATTTTTTAAAATTTTTATTTTTCGAAATTATTAAATATCAGCTTCAACCTATTTAGATATTTACAACAAAAGATTGGTGATGCTGCATAGGCTTGAGAAACTAACTAAATACCCAGCAAAATTTGGCATTACCAGTAATGGGATTTGTAATCCGGAACAAATGTCAATAAGTAGTTACTTGTTGAAACACTAATTATTTTAACAAGGGCTTGAGACAAAAATAAATAGTGATGAGAATTAAGATAAATAAGTACTTAGTTACTCTCGTTTTACTAAAAAGGAGTAAAAAAACATTACCAATAAAAAGTAAAATAGCTATTTACCAAATGGGAGTAATAAACACATTAAAGTGTTAAAAAAAAAAAAAAAGTAAAAAATTGTCAAATATTTTTGAGTTAAGTAATTCGACACAGCAAAACTTATAATCTTAATGTATGGATGGTGGACAATGAGTCCAACTGTACATAAGGTCCTGATACACGGAAGTGAGATTATTTAAAATTCGGTGTTACCAGTTGGTAATAAAAATATTTTGAACTATATAAATTTAAATATTAGGGAAGTTATCAGAAGAATCGTTAGAAAAGTCGCATAAATATTTTAAGATTTACAAAAGCAATTTTAGCAGAAAAAATTCAAGAATAAACAATCTAAAAGAAATTTTTCAAAAATTTATAGTAGAATCAGATCCAAAAATTTCCATTTTACGTGAAGAAACATCGAACTTCGTAAAAAAGGTTCCTTATCTAAAGGAACAATTGCAACTAATACAAAAGAATTAATTTTTTTTTTATTTTATTTATTACGATATTGCATTATCGTGTCTATGTTAATTTGTTTTTTAATGTTTTAATCCTGTTAGTATTCATTTTTGGTTTTTTACTACTATTTATTTATTATAAATCAATAAAATAAAATTGATAAAAAAGTCATACGTGCCGGATATTTTAGTGTAGGGTTAAAGGTAATGTTTGCAAATATTAAATTTTTCTTTTTTGTGCAATTTTAAATAGGTTTGATACAATCAATTCCACTTATATATTTATATTGTCAGATTTGTTAACTAAAAAAGTCGATACATTTGGTCATAATTGAACTCAATTTTTTGTATGTATTTTAACTAATAATGTTTTATGATGTATATTTACTCTATCCGAACGACATTCAGTAATAATATATCAAAAATGTCAATGATCTTAACATTTTTTTTAGCATTTGTTCATATAAATAAATTAACCAACTTTGCATTCAATTTATATGTAGGGTGCAAGGAGGACAACAAACTTTGATCACAGCTTTAATTGCTTAAGGTCCCTAGTTTTTAGAATGCCTAATTTTGTTTTACAACTCCTAACCGTTTAGAAGATATAGTCAAAAAACTTCGATGCGCGCGTTTTCCATACAAACCGTCCACTGTGCAATGGTGGAAGAACATAAGATGACGTGGGTGGTCCTTTCCTTTAAGCCCTGCAAATCGGCAGGGCCTTTTGGGATTTTCCGGCACTCTTGCAGGAGTCCCCCGGGATAATAATGTCATGGCTGCTGCGTATTTTTATGTGCTGCCTGCTATCAGGGTATATGCCCTTTGAATAGAGGGAGGTAAGAGTGGTCTTAATTCCCAAGACGGGAAAGATAAAACACAATAACGCAAAGGATTACACCGCTATCAGTCTGTCATGAACTCATTGGAAAGACTGCTAGGTATCTATGTGAGAAACATCCTTATATCAGACAATTTCAGCGAGGCCCAAACCGCCTATCTTAAGGGTAGGTCTGCTTAGACTGCTTTAAAGGAAGTTGTCGGGTTGATTGGGTATACTCTTCACTAGGGCAAGTACTTTCATGAAAATACATGTTTTTACTCAGCATTGTAAACATAACATAAATTAAATATCTATCCGAATCAATAAATTTGCAGTAAAATGGCATCGATTTGTAGTTGCATATTTTTGCATATTTTGGTATAAATGCATATTTTTTGCATATTTTCATAAAAATTGGATTTTTTTTTTAAAACTTCAACAAATATTTTTTCAAAACTTCCTTAGAAAAATACAAAACCTATCCCCTATTTCTTATAGAAAAAGAAATTTAGTTATAGAAATCATATTCTGAGGTATTCCTTATAGAAAATTGTTTCTGAAAGTATAATTTTTTGATTTTGAGAAATGTTTCCGATTTAAAATGCTTCTGTTCTGCGACATTTTACTAATCGTAAAGAAAAAAATGTTTTCGAATTAAAAATTTTTCGACAGGAAAATTGATTTTTTTTTATTTCGCTTAGAGTCAGGGTGAGGTCTTTTGCCATTGAGTTAATTTTTTGACTTGAAAATCGGAAAATTTTGAAAAATCTGAAAAAAATATTTTCAAAATAAATAATTTTTTTTTTAGAAAAAAAATATTAAAAAATTACTTGTTGTAGAAAAATGTTGTACTTAATATTTTTTTTATAATTTTTTTTACTCCAGAAATATTTATTGAGTCAAAGAAAAAATCTTCTCAGGTAAATTTGTTCAAATAAAAATATTTTTATTGCAAAATGTGTCTATAAAAAAATACTTTACTAATTAAAAATTGTGTAAGACTTGTCGAGGGCCTAAAAGTTTTTGACAAATCATTATTTATGTTGACAAACCTATTTTTTTAGTAAAACAATAATTTTTAAATGCATATTTTTGAAGTTTTTAGTGCATATTTTGGATTTTTAGACGCATATTATAGGCACATATTTTCCATTTTTAGATGCATTAAAGTACTTGCCCTACTCTTCACAAAAACAATAATTTTTTGGCGTCATTTTTTGACAAGAAAGGTGCGTTCAACACTGTCATATATCATCAATCATTATTCTCCTACAAAATAAAGGAACGGAAAGAGATTAGCTAAGATGGGTGATGGGGAAGCGCGGACAGTCGTTACAAGGGACACTTCACACGGGAAGTGATCTCTCCCCTTCAATGTATTCTTGTAATAAATATGATATTCATTCGTCACTCAACGAAACGGGTATCAGGGTAGTTGCCTATGATAATGTCATTTTGACCCTAATCAAATATAAGTTTTTACCAACGATTAGCGAACTCATGGAACCAGCGCTTAAGATACTCTCGAAGTGGGCAATGGACAACAGTCTATGAGTTAATCCCACCAAAATAGAAATAGTCTTGTTTCATACAAATATAGACAGGTTTGTCCTTCCCTAATTAGAAGGAATCAACCAGCATCTATATAATGAGGCGAAATACCTGGGAGCTTTCTTGAAAAAGGAATACAGAGTAACGGATAAAAAATTCGTTTTTACGCCTGCAGTAAAGCCTTCGGAAGAAGGTTGGATCTAAAACCGTATATTATTCACTGGATGTATGGTGCGATACCCACAACTGGCATGTGTAGGTATCTGTGAAGCTATTAGATCGGCAACCCAGGCCGGCCTGGAAGTGATACAAAACATTAGATATCAACGTCAAGAGAACAGCAGCAAACTCAGGCTAAGAGAGTCGCAAATGCTTAAGCAACGCTCTTAAGGCACTGGACCATATTAAGTACGGTGGACACGGGAGAATTGGAATAGAAAACGGATTATATCTCTCCACAGAAGAACATTGGAAAAAATTTCGAAGTCCAAATACCAACTAGAGAATACTGGGCAAAGTACTGTGTTATAATACTTAGAGAAAGCTATCTTAATCTTTTCAAACAGATTGTTCATTAGTTTAGTCTGAATGCCTCAAAATCAGGGAATCATTGAGACTTCCCGACAAGTGAAGTGCCTTTAAGGCTAAGTTACCTACTTGCAATTGATAAAACCGGGAAGATGATTGTGTCAAGGAACCTTCGTCCTTGCGCAAATAATATTTTCATTGAGAGTCTTGCCGCTCTGAAGGCCTTATAACTAAACACTGTGAAATCGGAATAGTATACAATCCTGGACATAGTAGGGTCGCTCGAGCCGAATTGCTAATGAATGTGCGAGAAATGGCTCTGAGTCGGTAAGGGAACGCGTGGAACCTAAAATCCAGTTTCAATTAGTGAAATTAATCAAGGAAATTGATATGATATCAGAGAATAGAATGAAGGATAGGTCATCTTTTGTCACTGCCAAATCCTGAGAGTCAAAAAGTCTTCTTTCTTTTGGCAACCGGATGGTTCGCATGTTAGCGGTAGTACTGACAGGAAACTGTATAATCGTCCAGATGGCCGTGCGTATGGGAATTTCCGATATTGGCTATTGTAGAAGTTGCGGGGAAGTGGATGTGGTGTCAGTGAAGCCGCCTTAATCATTTGGCGCAAAGATTGCCTAAACGGTGTCTCATTGACGTCTCTAGCTGAATATCTTGGGGATCAGAGGGGGATCAGTTAAATAACAATTAGGGGAATCGTAATGGGCCTATTGCCTATGAGTGAATTCGCCAAATAGCGGACGCGCATTTAACCTAACGAAATCATTTTGCGGGATGCTATTAAGGGTCAACGTTAGCCAAAATTTTTTTGTGTTCCCATTTATAATTTTTTTTATCTTGGTAACCCTGCCATATTTTACAGTTTAGAACCCTTATGTAATAAACATTTTGATTGGAATTAAACAACTAAAACATTATTTCGTAATTAAGTTTTATATCAATTTCACCCAAAAAAATTGTAAATTCTATAAATTTCTTAATTAAAAAAATGTTCTTGATAATTTATTGTAAACCATAAATCTCTACTAGTTTTACTAATTTACAAACACACAAAAAATTACTGTTATCTGTTATTCTAGCCCTAAAATCTCAAATTCTTATTATGAACATATTGTCATGTTAATTGAATTTAACACTCCTACCAATAAATATTTCTTTTTTTTTTGTGTGATTATTTGTTTTGTTTAACTATTTTCTTAAAAATTCAAAAAAAAAAATAAAAATTGTTCTAAAAATTCTGCACATAAACCTACCACATTTAGATGTTTATCTTTTAAAAAAATCAGAAGAAGCAGAAGAAAAAAACTTACACACCACGTTCTAACTATGACAAAACAATATTAAATGTGACAATAGAATACCAGGAACTAAATGTCAATTATTTGTTATACAACCTCTAGTTTCAGTAGTTAGAACGTTTTTATTTTTTTGTGTTCTGGCAGGAGCAGTAGTAGCTGAAATCGATGTAGTATATTACAAATAACAAGCTACGACAGCAACAGCAGCAGTAGTTTGAAATTTTCAAGCCACATGTATACAAACAAACTCGACAATCTTGATAAATCTTAAATCAATGCCAAAAACCACACAATTGTAATAAATAAATTTTGAGTATTTTTTTTTTTTTGGGTTTTTGGGAAGAGTTCAAGATAAAACACACACGTAGTATGGGTAACACAATACAAAACAAATCACCAGGAATAGTTAAACAACAACAAAAAAAAAATTGGTAGCCCAGCAGGGCATGTTGACACATTAATTGTTGTCCTTTTGTGTGAGTAAGTTTGATATAATAAATACACTTAACAAAAAATCTAAACAGAATTTTGAAAAAAAAAAAAATAATTGAAAGTTATTAAACTATATTAAATAAGATGGAAGAATTAAATCCAGTAGATGATTCCGAAATGAAAATTTTTTTGGTAATTACACTGTCCGACAAAAACGAAAAAAGGCGTTAAACACGAACTGAATAAAATACGTTTGAAACTAGAGACGAAATGTTGTAATACTGCATTTACAGTTTTTCTTTGTGAGATCCTTTTTCCTTTTAAAAGGACTTCAAAGTTTTAAAGAATTAAATTTTATAATTCTTTTTTTTTATATTTTTTTTTTTTATTTGTACTTGTCCTAGAATGCCATTAGTGATAGCAAATGAAAGAGGAGGATCTCCCCTAATTTTCCTATTTTATTATTTTTACATATCAGGAAAAATGAGGTAAGTTACGTCCTTTTAAAAATGTATTCTTTAATATCACTCAAAATGTTCAACAAAATTGGTGGTGAAAATTTTCCAAAAATCCAAAATTTTGATCGAAGGGCGGATTGATCGGATGATCGGATGATCGGATTTGGTTTAAATTTAGTATAAATGAAAAATTGTCCTAAGCTCTATGAAAGCATCAAGAAAAAGTTGCTTTGGATTTTTTTTTACAAAAAATTCTGGAACGTAGAGAAAATCCCGTAGAAGACCGAGCTTATACATTTTTTGATATTCGTATTGAGCATCTCAAAATGAATAAAAACGTGTTTCGCAAGTTTTTTTTTTGTATTTTTCAGAAATACAAAATTTTGATAAAAGCTTTCGAATATCAAAATTTTGCTCCAATGGCGTTTCCGATTAAAATGATCCGATTTAATTAAAATTAAGTTTATGTGAAAGATTGTCTTAAGGTTTTTGAAAGGGCCAACCGAAAGAAATTTTCAGATTTTTTTGTAAAAATTTTGGAAATTTTTTGACAAATTTCAAAAAGTGATATCTTGAAGAATGCTTGACCGATTGTAGAATTTTTAAAACATTTGTATTCAGCATGCTAACATTTAAAAAAAAAAAAATTGTCGCCAGATATTTTTTTTATTTTTTAATTTTTTTTTATTTAAAATCCAAAATTTTGATCCATAACTTTAATCGAAGGGCGCTACCGATAAATATGATCGCATTTGCTTCAAATTTAGTTTAACGGGCCGATTCACAGTTATGACTAGTTATGAATAATTTTATTATTTTTAAACTTTATATTCCTTGTTTTTGTTGTAAACACAATCACAAAAAGTCTCAAAAATTAAAATTAATTGTCAATTTTAAGACCACCTGCACTCAAAAAAAAAACTGTAATGTTAGCAAAAAAGCTTGTAAACCTACAAGAAAATTTTATGATTTTGAACCCACAATTTTTTTGGTAAAGTTAGCAAAAATGTTTTGTCAAAAATTAGTTAACTGAAATTTTTTTTATTTTTTTATTTCAACTTACAAGGGAAGTCTCCCTAGTGTCACCAGCGGCTCTTTATGGAATTGATTTTATTTTGTAGAGCAGAAAAAATAAAGAGACACGTATTTTTTTTTAGCGGCCCAAATTCATATTTAGGGGGTAAAAGGAGGGGGGAGGACAAGGCGATTTTTCAGTTTTTTTTTTTTTTCGTTTATCTCCTATATTATGCAAAGAAACCTATGTTATATCATGTTACATACCAAATGAAAGGTCTTTAGAAAACCTATCTACGTGTGATAAGAACGTGTCCAAACATGCACAACTTTTTGTCATATTGAGTAAAATACCAAAATTTTAGGGCATTTTTGTTAAGTAAGTCGAAAAATATTAGCTTCTTTGGCCCGTTGTTAGCACCACGAGATAGGTATTTTTAATACCTTTAATCTGATACCACACATGCCTATATTAATTTCGTTTATATGGGCGTAAATCGTAAAAAACTGAAAAAGATCAATTTCCCCCCATACAAATCGACCCCCCTAAAAATGAGTTTGGGCCGCTAAAAAAAATACGTGTCGAATTAATTTTCGTTCTTTAAAAACGGAGGGTGACATCAGGGAGGCTTCTCTTGTTAGTTCATACACATTTGAAGGCCCCATTGGGTTTAGACCCGATAGGTCCAGACCCCGATGGGCCTTGACATAGTTGGGTTCCTTAAAAATCGTCATAGTTTTTGATCCAAAATTTGTATCCGCTTCGCTCTACCTTGCTTAGTTTTTGAGATATGTGATTTTAGGGACCACTGTGGTTTTGAGAATTAAAAAACTCGATAACTTAAAAAATATTACTCGGAGAGCTTTTGCTAATTTTTCGGTCTTGTTCTACGTGCTGAGAGCTCTAAAAATGACTTCATACTTTTTGTTGAGTCAGAAACATTTACCGAGATATGAGCATTTTAAAATTTTCGGGAATACTAACTTTTTTGGATCCAAAGTTAGGATCCATTAGGCTCCACATATGTGAACAGGACCGGCGATACTATGGTGAGCCCAAAAACCAAAAATGGCCTCCATTTTGCTCCATCTGGCTTAGTTTTCGATAGAGATGGGCGCTGGTCACGTGATTTGAGTGATTCACGTGAATCACGCGTGAGTGTGAGTGATTTTCATTTCAATCACGTGATTGTGAGTGAGTGTGAGTTGAAAAAAAATCTGAGTGAGTGATTAGTGAGTGAGTCGTTTATTTTTTGCGTGAGTGTGCGTGATTAGATTTTTTGATTTGCCCAAATTTTTTTTTTAATTTTTTGTAAAAAATTTTTTTTGGATTTTTTTTTGTTTTTGGTAAGAAAATTTTATTGCATGAGTAGATTTTGCGTGACTCACGCGTGAGTGTGATAGAATCTGGCGTGATTCACGCGTGAGTGTGAGTAGGTTTTTTATTACTCACGTGAATAATGAGAGAGCGTGAGTAAAAAAAAAATTGCGTTAGTGATTAGTGAGTGATTCGATTATTTTTTGCGTGAGCGTGAGTGAGTGTGAATCAAAATCCACTCACGCGCCCATCTCTAGTTTTCGAGTTAGCGCCATTTTAAGTTTTCTTAAAAAAAAAAAATTACAATTTATTTTTGCTAACATTAGCAAAAAAAGCTTGTAAAAATTTAGTCAACTTAATTTTAAATTTAGCAAAAAAAATTAGTTAAAATTTTGTTTAAAATTGCTAATGAAGTTTACAATATATTTTTGCTAACATGCTAATCTCAACTAAAAATTTGCTAATCTCTACTAAAAATTTACTAGCATTAGCAAAAAAAAAATAGTAAATCTACTAATGTATTATTTTGAGTGTGTTTAGCAGGTCTTTATTTTTTTGAAATTTAAAAAAAAAAAAATTGAATTGTTTTATGATTGTTTACAACAACCACATGAAAAAAAAAAATTGACTTATGATTGAGTTATAACTATTTTCTGTGAATCGGCCCCTAAGTAAATATTATCTCAACTTTATGAAAGAGTCAATGGAGCAATATTTTTTTTTTAATGTTCAAAAACCCAAAACTTTGTTCGGCGGGCGCCATGATCCGATTGGCCTTAAATTTGTGCCACTTAAGTTTTAGGCCTAGGAAAATAAAAATTTGCCCGGATGTATAAGGTCGAAAGAAAAACTTTTTTATTTTGAATGATTTCCAATAAGCTAATTGGGCCTATTACATTTATGTAAATAAAAAACTTTATTACATCTTTCTCCCAACGTTTCGTCAATTATTTGTTGACATCTTCAGGGGTTTTTTGTCTATTTAATTTTTTATAAAAAACAATACATTATTACAAAAATAAAAAACATCAAACAAATTATAACTTACAATTACTAAGTAATTTATCACATTAGATTACATATAAATGATTTTACAGCTTACAAAAAAAAACATTTAACATAAAATTAAATTAAACACACAACTTAAATTAATATCACAGTGGTTTCCTTTATCTTTGTTTTATTAAATTACAACTCTGTAACTAGAACTAATATTATCGGTGTCTTCCTTTAGATTCATAGTTTTGTTAATTTTCTGCTGTATACGTAAGCTTTCTATTGTGTAACTTTTTTGCCAAACAAAAAAATGCCGGTCTAATGGACGTATTTTCTGCACTAAATTTTTTTTTTTTGCAGCCATACGATGAGTTTAAAATAATGAGGAATTTTTGACAGAAAAAGTTTCGATTTTGAGAAAAATTCACAGATTCTGAGACATTTTTCCATATTAAAAAATTCTCAGACTCTGAGACATTTTTATGTATAACAATATTTCTCAAACTCTGAATTCTAATCAATTTTTCCGAGACATTTTTCTGCATGGAAAAATTCTCAAATTCTGAGTCATTTTTCCGTATAAAAAATTCTTCGATTCTAAGATTTCTCAGATCTGAATATATTTTTCCATCAAAAAAGTTCTGATTCTGAAAAATTTTTTTCCGTACTAAAAAATTCTCAGATTCTCTAAGAGATTTTTCAAAAATTCTTAGATTCTGAGAACTTTTTCCAAAAAAAAAAAAAAAAATTGTCAAATTCTGCGATTTTTTCCGAAAAATTCTCAGATTCTGAGACTTTCTTCAGTACAGAGAAATCTTATCAACATCTTTCGGTATAGAAAAAATAATCAGATGCTGTAAAATGTTTCTGTTTAGATTGTGAGACTTTTTCCGCAAAGAAAAATTTTCAGATTCTGAAACATTTTTTCGGTATAGAAAAATAATCAGATTCTGTAAATTTTTCCGTTTAGAAAAATTCTCAGATTCTGAGACATTTTTTTGTATGTAAAATTTTTAAAACATTTATCGTATAGAAAATTTTCAGATTCTTAAACATTTTTTCGTATAGAACATTTACCAGATTCTGAGACATTTTTCCGTATAGAAAAATTCTCAGATTCTGAGACATTTTTCAAATGTTCAAATTTTCATATTCTGAGACGTTCTTCTGAAAATTTTTTTCCTGGAGAAAAATTCTCAGATTCATAGAAATTTTTCTCTACAGAAAAATTTTTCAGATTCTGAGACATGTCTCCATAAAAATAATCAGATTCAGAGACATTTTTTTTTTTTTACAAAAAAATTCCCAAATTCAGAGACATTTTTGTTTTATAGAAAAATTTTCAGATTCGGAGATATTTTTCCATATGGCAAAGTTAATAAATTCTTTAACAATTTCAAGATTTCCATTTGTGCTAATAATTTTTTTCCGTGTATGCGTATTATTTACTCTCTAAGGACCAGATTTTTATCTCAAATCATTTTAAGTGTTGCTGTGGTAGCTCTTTGTATACTTTTTTTGATTATAACATTTGTTCAAACACACATAAACTGAATTAATTTCATATTTTAGTATGTGTCTTATCAGGATTTTTGAAAAATATATTTAGTATTTAAAACTATTGTTTGAAAAAAAAAAAAAAAACAATAATTAATATGCGGGCCGGGCCGTGTTATATTGAACAACCGTTAAAATAAGTTCCGTTTTATTTTAAGAATATCTAACGAAGCTGATACTATTTTAACGATGTTTAACGGAAGATAAGCCAATTTAGGTGTGAACAATTTTACAAAAATTTCCGGTTGCTTTATATAAATTGTTTAAACAAACTAAATGTAATAAAGATGTCAATTTTTTTATAACGTTTTTTTTTTTTATTGGAAAAAATAAAAATATTTTTAGCGTGAAATAAAGCCTTTAATAGATTATTTCCGTTTTAGAGTTTCCAAGTAACAAAAAATAGTGATTTGGTTGTATTGAAATATGTTTAAAGGTAAGTTTTCAGGTTTTAAAAATACAAAAAACACTGCAAAATGTATTTTTTTGGAAGGTCTCAAGATTTGTAGACAGATTTTTTGGCTCGGGTATAAAATATACAGTCATCTCGAAATTTTTTATCTTATTTTTTTAATTTTTTTCTAATTTCCTTTTTTTTTAAAAAAAAAGCCCAAAAATAATATATTCACCTTTAAAATCAATTCATTTATCTCCAAATCGATCTTAAACACTGCTAATCAAAATCTACCATTATCATTTTATAACATCTCAAAATTTCACTTTAAATCCAGTTGTACTAAAACTTGTTAAAAATTATTCTACCGTTTATTAATCGTAATACACCTACAGATTTCCATAAATTAATTTTGTTATTCTTATTCTACTTTTTTCTTACATTTTTTTATGGTCATAATCATTTTTCATAATTCTACTCAAATTACATGGGTATTTTGTAAATATTGTTTATTAAAACAACCATCATTTATAAAATTTTAAAACAATTATTAATAATGAAATTTATAGCAAATGATAATGATAACTAGAAAAACAAGACAAGATATTAAAAAAAAAAAAATTATAAGAAAAAAAAAAAAATATTAAATGCAAGCAACACCACCCAAGAAACAGAGGAGAGAATACAAATAGCAGTTGCGATAAAAAAAAACAAGAAAGGATGATGATTTTGGCTAGAGCGAATCATAAATATTATCCTCCACACTTCTGGATTTCCTCAAAATTTTTTTTAGGTTCTTTGCTTAAGATTTTTTGGATTTTTTCTGAATTTTCTTGTTTTTTTTGCAGATTTTATAGATTTTTTTTCAAATTTCTGAACATTTTATTATGATTTTAGTTTTCTAAACTTTCTAAGATTTCTAAATTTTTCCGCTTTTGCTGAAATGAAATTTACAGTAAAATTAAATGTTTATTCATTTTTCAATATAAAAAATGTTTTAGATTCTAGGACTTTGTCAATAGAAGAAAACTGCTCAATAACCGAAAATTTTTGTCTCAGAATCTGAGATTTTTTCAAAACAAAAAAACGATTCAGAATTGAAACTTTTTCTATACGGAAATAGATGTCGGCGTCTGAAACTTTTTTATGCAAAAACTGAGAATTTTCTATAGGAAAAAATAAGTCCATTTCCGTATAGAAAAAAGTCTTTAAGCCTGAGACTTTTCTATCTTATCTACTTTTTCGTTCTTATCTGTGTTGTTTTATTATCTGATTATTTTTACTTTATCTTTAAAATAATTTAGTTTATAAATAGTTAAATAGTTAAAGACGCCAGTAATCTTAGATATATATTTAATTTTAAAAATTATAGATTTTTCTTGTGATTATCATCAAAGTTTAAATGTTATGATTTTTTTTTAATATTTTTTTCATTTAGTTACGGTAATTTAAAACAATTTCCTATATTTAATGTAAACAAATATTTAGTTCCTTCTACCACAAAAAAAAAATAAAAAAAAATAAACTGTAACTTAAGATTTTAAATTGTTGTAAGCAATGAAAAAAAAAACAAGACAATTCTTCCTTAATGAGTATTTAAAGAAACAGTAGATAAAGATGATTTAAAAAAAATCTTTAGCAAGATGCCAATCAGTAAAAAAGATAATGATGTCTTTTTATTTTGTTTTTTTTTTTTTTTTGGGGTTATTAAAAGATATGTTGACAACAGGTTATAGTTGATTAAACCAAAGACAAATCAAAATAAAAGCCAAAACATACAAATAATTTAAACTTTTAATGGGAAAGCGGGTCTGGATTGCTTTTAGATCCTACATTTATTGTGGGAAAATTCTATTCAAAAAAAAATTTCTTTACGTACAAAAATGGAATAGATCTCGTCTTATTTGGTTATATCTGGTATGATCTGTTCATATCTGTCATAGCAAAAGTTTGAACCTCATTTTTGGGATATGATCTTGATGATAACAGATTCAGAAAATAGTTAATAAAATTGAAATCTGACTTACCTGAACAGGTTCAAATATATTTTATTAGATATGAGCAGATCAGACTAGATATAAGAAACTTCTGAGACTTTTCTTTAGGAAAAATGTCTCAGAATCTGAGACTTTTTCTATAGAAAAATTGTCTCAGAATCTGAGACTTTTTCTATAGAAAAATTGTCTCAGAATCTGAGACTTTTTCTATAGAAAAATTGTCTCAGAATCTGAGACTTTTTCTATAGAAAAATTGTCTCAGAATCTGAGACTTTTTCTATAGAAAAATTTTCTCAGAATCTGAGACTTTTTCTATAGAAAAATTGTCTCAGAATCTGAGACTTTTTCTATAGAAAAATTGTATCAGAATCTGAGAATTTTTCTATAGAAAAATTGTCTGAAAACGATTTTTCAGATTCTGATAATTTTTTTTAGAAAATGTAACAGGCCCCTCCTAAAAAAACACCTGGATACGCCCCTATATCAGACCATGTTGACAAGCTATCAAATTTCAACAAAAAAATACATAATATGACTTAATGATGGGCACAAACAAAATATGTTCCCTAATAAGGGTTAATATGAAAAATCTTAATATTATTTGACATTGATGATTTTGTATAGTTACTGCTAAGTTTCTGTTTCATATGGTTAGTTCATATACTTAACTGATGATGATCATCATATTGATTTTATTATGTTAATAAAATGTTATGGTTTTGGAAAAAAAAAACGTTTCAATCCCATTATAATAATTCCTCTTCAGACAACATTTCATATTAACAATCGTCTTCGATCTGTACAAAAGTCTGTAACTCATAATTCATTAGTGTTAATTCACTTTTGAGAAAGAGTAGTCAATTTTCCATATGTATGAATACACTCAATAAAAAACTGACAGACTTTGTCTGTCTGTAGTGAAATGAATGAATGATTAAATGTTAATTAAATGTTTTACATAAAATCCCATACAAAAAAACCAACCACAAAAAATCATCTTAAAAAAAAATTGTTAATATTTACATTTAATTGGGTTTAAATATCTTCGACATCATTATAAAATTCTTGTTTTTTTTCCAGCTCTGTTACTACATCATAATTTTCAATTTAATTACTAATGTCGCCTAGTTTTTGTTTTGGTCTGGAGCTGAGAAACAGTCATCATCAGCCAAACATTGGAGTTTCAAGCCATGTTTGGTCATGTGGGGGGTCTTCCTCCCCGTGTAGTATTTTAAAACGTTTTTTAATGATTTTGAAATGATTTCACATTGTGATATTTTATATTATCACGAATTTATGTGGTCACATTAATATCCAACCAATTTTTTTTTTTATGGATTGTTTATTTTACATATCGTCGAACTATATTCAATAAATGCCAACTCGAAAAAGCTTACTGTTCAGGAGAGCTAAAAAACTAGTTATTTCGCATATTATTGTAACAAAAAACAATGTTCCTTCCATAAGATGGTTTAAATATTCTAAATAATTTTTACAAATGCCAAAAATTTTATATTTTGCACTAGTTTGCGTATTTTTCAGAGTTGGCATTTATTACTACGACAAAAAACAAATATTTTTTTAGAGTTGGCATATTTTGTCGGAATATAAAAATAAATTTTTTTTTGAAAAAATTTTTATATTTTTTTTTTTTTGGTTTTTGTTATCCTTAGTACGGTAATTGCAAAAACTAAAAAAAAAATTAAAAATCTTTGCATATTTTTAAAAGTTACTAGCTCCGAAAGTCTTTTAATCTCAGGGTGGTCAACTTTAGCACTCTGTAACTCACGCTGTATTGTAATAGGGTCAATCTAAACTAGATATTTTAAGAGCTTATATCATTGACTTTATTTGCCCCACGCATTATGTTTCAATCTGATAATTAGTTTGAAAGTTACATAAATATAAGCTTTTTTTTTTTTGCAAACACTATTTACCGATATTTTCAAAATGGCAATATCTCGAGAACCAGTCATTAGATATCAAAATCTTTACAAGATTCGTGTTCAGCATGGCAAATTCAATAAGAAATGTGATCTAATTTTTAAAAAAAAAATTTTTGAAAATTTTTTGGAAATTTACAATGGGAGTTGGCATTTATTTTCACCAAAAAAATATGTACTTTGAGTTAGCAGAATAACAAAAATGGATGTAAAACGACAACAAATTATTTTTTTGCTCTGAAATTTTTATGACAGATAGGTATTACATAGGGGAGCTATTTGCCATCGTAAACTCATTTCGATCAAATTTGAGTTGGCATATTTTGAATATAGGTTCACGATATGCTCCACATAGAAAAATCATGTCTAAAATGTTGAAATTTAAATTAACAGGTTGGTTTTTATTAATATTTGCTTTTATGGTATTGTTAGATATCATGAGGTTATTTTTATAGTATTTTAATATAGACAAATATAATTTTAAATAATATTTTTTTTTTTTTTTCAATAAAAAGTCTAGGAATCAAAGACACTTTTCCTATAAAATAGTAGAAAGTATAAAAAAAATGTCTAGCCATTGTCAGATTCTGAAACATTTTTTTCATAAAAAACTTTTAGGTTCTGATTTATTATTCCTTAAGAAAAATTCTCAGATTTTGAGACATTTTTTATGCAAGAAAATTCTTAGACTTTAAGACATTTTCCTTGAGAAAAATTTTAAGATTTTGAAATGACTTTCGTAGGCCTGAAACCTATTAGGTACAAATTTTAGGCAAATCACATTTATTTAACCCATGGCTTCTGGCGATCAAAGTTTTCGAATTTTAATAGTTTAAAAAATAAAAAATATATGTATCTAGCGATCATCATATTTTACACCCCTCTTCAAGCAAGTTTAGGTTTTGTAAGAATACTGATAAAATCGGCAAATTCGTTAACACGAAAATCCTAGCTGATCCTGTTTTCGAGTTATTGCTAAATAATTACACTATTCGACAATAAAAATCTGTCAGTCAAATACCCAACAGATTCTTATAGATTTTACTTCTCCAGAATCAAAATTATAATTATAATTGCTTGAAAACTGTATAAACGGCGTATGCTTAATTTTGAAATTGCCTTTAAATAACAATCATACGCAACGGTGCACAGTAGATTATTTTTAATATCTTGGCTATTCAGTAAGTACCCTGCTGGAAAAGTGATAGGCCACGTGACCTTTTACCCGGACCCAAAACACCTATCCCAAAGTCGACACTTTTCATATAAAAATACCTATCACTTTTGTTAGGGAATGTCTTACAAGGATGGTCTTTTACAGGGCACCCACCGATTGTCCTGAAACTTGAATATGGGAATGAGGGGGAAAAATAAGAGTTACCTGTTTTTTTAAGCTCCCTAATCTCAAATTTAAAAAAGGGTTGCCACCTTATGAAAAAATAAAGGGCTTTCGGTAAAATCCGTATAAAAGACGAACTAGCAGGAATTTCGCCAAACGAAAAAATACGGATCAGCTTAATTTTGATACATATGATTTTGGAGGTCTCATATAAACTACCGTAACGATTACACATTTTTGACAATAACGAACTTAACGAAGCCGAACTTGGACAAGACCGATATACCGATAGGCCTTCAAAAACCCTTTCGACCTGTATAAAATGTTCATATAGTTTCTTTTGAAGAATAGGGAAAAATCCTTAAAAAACGAAAATACACCGTTTTTCACCCTTCTCTTTGACCCGCTAAATGTGAGATTCGGCAGCTATAAAAAAAACATGTAACTCTTATTTTGCTACCCTCTTTCCAATATGCAAGTTTCAGGACAATCGGTGGGTGCCCTGTGAAAGACCTTTCTTGTTAGTGCCGTTTGTACCCACTTTTAGGAACTTAGAAATTTTGTAAAATAAATCCTAAAATCATTTTTAATGATTTTTATACCCTCCAACTACAGTATCGGGGTACCCGTTTAAAAAAATAATTATATCAAAACATATCTCCTTTGATAAAAACATATATGGATCATATCTAAATGGATCTAATCAGATCCACTCCATATATATTCACATCTGCTTCAGATATGTTTTGATCCGTAAATTGAGTCTATCTGGCATATATGGCATATATGATCAGACATTTGCAGATATGTTCATATATGTAAAATTGTCAGATAGACTCAATTTACGGATCAAAACATATCTGATACAGATGAGAATATATATGGAGTAGATCTGATTACATCCATTTATATATGATCCATATATGTTTTTATCAAAAGAGATATGTTTTGATAAAATTTTTTTTTTACCCGGGTATACTCACTTTGTCATTCCGTGTGTAACGCATCGAAATATCGGTCGGGGACCCCATAAAGTATATATATTATTGATCAGTGATCGATTCTAAGACATTCTAGCGATGGCCGTCCGTTTGTCCGTCCGTCCGTCTGTAGTTAACACGATGCAGTCCAAAATAAAAGAGCTGGCACAAATACGGGTTATGTTCCTAGGCTGTTTATGTTCGGAAATCGGCCAAATCGGACCAGAAGGAAAAAAGTTCCCCCTTAAAGAACTAAACCAACCTCTAAAAAAATACACTTTTTTGCATGTTTTTTTGCATTTTTGTTGAATAAATGAAACATTTGGTATATTTATCGCGATGGGAAGGTGCTCTCAACGTCCCCCACTGACCCTATCACCCTCCCAAAAAAAAAAAGAAACGCCTCTGACAAATTTTTTTTAAATTTTTTTTACATTTTGGAGGGTATAAAAGATTCGGCACAGCCGAATTTACTTCAAAACACCAAAAAAATTGACAAACACTTTTGTAAACAAGAAATTTTCAAAAAATTTTCGAAACTTAGAAAGTTTTTCAAAATTTTATTGCTTTAAAATACTTGTTATTTTAAAACGCACAAAAAAATTGTCAACAAAATTTTATATCCGGGACTTGAAAATTTTTCAAAAAAGAATTTCGGTACGTAGAAAATTTATGATTTTTTTTTTTTTGTAAAATCATTTGAAAATTTGGTTTTGTCCTTTTGTATCCGGTCACGTGCTAGGCATTTTAGTCCGGTTTTTACCAGACACGGGATGGAGGATTTCGGGTCGAAAAAAACACTTTTCCCTGCAGGATAGGTACTGGACCGATTGCATCAAAATTCATACTGTTTATATTTAATGTAATTTCGAGCCCTAGTTTGGACGCTGGACCCCACATGTCCACCACCAGGGGCCCCTAAAGTAGGACATGTTTAGTACACAAAAACTTTAAATGCTTTAAAACTACCAACTTTAAATGCTTGTAAAAAAAATCTAGCGCTGAAAGTTCGATTTTTCATCACTATGTAATTTACCACTTTTTGGGGTCCACTGTTACATATTCTTACGTTGGACGTTAAATTTGTCCATTTTATTTAAAATCAAGTCTTATTTTTGAAAGCAATGTAAGAATCCCAGCAAAACTTTGGTAATGGGTAGTGATTATATAACACATTACCAGGTAATGTATATACCTTATTTGTAGCATTATTTTAGGATGTCTTACCAAACATTTGTTTCACAACGTATTATTTTAAAGTGAAAAATAATGCATTACTAATAATTTGCTACGTAATTCATGATTATTGGAAAAAATTTTATCTACTTACACTCACTTACAATCACGTGAGTAAATTTAATACAAAATTACTTTTTCGCTATTCGTAACACCTTATATATTATCTTCTGGTATGCTATATTATTTCATTTCTCGTAACCTATAAAATATCATATATTTTACACCTTACTCGTATTCTTCGTTATAAATTTATGACTTATTTTATACCTTACTGGTATTCTTTGTGATAATGTGGATGCATTACTTTGAGTCTCATCGCCTGTTAAAATCATCAATGCTGCAATGTATAAAATAAGAGATCCTATACCTTATTTTATACCTTATTTGGTAATCTAAGTTTTGCTGGGTTATTAAAGTAAGCGTTTAACATACACAAACTAAATTTTAATTAAATATTTTCTATTTTCATTTAATTTGAGAGATTTATGTGAAAATCGGGAAGGTTGTTTGTATGGGGGCTACAGGAAGAACTTGTCCGCTTCCTTTAAAATGTGTGAGGACAAAACACCCTAGCTAAACTTGGATTACCAAATAAGGTAATCCAATAAGATATAGGATCTCTTAAGATATAGGATCTCTTATTTTATACATTGCAGCATTGATGATTTTAACAGGCGATGAGACTCAAAGTAATGCATCCACATTATCACAAAGAATACCAGTAAGGTATAAAATAAGTCATAAATTTATAACGAAGAATACGAGTAAGGTGTAAAATATGTGATATTTTATAGGTTACGAGAAATGAAAGAATATAGCATACCAGAAGATAATATATAAGGTGTTACGAGTAGTGATAAAGTAATTTTGTATTAAATTTACTCACGTGATTGTAAGTGAGTGTAAGTAGATAAAATATGCTCGTGAGTGTGTGCCGTTAGAAATTTCCTGTAGTGAGCCCATCTCTAGTTTAAACTTATGCATTTTTTTATAAAATAATTATTTTTTATGTTATTGTAATGCATTATGCATCCAATTATAAATAATGAATTATTTCAAACTTTCAAATAATACATAATGTAACCAAATATAAGTCATCCATGATTTAGTGTTTAGAAATAATTAATATGAAATACATTTTTTCCAATAATCATGCATTACGTAGCAAATTAATAGTAATGCATTATTTTTCACTTGAAAATAATACGTTGTGGAACAAATGTTTGGTAAGACATCCTAAAATAATGCTACAAATAAGGTATATACATTACCTGGTAATGTGTTATATAATCACTACCCATTACCAAAGTTTTGCTGGGACGTTTACCTGCCAAATTTCGAAAAAAAAAATACCTATTATGGTTTGGTTATTATAGTCATTTGAGCTAAAACTAAAGAGGACCTTTGTATGAGGTGTAGGTCTAAATACGGACCGATTTTCAATTTAAATAGGCTCCGTCCTTGGTCCAAGAGAGGCATAAGTTACAAATTTCAAGTCAATTGATTAAAAATTACAACCTGTATCGTGTTTACACAGTTGACATGGGCAGACGGACGGACATCGCTAAATCGACTCAAAAAGTGATTCTAAGTCGATCGGTATATTTAAAAGTGGGTCTAGGACCAATATTTCGGGTAGTTATAACCATCAGCACAAACTCATTATACCCTGCACCACAGTGTGGTGTAGGGTATAAAAAGTTTTAATTTCGGTTAAACGGCTGTCGAAACATTGGTTTTTGTAAATATGGAAAAGTGGGGATTTTCCTACATTCAAACAAATCTACAAAAAAAATTAAAATTGACACAAGCTCAAGCGACTCAAGTTTACAACTGAAGACAGGTTTCATTTGATCAATGAAACTGGTTTCATTAAAGTTCCTTTCAAGGAAAACTTTTTTGGAAGTAATAACAAGTAGAAAAGTTAAATTCGACTTGGCCGAATCTAGGAATACCCTCCACAATGCCCATTTTAAGTGATAGTAAATTTTCTAACGTGAAAAAATAACAGTTATGATTAGAAATATTTTATTTTGTGTAAAAAAATTTTTTTTAGTAATTTTTGAAAAAAAAAAAAATATATAATACTATTTTTTTTTGAGTGTAAAATTTTTTTTGAGTGTAAAATTTTTATCAAATTTTACATTCAAAAAAAAATTTACTAATTTTTTTTTTAGTGTAAAATTTTTTTGTTTTGGTATAAAAATATTTTTGAGTGACAAAAATACGTTTTAAAATATTTTTGTGACTTACCAATGGTTTTAAAACAGGTTTAACGGGTTTTCACCACGTGAATTTAAGGTGAAGCTAATCTGATATTCACGGTTTTGCTAATAACTGACCGATTTGGGTGAAATTCAACACGAACTAGGCTGGAGGAACGAATAATATATATGCCAAGCTTCAGCATCCTCAGAATTGATTTTCGAAAGTTATAGTGCTTTTTATCTCGTAAATTCACGAAAAACCCTTGCCGAAATTCAGTCTTTTGCTCATAACTTTTGAACCACTGGACCGATTCCGCTGGATTGCAATACCAACCTGACCAGGTAAATGCCCAACATATATGCCAAACTTCAGGAGCCTCCGTAAAGTCTTTCAAAAGTTAGCGTGTTTTCAACAGACAGACAGACAGACGGACAGACATGGTATAGGTTGTTGGTCTTGACGAGTAGATCACAAAAATGCCCATTAAACTTGCCAGACACCCTCAAATTTTAGAGTTATTGTCAAAAAACGTTTTTTTGGGACTTTTCTCACAAAACCTTGTGTAATTCAGAAAATTTTCAACCGATTTTAAATTTTTAAACTGTTTTGGATAGAAAAAGGATAGGGCTTTCCATGTGTGTGAATTTGTCAATACGTAAAAGAAAGATATCTATTGATTTTTTCTATAAAACCAATTTTTTTTGTTATTTTTTGAAAATTTTTCGAGTTTATCAATTTTTTTTGCTATAGTTTGATTAACAACCTTTACATTTATGATCGTTTTTTTAAAGATAATTTAATTCTAAATACGATAAGCTTTATCCTGAAAAAATCGGATAATAATTGACAGAGTTGCGATAATTTTTCTAAAAGAGAAAATTAAGATTTTGCAATAAATCGCCGTTCAGATAACCCTGACAAAAAAATAAATTTATCATAAATGGTCATGTACAATATTTTTAAAGGTTTTTGGCGCGCTGAATCCAAATCTGGCCTTTAAATTGCTCTATCTCGTCAGGTTTTTGAGATATTTAACATAAGTTGATTTATCAAAAACTTAAAAAGATAGCGCAATTTCAAGGTCAAATTCGAATTCAGGAGGTCAAAAACCTTTTAAATAATGATACGAGACCTTTCAGTATGTTCGTTAATTTTTTTATTTTTTTTGCCTGGGTTATCCGCATGGCAATTTCATACAAAATCTTTATTTTCTCTTTTAGAAAAATTATCACAACTCTGTCAATTGTTATCCGATTTTTTTGGCATAAAGATCATCGTATTCACAATTAAATTTTCTATAAGAATATGTTTAAAAATATAAATATTGTTGAACAAACTATAGAGGAAAGAAATCGATAAACTCAAAAAATTTTCAAAAAATAGCGAAATATTAGATCTTTCTTATATGTATAGACCAATTCACATACATAAAAAGCCCTATCCTTCTCCTATCCAAAACAGTTAAAAAATTAAAAATCGGTGGAAAAATTTTTAAGTTACACGTGGTTTAGTGAGAAAAGTCGCAAAAAAACGTTTTTTTACAATAACTTTAAAATTTGAGGGTGTCTGGGAAGTTTAATGGGCATTTTTGTAATCTTTTCAACGAGCCCAACAACCTTAACTACCTCATTTCAAAAGTATATTCGATTTTGGGTTTTTGTAGCACAGTGTAATTTTTAGTGAGTCACGTGTAACCGTCACGGAAATATTATTTAATTTACGTGATTGCAGTATACACTTTCTCATTTTATAATGGTTTTCAGTTAGTTTTTTCATACAAAATTTTGTAAATTAATAATTTTACTTTCATTTTAAATTTCATATAAAAAGTGTGAAAAAATCACAAAATGGACAAGATAGAAAAATACACTTTAATTTTTTTCTTTTAATAATTTATCAATAAAATTTCATTTTATATTTCGTAACAAGAGTCTTAAAAAATCACAAAATAAATTTGTGGCGCTCTGATCATCTGTTTTTTTCTACATTTTGCGCGTTAACTTACAGACTAAACAGATGTGACGCGACAGGTGTCAAAAACAACACAAAAAAAAATATTGGTTAAAAATTTTTAAATAAATCTATTGATCAACAAAATTTAAATGAGTCAATTAATGTTTTGATTAAAATTTTTGTTATTTTCTTTAACTGTCGAATTACAAATTTTCAACATACAATTTTTTTTTGTTTTAATTTATTTGAATAGATTAATTCAAAATATACAAAATAATCGGGTTTTACTTTTTTTATTGTTGGCAACATATTGGAAAAAAAAAATGATTTTTTGATAATTTTGTCATATGCCTACAATTCATTTGTTAAACCAATCATTATTTTGATTGAATAAAAATAAAAAAATGATAAAATTTTAGATGAAAATCGAAAAAATTATTGATTGAAAAAATGTTCAATCAATTACCTACAATTTGATGATTGGTAAAACGATTTTTTTAATTGGAGGAATTTTAAACAAAAAATTTATTGAATCCGGGTTTTTGTTGATTGAAATTCGTTTCAAATTTTTTCTATGAACATGTTTTATCAAAAAAATTTAATGACATTTTTAATGAAACTACGAAATCTAATGAAGCAAATTTTATGAAATTTTTTCCTAATATAAATGATGTTTAAATAAGCTTATGAAGTCTTTTATTGGTGAAATGAAAACAAACTAATGAATCAGTTTCATTTATTGAATCAAAGTTTTTTTTCAGTGAAGCGATATCTCAAAAACCGTTTGATCGATTTTAAATTTGTTCAATATATCTCCTTCTAATATTGAAACATTTTTAAAATTCTCTAATTAGCTAATTTTTCAATTTAAGTTCATTAAACTATAAATCTCCTTTGAATCGTTACAGTATGTTCAATTTTATAATAAACCAGAGCAGTGATGATCATAAACCATCAGGTGTTTAAATTTAAAATTGATTGTAAAAATACTTAAAATTCTAAAAATTCTCACATTTCCATTGTTTGTTTTTAAAACAATTTACGATGATCTAATAAATCATGTTATAAATTATTCCAAACCAAAAAAAAAAATGTGTTACAATTTTCCATTGTTTTACAAAATATTTATACCATTTATACCATATTTAACCATTAAAAATTAAAAAAGAAAAAACAACAAACTTAAAAAAATCTTTTATCATTAATTAATAAAAATGAAAAAGAATTCTAAGATTTTATAACCAAATTTTATTTGATTTTTTTTTATACAAAATAAAAAAATATTTTTTTTATATAAATTTCAAGATGCCTGCTGTTGTATGGGATCCTTTTTTTAAAAAAAGCAGGGAATTTGTGATCATAAAATTTTATAATAAAAAAAAATTCATCTGCTTTTATTGAATGTTCCAGATAACAATATCAAATTTGTTGAGCATTTGTTGGTTATGGCATCATGGAATTGTTTCATGCTCTTCATTGTCATTGTATATGGATCCTTTTGAGATGTTATTTTTTTTTAGGCTTGTTGGCCATGATGATTAATTGCTTTTACCGAAATATGTCTTCTCCCCAAGGTAGAGTTTTTAACAGGCGGCTGTTTAAGGCGTTGGTGCTGTTTCAAATACAGTTTTTGTTTTTGATTTTTTTTTTATTGTATGAAATGTTAAGTATTTATATGATTGTGTTTTGAATTCTTTTCAAACATTTCGATTTCAACAAATTTGATTTATTGGTAGTAAAATATACAAAAAAAAAAACAAACACACAAGAAAATTATTGAAACAAATGGTACGGTTTGGTTGTTTTAAAAAGTAAATTTTAAAAGATGACAATCAGTATGTTTTGATTTTGCAACAGAGAATTAGATTGATACGATTTTAATAAGTAAAGAGATCACATGGAGACAGTTTTAGAAGGAAGTAATTGTTAATTTGATGGATTAGTAACAACATTCTAAATAGTTGTTTTTGGAAACAAAAATAAAACCAAATTTATTAAAATTTAAAGATGTAGGAAAAAAAGTTCAAATGACAAAAAAAATAAATAATAGAAAAAATTAAATTCGACTTGTTGGAATCCATGACTATACTCATGATGCGCTTTTAAAGTGAAAATGATTTTTCTAACGTAAAAAAATTTTAAATTTGTTTTTCATGTTTAAATTAATAAAAATTTATTATTAATAGACCTTTAAAATTTTATTTTGAGTAAGATTGTTCTAGCTCAAGGTCATATTTCTTTATCATCATTGCGATGATATTGTCAAAGTAACAATTTTCTATTGATTGGTTTGGTCATTTTGCAAGACTTACCCGACACGTGTTTCGAAATTTGTCAAATTCCTTTGTCAAGAGTATTTAGCAAATTGACAATCTTTAGTGGCAAACATTAAGTCTTATTTTCGTATGTAACACAGTGCAACACCCAAAATCGGAATGGGATGAAACCAAAAGCAAATGAAAGTTGACATATTCCATAACAAACCCCTCAAGGCTTTTTTCTAGTTCAGAGCTAGATTTTTTTTTACACGCATTTGAAGTTAGTGCACTTTTATTATAATTATAATAATAAATGCTTGAAAACTGTATTAGTGATTAATATTGTAATTGCCTTTAAATAACAATCATACGCAACGGTGTCCAATGGTTTATATTAATAATTGCCTTTAAATAACAATAATTTGGCTATTCAGTAAATAGGTACTGGACCGATTGCAGCAAAATTCATACCAGTCATAGCTGAAGTATTTTTGACCTAATGTTTGGAAACTGGACCCTACATGTCCAATAAGGGCACCACCAGGGGCCTTTAAGGTAGGACTGTTTAGTACACAAAAACTTTAAATGCTTTAAAATCACCAAATTTAAATGCGTGTAAAATAAAATCTAGCTCTGACCTAAAAAAAAGGACTTGAGGGTTTTGTTATGGAAAACGTCAGCTTTCATTTGCTTTTGGTTTCATCCCATTCCGATTCGGAAAGTTCGATTTTGTATCACTGTGTAAGTAGACATGATAGAATTTATGTATCTATTTGTGTATTGCGATACAAACATCCATTGAATCATTTTTAAGATATCGCTATTTGAAATTTTCCAAAATTACGAGTTTTTCCTGCGTTCAAGAAAAAAAAATGTTTAAAAATTTTTTTTCTTGACTCTTCCAAAGAGCTTGAGGCTAAGTCTTATTTAAAATTTATTTAGGCCAAACCCAATAATTTTAACCTTTGGCGCCCATCAGCGACGCACAGTGGTTCCAAGTCCAAATCTAGCTGGACAAAATTATTTTATCACCGTTTTATATGTTTTTGGGGTCGTTGAGTTCAAAAAACATGTTTACATTTTTATTAGTCGATTACACTAATCGACAACTTTTTATTTTTTTTCTAATTTCAGTAATTCATTAATGACAAAAATGGTTTATATGCAGAACAGAAATATGAAATGCAAAAACTTATTTTTTAAAAGTTTTGTAATCTCTAAAAAAAAAAAAAAATTTTTGTCGAGAAGTGTAATTGAAAAAAGCAAGTGAGAGTGTTAAATTCGGCTATGCCGAATCTTTTATACCCTCCAAAATGTAAAAAAAATAAAAAACCAGTGAGAGTGTTACATTCGGCTGTACCGAATCTTTTATACCCTCCAAAATGTAAAAAAAAAACAATATAAAAAAAATCCAGGGGCGTCTTTTTTTGGGGGGGGGGGTGGTGGGAGACGTTAGGGAGCACCTTTCCTTTGTGATTTCGAACTTCATCTGAGAGAAGAATGTTGCATTTGCTTAGCAAAAATACAAAAAACTCTGCAAAAAATTCGATTTTTCTTAGGTTGGTTTAGTTCTCCAAAGGGGAACTTAATTCCCCTTGGTCCGATTTTATCCATTTCCGAACTTAACCTGCCTAGGAATATAAGACAAATTCGTGGCAAACTTCGGAAGTCTAGCTCTTTTATTTTGGACTGTATCGTGTCCTCTACAGACGGACGGACGGACAGACGGACGAACATTTTTGAATTTAGTCGAAGTGTGTAATTGGCCGCGGTTTAATAGGAAACATCACATTTAGTGCTTTATTTAAGCTAAGCATAATTATAATACTTAAAAGTTATCAAAAACTTACAAAAATTCGATACTTTATTTAGAAAAAACATTTTAGGCGAAAATCTATTTTCATAAAAACTGTGATTAATTTTAAACCTGCAAAAACCTGCAAGAAATGTCTGCATGCCAACATTCAGTAATAAATTACCTATAAGTTGTATGTAGTAATTCGACATGATATGCCTGGATTCGGTTTTGGCAAGCTGCGGAAGTTTCATAAGTCCTCAAAAATATTGTTATTATTGATCATACTTCAAAATACAAAAAATGTAAGAAGAAGATCAATAATAAATTTCTTATTAATGTACAGAATAAGTATAAATCTGTAGCTTTCATGTACATAAACCGTTTTGAAACCATTGATGTAACATGGATAATATGATGTTATTAGTTGAACACTTGTAGATATATATTTTTTTTTTTAAATATTGGATACCAAATATGTTATTTTATTCGCATATTTAACAAAGTTAAAGACCTAATTCCAAGAAATGGTTATTAGTTTGATCAGAACACACCCTTAGCTTGACCCTAGCACTATTAAATCCCAATTTTAAGGACACCAATTTTTGGACTTTTGTCCAGCTAGATTTTGATTTGGAACCAATGTGCGACGTATCCAGGATTTAGAAAAGGAGGGGCACAACTCCCCATTTTTTTTTTGTCATCGAATATTTATATTTATTGAAACTAGCATCCCCCCATCCCGTTTTTATCTGTATTATTTTAAAAAAATGTCTTGAAACAAAGGTGTTTTTTATAAAAAAAAATCTAGAAATTTACAGGAAAAATTTTTGAATTTACGAATTTTTGGTGAAAATAATGTCTGACAAATTCTCAGATTCAGAAATTTTTTTAAGAAACGGTTCTTGGAAACAATATGTAACCTAAAAGTGTCACCATCAGAAATGTTACTTTGGAATTGGTATTTGCGATAAATGTCAAAATCATTAATTAAGCAATTTTTGGAAAAATCCATTGTATTGCAAAAAATGTGATATTTTTTTTTTTTTATAATCAAAATATATAAACTAAATAGAGTTAACCTCCTTATTCCAAATCATCTTACCAAACTTTTCAAGCGTATTGCATTTTTTCCGATATTCGCGTTCAATATATCGAACTCGCCTTTTTGTGGATCTACTGCTACTTAAGTTAGCGCGTTCCATTTCGAAACATTCAAGTTTGAAGATTTAAAAAAAAAATATTTTTATTTCTTTACATAAGAGTTATAAGTGAGAGTCATATTAACAATTTTGTTAGAATCTAAAAATGTTTCTATAGAAAAAACTTTTCAAAATCTGAGAATTTCCTATATAATAGTTAGTGTCCGACCGAACGTTCGGGTTCGGTTACGGAGTTCGGTAAAAAGTGATGTTCGGCCACTGTTCGGTGTTCGGCCAAATTTTGGAAGAACTTTACCGAACACCGAACTTTTGTATGTACTGTTTTATATTGTATTAAAATTAAAGCCACATTATCAGTGTAACTACTCTACACCAGGAATCGGGCTATTGTCGAAAATAAATATCAGCTTAGCTATATTTTCCCACTTTTTTAGGTGTACAAAAAAAGAAAATATTTATTTTTTTAATATTGTTTTTTTTTTTATATGAAACGAATTGGATATTTTGACTTTTTTTTTGTCAAAATTGGTCTCAAAAAAATTTTTTTAAAAAAAAAGTTCGGTTACGGCTCGGGTTCGGCCGAACTTTGCACAATTGGCCGAAGCTCGGATTCGGGTACGGGTTCGGTCTGAAAAAGTGCGTTCGGTCGGAAACTAATAATAGTATCTCAGATTTTAATATAGAAAAAGTGTCTTAGAATCTTATAGCTTGAACATTTTTTTTAGAAAGATTTATAAAAACCAGTATTATGTGTTTTTAAACATATTTTACTGATATTTCGTAAGAAATGACCTTTTTTATTATTTTTTTAAATTCTTTCTTAAATTTAAAAATGTTTCAAATCGCGTGCTTCCTGTGCCCACCTTCTGTATAGGTCCATGGCGCCCTTCGATCAAAGTTAAGGATATTTGGAAAATTTTCACGCAAATTTTGAATTTTAGAAATATTAAAAAAATTATTGTAAATTATTTTTATTAATTTTTGCATGGTGGATATGAATATCCAAAAATTTCTGAAGTCTGTGACATATTTTTTGAGACTAGTTCTGTGACATGTCACTGGTTATCAATTAACCCCGTCCTAGAACATAGCCATGTAAAAGTGATAAGTCGCTTATGAGGGAAACTTCCGGTCTGGGACCGGTCCTTGTCACTTTGAACCAGTCCAGAATAGGCCAAAGGACGGGGTTTCGTCCTTACAGGGAGTATAGTGGACATAATCCATCTAATAGGGATTATGGACATTTGTTACGTTGTCATTATCTGGGAATTATGCCAATTTTTATTAGGTCCCCACTACAATTATGGGGATAATGACGGAAATGAATCTGGTCATAAACCATACAACAGAAATGGGGATTATATCCGTGGGAAATATGTCATGTCACCGAAACGGTAAGGGAAAACATTTTTTTTTTTTCGGGAATTGAATTTTTTTTTCAAAATTGATAAAAAAAAAATTTTTTGAAATTTTTTACTAAAAAACGCACAAAAGTGTGTGGGACTTAGAAAACTTTGTTCAGACTTAGTAAAAATTTGAAAATTTGGTTTTGTAATATTGTTTCCGGTCATGTGATAGGTATTTTAGTGATATATCCCGTTTTCATCAGTCACGGGATAGGTGATTTGGGATCGGGAGACACACTTTTCCTGCAGGGTATGATCTACCGCAACACCTATTTCTTTATTTGTCATTCCGTTTGTAACGCATCGAAATCTTCGTCAACCGGGCCACCGCTCTCGCTAAAACTGGTAACGGTTTAAAGATTTTTTAAAAAAATTCAAAATCACTTACAAATATTTACTTTTCAATGCCGAGTGGCGGCATTGATTCGCTTAAAACTCTTCATAAACGGGCTCTACGGGTCGCTAAAGAAGAATCTGCATTTGGACTTTTAAAATTCAAAATGGCGGATCCAACCTGGCGAACTTTTTTTTCCTTAAATAACGGATTCACTTAAAACTTTTTACGCACAGGTTTGTTGGGTTGCTAAATTGCAATTTGCCATGTGAAAATCTAACCCCAGATTCTTATTTAGCGACCCAAAAAATCGTAGCATAAAAACTTTCAAGCAAATCGGCTTATTTTTCAAAAATATTGGTCGCCATGTTAAATCCGTCCTTTTGAATTTTAAAATTCCAATTTCAGATTATTCTTAAGCGACCACAAAAACCCGGGTATAAAGAGTTTTAAGTGAATCCGTAATGTTTTTAAAAAATTTGGCGCCATATTGGATCCGCCATATTGAAATTCAAAACCGCCACTCGGCATTGAAAAGTAAATATATTTAAGTAATTTCGAATTTTTTTAAAAAAATGTTAAACCCATACCAATTTTGAAGATAGCGGTGGCCCGGTTGACGAAGAACCTCTCATATATTTATGATACATGATCAATTCTATGACATACTGTTAATGTCCTTCTGTCAGTCCGTCCGTCCATCTGTCTGTAGATATGCAAAATAAAAGAGTTAGCCTCCTGAAATTTGTCACGAATGTCTTATGATCCTAGGCAGGTTATGTTCGGAAATCGGACTAGGGGAAAAAAAGTTCATCCTTAAAGAACTAAACCGACCCCTGAAAAACACGATATTTTTACGTGTTTTTTATATTTTTGTTAAACAAATGAAACATGTTTATGCAAGAAGAAGTTCAGAGTACTTCACTAGGACCAGGGGACTAAAAATTTATTTTCCGCCCCCTTTTTAGGCCGTGGATGTAAAAAAATAGTTTAAATAGTGATAGAATTGTATAACTTTAATGCTAAAAGCATAATAAATAAATAAATAAACATTTTTTGAGAGGGGGAGGTGTCCGCCACAGCTCCCACCGAAAACCCCCCGTCTCAAAAAAACGCCCCTGTATTTTTTTTTAGCATGTTGGAGGGTATAAAAGATTCGGCACAGCTGAATTTAACACTTTCACTGTTTATCTTCAAAAATCCAAAACTCGGATCGCCGGGCGCCACGTGTAAAGAAACTTTTTTTGAACACAAGGGAAATTGAGGTTTTGACCAACAATTCCATATAAATTCCCTAGAGTGGGTTTGGTTTAGTTCTTCAAATGCTAACTATTTCCCACGGTCCGATTTTTCTTATAATATGGTAGGAGGGTGCGAAAAAAGAAAAAACAAACATTGGTTATTTTTATATTTTCTGAAACAATGGTCATCGAAGCTTTAAATTTAACTTAAAGGATCCTTCGGAAAAATAACATTTCGAAACACACTTTTTGTGTACCTTTTTTCTGAAGTAATGGTAATAGATACTAGAAAATTGAAATTTAGAACCCTTAAGCGAAAAATAACTTTCTGCAAAAACAACCTTTTATAAATTCCGATTTAATGGAGTAAAAACTTAATTTTATTTTTGTACTTTTTCTAACGGTTCTAAAAAATTGGAAGGAAGGGAGAACCATCCTGAAACATTTGAACGTACTTTATAGAAAGTTTTGATAATTGTAAGAGACCTGTAAAAAACAGTGTCTTCTTAAATACTCTTCTTTTCTTTTCATGTCTTCTTAAATACTTTTCTTTTCAGTTTTGATTTAGCACATTTACGAACTTAACCAGTTTATAAACAAGACATATTCGTGCAAAACTTCTGGAATCTATCACTTTTAGTTTGGACTGCAGTGTGCTTTCCACTGACAGACTGACGAGCATTCATAGATCCTGATAGTTTTTCTTTATAGAAAAAATCTTTGATTCTGAGACTTTTTATATGTGTACAGGAATGGGGCCTCAGAATCTAAGGCTTTTGCTATATAGGAAAATGTATCAGAACCTAAGACTTCTTCTATATAAAAAAAAATTAAAATCGGAGACAGCATAATAAAATTATTATTTTTTTAAGCTTCTGTAGAAATCGCATTTGCATGTTTAAGAAATATAAAAAAAATCGTTTCGAAACTATTGTATTGTGAGTTTCTTACTTTTTAGATTATTTACTAAACTCTTTAATCATACAACATGATTAATGAGTTTTCATTAAAAATTCATCAACATAAATCAAATACAACTTTCCTACCTACAAATCAATAAAATTCCGATAAACAGTAAACTCCCTTTATATTTTTTCGTTTTTGCAATGACACTTCAGAATAAAGTAGGTGAACTAAAAATCTAAAAACTATTACAAACAAAATATTGAAACAGAAGTTGTAACAAATAAATGACAATGACAACGAAGAAAGTCAACCCTTAATGAAACAAAAAAAAGGAAAGAAACAAAAAAACAACCTCTTTAAAAATAAAATAAATGATCTTTAAAGCAAAATATAAAACAAAATATTTTGAAAACAATTTTAAAATAAACAAGTAGAAAATTTAAATTCGACTTGGTCGAATCTATGAATACCCTCCACAATGTTATCTGATAGTAATTTTCTAAAAAAATTGCATTAGAAATTTTTATTAGAAATATATTATTTTGAGTAAAACTTTTTTTAATCAATCAAATTTTTTTTGTGAGTGTAAATTTTTTTTGACTGTCAACATTTTTTTGAGTGTGAATTTCATTAAAAAAAAAAAAATAATTAAATTAAAAATTAAAAAAAAAAACATTTTTTTTGAGTGTAAAATTTTTTTGAGTGTAAATATTTTTTTTAGTTTACTATTTGTTTGAGTAACAAAATTACTTTGTAAAATATTTTTGTTGTTTTATACCTATACGTATATGTTAAAAAAAATATTTCACATATTTCCCTCATTTTATTTTACCATCCTCGTCTTTAAAAACCAAAAACAAACTAATATTTGATTTTTTTCCAAAAATACTTACTATACACCGTTACATACAGTTACAAAAACAAAAACAATAACAAATATTTACTTGTCTAACAACTAAACTGCACCCTACGGCAGGAAAACAAACAACAACAAGTTTAAAAAAAAACTGGTATTTCACCATGCTTTTAAAACTTGTTTAACGAGTTTTCAACAGTTTAAGGTGAAAAAAATCTGAAATTCAGAGCCTTGCTTATAACTTTTGAACCACTGAACCGATTTTGCTGAAATTCAAAACCAAATAGACTTGGGGAACGACAAAGATATGCAACACGTTTCAGCACCCTCAGAATTGTCTTTCGAAAGTTAGAGTGGTTTTAATCTCGTAAGTTCGCAAAATTCCCTTGCCGAAATTTACTCTTTTGCTCATAACTTTTGAACCACTGGACCGATTTGGCTGGATTGCAATACCAACCTGACCCGGTAAATACCCAACATATATGTCAAACTTCAGGAGCCTCCATAAAGTCTTTCAAAAGTTAGCGTTTTTTCAACGGACAGACAGACAGACAGACAGACAGACAGACAGACAGACAGACGGACGGACGGACGGACGGACATCGCTAGATCGACTTAAAATCGATCAAGGATCATGAATATATATACTTTATGGAGTCCTAGACCAATATTTCGATGTGTTACAAACGGAATGACAAACTTATATGTATATACCCTCTATCACTAGAGTGGAGGGTATAACAAAAGAATAAAAACAAACGGTAGTTATGTGTGGCTAGGGATAGAACAAAAAACGAGGCTAAATAAAAGAAAAGGAAGGGTTAATACAAAATCTTTTATATAAAGGAAATGTGTCCTTCAGTAAATCAGTTTTGTTTTATTTAAATGAATATTTATAAATGTGTTTGTGTTTTGGAAAAAGTTAAAAATCATTAGGATTTTAAGAAAATCAATTTTGAAAAATTTAAATGATTAATTATTGTGTTTTAGACAAGAGTTTCAAAATTTAAAACATAAAATTGATTTGATATTTGCAACTGTTTTGCACACAACAATTAAAGACTTGAGTTGGTTTATGATTTTTTTCCAATCTTCAAATTGTTTGTTGTGACAATTGTTTAGAAACAAAATAAAATACAATTGCTAGAAAAACATTAAACAAATACTTCAAAATTCATGACTTGACAATATTTTTTTTTAACAACATTAATCATTTGATATGTAAGAACATTTCAAAAAAGGTGATTTTTATGACAAAAATTTCAACACTGACATAAGGAAAAAAAAAAAACGGTAGCAAGACAAACAGATGTTGAGTATTTAAAAATAGAAAAACTCTTTGACTTGAAAATTACTGAGAAAAAGTATGATTCAGATTTTTATGGTCCATAACCACATTATTAAAATTATCATAGTTTAAGGTTTGTTTCTTAAGTCTTTTGTTTAAAAACTCAGCAAAATTACAAAAAGGGGTTGCATCCACAGAATGGCCCAAAAACTCAGGTTCCCGAAACAATTTAAGTATAATCTGAGAAATTTTCTGAAAATTTTTAAGAATTTTTCTAAAGGAAAAATGTCTCAGAATTTTTATATACTATCGTAATGTAATGTCTTAAAATCTCAAAATCAATGAAATTTTCTAAGGGAAACATTTTTTAGAATTAAGAATTTTTTAATAAGAAAACTTCCCCAAAATCTAACAACATTGGTGTACTGTCTCAAATTTTGATAACTTTTCTATGAAAAAATATCAACATTTTTGTAAAAATTTCTGAATTTTTGTCAAAATGTTTAAACTTTTGTAAAAAAAATATGTCTCATGTCCATTAGGGTGGGGCGATTTGAACATCTTAATGGGCGCTTCGCGTTTCTGATTCTTGGGATTGTACTGAGCAAAAAAGTCCACTAGACCATACGTCTACGGTGAAAATCGAGCTTCCAATTTTTGACTTGCAGTTTTTACTCAGACGTCATTTTTTTGGAAAATTCTCAAATTTTCTTGGGCTCATATTTCGTAAGCTATTTGAAATTTTGACTTATTTTCAAAAGTAAAGTAGTAGCTATTATCTCGGGCTACAATTTCTCTAAACATATGACTCACAAAAAACTTCGTTTTCATGGTCAAAAAGTCGAAAATGTAGAAAATTCACAACTTTTTGTCACTTTTTTTTTAATATTTTGGCCTATAACAGCCAAACCATTGAGATTTTCGATCCAATACTCAAACAAAAATTGAAGCGAAGACAATGGTTAATAACTCTCTAGTACATCGCAAAAGCATTGAAACGCTCCTTCAGCCAGTTTTGGCCTTGTGAAAGTGCTAAAGTGCAAAAATCACTTTCACAAGGCCAAAACTGCCTAAAGGAACGTTCCAATGCTTTTGCGATGTACTAGAGAGTTCTTAACTATTGTCTTGGCTACAATTTTTTTCTTAGTATTGGATCGAAAATCTCAATGGTTTGGCTGTTATAGGCCAAAATATCCAAAATATCCAAAAAAACGTGACAAAAAGTGGTGAATTTTCTACATTTTCGACTTTTTGACCATGAAAACGACGTTTTTTCTAAGTCATATGTTCAGAGAAATTGTAGCCCGAGATAATAGCTGCAACTTTACTTTTGAAAAGAAGTCAAAATTTCAAATAGTTTACGAAATATAAGCCAAGAAAATTTGCAAATTTTCGAATAAAATAAAGTCTAAGAAAAACTGCAAGTCAAAAATTGGAAGCTCGATTTTCACCGTAGACGTATGGTTTAGTGGACTTTTTTGGTCAGTACAATCCCAAGAATCAACAAGTAAAAAAGTTAAATTCGGCCGAATGTAGTGACACCCTCCACAATTTCAAATAGATTATTGCAAAAAAACTTTATTTAAAAGGAATTTACTTATGACAAAAAAAAAATTTTTTTGAAAAAAAATTTCCTTGAAAAAAAATCCGCGAAAAAAAAAATCCGCGATTTTTGTCTTTTTTTGTCAAAAAATATGTTCGTACTTGTTTAAATACCATTTGGTGTTCAATTATGTTCAATTATGTCAACCAGAAGGCGAATTAAAGCATTTTGTGTTTATACCCTACACCACACTGGTACAGGGTATAATGAGTTTGTGGTGATGTTTGTAACTACCCGAAATATTGGTCCTAGACCCACTTTTAAGTATACCGATCGGCTTAGAATCACTTTTTGAGTCGATTTAGCGATGTCCGTCCGTCCGTCTGTCCATGTAAACGGTGTAAACACGATACAGGTCGCAATTCTTAATCAATTGACTTGAAATTTGAAACTTAAGCCTCTTTTGGCCCAAGGACGAAGCCTATTGAAATTGGAAAAAATCGGTCCATATTTAGACCTAGCCCCCATACAAAGGTCCTCTTTAGTTTTGGCTCAAATGACTCTAATAGACGCATTTTAACAGGTATCTATTCGAAATTTGGCAGGTAATCATGTTTTATCAACACAAATCACCATTCCAAATTTTAAAGAAATCGAACCAGTTCTTATTGTAGCCCCCATACAAACCACCTTCCCGATTTTCACATAAATCTCTCAAATTTCATGAAAATAGAAAATATTTAATTAAAATTCTGTTTGTGTATGTTAAACGCGTACTTTAATAACCTTATCAAATCTGATTATCATCGGACCATTTTTGGACTTAGGTCCCATGTGGAAATTTCGCCCGATATTCAGTTGAAGTGATTTATTGTCAACAAAAAGAAGCCTATTCCACTCAAATTTGATTAGTGAGTGCTTTTTACACTTATTAAAGATTTGACAAAATATAGATCTAATCAGTCCATGTTTGAACTTGGGACCCATTTTCCGGGAAACTCTGATGTAGGGTATTTTATGGTCGGTCTTGACCGACTATAATTTTCTTATTTGTTTTAGGTTATGTTGAATGTACTGAAATTTTTTAGGTGTCCTTACATTTTCGTTCATAACTTTTGAACCGATATCGCTCAAATGCAATACCAAACTTCTCAGGAGAACTTTTAATAAATATGTTTAGTTTCAGTCATCTCTGTCCAATATTTTGTCCGTGATCACCATTTCCACATACAGACGGACAGACGGACATCGCTAGAATGTCTTAGAATCGATCACTGATCAATAATGTATATGGGGGTTTTCGTGTCAACTAGTGCCCCCCATTTCCCGGTTCTCGGTATTCCCGGGAATACCGGTATTCCCGGTTCTGGTACCGGTTTCCCGGTTCTAGATATATTCCCGGGAATACCGGTATTCCCGGTTCTGATCCTGGTACCGGTTCTCAAAAAACAAAAAAATATTATACCATAAAATATTAAGATTACACCATTTAATCAGTATTTGAGAAATATTTAGTTGTGTTTGTAAAATTATTTAAAAATGAAGTAATTTTTTTTTCTTTAAATTCATAAAAAAATAGGAAATGGTGTTTTTCACATGTTTTGTATTATTTTTTGGTAAAAGCGAAGAATAAATTTTAATTATACAAAATTTTACAAAATATACATACCGGTAGTCCCGGGAATACCGTCAGAACCGGAACCGGGAATACCGGTATTCCCGGGAATACCGGGAATAATTCAAGAACCGGGAAACCGGTTCCATTTCCCGGTAATACCGAGAACCGGGAATACCGGTATTCCCGGTACTACGGTACTGACCGTAGGCACTAGTGTCAACTGACACAACTTTTGAAACCGATGTCTTCCGATCGGGATGAAATTTGCACCAAGGTTAGTCCTATTGGATAGTAGTTCAGACACAATTTTTCAACGAGACCGGTCAAGAACTCTCTGAGTTAGAGGGGGTCGAAATTTGACATTTTGGGCAAAGAGGTGTTGATTCTCATCCATGTAACTTCTTACCTATTGTTTTTAGCAAAATGTGTCCCAAAGGGTTTAGATAGCTATTTCTTCAGTCTTTCGGAAAAGAAATATAAAAAAAATAAAAAAAAAATTTTTGATTTTTTTTCTTAAAAATCCAAAACTTTTTTGACTTTTTCCTCAAATTGGGCCCTTTTTTTTTTTTTTTTTTTTTGATTCAAAAGAAAGCTTAGGTGATTTCCTTTAAGAGCTGTGGGGTCGCTTAGTGGGATGCGAGTGGGATATCTATGAAAAATTTTTTTTTTTAACTTTGGAACACAAAAAACGGTTCTTCAATTTGCACTATTAGGCATGTAATAGCTAACCAGTTTTCGATTTCGATCCGCGATACCCTCTAATTTTTTTAGGTTCAAAAAAGAAAGCACGAGCCAAAAAATGGGGGCGGTGGGGAGGTGCCATATGGCCCCTCATTGGGGTCAAAGTTGGGCGTAAAGAGGTAAAAATCCTCAAAAAGCCCCGAAACTCCCCTAGAAACGCCCCTGGAGGGGTGCAATGTGAGACCGACCTCCCATAATTGTCTGCCCCCAACATTTTTCTTGAACATACCTTACCCCTATTTTCACTTCCTAAGGGGGCTCCAATACAAAACATTTTTAAAAAATTTGATCCTACCATTCTAACTTACCCTAAGTGCCCCTAGTGGGGCCAAATGTATGACCGACCTCCATTATTTTATTAATTCCAACATTTTTTGCAAACATACCTACAATGTATCTTTAACCCTTAAGGTGGTCCCCATACATTTCTTTTATTTTTTATAAATTTGTTTTATTAAACCAGCTCCTACCGCCCCTACCGTGCCTCCTAGAGAGGCAAAAATTACGACCAACCCCCATTATTTTTTAGTTACCAACATTTTGTCCGAACATCATAACACCCTATCTCCACTCCCTAAGGGGCTCCCATACATTATAAAAACATGTATTTTTAAAAACTAATAAAATAATAAAAAAAAAATGTATGGGGACCCCCTTAAGAGTTGAAAATAAAGGGTAGGTATATTCTAAGCAAATGTTGGAGTTGAAAAAATATTGGGGGTCGGTCATACATTTTACATCTCTAGGCGCACCCTATGGACAGTTAGAGCGGTAGGAGCAAATTTTATAAAAATGTCATTTTGTATGGGAGCCCCCTTAGGAAGTGGAAATAGGGGTAAGGTATGTTCAAGAAAAATGTTGGGTGCAGAAAATTATTGGAGGTCGGTCTCACATTGCACCCCTCCAGGGGCGTTTCTAGGGGAGTTTTGGGGCTTTTTGAGGATTTTTACATCTTTACGCCCAACTTTGACCCCAATGAGGGGCCATACGGCACCTCCCCACCGCCCCCATTTTTTGGCTCGTGCTTTCTTTTTCGAACCTAAAAAAATTAGAGGGTATCGCGGATCGAAATCGAAAACTGGTTAGCTATCCCACGCCTAATAGTGCAAATTGAAGAACCGTTTTTTGTGTTCCAAAGTTAAAAAAAAAAATTTTCATAGATATCCCACTCGCATCCCACTAAGCGACCCCACAGTTCTTAAAGGAAATCACCTAAGCTTTCTTTTGAATCAAAAAAAAAAACAGGGCCCAATTTGAGGAAAAAGTCAAAAAAGTTTTGGATTTTTAAGAAAAAAAATCAAAAAATTTTTTTTTATTTTTTTTATATTTTTTTTTCGAAAGACTGAAGAAATAGCTATCTAAACCCTTTGGGACACATTTTGCTAAAAACAATAAGTAAGAAGTTACATGGATGAGAATCAACACCTCTTTGGCCAAAATGTCAAATTTCGACCCCCTCTAACTCAGAGAGTTCTTGACCGATCTCGTTGAAAAATTGTGTCTGAACTACTATCCAATAGGACTAACCTTGGTGCAAATTCCATCCTGATCGGAAGACATCGGTTTCAAAAGTTGTGTCAGTTAACCCATATACTTTATGGGGTCCCAGACTGATATTTCGATGAGTTACAAACGGAATGACAAACTTATATATACCCTCTATCACTAAGTGGAGGGTATAAAAACTCGAAGCGCCCATTAAGGTTTTTTCCTTCCATAATAATCGCCCCACCCTAATCTCCATTCTCGTAAATTTGTTGCAAGAATTAAATAATTTCTCTAAATAGAACTTTAAACAGAAGCTTTAATTGAACTTTATAAAGCTTACAACCGCATTTGACAAAAAAATCATATAAAGAAGTTTGTGTCTTAAGTCTTTTGTTTTACACCTTAATGTGTTTAAACTATTTACAAAACTTAACAAAAAACTGTACAGGAAGCTTAATCTATATCATTGAAAACACGAGAAATCAATAGAAAACGCAATAAATCTGGACTTAGGTTCCCCGATTAACTTTATATTGTGCACACGGATGCTCTATGGAGCAATTTGGATAATTGCATTTACAGTTTAAAAAAAAATTAAAAACTCGCGATTTTTTTAGCGTTTTAAATTTTTCAAAAAATGAAAAAAATGCAAAATGTAGTCAACTTTGAAGAGCTATATTTCCTAAAGTATATATCGGATTTCAATTCTGTTCAATGCATTCGAAAGGTATACCCGTCTTCTTTATAACTAATATTTTTTAAAGAAAAAATTGTGTCTAAAAATGCAGTTTTAAGACAAATGCAATTTAGAAATGCATTTTTCAGAACTTACTACATCTTCGATTTTTAAAAAACCAACATTTTTGAAAAGATTGAAATTTTTACATTAAATATAGCTAAGAAATATTTTGGGACACGCATTCGTGCTATTTAAAACGATTTTATGAAAAATATCTTACTAAATTTTTCATATAAAAAGTTCAACAAATTTTTTTTTTTTAGTATTTTAAAATTTAGTATTTCACTGTGACACAATTGAAGGGTCATTTCTTAGGGCCTCAACCAAACCAAGACAGTTTGAAAGTACTTGTGTGTAGTAGTTAAACCCCTAATGGGTTTTGCTCTGTAACGTCTCAAATTTTTTTTATAGCCCACTAAATTTTTCATTTTTTTTCAAAAGCCTTTTGAAAAAAGTCGAAAACAATAATGTAACTGTTCTTTTGAGCTTAAAATAGTGTTTGGATGTCTTCAATAGAATTTGATGGGGAATTTTTTTCTAGAATATATTAACCCTTTATCTGCCGTATTTATTGGTCATTTATGTATTTTTCTTAAGAAATGGCTCAAAAGTCTACTAAAGCTTGCGTTTAAAGGGTTAAAATATTCTACGAATATACTCTGCGTCAAATTTCACTAGGGGTTACTGAAGGCAGAAAGTTCGACTGATATAAGGAAAATGCAGAAAAAAGATAAATTGTGAAGTATCATTCATTTTTTTATATTTTTGCCAGAAATTGTATACAATTGTAACTAACAAATATAGGAAAAAATATAAAAAATTAATGATAATTTACAATTAACCTTTTTTATGCATTTTTCGTATACCGGTCGAACTTTCTGTCTTCAGTAACCGCCAGTGAAATTTGATGCTGAAAATAATCGTAAAACATTTTAACCCTTTAAACGCACGTCTTAGTAGGTTTCTGAGCCATTTCTTAAAATAATGGCGTAAATGACCCATTAAAACGGGAGATAGAGGTTTAGCGTACTCTAGAAAAATGTTCCCCATAAAATTCTATTGAAGATATCCAAACACTATTTTAAGTTAATAAAATCATTAACATTAGTTTTTTCGACTTTTTTCCAACACCTTTGAAAAAAAACTGAAAAATTCAGTGGGCTATAAAAAAAATTTGAGACGTTACAGAGCTAAACCCTTTGGGATTTTTACTACTACACATAAGTACTTTCAAACTGTCTTGGTTTGGTTGAGGCCCTAAATGTGCTGCTGCACTGTGTTATTGTAGAAATTTTTTCAAAAAGTATTCCACTTCAATAATCTTCATTAATAAAAGTAAGTATCGCATTTAACTGTTTTAAAAAGTTGTTTACAGATTTAACTGTGTTTTCTAAAATTATCAGTTTTAAAATAATACAATGCATTTCAATTAGAATTTTTAAGATGCATTTAGTTTACATGATGCATTTAAGTTTTCGTAAATTTCTTTCTTGATTTTGAATTTGGGGTACCCCACTACTATGCATATTTTTCGACGAAAATCAAAATCTTCCCCGGAGCCGTTTTTTTTGAAAAAATGAGAAAATGAAATAATCAGAAATATGATATAAGAATAAAGACAAAAATTATTCCTCGGGAAAAATGCAATAAAATTGCAAATTCACTTTTTGCAATTGTAGTGTTTTTGTTGCCAAAAATTGCACTTTTAAAGTCCGAGCTAAAAACATCGCGATTTCTGTAAAAAAAATAACGAGATATTAATACCGCGATTTAAACTTCTTTATTTACATACTTTCTTTAAATTTGATCGGTTTTGCTGCAAAAAAATGTTTGCAATATGTTTTCTACAAAATTTTAGCCTGCAACTTTGTGTGTTATTAACTCCAAAAGGAAAACTTATAATTTTAGAAAACACAGTTAAATCTGTAAACAACTTTTTAAGACAGTTAAATGCGATACCTACTTTTATTAATGAAGAGTATTGAAGTGGAATACTTTTTGAAAAAATTTCTACAATAATACAAAATTTTAAAATACTAAATAAAATAAATTTTTTTGAACTTTTTGTATGAAAAATTTAGTAAGATATTTTTCATAAAATCGTTTAAAATAGCACGAATGCGTGTCCCAAAGTATTTGTTAGCTATATTTAATGTAAAAATTGCAATCTTTTCAAAAATGTCGGTTTTTTAAAAATCGAAGATGTAGTAAGTTTTAGAAAATGCATTTTAAAATTGCATTTGTCTTAAAACTGCATTTTTAGACACAATTTTTTCTTTAAAAAATATTAGTTATAAAGAAGACGAGTATACCTTTCGAATGCGTTGAACAGAATTGAAATCCGATATAAACTTTAGGAAATATAGCTCTTCAAACTTGACTACATTTTGCATTTTTTTCATTTTTGTAAAAATTTAAAACGCTAATAAAATCGCGAGTTTTCAATTTTTTTTTAAACTTTAAATGCAAAAGCAAAAATGGCTCCATAAAATATCCGTGTGTATAATATAAAGTTAATCGGAGTACCTAAGTCCAGTTTTGTGGCGATCTCTCGTATTTTGAATGATATACAAAAATCTAACATTTAAACATTTTTTTGTACTATTTAAAACATTTTTATATTATTTTTTATATAATTTTACTTTAATAAATTATTTTTTATGCTTTTTTTTCACTTCTATGTTTGATTTAATCACGTTTTTTAACCATAAAAATCTCTTGTTTAAAGAAATTTATGAATGCCACCAACATATATGAATTTTTTTTCTAATTTATTCTTTTTTTCTACACTTTTTTTTTGTATTTTTTTGTAAACCATTGTAAAGAATTATTTCTTTTATAGAATTGTCAATGCATTTAGCATAATAATTATTTTTATTAAATTTTTATTACATAAAAAAAATTTCCTTTTGTATCACAATTGTATAAACTTTAGTATTTTATGATCATTTTATAATATATATTTTCTGTTTTCTTTTATTTATGAGTATTTTTAATAAAGTATACCATTGCCTATATAAATCAGTCCATTGACTTTGTTGTAAGTTATGATCTGAGGCACGTTGTAATTTTATAATTTTATTCATTAAAAATGTCAAATACCGTAAATATATTTAATGTGATTCTTCCATTCATAAATGCTGACGTGTTTTTTTATGGAAATATTTTAATTAATTCTAGTTTGAAAAATTTATTGAACTGTACTTAGAGGTCATATGAATTGTTTTTGATTTTGAAAAAAAATGTTGTTGCTATGTGGAATAAAAAATATGTATACTTACAGAGAATTGACAATCAGAAATTTTTTTATATAGAAAATTTTTTTATAATCTGAAACACAATCTAAGACAGATTTCTCGGAATCTGTGAGTTTTTCTATATATAAAAAATTTCTTAGAATCTGTAAGATAAATGTCTCAGAATCTGAGTTTTTTCTATATAAAAAATGTCTCTGTAACTTTTTTCATTATAGAAAAAAGTCTTAGAATATGATACTTTTTTATATAGAAAAAATATATCAGAATCTGAGAATTTTCTCATAATCTAAGACTTTTTCTAAAGAAAACATATTTCAGAATCTTTGATTTTTTTACATGTGTCTCAGATTCTGAGATTTTTTCTACATGGAAAAAAATTTCAGATTCTGAGACTATTTCTATAAAGTAAAATTGTCTCAGTATCTAAGACTTTTCTATAAAAAAACAATTTCTCTTAATCTAAGATTTTTCTTTATAGTAAAAATGTCTTCCCCTATATAGAAAAAATTATTGAGGATCTATGGCTTTTTCTATATAGGCAAAACCTCTAAGAAAATGAGAAATTTTTCCTCAAAAGCTTAGACCTTTTCTTTATGAGAAATATTTTTCAGAATCTGAAACTTTTTCTATAAAGGAAAAATGTCCCAGAATCTGAGACTTTTTTTTTATTCGAAAAAATATTTAAATTGAAATTTCTTTAAAGATTTGAATAAAAAAAATTAAAGCTTTTAAAAAAGAGCTTTTTCTAAGTAAAACAATTCTTATTTTCCAATGTTAATTTTGTCATCTAAACTTCTATTATATGTTTCGGAATCTCAGACTTTTTTTCTATATAGAAAAATGTCACAGAATCAGATCCTTTTTCTATGCGGCAAAATATTTTAAATTGAAAAAGCTTTTATTGATATTATTAAAGTTTTTTTTTAAAATGCTTTTTCTAAGCTATTTAAAATGTGTCAGAATCTGAGACTTTTTCTTTATGGGAAAAATGTCTGAGAATCTGAGTCCTTTAAATCTCAGACTTTTCTATATAGGAAAATTGTCTCAAAATCGGAGATTTTTTCTAAATGTTCTAAATTGAAAAGGCTGAAAAGCTTTTACTCAAAACAGTAAAACTATTTAAAAGGGTTTTTTCTTAGTTAAATTTTTTTTTTTTATTTTCCAAGTCAATTTTGTCACCTAAACTTCTATTATATCCCAGTTGGCAAAATAAAATCACACCTGACATACTGCTGACTCTCCCATTATGAAATCGCTGACATCTTCATACAATTTTTCATAATGTCATTAATGACATGTCAGCAGTTAGTCAGTAGTGTCCGCCAGTATCGGTGGCCACTAACAATTCGTTTAAACAACCGCTGACCAACTTCTGACATGTCATCGATGACATTTTGAAAAATTGTATGAAGATGTCAGCAATTTTATAAAGGGAGAGTCAGCAGTATGTCAGGTGTGATTTTTTTTGCCGACTGGGATGTCTCATAATCTTAAGAGTTTTTTTACATAGAAAAAAATTCTAAGAATCTGAGACATTTTCTATATGGAAAAAATGTTTCAGAATTTAAGACTTTTTCTATATATAGAGAAAAATGTCTCAGAATCTGAAAATCTTTTTTAAATAGGAAAAATCTCTCAGAAAATACGACTTTATCTGTATGGGAAAAATTTCTCTGAATCTGAGACCTTTTATTTATGGAAAAAATTTTCAAATTGAAAAAAAAAATAAAAAAAGAATCTCAAACATTTTCTATGCAGACTTTTTTTTTTAAATCTGACCCTGTTTCAATACAGGAAAAAAGTCTATGAATATGAGACTTCTTTATATAGGATAAGCTTCTTAGACTTTGAGACTTTTTGTGTATAGGAAAAGGTTAAAGGTTGATTTACATGTTAACTACCCTTGACCACCCTTATCTACTATTTCCCACTATTGGAGGATAACAATTGTCAAATTCAAATAATTTTTCATACAAAATTATTTAAACCCAGCAAATCGTATCACCAATACTGGAAAATAGTAGATAAGGGTGGTCAAGGGTAGTTAACATGTAAACTGCCCTTAAGAATCTCAGGTTTTTCTATACGGGGAAAAAATTAAAAAAGCTAAAAGCTTTTGCGGAAAAAATTAAAGCTTTTTGAAAAAAGAGCTTTTTCTTGATTTCTTATTTTTATACCATCCACTTAGTGATAGAGGGTATATTAGAGTTGTCAATTATTCGACTTTCAACTTTGTTCGAATAATTCAAATCATTGTTTTTCCTCGTTCGATCAAACGATTAAAGATCAAAATTTATTCGATTAATCGAAGAGAATAACGAATAAAAAAATTATTTTAAAAAATATTTTTATTAACAAAAAAAATAAACAATCCATATAAAAAATCATAAAATAAGAAAGTTCAAATTTTTATTAACGAAAAAATGCATACAAAACTTAAAAATAAAATAGTTAAAAGTTAAAAAAACTTAAAAATGTAATAACTGAGATCACTTTTAATTAATGGATGTCGATTTTAATACTTGTTGAGAAATAATTCAAATACTAATTATTATTTGAAGTATTCAGACAAAAGATATCATAAATGATTTTAATTTTTGTCAAATAAGACAATTAAAGTTGTTCTTAAGAAATAATCTTTTAAAAATAAAAGTTGACTCAATTTTTTTGCTTTCAAACCATTATTGGTTTTTGTTTTTTATTAAATTAGATTTTGAAAACACTCTTTCGCTAATTGTTGAAGTAGGTGATATAGTAAGAAGAGCATAAAAAAGTTTATCTATTTTTTCTGTTCTTTTTTCAGATTTTTCCAAATATACCATATCGTCTGAAGTCCTTTTTATTTTCTGAATTTTTAATACTTTGAATTGAATTATTTAACTATTTCAATACTTTTATCTGAATTATTGTGATTACTTTCAACATAAAATAATCTGGAGTATAATTCATTTGCATATTATTTTGTTTCGCTTTTTGGAGAATATTTCATTGCTCGAAAAATTTCCAGAATTTAGAAAAATTATTAACGTATATAACACTTTTATACGTCTCTCATTAATTCTGATTTCTAAGAATTTTAATACGTTTTAGTAAGTCTGATGCAAAAGAATTATTAATTTTTTCTTAATTATTTATTAAAAACTTGATAACTCCCTCTAATTCTATAATGGATGTGCTATCCAGGGCTATGGCTACAATATATTTTAACTTTCCTACATTTTGTATAAAATCTTTCAAAATTTATGAGAATAAATCAAATTCTAAGCATTTATTTAATTTTTTAATTAAAAAAAATTGTTCGATTAATCGACATTAATTAATCGATTTATTCGTTATTCGAAAATCGTCATTTTTGAATTATTCGAACAAGAGTTGGGTTTTGTTTGATCGATTAATCGAATTATTCTTAATCGACTGACAACTCTAGGGTATATATAAGTTTGTCATTCCGTTTGTAACTCATCGAAATATCGGTCTAGGACCCCATAAAGTATATATATTATTGATCAGTGATCGATTTTAAGACATTCTAGCGATGTCCGTCTGTCCGTCTGTCTGTGGAAATGGTGATCACGACCAAAATATTACACGGAGATGACTGAAACTTAACATATTTATTGGAAGTTTTCCTGAGCAGTTTGGTATTGTATTTGAGCGATATCGGTTCAGCAGTTCAAAAGTTATTATCGAAAATGTAAGGACACCTCAAAAATGTTGGCACATTCAACATAACCTAAAAATACAAAATGCTTTAATTCGGCTGCTGGTTGACATATGTAAACATAATTGAACACCGAAAGGTACTTAAACAAGTACGAACACAAGTACGAACAAAATTTTTTTTCGCGGAAATTTTTTTTCAAATTTTTTTTTTTAAGTTTTTTGCAATAATCTTTTTGATATTGTGGAAGGTATCAATACATTCGGCACGGCCGAATTTAACTTTTTTACTTGTTAATTTTCAAATATTTTCTATGCAGATTTTTTTTTTTTTAAATCTGAACCTTTTTAGATTTATGAAACTTCTTTATATAGGATAAGCTTCTCAGACTCTGAGACTTTTTGTGTATAGGAAAAAGTTTAGAATCTCAGGTTTTTCTATACGGGGAAAAAATTAAAAAAAGCCTTTAAAGCTTTTGCGGAAAAAATAAAGCTTTTTGAAAAAGAGCTTTTTCTTAATTCCTTATTTTTCTAGGTTAATTTTGACATCTAAACTTCGATTTATTTTTATATATGGAAAGTATTTCTATAAAAAAGTCTCAGAATCTGACAATTTTTTCATATAGGCAAAATATTTTAGAATCTGATACTTTTTTTGTACACAAAAAATGTCCGGAATTTAAGATTTTTTTCTAATTAGGGGAAAATGTGTTATTTTCTATTTTTATTTTCTTAGAATCTAAATTTTTCGATATGGGAGAAATGTCTTAAAGGCTGAGATTTTTTATGTATGGGAAAATGTCTTAGAATCTGAGACTTTTTCTATAGGAAAAATGTATAAGAATCTAAGACTTTTTCAATGTTTCAGAATATGAAATATGAAAAATGTTTCAAAATCTGAAACTTTTACTGTACAGGATAATTATCTCATAATCTGAGATTTTTCTATGCGGAAAAATGTTGTAAACTAAAAAAGCTTAAAAGCTTTTAAAGAAAAAAATAAAGATTTTTTAAAAACGAGCTTTAAAAAAATATTATTTCATATATTTGTCATTTAAACTTCATTATTTTTTCTATTTAATGAAATAATTCTCAGAATCTGAGAATTTTTCTATGTAGGAAAAATGTCTCATTGACTTTTTCGATAGTAAAAAAAATTGTCTCAGGGATTTTTTTCTAAGTATATAGTTCAAACATGTTAGATTCTGACACTTTTTTATTGACTTTTTTGATATTGGAAAAAAAATTTCTCAGGGATTTTTTCTAAGTAGATAATAAAAAACATGTTAGATTCTGACACCTTTTTCTATATAGCAAAAATGTCTTGGTGTTTGTCATCTAAACTTCTATTATTTTTTCTATTTAATGAAATAATTCTCAGAATCTGAGAATTTTTCAATGTAGGAAAAATGTCTCATTGACTTTTTTGATATTGGAAAAAAGTTGTCTCTGGGATTTGTAGATAGTAAAAACATGTTAGATTCTGACACTTTTTTATATATAGCAAAAATGTCTTGGTGTCTGAGAAATTTTCTATAAAAAAAACTCACACTTTTTTACACTGAATGTATGCGAAAAAATATTTTAATTAAAAAGATCTTTAAAGCTTTTCATTGCAAAGACTAAAGCTTTTTAAAAAAAAAGAGTAATTAGAAAAAATATCTTGTTTTCTTAAATTAATTTTGTCATCAAAACTCCTCAATATACATGTGCGTGTTGCAATTTTAATTAAAACTTTGTAAAATTTTATTAAAATTTATTCACTTCAACTACTTAAAAGTTCAAACTTCAATATTTTTAAATTAGATCCGGTTGAATTTTTTGTGTCTTAACAACAAACATGTTAATTTCTATTTATTATTTTGATATTTCCATAATGTTACAATTCCAATAACTTAGAAAATTCCCTATAATATTTTTAAATATTAACAACTCTAGGGTATTGTATGTTAATTGTTGTAAATTGTTTGTGTGAGTCTGTTGCCATTATTACAAAGGTCAGTTGTTGCTGTTGCAGTTGCTGCTATTGTTTGTTGTTGGCGTCTAAATAAACTTTATATTATAATAAAGCAATTAAAATGCACTCCTCAGAACAAAAAGACTTTTACAAAACACAATGAATTAGTTTTGTTTTTGGAAAATCCCTAATTACACAAATTATATCATAAAGTGAACAATATACAATAAGCAATTTTAATTAAAAAAAAAAAAATAATAATAATAGTAATAAAGGGAAATAACAAATTTATACAAGATGTATAAATAAATCAAATTATTTTTAATAAAATTAGAAGTAATGAGAATCTATTACAGCTATGCTTTACATGTGCTATATTAATAACTGTGGGAAGAATCTTAAACAGGTTAAACCGATAAAAGCATAAATCAGGAAAATTAAAAGTGAATTCTTAAGCTTGCCTCAAAGCTTACTGGTAAGACAAAACTTACAAAAAATCATATAAGCTTTTTCTAAAGCACAATTACAAATATAAAAACTAAAATTCTCAACTTAAGCTTTTTTAATATTATGCTGCCATCATCAAAATATATAAAACTAAAAATTGATTTAATATTTTATTAACAATTTTATAAAGCAGAGTTTCAACTGCAAAAATACTAATAAAAAAAATAATGTATAAAAATTCCAAAAATCTTTTATAAATGATATTTGCTTAAAAATTTGTCACACCATTAGTATCTGTTACATTTACCCCATGTTCAGACACAGAGAGCAGACATTGTTTTTCTTGTGTACAAAAAAAATATAAAAACGATATTTAAACAAATATTTAAGCGAAAAAACAACAATGTATTTTAAAACAGTAAACAGAAAAGGAAATATGTTTAAAACAACAAAGTATTTGTAACGTTCATGCAAAAAAAAAACATGCTGAAAGTTTAAAATTAAAAAAAAAAAAACTGTAAGTTTTGGTTAAAAAATCCAAAAGCTTTTTATCAAAAAAAAAAAAACTTTTTTAAATTTTACAAATAATATAACAAGTAAAAAAGTTAAATTCGGCCTTGCCGAATGTAGTGATACCCTCCACAATTTCAAAAAGATTATCGCAAAAAAATGTGTTTAAAATGAAATAACTTTTGAAAAAAAATTTCCGCAAAAAAAAAATTTAAAAAAAAATCCGCGATTTTTTCTTTTTTTTGTCAAAAAATGTGTTTGTACTTGTTTAAATACCATTTGGTGTTCAATTATGTTCATATATGTCAACCAGCAGCCGAATTAAAGCATTTTGTATTTTTAGGTTATGTTGAATGTACTAAAATTTTTGAGGTGTCCTCACATTTTCGTTCATAACCGCTGAACCGATATCGCTCAAATGCAATACCAAACTTCTCGATAGAACTTCCAATAAATATGTTAAGTTTCATTCATCTCCGTGTAATATTTTGGCCGTGATCACCATTTCCACAGACAGACGGGCAGACGGACCGACGGACAGACGAATATCGCTAGAATGTCTTAAAATCGATCGGGGATCATGAATATATATACTTTATGGGGTCCCAGACAGATATTTCGATGAGTTACAAACGGAATGACAAACTTATATATATCCTCTATCACTAAGTGGAGGGTATATATAATGTTCTTTTCTTTATTCAAAAAAATTCTAAAAGCTTTAAATTGACTTAACTTAAAGCTTTTCTTTAAAAAACCTCTTTCTAAAAAATTGTGTATGTTTAATATACATGTCAGCAAAAACTTTATGAAAGCTTTAAGTTTAAAAAAGTTTTGAATTAAAAATTCTGAAAGCTTTTTATCGAAAAAAAAACTTCAAAAGTTAACAGGAAATATTTTAAATAAGTGAAAGTATTTGAAGAATATCATTCAGCAACAATTTTTGAATAGCTTTGTCTTAAAAAAATATAAAAGCTTTTAATTTAAAATTCTTAAAGCTTTTAATCAACAAAACAGTTTTTATTTATTTTAAATAATTTAAATGCTCCAATATTTTAAAAAACTCTAAAGCTTTTTATTGAAAAAATTAACGCTTTTCTCCACAAAAGTTTCCAGGTTTTTTCTTAAGTTTTTATACCCTCCAACTACAGTATGGGGGTATACTCACTTTGTCATTCCGTGTGTAACGCATCCAAATTTCGGTGTAAGACCAAATAAAGTATATATATTTATGATCAGTGATCTCTAAGACATACGAGTTTGTCCGTCCGTCTATAGTTAACACGATGCAGTCCAAAATAAAAGAGCTAGACTCCTAAAAATTTGCACGAATATGTCTTATGTTCCTAGGCAGGTTAAGCTCGTAAATGAGCAAAATGGAGCCAGGAGGAAAAAGTTCCCCCTTGAAGAACTAAACCAACCTCTAAAAATACCATTTTTTCACACGATTTTTTGTGTTTTTGTTTAACAAATGCAACATTTTTATGCTACAAGAAGTTCAAAGTCCTGCATTTGGACCCAGAGGATTAGAAAATGTAGTTTTTTCGATCCGCCCCTTTTATGGGCGTGGAATATATTTTTTTTTTTTAATGATAAACTTGTATTTCTTTAGAGCAAAAAGTATAAGAACACCCCCCCCCCCCTTTTTGTGGCCGTGGATTAAAAAAAATTGTTTAAATAATAATAAACTTCTCTTTCTTTAGTGCAAAAAGCATAAAAATTAATTTTTAAACATATTTTCGACAGAAAATTTGTCCCCACCAATTACCACTACCACTGAGTAACTTTAGTTTTTTAATTTGAAGGCTTTTGATGTATTACTTATAATGCAATAGCTCTACTTTTTTATGCAAAGAATTCTTAAAGCTTTTGATTAAATAAATTGAAAGGTTTTCTGGAAAAAAGCTGTATTAAAAAAATTATAGGCTTTTTACGAAAAAGCTTTCAGTTTTTTCTAAAGTTTACTTATCTAAAAAGTTCTACGCTTAAAGCTTTAATTTTAAAAAAGCTTAAAATCCATAGTTTTATTATTGGAAATCTTAAGTACGTTTCACTAATAATGCAATAGATATACTTTTTTATTCAAAAAAATTTAAAAGTTTTTAATTAAATAAATTGAAAGGTTTTAAAAAAAAAAAATTTACATAAAAAAAATCAAAGCTTTTCCAAAAAAAAGTTTTAAGTTTTTTTTCTAAAGTTTATTTATCTAAAAAATTATTTATCTAGAAAAAAAGTCAGCAAAAACTTATTAAAAATAATTTAAAAAAGCTAAAAAACTTTAGATTTACTATTTGAGAGGTTTTTATGAATTACGAATAATAATGAATTTAAAAAGCATTAAATTTAAAAAGCTTAAAATCTATATTTTTATTATTTTAAAGCTTTTTATGTGTTACTAATAATGCAATAGATATATTTTTTTATTCAAAGAAATTTTAGAGTATTTGATTGAATGAATGGAAAGGTTTTACTCGAAAAACTATTTTTTCAAAAAAAAAAAAATCAAAGCTTTTCCCAAAAAAAGTTTTGTTTTTTTCTAAAGTTTATTTACCTAAAACAACAAGTCAGCAAAAACTTTCTAAAAGCCTTAAATTTAAAAAAGCTTAAAACCTTAGATTTGTGATTTGAAGGTTTTCATGAATTACTAATAATGCAAAAGATCTACTTTTTTTATTAAAAGAATTCTTAAAGCTTTTGATTGAATAGTAAGATTAGTTTTCTCAAAAAAACATTTCTTTTTTAACAAAAAAAATATTTATTCCAAATGCTAACTGAATATATTTTTGAACAAAAAGTTTCTAAAAGCTTTAAATTAAAAAAAAAAATCTAAAAGCTTTTTATTAAAAATTTAGAGAGCTTTTATAAAAAAGTTTGTAATATTTCTAAAATAAGCTGTATTTTTTTACAACCAAAAATCTCTAAGCTTTTTTCTTAAAAAAAAAAACTTTAAAATTTGTTAAATAATGATACATTTAAAATCCATTTTTAAAAACTTTAACACAAGCTATGATTCCTGCTAATGCATTTCGCTCCAAAATTAATAAAAAAAAGCTTTATGATCGTAATGAATATCGAAATTTTCTCGAAATTTTATATCACTGCAAATCTTCACAAGCAGAGACTTCAAAACGAAAAAGTATTTCTACCAATTCCAAATTTCTTCCTCTGTTTTCTGAATAAAAATTTCCTCTTTTCTAAAAGTAAGTTAAATAAAGCTCATCTAAAAGTCGATTTAACCTCAAACAAAAAAATTCCACAAATTAGAAAGGGACTCCTTTGCAGTACACAAAACATACACAACTTTGGGTGTTCAGTGGAGTATGGATTATGTTTTGCTCTTGATTTTATCAAATAACCAAAATCTCTTCATGGTGTCAGTGTCAGTAGCCCAGCAGGGGAGACCTTTTTACAAATACCAAAAAAAAAAGAAACACACGCTAAAAGTTTTTAACCAAAAACTGATTGGACATTAAAACACCCTCAACCAATTTTTTTTTTGTTCTTTAATTCAATAAAATTTATAGCATGAAATATGCAAAACAAACCAAAAAAAAAAATAAACTGAAAATGAGTGTTAATAAATTTCATAAAAAGGTTAATCAATTGTGGTCACCCCAAATATCACAAAAAAATAAAAATATTTTGTGTATATGAAACATATATGCAGTTATCTAGATCACTGTTGGGCAAGTAGGGACAGGATGTCGTTTTGAGACTTCTTTCTATAAGGAAAAATGTCTCAGAATCCTAGACTTTTTTCTAAAAGGAAAAATGTCTCAGAATCTGAGACTTTTTTCTATAAGGGAAAAATGTCTCAGAATCTGAGACTTTTTTCTATAAGGAAAAATGTTTCAGAATCTAAGACCTTTTTTTATAAGGAAAAATGTCTCAGAATCTGAGACTTTTTTCTTAAGGAAAAATGTCTCAGAATCTGATTCTAATCTGAGTCTCAGATTCTGATGCCTCAGACTCAGATTCCTTATAGAAAAAAGTCTCAGATTCTGTCTCAGAATCTGAGATTTATTTCTATAAGGAAAAAAATGTCTCAGAATCTGTTCCTTTTAAATGTTACACAATTTTTTTCTCTGCCTGGACCATAGTGCCGTCCAAAGTCAACCACACAAAATTAAGTAAAATAAGAAGACAATCCAAAAAGCGACAAAATTTTAAAGTCATCACATTTATCATTTATTTTAGCAACGAAAAAAAAATATTCAAAAATTTACGTTTTTGATTACTCTGCAGATTTAATAAATTAAATGGCAAATTCTTGAGCTCTCCCCAAGAAAAAAAAATCACAAAAAACCAAGGTTGGTTACCGAAACGAATAACGGTAAGGGTAACGGTAACGGTAAAATTTTTTAGTTTATTTCGGTAACGGTAACGGTATCGGTATTGAGATCGTTTCGGTAACGGTATTACCGGTACCGAAACAGCAATACCGGTACGTACCGGTATTATTTAAAAAAAAGTTAAAAAATACAAAAAAAAACAAAATTTTATTTATTAATTCATTGCATTAAAAATACATACTTATGTGTATAACAAAAAATAGCTTTACTACAAGCTATAATATCACAAAATATAATTTATTTGTAATTAGAGATCATTTTATTAAAAGTCACCTTAAACATCTTCCATTAGGAAAATATTTAAATTCATTTATTTTTTCAAATATTTAATACTTGAATAAAGAATAATATTGACATTTGGTCTGTTTGTTCACCCAAATTTCTTTCTATTTACTACAAATGGAAAGTTTTATTTACTTTTTGTATTGAAATTTCCAGCAGTAGTAAAAAATAGGAGATTGTAGTAAGGCAAACGAACAGGCATATTTTGTCTGTTCGTTTACCTTACTACAATCTACTATTTTTTACTACTTTTACTACAGCTGGAAATTTTCAATACAAAAAGTAAACAAAGCTTTCCAATTTTAGTAAAAATAGTAAGAAATTTGGGTAAACAAACAGACCTATTATATAGATAAATGTCAATTGTATTTTATTTATTAAAAATTATTTTATAAAAAAAAAAAAATATTTTTTTTTTAGATATTGTCAATTGTTATATTTGATTTTTTTAATCAAAATGTATTGAGGTTTAAATATAAATATAGAGGTTTAAAAAAATTCAAGTGTAACTTAAGTTACATTTCTAGTTCAAGCTTATATTATTTATTTTTTAATTTTCTGGAGTATGCTACTGTATTCAAGTGTAATTCATAGCTTGAACTGAATTTTACTTGCTTTGTACTTCAATTTGAAATATTAATGTTTATAAGAATATTTAAAATAAGTCTTTATTACATCTAACAACTAACACAGCATTTAAGCTGTCATCATCCAATCTATTACGACTAGGATTCATAATGAACTTTACTCCGGAAAATAATCGTTCAACACTCACTTGGGTTGCAGGTACTGCCAGCAGCACTTTGGACAATTCAAACAACTCAGGATTGGTAAATTTTTTTTCTTCCCACCACTCGACAATGTTAATATTTCTTGATATTCTCTTCTGTTTTCGGAATTCGTTTAGTAAATTACGAATTTTATCATGATTTGGGCTTAAAACACAATTTTCCTTTTCCATGCTTTTCAAAATTGATTCAACACAGTCTGATGAGGAGTTACTGTGTATGCTAGTGTCATCTTCAACAACTTCTAAAGAATCATTTTGCAAAATTGAGTTCATCTTACCACTAATCAAAACAATATGGTTTATGGCACGTTCTACTAAGGAATGATTAAGGATAACGTTCCATCTTGGGTCCATAAAAATTGCGCTAATAAAAGCGTCATTTTCAAAGAATATATCTTCTTTTCTTGCAACCTGATGAAGCAAATTACGTGAAAACGAATTCTTTACTTTTTGCAATTCAAGTTTTAAATAAAACCATGCATTATATGCGTCCCCAAAAGTAAGCTGTTCTTTTTGTAATATTTTTGTCGCCACATTGGCTGGACGCAGTGCGGCTACAGCTTCTGAAATATTGGACCACATTTCATCGGAAATAAAAAAATCATCATTAGCTTTTGACAAATCCATACAAAAGTTTTTCATTTTGCTATCATTCAGTGAGGCCAACATTTCGTACGTCGACGACCATCTTGTTGCACAATCAATAACTGGTTTCGTAAGGCCTTGATTTTTTAAAAGAATGCTGATATTTGGTGTTCTTAATTTTTTTACGACACTTCTTGCTTTTGTAATTACTTTGTCCATTTCAGGGTCTTTGAGAATCGGATGAATAGCAAGTTGAAGTGTGTGTGCTGCACACCGTACACCTAGACATAATAAATTTATTTTTTAAAAAATGTTTTCAATTTTCTATTTCACAAAATAAGTACAGATTCTCTGATTTAAAACCAAAACACTATTTTAAAATAATTTGCAGTTAAAACCATAAAAAAAATATATTTTAATTTAGTTCGGAACCGATTGGCTCACCCCCAGTTTTTGATCTGTCGCTCTACCTTGCTTAATTTTTAAGCTGCATGAATTATTTCCATCTTTTTATTGAATTTTACTAAATTGTGGTAAAATTTTTAAACTATTTTTAAGAAAATTGTTTTTCAAAATTTAGTTAGGTATTTTTTTTTTTAATACCACAAGTGCTTGTTAGTTAGACTTTGATGAAACTTAAAGGTCTAAAAACACAAACAAATTTGAACATTCTCCTTCAAAATAATTAAGTTTGTCCAGAAAATCTGTTAGTGGGAATTTACACACAGACTTTTTCCTTGATTTTTTTTCCAATTACCTTTTGAAATTTCTTCGTTCTCTTCTCTTATTCATTATCATTGGCCCACAAACTCGAATGCAGTGCAAGGAATAAAGTCTGCGCGTAAAGTCCCACTTACTAAAATATTTCTGAACATTTTTACATGAAACAATAAAAGAGTAACTTTTTTTGTCTTTTTGATTTTTGAATTTTCATTACACTTTACATAAGTAATGGATTCCCCCTAAAACGGATAAAAATTATCACATAAATCTATAAATTTTGATTTTGAATGAGCATTTCGAGAGGAAGTGATAATGGAAAAATAAAATTGTATTCCTTAACCACCGCACGCAAGATTTTCAATAATTTGCACATGCAATAAGTGCTATGAGTTCAGCAGTATTAACATTTTTAGCATCTTTATGTGATATCCATGATTTTACAAAATTCTTATGCATTTTGATTTTAAGATTTTTGTACACTGCGCCAACAGTTCATAATTTAATATAACATTAAAATTGCCAAAGGAATGTTTGCATTATTTTCCTTTTATCAAATCCAATAGTATACAAATTATTTTTTTTTATTTGTTTGGCCACAACAATTATAACCCTGCAAACAATAGGGCGATATATTGCCGAAAAGATATTGCGGCGATACGAAAATTTATCATTTCAATAAAAAATCAAAGTAGTATTTTTATTATATAGCCGTTTTCTCATACGAACGATATTTTGGCGATAAACAAAAAAAAAAATATTGAACATTTTTATTTCTTTGTCAATTTAAAATAAAATATTTTATTAAGCACAACAAGAAATCTTTAAAAGAATATAAATTTGGCCGAAAAACACAAATGTGCATTCCAAGATAAAATAAATAATTCAGCGAATGTTGCGGATATGTTTTTCAGGTGAATGCAAATGTGTTTAGTCCTGTTAACATGACCAAAATATGAATGAAAAAAATAATGTCTATTTTCAGCTTCAGAGAATCGATATAGCTGTATCGCCGGTTTATCATTTTGGTGATATTCCGGCGATACATACAAATCTATAATTTTTTGTTTATACTATTATCTGGCGATATTGCCCTTTTATCGCCAAGACGAATCGTTTTCGTATCGCCGGGATGTATTGCCGTCGAGTAACAGTTTCTCGCGAAAGGTGTATCGCCGGCGATACGAATTCGATAATTGCCGCAATAACATTTATCGTATCGGCAATACAACCGGCGAATCGATGTCGTATCGTTTTGTTTGCAGGGAAATATATATTTTTTTATTTAGTTTTCAAAACGTATTTTGTGTGCGTGACTTTTTGTTTTTTTATTTGACAATTTTCAAAAAGTTGTTTGGTTTTTATGTTTGCCTATTGTTATTTTAATCATTAAGAAAATTGTCAAATTAAAAAAAAAGAATGTCAGACAAACAAAATACTTTTTGAAAACTTAATAAAAAAGTACATATTTTTATAATTGTTGTGATCAAACAAATAAAAAAATTAATTTGTATACTATTGGATCTGATAAAAGGAAAATAATGCAACAATTTCTATAGCAATTTTAATGTTATGAACTATTGGCGCAGTACACCAAAATCTTAAAATCAAAATGCATAAGAATTTTGTTAAATCATGGATATCGCATAAAGATGGTGAAAATTGTATTATTACTGAACTCAGTAGTGCTCATTCAAAATCAAAATTTATAGATTTATGTTATATTTTTTACCCGTTTTAAGTGAAAATTATTACTAACGAAAGAAAATGTTACTCTTTTTTTTTTTTGTTTCATGTAAAGATGTTGAGAAATTAGTTTGGTAATAGATTTTCTGGACATTTTAAAGTCTTATGAAAAATTAATGCATAGCAATAGCTAACAAAATTCAATATAGTGGAAATTAGGGTGTTCAGTCGATTAATTCTTGTTCGATTAATCGAACAATTTTAGACGAATAATTGTTCGATTAATTTAAAATTGCTAATTTCGATTAAAGGATTAATCGAAGAAATTATGCCGACTAATCGAATAATAACAACATGAAGTGTTTCTGGAAATATGTACAATTTTTTAAAAGTTTTAAGTCCAGTAAACAACCCAAATGTATGTGGCCATTGGAATTAAAAAAATAAACAGTCATGTTTACTTGAGTGGTCCTTATTTTAAATCTTTTTCAGATTTTCGCTCCAAATTTTAAGCCAAATCAGTAACTGTATGTCAGAGTTTCGAGTTTTGAGCAAAAACGCACTAAATGATAAAAAAAAATCAAATTTATGTTAGAAAGATAAAAAAAATGTTATATCGATAATCCATATAAATTTGTCAAAAAAATTGTTTTTGAATTCTACACATTTTTCAAATCTCCAAAATATTTTTTTTTAATTTTCTCAAACAAATTAGCAGAAAACTTAAATTTTGATTTGTTTTAATATTCTAATTAATACTGTTTTTTACTTAATTACCAATTTTTTTTATAAAATTGTTGAAAAAAAATCTTGTAATTTCGAAAATTTCTCAATTTGTAATTATTCGATTAATCGAACAATTTTAAAATGTTATTCGTTTAATCGAATAATTTAAAAATGGCAAATGTCGATTAATCGTTTAATCGAACAATAAAAAAACCCGATTAATTGAACACCCTAGTGGAAATCATTTATTTTTTCGTTGTTTTTTTTTACATTAGTTTTAAGTCCACAATTTTTTTTTTAAATGTTCTTAAACGTTTTATTAAAAGTCGCCCTCATTAATTCATGATAAAATATATTTGTGAGATACTTTGATATATACTTACCAATACATTTTGTGTTAAATTTAAAATTCTCTATATTGCTATCAAATTCTGCATTCTCTTCAACATCAATATCCTCATTAGTTTCATCACCATTAATTTCATTAATAAGCGATATGCATTTCAGCATGTTTCGTCCATTATCAGTGGTACAAGAATAAATTTGGTCAGATGTAATCTTGTAATTGCTAAGAGTTTGAAGCACAACTTCACGCAAGTATTCCCCTGTGTGCCGATCAAACAACTCTGCAACCGCCAACGTTCTCAAAACAATTTTACCATTTTTTTTAAATTTTTTTTTTAATTATTTTAAAATTACCAAGAAATGCGCGGTTAAGGTGTGTTAGGCCATCAATTTTCAGCGATATCAGTTTACCCTCCAATTCCTTTGTAATGGTATTTGTTACCTGTTTATGTTTGCTAACAACTTCATCCCGAATTACTCTACGGTTTAACGTGAACTCTCCCACACCTTGGACAATAGGTTCAATAATTTTTCTAAATCCGGAATCCTCTACTATGGAGAATGGTCTTCCATTGACTGTACACATTTCAACGCAAGATTTGATAAGTATTTCTTTGGTCATAGATATATTGACTTTTGGGTTCAACATGCTTGTTAAAGTCCTGTTTGTCTTTGATGCTGTGGATGGAACTTGTATCTGCTTTTCTTGTTGTTTGCTTTCCTCGTTTATTTTTGCCCAAAGCTTTTTATGAGTGGTTTTTATGTGGCTGGCAAGATTTGATCCATGGTCACTCTTTTAAAACAAATAATTAGTGTGTATACAATTTTTATATTTACGAATTTTAATACTTACTTTAACTATTTTATCACATTTTTTATCGTTTTCTACAATTGTGCACTGGTTATACTTATTAATAGGATCCAAAGAATAATATTGGCGGTATGTATTGCCCTTTGGTCTAGGCATTTTTTATTAGGAATTTTTTTCGTTTTATAATATTGAAATTTTTCGTACCACTTTAACTTTTCGCTTTGATATAATTTTTAACCACTTGTGTGTTGCAAAAAATGGCGCTTCAATTTGGAATTAAAGAAAGCGTAAGCTTTTTGCGAAGAAAGTGACAACAAAACAAATCGGATAACAGTGTTGCCAACATAAATTAAAATGCGTAAACAGTGCGTAAAGTGATCAAAATGGTTTCAAGTTAACAAAAGTATCTTAGTATTATTTTTTTTTGTTTAAAATATACGAAAAAACAAAAACATCAAATATTAAAATAATACCGGTAAAATACCGGTAAATACTGACAAAAATAAAGGTAACGGTAACGGTAACGGTATTTCAATTTTTTTTTTAGCGGTATCGGTAACGGTAACGGTATTCAATTTGAAAGGGTTTTGAATCGGTAACGGTATTTTAGGGGTAACGGTAACCAACCATGCAAAAAACATGTTCTTTAATACAAATAACCACAAAAAAATTTGTCTCAATTTCTTAAAATCTCATACCTCCTTTTTCAACCACAAATGTTGCTGTTTAACCTTTATGATTTTTGTTTCTTTTTGGTTAAACATAAATTTAAATTTTGTTTAAAGACAGTTTGAACAAAATGTTCTTTTGAGTAGAACAATGCAAAGAAAATTTTCAATATTAAAGAAAAGAATGAAAGGAAAAAATAAGATCAAAACAAATAAGGAGTTTATTCTTGGAGTTATTTAGGGTATTATTGTATAACATATGCCTTTTAGTGTAATAAAATATAAATAAATGTTTGTAATTTGGAGAAGAATGATTCAGTGTTTTGATTTAATTTTAAACGGGGGTTAATTTCATATCAAATAAAGGTTAGAAGATTTTTTTTTTATTAAACGAATTTACAAAATTTTGGGAGGACAAATTTTGTTGTATTCCAGAATTTATGTGATTTTGAAATATGGTACATGAAGGAGTTTCCGTAGCAACAATTAATGTCAACTTTAAATTGTTTATAAAATAGAAAAATAAACATAAATTTTGGAGTTTGTATTTAATACAAAGAACATTTTAAAGATAGCTGACTTTTAACCTCCAAGAAGATTTTTAGTTTGGTTCGCTGCCGTTTATTCAAACAATTTTTTTTCGTAGACTAATTTTGAACTTATTTAAAATCCAAAATTGTTTGGATTAAATCTCGGTCTGTAAATCTTGTGAAAATATGATAAATTAGAGTGGCATTTTTTCTTCAACTTTCAATTTTTCCAAGTGTCAGGGCAAATTTGTATTCTACTAGTCCAAAAAATTATGTGATACAACATTTTAGGCGAATCGTGGCACAGGTTTTTGATCAGCGGAAATTTTTTTTCATTTTATTATTTTTATATATCTTCAGAAAAACATATAATATTTTTATAAGGGTTCAAGTTGAAAAAATGCAGAAGAAAATTTGAATTTCTAAAAATTATAGACATTTCTGGTATTTCCCATAAAGGTTTCAAACACCCCAGTTAGTGTTATCATCAGTAGGATTTTAAATGTCGGTTTGTCTTGTTAATGAAAACTGTTTTTTATATATGTGAATATTTAGAGTTTTTACAGAATAAATTTTGACACTTTCCAACACTACAATTCTATGTTATTTCTAGCAACAACTACATTCGAGTTTGCCCGGATTTTGTCTTTACAATCCGGGCAAATTTTTATTCTACTAGACTTAAAAGGTGTTAAAAATTTATAGCCAATCGGATTAAATTATGGCGCCTGCAAAATTAGGATTTTTGAAAATTAAAAAATAAATAATATGTAACGCGAAGCATAATATTTAATATTTTTTATTAGCTAAACACAAATATTAAACAATTTTTAAAATCGGTATTGTCGTCATATCGCTATTTAAAATTTGCAAAAAATAGAGGTATTTTTTATACAATTCAGAAATTAAAAAAAAAAAAATATTTTTTTTAAAAGTTTTTACTGTCCAAATAAGGTTTTAATGAAAAATTGACACAAACACTATGAAATAATGAGTTAAATGTTGACATTTTTTTTAAAAATTTCGTTACCGTAGGAAAAAATTGCTATTTCTGGAAATTTTTTTGACGAGTTTGAAGTACCGTCATCTCGAATGCCGCTCCGCACGATTTCATAAAATTGTTGCCAAATTAATAAGAATAATGTATCGCAAGATAATTTTTAATACCCTCCAATCACAGTATGGGGGTATACTCACTTTGTCAATCCGTTTGTAACGCATAAAAATACACCGTCCGACAAAAATTAAAAATAGTCGTTGAACACGTACTGGATATAATATACGTTTGGAACTAAAGACTAAATGTAGTAAAACTGCATTTACAGTTTTTCTTTTCGTGATCCTGTTTCCTTTTTAAAAGGACTTTAAAGTTTTAAAGGACTACATTTTGTAAAATATTTTTTTAATATTTGTACTTGTCCTAGCATTAGACCACCCAAAAAATGTATGGGATTTGCAAAAGTATTTTTTTGTTCGCTCCACCGGCAGTTTCTGGTAGATTGGCCATAAAAAATAATATCTGTGCAAGAACTGGATCTCTCGGTTGCATACAGGCCAGTCGATTTGAACTTTTGACCCTAAAAAAGACCTAAAAGCACTACAAAGCTTTTAAGTGTCATAACTCTTAAAATGTGCGTTTTTTCAAAAAATGCTATATAAGTTTTATTTTGCAGAATAAGAAAGCAAACATTTCCTTCATACAAATTTTTAGTCTAAGTCTAAGACATCGTGGTGTTTTTGGCGGTTAAAGTAAAAATTTATGTGAAGACTTAATTTAAAACGACCCTCGTTAAAATTTGGACGGAGACTTAAATAGTCGGTGTCCATTATTTTGTAGAGTAAGATATGTAGTTTTCATAAACCAATTACATTTGGAATTTATATGGGTAATTTCATTACAGAAGACCCCAAAGCTGACTTTGAAGTTTCCATTTTCCAAATGCTGTATACAAATTTGTGAAATTACTTTGTTTTAAAAGACCCCTGTTAAAATTTGAATGAAGACAATCGGTTTCCATGATTTTGAAAAGTTACATTTGTACTTTTTGGAAAATATTTGGGGAATTCCAGGCCAAATCACTCATTTTTAAATTTTTATGATACATATTTTAACCCACAAAAAAAATGTATCTATGGTAAGTTAGGGTCAGTATCTACCAATTTAATTATTTTAGGGCACCATATAAAATATACCAGAGTCTAAAAAAAATGCAATTTCAAAATTTGAAAAAAAATGAACGAATTGTGCTCATATCTCGAATTATGACTTAAAAATTGTGTAATTTATAGCAGAATTTTTAGACTTAAAAAAAAAAAAATCTAAGGTTTCGGACTTTTCCAAAAAATCAATTTAATTTTTAAACGTTAAGAAATAAGCGATAATTACTTCGAATAATTTTTTCATATTTTTTTTAAAACTACATTTAAATACCAACAAAACGTCGTCCAACTTTTTTTAGGGGCGGATTACTCAATGAAAAGTTAGCTGCTAACTGCCGATTTAACGGAGCCTTATGTCAAAATTTGTATGAAAAAGTTAAATTTAACAGAGAGTTGTTTTATAACGGAGCATTGAGTTACCCAGCCTAAGATATCTATATTTTTTACTGGTCAAAATTAATTGAAAATTTCCATTTTTGAATTTTTTTGAAAAAAAACACCATTTTAAAAAATTGATTACTCAACACCAACTAGGTATAAAAACCTGAAAACTTGAGTGCAAGTTGCATTTAATACGTACTAAAACATATCCAAAAAATTAATCGAAGGGGGTCGGGTCTAAAAAAGAGTGATTTGGCCTGGAATTCCCCAAATATTTTCCAAAAAGTACACATCTACCTCTTCAAAATCATGGAAACCAATTGTCTCCATTCAAATTTTAACAGGGGTCTTTTAAAACAAAGTAATTTCACAAATTTGTATACAGCCTTTGGAAAATCGAAACTTCAAAGTCAGCTTTGGGCTTTTCTGTAATGAAATTACCCATATAAATTCCAAAAGTAATTGGTTTATGAAAACTACATATCTTACTCTACAAAATAATGGACACCGAATATTTAAGTCTCTGTCCAAATTTTAACGAGGGTCGTTTTAAATGAAGTCTTCACATAAATATTTATTTTAACCGCCAAAAACACCACGATGTCTTAGACTTAGGCTAAAAATTTGTATGAAGGAAATGTTTGCTTTCTTATTCTGCAAAATAAAACTTATATAGCATTTTTTGGAAAAACGCATATTTTAAGAGTTATGGCACTTTAAAGCTTTGTAGTGTTTTTAGGTCACTTTAAGGGTCAAAAGGTCAAATCGACTGGCCTGTATGCAACCGAGAGATCCAGTTCTTGCACAGATATTATTTTTTATGGCCAATCTATCAGAAACTGCCGGTGGAGCGAACAAAAAAATACTTTTGCAAATTTGGGTGGTCTACCTAGCATGCCACTAGTGATAGCAAATGAAAGAGGAAGATCTCCCCTAATTTTCCTACTTAATTATTTTCACATGTCAGGAAAAAGGAGGTAAGTTACGTCCTTTCAAAAATTTATCCATAAATATGACAAGAAAATGAATACCGTTCAGAGTGCACTTTTGAAGTGGTAATAAATTTTCTAAAGTGAAAAAAACAAACAATTTTGATTAGAAATATTTCATTTCCAGCAAAAAAACTTTTTTTTGATTAGAAATATTTCATTTCCAGCAAAAAACACTTTTGTATAGTAATTTTTAAGAAAAAAAAAAAATTTTATTTTTTTTTTTGAGTGTAAAATTTTTTTTCAGTACAAAATTTTTTTTCGAGTTTAAATTTTTTTTTTTTTTGAGTGTAAAAATATTTTTAAGTGACAAAAATACGTTGTAAAATATTTTTGTGACTTGCCAATGCGTGAATTTAAAGCGAAACTAATCTAAAATTTAGGGTTTTGCTAATAACTTTTGAATCACAGGACCGATGTGGCTGAAATTCAATCACGTGTGATCGTGAGGGAAATTTATTTTAACCAGACAAGGAAAAACAATAAAAATTAAAATTCGTTATTGATAAAATTCAATTTTGAATTTTTCAAAAAATTATATTTTGAATTTTAAATAAAATTCTAAAGAATTTTATTTTAAATTCTTAAAAGAAATAAAATTCTAAAAAATTTTATTTAAAATTCTTAAAAGAATTTTATTAATAAAAAAAAAAGAATTTTATTTTCATACAAATAAATATATTTCAAACAAGTAAATATTTTAATAATGTTCGAGTATTTCTATATATCAAGGTAACTTAATTAGCTAAATACATCCTCATATGATAGTAAATTGCCACTATCTTCTAATTTAATGTAATTTAAAAATTTGCTTAGTTCAAACTTATAATGCAATTTATTTGTTTTAGTAATTTCCAAATTCTGATCCACTTATTTATAGAAAACCTCTTAAAAAATTCTCATATTTTAATGTAATTATCTGATTCTGAAAGCTTTTTCGAACAGAAACTTTATAAAGAAATTTTGTACACTTTTCTAAAAATAGAATCTTCAATTTTATAGCAATTTTCTATAAAAAAAGTGTTTTCTGAGGCAGTTTTTCAGATTCTGAAACATTTTTCATATAGAAAATTATTAGGGTCTTAGACATTTTTCTAAAGAAACATGTTAAGACACTATTTCAACAGAAAATTTGTAGATTTAGAGATAAATTTTCTGTAGAAAATTCTTACAAAATTCTTACAAAATTCTTACAAATAGAAAAATGTTTAGATTCAGAGTAATTTTTTTCGTTCCAAAAATTCTCACATCTAATATAGTTTTTTATAGAAAAGTTCATTGATCAATGATTTTTATAAAATTGTCCTATATAAAAATTCTCAGATTCTTAAAGATTAAAAAGAAAATCATATTCTTAAAAATATTTCCATAACAAAAATTCTTAGATTTGAAAATATATTTCTCATAGAGAAGCTCAGATTCTTAAACGTTTTTCCTATTGAAAAGTTATCCGATCCTGAGAATTTTTTTTTGCAGAAAAATTCTTGGGGTTCTGAAACAGTATTTTTTAGGAAAAATTCCCAGTTTCTGAGGGATTATAACCTTTAATATATTTTTCCTACAGAAAAAATTTTAAAATCGCGGAAAATGTTTCAATAAAAAAACTCTTTTATTCAGAGTCAAATAAGCATTTAAATATTTTGTAAAGATAATGTCTGGAATTCTGAGACATTTTTCTATAAAACATATTTGAAATATTTGTTTTCCCTTAGGAAATTATGAAAATAGGTATTAGATTCAGTTAGAAAATGTACACGACTATAATGATATTTAAGTTTTTTATATGCAATTTTTTTAATTCTGAAATATTTTATCTTAAGGATGTAAAAAAATTATTATGTAGAGACTAACTTTTGCATTCTATCTATGTTAACATTTATTGTAATATGGATTTATTAACTTCTTTTTAATCAAAATTTACCATTAATTAACATACATAGTATTTAAAAATGCTAGTTTACCACATAAGTATAAACTAACAGTTATTACTTTGTTTTCTTATTATTTGTTTTACAAAATGAAATTCAAACTAGGGCTGTCAATCCCGAAATCCCGAATCCCGAAATCCCGGGATTTTTGTCATAAAATGAATCCCGAATCCCGGGATTTTCAAGCTCAAATCCCGGGATTTTTGAAATATTAAAAATGTATGAGAATTTATTTTTAAAAATGCAACTTTGTTCAATTATTGTTACATTTACATTAGAGTGTCCCTTATTTTGGAAATGTTGGAAATCTTGAGACGGTACCCGCTCATTTTTTTCCTTTTGACTTAAAAATAACTCAGGAAAAATTTTACGCCCCTAGGACCACGCCTTCCCTACGCGACGGGGCCTTAAAGAGCGGGGCCTTAAAAATCATTTTTCCATACAAACCAAAAAAATTTTTTTTTGATTTTTAATTTTTTTGTTATTATTTATTATATTACTTGGTTTGCTTATTCACGACAAAAAATTTGATTTTGGTGGGATAAGTCTTTCAGCGCTAAAAATTTTTTCGCAAAAAAAAATTTGAGCCGCCCGGGTCCTACAGTAAAAAATTTTTAAAAAATATTTTTTTTTTAGTTTTGACCAGCAACGATTTTAGCTGCTATGTTGCTTTAAATGATATATATTCATAAAAAAATATTTTTTGTATCTGTGACATCTGTATCGTGTTCTAAAAAAGGGTAAAAAATGCATTGTTGATTTTTTTCGATACACGATCAAGATGTCACAAATATGAATAATATTTTTTTTGGAATATATATCATTAAAAACAACATAACAACTAAAACCGTTGCTTTTCAAAACTAAAAAAAAAATATTTTTTAAAAAATTTTTACCGTAGGATCCCTACGGCTCAAAATTTTTTTTTCGAAAAAGATGAAGATGTCACAGATATGAATAATTTTTTTTTTGGAATATATATCATTAAAAGAAACATAGCAGCTAAAACCGTTGCTGGTCAAAACTAAAAAAAAATATTTTTTAAAAATTTTTTACTGTAGGACCCCGGCGGCTCAAATTTTTTTTTTGCGAAAAATTTTTTAGCGCTGAAAGACTTATCCCACCAAAATCAAATTTTTTGTCGTGAATAAGCAAACCAAGTAATATTATAATTAATAACAAAAAAATTAAAAATCAAAAAAAAATTTTTTTGGTTTGTATGGAAAAATGATTTTTAATGCCCCGCTCTTTAAGGCCCCGTCGCGTAGGGAAGGCGTGGTCCTAGGGGCGTAAAATTTTTCCTGAGTTATTTTTAAGTCAAAAGGAAAAAAATGAGGGGGTACCGTCTCAAGATTTCCAACATTTCCAAAATAAGGGACACTCTAATTTACATCAACAAATTAAAACTAAAACTTTTTCTGAATTTTCAACGTAGCTGGCCACGAATTTTGCTGAGCTGAGAATTCTACCCAGGCTTGCTGAATACTACACCATTTACAGATGTAATTCGAAAAAGATCAATTGTAATTCGAAGATTCTATTTGTAATTCGAAGATTCCATTTGTAATTCGAAGATTCCATTTGTAATTCGAAGATTCCATTTGTAATTCGAATACTCCAATTGTAATTCGAAGATTCCATTTGTAATTCGAAGATTCCAATTGTAATTCGAAAAAGATCAATTGTAATTCGAAAAAGATCAATTGTAATTCGAAAAAGATCAATTGTAATTCGAAAAAGATCAATTATAATTCGTAAAAGATCAATTGTAATTCGTAAAAGATAAATTGTAATTCGAAGATTCCAATTGTAATTCGAAAAATATCAATGGAAATACAGTTGATATTTTTCGAATTACAATTGGAATCTTCGAATTACAATTGATCTTTTACGAATTACAATTGATCTTTTACGAATTACAATTGATCTTTTTCGAATTACAATTGATCTTTTTCGAATTACAATTGATTTTTTTGGAATTACAATTGATCTTTTTCGAATTACAATTGGAATCATCGAATTACATATGGAATCTTCGAATTACAATTGGAGTATTCGAATTACAAATGGAATCTTCGAATTACAAATGGAATCTTCGAATTACAAATGGAATCTTCGAATTACAAATAGAATCTTCGAATTACAATTGATCTTTTTCGAATTACATCTGTAAATGGTGTAGTCCAACGCACTGACCATTAAGTCACGGAGCCCTTTGACCAAAGTTTTCAGGTTTTGGCGAAAATTTTCTAAAAAACCAAAACTTTGATCGAGGGCGCCACGGGTAAATTTAATCCGATTGGCCTCAAATTTGTACCACATAAGTTTTAGGTCTAGGAGAATAAAAATTTTCCGGGACGTTTAAAAATGGAAGAAACCGTTTTTTATACAAAATGCAAGTCTAATGTATTATATTATTACATTTTTCCTTTAAATGTTTTTATTATTTTAAATTTTCTTTAAATTAGTTTTAAAATTATTCAGTGCAACAACCAAAATCGGAATGGAATGAAACCAAAAGCAAATAAAAGTTGCCATTTTCCATAACAAACCCCTCAAGGCTTTTTTTAGTCATTGCTAAATATTTAATATTAATAATTACTTGAAAACTGCATAAGTGGCGTATACTTTAAATAACAATAAGAATAATTAGAAATCATTTTTTTTTTTAATAATTTCGTTGTAGCGAAATCGACCCAAGGGTTTTCGTGGGAATCAATCCCACGACTCCCTGCTTAATAGGCTAGCACGCTACCAACTAACACACAGTAGTCCCTAAATATCCACAATAAAATTGATACATAAAGATTCTACTATTTTTTTCTTTTATAATCAAAGAAATTTAATCCCGGAATCCCGAAAATCCCGGGATCCCGAAAAATCCCGTTATCCCGAAAAATCCCGGGATCCCGGGATTTCGATTTTCAAATCCCGAATCCCGGGATTTTAAAAAACCGATCCCGTTTGACAGCCCTAATTCAAACCAAAAATAAAAATCTTTAATTTTTTAGAATTTTATTTATAGGAAAATAAAATTCTATTTTTTTGAGAATTTTATTTTTGGAAATAATAAAATTCAAATGTTTTTGAGAAATTTATTTAAACAAAAATTTTATTTCAAATACCTTATGAATTTTAAATAAAATTCGAATTTTTCCCGTGTCTGATTTTAACTCATGTGATTGTGAGTGCGCGTGATTAGAAAAAACATTTTCGTGCGTGAGCGTGCGTGAGTAATTTTTGCTTTGTGAGTTTGCGTGATTGTTTTGTGCTGTCTAAGACGGAAAACAAAAAAAACAAGTAAGAAAGTTATAGTCGGTCAAGACCGACCATATGATACCCTACACCAGTGTCTACCTGAAAATGGGTCCCAAGTACAAACACGGACCGATTGGATCTATCTTTTGTAAGATCTTTATTTAGTGTATTGGTTTATTTTTTGTCAATAAACCAATTTAACTGAATATCGGTCGAAATTTTTATATGGGGGACTAAGTCCAAAAATGGTCCAATTATATTCCGATTTGATTTGTTTACTGAAGTACACGTTTAACACCTAAAAATAAAATTTTTATCAAATATTTCCATTTTTATGAGTTTTTAGAGAATTATGTGAATATCGGGAAGAGGGTTTGTATGGGGACTACCAGAAGGACTGCCCCGATTCCTTTAAAATTTGGAATGATGATTCGTGCATATTTGACTACGTGTTAAATTTCTAAGCGATATTTATTATAATACGGTTATTAGAGTCATTAAAGCCTAATCCAAAGGGGGCGTTTGTATGGGGGCTTCAATTGGCTTCGTCTTTGGGCCAAAAGATGCTTAAGTTTCAAATTTAAAGTCAATTAATTGAAAATTGCGACCTGTATCGTGCTTAAACCGATAGATGGACAGACGGACGGACGGACGGACAGACGGACAGACGGACAGACGGACAGACGGACGGATGGACGGACAGACATCACTAAATCGACTCAAAAAGTTATTCTGAGTCGATCGGTATACTTGAAGGTACGTCTAGGAACAATATTTCGGGTAGTTACAAACATCAGCAAAAACTCATTATACCCTGTACCACAGAGTGGTGTAGGGTATAAAAATCGTCATCATATTGAATTTATAGGGTAATTAACACAAAACTGTGATTAAAATTAATTTTTAAGATTAATTTTCGGAAATTAAATACTATTTGAGAACGAATTTGAAAAAAGTTAAATAAAAATTTGTTTATTTTAGTTTCGTGAGCGTGATTATTTCGTGAGAGTTATGATTGAGTTATGATTATTTTCTGTGAATCGGCCCTTAAATCTCTTCTTTGGTTATCATTGTGAAGGGCATTTAAAGATTCGACACAGCCGAATATAGCCTATTACTTGTGTTTGTAAATTTTCTATATTTTACTGTCAAAAAGCCCATCATATTAATGTTTTATTTCAATTATTTTATATGATTAAAGAACCATGACTCTTTTTAAAATATGACCCACTGACCTAAAGATATATATCTTATAGACAGTTAAGCAAACAAAAAAATAATGAGACACAAAAACAAAACCAACAATAAGATAATAATGTTCTTTAATAAACATGTTAATGCTTAATTAACTACTAAAAGAATTAGACAACAAAAAAAAAAACATTAACACAACTATTGTTTAAACAAAAAAATAAAATAAAAACGCTAAAACCTACATTTAAGCTACACTTAAAGAACCAACGGAAAAAAATTACTAAAAATCATAATTTTAGTTAAAAATGTTATAAAAAATAAAGAACCCAGCAAAACTTAGATTACCAAATAAGGTATAAAATAAGGTATATGATCTATTATTTTATACATTGCAGCATTGATGATTTTAACAGGCGATGAGACTCAAAGTAATGCATCCACATTATCACATAGAATACCAGTAAGGTATAAAATAAGTCATAAATTTATAACAAAGAATACCAGTAAGGTGTAAAATATATGATATTTTATAGGTTACGAGTAAGGTATATAATATAGCATACCAGAACGTAATATATAAGGTGTTACGAGTAGTGAAAAAGTAATTTTGTATTAAATTTACTCACGTGATTGTAAGTGAGTGTAAGTAGATATAGTATGCTAGTGAGTGTGTGTCGTTAGAAATTTCTTGTCGTGAGCCCATCTCTAGTTTAAACTTATGCATTTTTTATAAAATAATTATTTTTTATGTTATTGTAATGCATTATGCATTTAATTATAAATAATGCATTATTTCAAACTTTAAAATAATACATAATGTAACCAAATATAAATCATCCATGATATAATGTTTAGAAATAATAAATATGAAATACATTTTTCCAATAATCATGCATTACGTAGCAAATTATTAGTAGTGCATTATTTTTTACTTTAAAATAACACGTTGTGGAACAAATGTTTGGTAAGACATCCTAAAATAATGCTACAAATAAGGTATATACATTACCTGGTAATATGTTATATAATCACTACCCATTACCAAAGTTTTGCTGGGAACTTAACACAGAAGCTATACCATTAAAAGAATAAAAAAAATTAAAAAAAAATGCTAAAAATGGTAATTATTAAAATAAAATTATAATTAAATATTAAAATATGAGAACTTTTTTTTTATCAAAATTTTTTTATTAATTCAAGGTTAGTCTTTTAATATAAAAAATTCTAGAATTTTATACATATTTAATTCTAATGTGTTATTATAATTAATTATTAACATTTGATTTGAAATATAAATTATGGAGAGAAAAAAAAATGTTGTATTTAGTAATTTAAAACCAAAAAATTTAAAAAAATATATATATAACGTGATTGATTGATATTAACTAAAAATACATTTCTAAAGCCAAAAAAAAGAAGAACAAAAAACTGTCTTAAAATCATGTATTAAAAAATTAGAAATACAAATCAATCTTGTTTTAACAACAAACAAAAAAATATAAAAATGCTTTCTTAATAAACAAGTTTGTTAAAACGGAGAAGAGATTAAAAATTAGTGCTATATTCCACGGTGACGAATTTTAAAATACACTACACACAAAATAAAACCTTGGCAAATTACTAGAAAAAGTCTTTTTTGTAAAATTTATTTGCAAATTTGTAAAATAACAAAAAAAAATGTAAAATTACAAAAAAAAATTTAAATTCCGATTGAAATTTTTTTGTAAAAAACCAAGAAAAACTGTAAAATATTTCCATTATACAAATATTTTACAGTTTTTCTTGCTTTTTAATAAAAAAATTTCCGTCGAAATTTACATTTTTGTAATTTTACAATTTTTTTTGTTATATTACAAATTTGCAAAGAAATTTTACACAAAAAAACTAAAAGCCAAAAAGTTAAAAATTTACAATTTTATTGGTAAAAAGTTTTAAAAATTACAAAAAAGCTAGTTATTTTACAAACTTTTTACCAACAAAATTATTAGATTTTTTTCTGAGTAAAAGAAGTTTAAGCAAAGGAACAAACTACCAATTTTTAAAAATTTTATATCTTATGAACGGGTCATCAAAAAAATCTCAAAATTTACCACGTAGGAGTTTTCGAAGGGTATGAGGGTATGAGTTTTCAAAGAGTATTCAAAATCTAAAAAAAAAAAATTTCAAAGTGTCCGATTTGACATGGAATGTCCCATATTTACATTATGGGGTCATAGACCGATATTTCTATGAGTTACAAACGGAATGACAAACTTATATATACTCTTTATCACTAAGTGGAGGGTATAAAAAAAAATTTTAAAAAAAATCTGAAGAAAAAAGATTTTTGTGAAAAAAATAAAAAAAAAGAATTTTGATAAAAAAAAAATCCTAAAACAAAAATTTTTATGAAATAAAAAAGTTTTTGATTAAAAAAATTTTACTAAAAAAAGTTGTATAAGATTTTTTTTAATATCCTTCGAAAACTCCTTCGTGGTAAATTTTCAGATTTTTTTGATGACCCGTTCAAAAGATATCGAATTTTTTAAAATTGGTAGTTTGTTCCTTTACTCAAACTTCTTTTACTCATAACTTCTTCAATAATGGTCCAAATTTAAATTTTTTTTCTTAAAATTTTTTGTTTTTTACGTACTTTAAAAAAAAAATCCCAAAAAATTCTTAAAAGCGATCTAGTATGCGCTTTTTAAGTTTTAAAATGTGTAAAACTTCTATTTTGTGTACAACTCCTATCGATTCTACAAATTTTTTGCCCAGGAGGATCGTGGGATAACGATTATTACTATTTTTTTAAATTTTTTGAAAAAAATTTATTGTAATTTTCCAATCTTAAAATCATTTCTACTGCTTCAATGCAAAGAGGGCCAGCATGATCCAATTCCGGCCAAAAGTCTTTATCGTTGTTGGATCCGTCTGAAAATGTGCTTCTATAGGAATTCGAGGTCGCTGATTTCAAAATTTAGCTAAAAACCAAAAAAATCAAAATGGCGGATCCAATATGGCGGACAATTTTTTTTTAAAAATTGTACGATTGAACTCAAATTTTGTTTTATGCGGGTCTTGGAGTTACTGAATAAGAATTGTTACACCGAATTTTGAAAAACAAAATGGCGGACTAAACTTGCTTCTTAAAGTTTAAAGAATGATCCAACTCCGGCCAAAAGTCTTTATCGTTGTTGGATCCGGCTGAAAATGTGCTTCTAAAGTATTTCGGGGTCACTGATCTCAAAATTTAACTAAAAACTAAAAAAATCAAAATGGCGCATCCAATATGGCGGACAAATTTTTTTAATAATTGTCCGATTTAACTCAAATTTTGTTTTAAGGGGATATTGGAATTACTGAATCAGAATTACTGGCGTGAATTTTGAAAAACAAAATGGCGGACTAAATATGCTTAGTAAAGTTTGTTACAAGTAATTAAAAAACTGTTATATTCCTTTTCTTTGTTGAAGCTAGCTGAAAGTGTGACCTAGTAAATTTACGGGTCTGTTATCTTAAAATCGAACTGATAATATTCAATATGGCGGAAACAATATGGAGACTAGATTTGTTAACTTTGTCTGATCTAACTAAAAATTAGTTTTAAGAGTATTAAGAGTATCTGAAGTTAAATCTACGCACATAATTTTTACATATATTTTTTTTTATTTTTGATATAAATATGGAAATGGTGTAAATGACTTATTTAGTCTCAGAAAAGCTTTTGGAAATGGTGACGACAAATTATTCACTTTTTTTCTTTATTTTGTAAATTCAATAAAAAATCTTTGAATTTAATTGGAAATGGTGTAACTGATATATTCCATAATTCTACAAAAAAAAAAAACTAAAAATATAGATAATTTTTTTTTCCTACACTTAAGGCACTCTCTGACGATAAAAAACTAATCAAGCCATAAAACATTATTTGGATTAAATAATTTTTTTAAAAAACAAATCTCGGACCACTCATATATAGCTGTAATTTGGATATTTATCATTTCGAGCAAGTTTGGGCAACTTTTTTCGAAAGATATGGATCCATTCTATATCAAAAAAAATATAGACCGATTGTATCGAACTGAGGATAGTTGAGGATTTTTTCGGCGCGAGGTAAATAGTTAAAAAATTATAACTTTTTTCACAAAAAACGCGAAATGCTGCCCGGCAAATAAGTTATATTTGTCCGTGTTATTTTCGTTACAAAGGCTTATATATAAGGTTGAACCACGCAAACAAAAAGTTAAACATTAGCAATAGAAGTTTAGAAAAAAAATTAAAAAAGTATCTCAGCTTTTAAAAATTTTTTACTAACTTTTTTAACTTTGAAGACCTGTCAAAGGAAAGGGTGTAATTGGATCATAAATTCAGAAAACCTGCTTCTATATATGCCCAACAAACTGATAAACATTTTTTTGAGAATTTACAAATAAGGACTTTTGGCCGGAAATCGATCTGTCTGGTAGGTGTGTTCAGAGAAAATGTTTGAACTAAAAAAATATTGTGGGTCACTCATACATTTTGTTGCTCTTAGGGCACTATTATGGCAGTTAGAGCGGTTGGAGAAAATTTAAAAAAATGTCGTTTTGTGTGGGAGCCGCCTTAGGAATTGGAGATAGGGTATTATTTTGTTCCAAAGAAATGTTAAGACATAAAAACTAATGGGGGTCGGTCTTATAAATGACCCCTCTATGACGCACCATTGGAGCAGTAGACACTATTTTAAGATTTTAAAATTACAATAATTTTTTTTTTTAATTTTTAAAAATAGTAATAATCGTTATCCCACGATCCTCCTGGGCAAAAAATTTGTAGAATCGATAGAAGTTTTTCACAAAAAAATTTCAAAAAAAATCGAAAAGTACAAACATTTTCAAAAATGAGATTTAAATTTTAAAACCTAAAATTCGCATACTAGAGCGCTTTTAAGATTTTTTTGGGATTTTTTTTTTAAAGTACGTAAAAAACCAAACATTTTGAAAAAAAATATTTGAAATTTGGGCCATTATTAAAGAAGCTATGAGAAAAAGAAGTTTGAGTAAAGGAACAAACTACCAATTTTTAAAAATTCGATATCTTTTGAACGGGTCATCAAAAAAATCTGAAAATTTACCACGAAGAAGTTTTCGAAGGGTACTAAAAACTGTAAAGAAATTGAGAAAATCTAAAAATAAAATTTCGAAGTCCCCGATTTGACATGGAATGCCCCATATATACCCTCTATCACTAACAAGGGAAGTCTCCCTGGTGTCACCCTCCGATCTTCATGAAATTTGGATATGTTGTTAAGAACGAAAATTAATTCGACACGTATTTTTTTTTTAGGGGCCCAAACTCATTTTTAGGGGGGGTCGATTTGTGTGGGGGGAAATTGACCTTTTTCAGTTTTTTACGAATTACGCCTATTTAAACAAAATTAATATAGGAATGTGTGGTATCAGATTAAAGGTATTAAAAATACCTATCTCGTGGTGCTAACAACGGGTCAAAGAAGTTAATATTTTTCGACTTATTAACAAAAATGTCCTAAAATTTTGGTATTTTTCTCAATATGACGAAAAGTTGTGCATGTTTGGATACGTTCTTAGCACACGTAGATAGGTTTTCCAAAGGCCTTTCATTTAGTGTATCACATGACTAGGTTTCTTTGCATAATATAGGAGATAAACGAAAAAAACTGAAAAATGGCATTGTCTTCTCCCCTCCTTTTTACCCCCTAAATATGAATTTGGGCCGCTAAAAAAAAATACGTGTCTCTTTATTTTTTCTGCTCTACAAAATAAAACCAATTCCATAAAGATCCGCGGGTGACACTAGGGAGACTTCCCTTGTAAGTGGAGGGTATAAAAAAAACCCAAAAAAAAAAAATCTGATGAAAAAAGTTTTTAGTAAAAAAAATAAAAAAAAATTATGAAATAAAAAAGTTTTTTATTAAAAAAAATTGTATGTTTTTTTTATATATAAAAATACTTTTTGTTAAAAAAATTTTCTTTAAGTCAAGTTCTCAGATTTTAAATCTTTTAAAATATTGAAAAGATCTCAAAATTTTTTCCCTGAAAAAAATTAAATAAAAAAATTTTAAGATTTGGACAAATATTTCTATATGTTACAAACGGAGTGATAAACTCATAAAAACCCTCTATTACCATGTAAATGTTTTAATACGAACTAACAAGTATTTTATAATTTCATATATAGATTTCTAATTTCTTAATTCATAAGAAGCATAGAAAAAACAAAAGACTTAAGCAACAAACTTGTCAATTTTCTGTAAAAATCTCATGAGAAATTTTATTGTTTTTTTCTGTTTTACAGACTTGTACAGTTGAATTTGTGTGTGGTCTATTATTTTTTTTTTTTGTTTTAAAGCTTTCATATGTAAACAATATTGATTTAATTAACATGTTTATAATAAATTTCTTAAAAAAAAAACAGTACAATCATCTACATCATCATCGTTGAACGATGATGCTTCATCCTCCTCAGCGACTACTTCATTTCATTTAGTTATAAATAAGTGAGTGGTCTTAATATGTAAACTTATGGAGTAATACACTACAGCTATTTACTTTTCTTTGAAGATTTCAGCTTACATTGGGAAATCACAAAATACAAAAACAAAATGTTTGACATTTATGGAAATTATGACAATCGTTTTTGTTTTTAAATCAATACTTACTAGTAATTAACACTTGACTGAAATGAGGGCTAAATTTGAGAAATAAACAACAACTACAACAAAAGTCCAAGGAAATAAATGAAAGCTGCGGTAGGTGGCTTACAGAATTATGCAAATTAACTTACATTAGTGTTGATTAAGTAAAACACAAAAAATTAAAACGACGTAAGGTGTAATATTAAGGTGTGTTAAAAAGGGCAAAATATAAAACAAAAAAAACATATATTTTGTAATAATTTAGTAAATATAGGGGAAGCGAAAAGGTAATTAAAAAAAAAAAATCTAATAAAAACAAGATTTTAGGTGATGTAATGCCCTTTTTAGGTGAAAAACTAAATCTTCTAATGTGAAAAAAAAAACATTTTTGATTAGAAATATTTTATTTGTGTAAAAAACTTTTTTAAGTAATTTTTGAAAAAAAAAAAAAAAAATACTAAATTTGTTTTTTTGAGTGTAAAATATTTTTGAGTATAAATTTCAAAATTTTTTTTTGAGTGTAAAATTTTTTTGAGTATAAATTTTTTTTGAGTGTAAAATTTTTTTGAGTGTAAAATTTTTTTCGAGCGTATCTTTTTTTAGTGTAAAAATATTTTTTAATGACAAAAATACGTTGTAAAATATTTTTGTAACTTACCAATGTTTTTAAACATGTTTAAAGGGTTTTCAACACGTGAATTTAAGGTGAAACGAATCTGAAATTCACGGTTTTGGAAATAACTTTTGAACCACTGGACGGATTTGGCTGAAATTCAATACGAACCAGGCAAGGGGAACGAAAAATATATATGCCAAGCTTCAGCATCCTCAGAATTGCCTTTCAAAAGTTGGCGGTTTCTTTATCTCGTGAATTCACGACAAACCCTTGCCGAAATTCTTCTTTTGCTCATAACTTTTGAACCACTACACCGATTTCGCTGGATTGCAATACCAACCTGACCAGATAAATGCCCAATATATATGCCAAACTTCAGGAGCCTCCGTGTTTTCAACAGACAGACGGATGGACAGGCGGACGGACGGACGGACAGATATCGCTAGATTGTCTTAAAATCGATCGAGAATCATGAATATATGGGGCATTCCATGTTAAATCGGACACTTTGAAAATTTTTTTTTTAGATTTTCCCAATTTGTTAACAGTTTTTAGTTCCCTTCCAAAAACTCCTTCGTGGTAAATTTTCAGATTTTTTTGATGACCCGTTCAAAAGATATCGAATTTTTAAAAATTGGTAGTTTGTTCCCTTACTCAAACTTCTTTTACTCATAACTTCTTCAATAATGGTCCAAATTTAAATTTTTTTTTTCAAAATTTTTGTTTTTTTACGTACTTTAAAAAAAAAAAATCAAAAAAAATTCTTAAAAGCGCTCCAGTATGCGATTTTTAAGTTTTAAAATTTAAATCGCATTTTTGAAAATGTTTGTACTCTTCGATATTTTTTAAATTTTTTTTTTTGTAAAACTTCTATCGATTCTACAAATTTTTTGCCCAGGAGGATCGTGGGATAACGATTATTACTATTTTTTAAAATTTTTTGAAAAAAATTTATTGTAATTTTTTAATCTTAAAATCATTTCTACTGTTCCAATGATGCGTCATAGAGGGGTCATTTGCAAGACCGACCCCATTAATTTTTACGTCTAAACATTTCTTTGGAACAAACTAATACCCTATCTCCAATTTCTAAGGGGGCTCCCACACAAAACGACTTTTTTAAATTTGCTCCAACCACTCTAACTGCCCTAATAGTGCCCTTAGAGCAACAAAATGTATGACCGACCGACAATATTTTTTTAGTCCAAATATTTTCTCTGAACACACCTACCCTCTATCTCTAATTGTTAAGACGGTCCCCATACAATTTTTTTATTTTTTGTAAATTTGTTTTATTTAATCAGCTGCTACCGGTCCAATGGTGCGTCTGAGAGGGGTCATTGTTGAGACCGACCACCATTTATTTTTACCCTACAACATTTTTTTAAAACATATTGTGGGTCGGTCATACATTTTATTGCTCTAAGAGCACTAGTAAGGCAGCTAGAGCGGTTGGAGAAAATTTTAAAAAAATGTCTTTTTGTGTAGGAACCCTCTTAGAAATTGGCATTAGTTTGTTCCGAAGAAATGTTTAGACGTAAAAATAAATGGGGTCTGTCTTAGAAATGACCCCTCTATGACGCACCATTGGAGCCGTAGAAATTATTTAAAGATTGGAAAATTACAATAAAATTTTTTCAGAAAATTTTAAAAAATTGTAATAATCGTTATCCACGATCCTCCTGGGCAGCAAATTTGTAGTATCAATAGAAGTTTCACACAAAAAAATTAAAAAAAAAATCGAAGAGTACAAACATTTTCAAAAATGAGATTTAAATTTTAAAACTTAAAAATCGCTTACTAGAGCGCTTTTAAGAATTTTTTTAAAGTACGTAAAAAAACAAAAATTTTGAAAAAAAAAATTGAAATTTGGACCATTATTGAAAAAGTTATGAGTAAAAGAAGTTTGAGTAAAGGAACAAACTACCAATTTTTAAAAATTCGATGTCTTTAGAACGGGTCATCAAAAAAATCTGAAAATTTGCCACGAAGCAGTTTTCAAAGGGTACTAAAAACTGAAAAAATTTGGAAAATTAAAAAAAAAAAATTTCAAAGTGTCCGATTTGTCATGGAATGCCCCATATACTTTATGGGGTCATAGACCAATACTTCGAGGTGTTACAAACGAAATGGCTAACTTATATATACCCTCTATCACTAGAGTGGAGGGTATAAACATTTTTGAGTAAAAAAAAAATTACAAAAAATTTTAAAACATTAACAACAATTTTTTATTCAATTTCGCTTCATTTTGATTAAAACGTATGTCTTTCATGTATTTTATTCGTGGATTCTACTTTTAAAATGACAAATTATTTCAAGACATTTTTCTTATAGAAAAGGTCTCAGATTCTGAGACATTTTTCCTATAGAAAAATTCTCAGATTCTGAGATATTTTTCCTATAGAAAAATTCTCAAATTCTGAGACATTTTTCCTATATAAAAATTCTCAGATTCTGACCCAGAGTCTGAGACTGTCTCACAATCAGAGACTTTTTCTGTACATAAGATGTCTCAGAAGATGAGACTTTTCTATACGAAAAATTTTCAAAAGATGAGACTTTTTCTAAACGAAAAATGTCTCAGAGTCTAACACTTTTTCTATACGAAAAATGTCTTTGAAACTTAGACTTTTTGTGACACTTTTTCTGAAACTTAGACTTGTGACACTTTTTCTGTTTAGGAAAAATTTCTCAGGATCTGAGACTTTTTCTATATAGGAAAAATGTCTCAGAATCTGAGACTTTTTCTCTATAGGAAAAATGTCTCAAAATCTGAGACATTTTTCCTATATAGAAAAATGTCTCAGAATCTGAAACTTTTTCTATAAGAAAACCTATTAGAATCTGAGACTTTTTCTATTAGGAAAACTGTCTCTGAATCTGAGAATTTTTCTATTAGGAAAAATGTCTCAGAATCTGAGACTTTTTCTATAGGAAAAATGTCTCAGAATCTGAGACTTTTTCTATAGGAAAAATGTCTCAGAATCTGAGACTTTTTCTATAGGAAAAATGTCTCAGAATCTGAGACTTTTTCTATAGGAAAAATGTCTCAGAATCTGAGACTTTTTCTATAGGAAAAATGTCTCAGAATCTGAGACTTTTTCTATAGGAAAAATGTCTCAGAATCTGAGACTTTTTCTATAGGAAAAATGTCTCAGAATCTGAGACTTTTTCTATAGGAAAAATGTCTCAGAATCAGAGACTTTTTCTATAGGAAAAATGTCTCAGAATCTGAGACTTTTTCTATAGGAAAAATGTCTCAGAATCTGAGACTTTTTCTATAGGAAAAATGTCTCAGAATCTGAGACTTTTTCTATAGGAAAAATGTCTCAGAATCTGAGACTTTTTCTATAGGAAAAATGTCTCAGAATCTGAGACTTTTTCTATAGGAAAAATGTCTCAGAATCTGAGACTTTTTCTATAGGAAAAGTGTCTCAGAATCTGAGACTTTTCTATAGGAAAAATGTCTCAGAATCTGAGACTTTTTCTATAGGAAAAATGTCTCAGAATCTGAGACTTTTTCTATAGGAAAAATGTTTTAGAATCTGAGACTTTTTCTATAGGAAAAATTTTTTAGAATCTGAGACTTTTTTGATAGTAAAAATGTCTCAGAATCTAAGACAATTTCTTTATAAAATAAAATTTCAGAATCTGAAATGTTTTCTATATACAAACAATGTCTCTGAATCTGAGACATTTTCTACTTACGAAAAAAAGACTCAGAATCCTAAACATTTCCTTTTCTATATAAGAAAAATATCTCAGCATCTAAAACTATTTCTGTATAGGAAAATTGTCTCAGAATCTGAGAATTTTTCTTTACACACAGAAAGAAACATGCCCCTCCGTCCATAATGGAGGGGCAACATAGTATGGTTGATCCATGTGATCATATATATGATTGTGACAATCATACTATGGTCATCAACAATTGATCATCAATAAATTGACAATTTTTTATCATACTATGATTAAAAAAGATCATAATATGATTGATACAATCATGTTATGATAAAGTTATCAATCATACCATGTAGCCCCTACATTATGGTTATCGCAATCATGTTCCTTCTCTGCGTTTATAGAAAAAATGTCTAAGAATCTGAGACTTTTTCTATAAAGGAAAAATGTCTCAGAATATGACTTTTTCTATAAAGGAAAAATGTCTCAGAATATGAGACTTTTTTATATAAGAAAAATGTCTCAGAACACAAGACAATTTTTCCATAGGAAAATGACTTAAAATCTGAAAAAAATTCTATAGAAAAGAAAAACCTTCTCAAAATCTGAGACTTTTTCCATACAAAAATTTTCTTAAAATCTGATAAATTTTCTTACAAAAATTAATGATTTATTTACTTAATTTAATTATTATTTTTGCCTTTTTTTAATAATTATTATTTTTTATCTTAAAAAGTCCTACTTCACATGACATTGGCTTTGTTGGTTGTTTGACTGAGCTATAATTGTAGTACAAAAAAAAAAAAAAACAAAAGAATTTTTAATTGAATTTAATTTTTCTCTCCTAAGCTCATGCAAAAAAAAAATAATTTAATAATATGATTGTTATTGTCACCTCGAAGTTATACAATAAAACTAGAACACATGTGGGAATATCTCGTGTCTTGTCAAAACAATATTGTTAACAACCAACAACGATAGCAAAAAAATAAAAAAAAATATCAAACAATATCTCCCTCCAGCATCAGAATATTCTAGACATCTATAATAATCTGAGTCTTTCTTTGTAATAACTAAGGTCAATTTTATTATGTTGCATTGAACTTGTTGCATAAAATAATAAGAGGTGTTATTATTGCACAATACCTTGAAGTTCTTTTAAATTTTCCAAAAGATAACAAAAAAATAATAAAATTTAATTAATGATTTTTTTTTTGTTGAGAATTAAATACGGCGGATTAGATTAAAATAAAGAGGTGGCTTAAAAGATCTTTAAAAATTGTGGAATCAAAAATTACAGATTTTTCGTTTTACACAAAATTTTGTGTAAACGAAATCAATTCCTGCAGGATCGTCTAGGGCATCTAGGCATGTGAAATATAAAAATGTTCAACTCTGCACTAAATACTCAACCCACTGTGCATGGAAGTATGCAGTGATTAAAAATGTTGGAAAATCCTTACTTTACTACACACAAAAAAAAAATTTCAATGAACGATTTTCATAGTATTTATGAACAAATTCTTACAATTTATTACCTTTTTTAAAATATTTGTAAACTTTTTCTTAGTATTTATTAAAAATGCTAAATAGTTCTTAAATTTCACATATTATGATTTATTCATAAATACTATGAAAAATTTTATAAGCATCAAGAAAAAGTTAATAAATTGTATGAATTTGTTCATAAATACTATGAAAGTCGTTCATTGGATTTTTTTTTTGTGCAGAAAATTTTTTAGTTTGATAAATTTTTAAAATCCGCACGTTCTTTTGTAAGCAAAGTTTTAAAATTCTGGGAATTGTTCGCGTGGAAAAGAACTTTTGATTATGATACTCCTTCCAGTAGTATCCTTCTAAGAAAATTTGTTTTTAGACATTTTCCCTTATTCAACCTTACTTCCTTACTTTTTCCAAAGCAAATTTCTATTAACAATTTTTATTTACTTGACAAGGTTATGTAGTACATAACCTTGTCAAGTAATTTTTTTTTTAAATGTACATAATATGTACATTTAAAAACCTAACCTAGATATGTTAAAATATGCTTATATGTCTGGCAGCCAATATGTCCTTTCTGCATAAACAAATTTTTGTCTAACAACAAATGTCATAAAATGTCAATGACAACAAACAAGTTTATTTCGGCTACACAGAATTTAGAAATACCCTCCAAAACATTTTGAGTAAAAATTTATTTTTTGAAAAAAAGCATATACAATTTGCAGTAAAATTTTAAGTAAATACAAGTGAGAGTGTTAAAGTCGACAGTACCGAACCTTGTGTACCCTTCAATATGTAAAAAAATTAAAAAAAATTGACAGGGGTGTTTTTTTTTTGGGTGGGGACGAGGTAGCGGTGAGTTGGGGAACTCCTTGCCCTCGCGTTATACATATTAAAGTATTATTATTTGAAATATTTTTTTATCCACACCATTAAAAGGGGCGGGCCGAAAAAAAAACATCTAAAAAATTATCGTTCTTCAGAGGTTGGTTTTGTTCTTCAATGGGGAACTTTTTTCCCCCTGATACGATTTTGCGCATTTCGGAAACTTGAGAAGTCTAGCTCTTTTATTTTGGACTGCATCGAGTTTACTACAGAAGGACGGACATCGCTAGAATACCTTAGAATCGATCACTGATCAGTAATATATATAAGTGCTCTGTGGAGTCCCCGACTGATATTTCGATGCTTAACACACGGAATGATATATTTCATTTTTTTAACAAAGGCGTTTGGAAAACTTTTAAAAAATATAACAAAAACACATCTGAGCTTAAACAAGTTAAAAAGTTAAATTCAGCCTTGCCGAATGTAGTGATACCCTCCACAATTTCAAAAACATTACTGCAAAAAGCTTTTTTTGGAAAGGAAATTACTTTAAGAAAAAAATAAATTTTTTTATAAAAAAAAAATTTCCGTAAAAAAAAATTTTTGTTAAAAAAAAAATCCGCGATTTTTTTCTTTTTTTGTCAAAATATGTTTTTAATTGTTCAAATACCATTTGGAGTTCAATTATGTCCACATATGTCAACCAGCAGACGAATTAAAGCATTTTGTATATTTAGGTTATGTTGGATGATCTAAACTTTTGGAGGTGTCCTTACATTTTCGTTCATAGCTTTTGAACCTCTGAACCGATATCGCTCAAATGCAATACCAAACTTCTAGGGAGAACTTCCAGTAAAAATGTTAAGTTTCAGTCATCTCCGTGTAATAATATGGCCTTGATCACCATTTCCACAGACAGACAATATGTGCAGATTGCACACAAAAAATTATTGGCTAAAAATGTTCAATTAGATCTATTGATCAACAATATTTAAATGAGTCAATCAATGTTTTTATTAAAATTTTTATTATTTTCTTTAACTATCGAAAATAAAGAACGCAAATAAATCGTATTTTTAAAATTTCGAACGCAAATATCTCGAAAACTAAATGCTTTAGACAAATTTGGAGGCGGATTTGAAATCACGAGCTCTGATTTATGTAAAATGATAGCCTACCTATTGCTTAAGGCAACGTTGCAGTGCTGCTTTAAAATAAGCGATTTTTTGTAATTTCCACATGCGAATATCTCGAATATGGAACACATGCTAGAAAAGTTTAAATGGATGATTTAGATTTAGGTGGTCCATTTACTATAGAACATGTTGGTGCCAATTTTATCGAGTTACTCTATTATATCTATACGTTTGAAATATTTAATAGTGAGGTTTTTATTTTTTGCAATTAAAACGCGATTTTTGCAAAAAGTGATCGAAGATCAGGTTCGAATCCCACAGCAGACGAATATAATAAAAAAATTTCTATATAGAGACAATTTAACAATTTTTCAAAAATGTTAAACATATAAATATAATAATATAGGATCACTGATGAAGCTAAAGTGCAGAAACTATGCATAGTCTGATTCAGAAATTGTAACTACCCAGGCAGAAACTGCCAACCGTTCCAAAGAAAAAGTCTCGGCAAAGCACTTAATTTTTTGTGTAGAAGGTAGTATGAATTTGATAAAGTGCTTTGCAAGCGCTTTGCCAATGTTTTTCGATTTAAATCCGTTCAAAGAATAAATTTTTTATTAAAATTTATTAATTTTCGTAACAATTGGAATATTTTTTATTTCCCTGCAGGATAAGTGGCCGGTCCTTGATAGTTCTCGTGATATGTCACTCAGACACAATCACCTAAATATTAAAAACTTGACACCTTTTATATAAAAACACTCGTTTCTTTCGTGAGGAAGTGTCTTAAACTCCGGATACATCACATGTGCAATGTTACTGGGCCTATCCCTTTGGAACACTACCCGATTCGGCTCAATGCACCACTTTTTTTCGGGACTTTTCCAAAATTTTTCCTAAAAGCATTTTTAATAAATTTTTTATTCCAAAACGCAAAGAAAACTGCAAACAAATTTTTTCCAAAATTTTTTATCCTAATAAATTAGTCAATAAATTTTTTTATCCTAATAAATTAGTCAATAAATTTTTTATCCTAATTTAATAAATTTCTTTATTCAAATAAACACCAAAAAATTTGTGTCTTATGGACTTATACAATTTTGATACGTCCCATTTTTTTGTTCTGAAAGTTCTATAATAGTACCATATTTTTTGTTTTTAAAGCGCTTTCAAAGCGCTTTCAAAGCGCTTTAAAATAGCAACGGCATACCGGTTATGGTTATCATTTTGGACGCTGGGGAAGTACTAAACTGTGATGCTTTCCCAGCACACAAGCGACCATAAAAGGTACTTTGCCAGCGCTTCCCCGTTCGTATTTTTCTGCCTGGGTATATTTACAATTTTTAGAATTTGAAAAAAAGTTATTCAATTATCAACTTCACATTTTCAAGATTTTGATTTTTGTTGCTAAATTTTTTTTAGACATCCATTGTTGATGTCGAAAATGTTGTATTGTGCGGAGGTCTTTACAGGAACGAGTGCTGGTGAAACGAAAAAGTATAACCTTCTTCTTAATAAAATTGTTCTTTTTGTTTATCATGTTAGAACTCGAGATCATATAACTAGTTACTTTGTAAAATTCATGGGGTGTGATTTTGGTTCTTTTTTGCATATTAGAATTATTTTGCATTTTTATAAAGTTATAAAGTCTAATTGCCCGGAATATTTGTTTAATCATTTTTTATTTTCTCGTTTTGTAAGACATCCACAGTTAATTTTCCCACGTATCAGGACCTCGTTTTTTGAGCACTCTTTTCAAGTGAGAGTTACAAGAATTTGGAACGAACTATCGCATTCACTCAGATCGTTTGGTTTATCTTTTAATGTATTAAAAAGAAACTTTTGGGAGAGGCTTCGTTGAATAATATTTAATTTTCTTAATTGCTAGAATCTACCTTCATTAGGTTTTGTTGTTGATCAGAAATATGTCGCACTATTCTGTATTATGAACTAATAATTTTTATGCGAAATGCAGTTATCAGTTATTTATTTCATTATATCATCTCATTAATTATTACATTTTGTTACTTAGCTTTATGATATGTGTATAATAATTATTAATTAAATTATAAAAATAAAAAAATAAAAAATACATGTATTAAAAAAAAAGTGGTCGCACTTTAAGGTTACAGTTGGTTTAGACTAGCCGTGCTCTGTAAATATCGAACTTTTTTTTCAGAAAATTTTTAATACCTTACAATTTTTAAGTCTCCCAGAATTTTTGTGTCACTATTTTCCAATTTTGAAAACAGTTTCATTAAGCAACAATATAAATTGTTTGTCAGTAGAAAACTCGCTAAAAATTTTATACTATAAAATGTTGCAAATATAATAATATTTGTTGTTACTTACTCTTCAGCTTTGTAAAAGGTTGCGTCAAGAATAAAACGGACTTACCTGTAAAGAAAGAAAAAAGGAAAATAGTGAAAACAAATTTGAAAATTTATTGAGCGTAAAATAAAACAAGTAGAAAAATTAAATTCGACTTAATCGAATCTATGAATACCCTCCACAATGTTATCTGATAGTAATTTTCTAAAAAAAATTCCAAAAAATTGCATTACAAATTTTTTATTAGAAATATGTATATTATTTTGAGTCAAACTTTTTTTTAATCAATCAAATTTTTTTGATTGTAAAATTTTTTTGACTGTCAACATTTTTTTGAGTCTGCCATTTCATAAAAAAAAAATAATAATATGTACATTTTTTTTTGAGTGTAACATTTTTGTTGAGTGTAAATATTTTTTTAGTGTACAATTTCTTTGAGTAACAAATTACTTTGTAAAATATTTTTGTTGTTTTATACCTATGTATATGTAATACAAAAAAAAAACTATTTCACATATTTTCCACTTTTTATATTACTATCCTCTTCTTTAAAAACCAAAAACAAATTAACATTCAATCATACACATACTTTATTTGATTTTTTCCCGTTACATACAGTTCCACTAACAATAACAAAACAATAACAAATATTTACTTGTCTAACAACTAAACTGCACCCCACGACAAGAAAACAAACAACAACAAGTTTTACAAATCTGGTATTTCACCATGCCCTTAAAACTATTTTAACGAGTTTTCAACAGTTTAAGGTGAAACAAATCTGAAATTCAGTGCGTTGCTTATAACTTTTGAACCACTGAACCGATTTTGCTGAAATTCAAGACCAAACAGCCTTGGGGAACGACAAATATATATGCTAAGCTTCAGCCCCCTCAGAATTGTCTTTCGAAAGTTATAGTGGTTTTAATCTTGTAAATTCGAAAAATACCCTTGCCGAAATTTACAATTTTGCTCATAACTTTTGAACCACTGGACCGATTTCGCTGGATTGCAATACCAACCTGACCCGGTAAATTTAGAACATATATGTCAAACTTCAGGAGCCTCCGTAAAGTCTTTCAAAAGTTAGCGTGTTTTCAACGGACAGACAGACAGACGGACGGACGGACGGACGGACATCGCTAGATCGACTTAAAATCGATCAAGGATCATGAATATATATACTTTATGGGGTCCTAGACCAATATTTCGATGTGTTACAAACGGAATGACAAACTTATATATACCCTCTATCACTAGAGTGGAGGGTATAAAAAAAACATCAATATTTAAACTACACTACACTAGACTGGCTCAAAATTATTAAAATCTTGTACTCCACATTCCAATCGAAGAAAGAAACACACATTATAATTCAGAAATTATCAATTGTTCTACGAAGGTTAGATTCTGAAATACAATTTATAATTTCTGAAATACAATTGATAACTTCTGAAATACAATTGACATTTCTTGAAATATAGTTGATAAATTCTAATATACAATTGATAATTTCTGAAATACAATTGATAAATTCTGAAATACAATTGATAACTTCTGAAATTCAATTGATAATTTCTGAAATACAATTGCAAATGGTGTAGAAAAGGTAGAAAAGGTACTAGAAAAGGTAGAAAAGGTACTGGTGTAGAAAAGGTACTAAAAAATTCAAAATGCTTTAATTCTGCTTCTTGTAATTTATGAACAACAGATATTTTTACACAAACAAATTTTTTTTGAGGATATTTTATTTTTTACCAAACATTTTGTTTTTCGCGGAATGTTTTTTTTTTTCCAAATTTTTTGTTTTTCAAATTTAATTTCTTTTAACAATTTCACTAACGTTTTTTTTTGTCAAATAAAGTTTTTTGCAATATTTATACCCTACACCACTCTGTGGTACAGGGTATAATGAGTTTGTGCTGATGTTTGTAACTACCCAAAATATTGGTCCTAGACCAACCTTCAAGTATACCGATCGACTCAGAATTACTTTTTGAGTCGATTTAGCGATGTCCGTCCGTCCGTCTGTCCATCTATCGGTTTAAGCACGACGGTCTTGACCGACTATAACTTTCTTACTTGTTTTTTTTTTTTGAGTTGTGGAGGGTATCAATATTTTCGGCAATATTGTAAGATTGCGCATCAAGGTAGGTCGAGCAAATTGAGCCAGTTACCCCTATAATTAAAGATTAACTAAAGACTATTACATTTTTTTTTGTCGCGCCCCTAGCCCTCGCCCTTGTAGTCAGCCCCAAGAATTAAAGATTTTAGTGAAACACAATATGCAAAATGTTAAGAGCGGACTTAAAATGGGGACGCTTTGAATAAAAACTAAAAATGCGACGGCTCTTGTAAGTGTAGGGTGCAAATATCATATAAAAACCTCACTGATTGCGTGTGAAAATGTAAGAATCCCTTAAGTACTTGTCATTATTTTTCAGAAATATAATAAATAAATATTAAAAGAAGTTGTGGTAACAACAAAAACAAAATGCAAATATGACTTAGCAACAGCAAATACAAAGAACAAAAAAAAAAAAATACAATTACAACGGTTACAAATAAGAAGCAAAAACACAATTAAGCCAACTCGCGATGGCAACAGAATTAAACAAATAAAAAAAGAAAATATTTTAGAAAAAAGTATTGATAAAAAAAAATCCCAATTGGAAAAATGTGGTTTCTTTTTGTATTTAAAATTTTTAGCTTTAGTAAAAATAGTGAAAAATACATTGTAGTATAAACAAGTAAAAAAGATAAATTCGGCCTTGCCGAATGTAGTGATACCCTCCACAATTTCAAAAAGATTATTGCAAACAACTTTATTTAAAAGGAAATTACTTTTGAAAAAAAAAAATTGACAAAAAAAATTTCCGCGAAAAAAAATTTTGTTAAAAAAAAATCCGCGATTTTTTTCTTTTTTTGTCAAAAAAATATGTTCGTTCTTGTTTAAATACCATTTGTTGTTCAATTTTGTTCACATATGTCAACCAGAAGCCGAATTAAAGCATTTTGTATTTTTAGGTTATGTTGAATGTACTGAAATTTTTGAGGTGTGCTTACATTTTCATTCATAACTTTGAGCCGCTGAACCGATATCGCTCAAATGCAATACCAAACTTCTCGGGAGAACTTCCAATATATATGTTAAGTTTCAGTCATCGCTGTGCAATATTTTGTCCGCGAGAGCATTTTCCACAGACAGACAGACGGACAGACGGACATCGCTAGAATGTCTTAAAATCGAACGGGCATCATGAATATATATACTTTATGGGGTCCCAGACCGATATTTCGATGTGTTACAAACGGAATGACAAACTTATATATACCCTCTATCACTAAGTGGAGGGTATAAAAATAATGGTAGCGGCCTAACCTAAGAGTGTGGTGGTCGTGGGTTCGTTTCCAACCGGAGGCATTGATCTGTTTCGCTACAACGCGTTACAACGACACAATGGTCATTGTAACCCGTTCTCTATATGATTTGTTATTAAATGATAAATTTTATAAATAAATATTGTTGTTTTAAATAAACCCTTTGCTAATCGCCAACATTCTGTTTTAGCATATGCAAAAATGTTCATTCATTTTTACCACTCATTGACTAAAAATATTGTATTGATTAGTTTTTTAGTTGTTAGTTGTTGCATAGTTAATTTTCAACAATAAAAAAAATAGAAGAAATTTTATTGTATTTTAACAAAGTAACAACAAAACCTAATTAAACATTGTTTTTATTTTTTTTTTTGTTAACGTTAAATACAAAATTTTGTGTTATTTCCCACAGTCTGTAGAAGATTCAAATCGACCACAAAAGCGTAGGCGTCTTGATATTGTCAGTCAAGAGGTCATAATAAGACTGCAAAACAAAAAAAAAATGTTTTGATTTTGTTTTGATATTATAAAAAAAAAAATCGCCATAAAAAACACATCTCTTAGTAAACTGTTTTTTTTTTTTGGTGTATTATAAAACAAAACCACTTGATTAGAAGTGTAGTTTAGGATGATGAAAAAAAAAATCAGGGTATCATAATGAGTTTTTATAGCCTTAATACTACACGATGAATGAAAGGAAACAAAATCATCACAAAAAGTCAAGCAACAGCGAATATGATTTTTAAGGGGAAGGTTAACCATGTAATGCACAGTGGTTTATTTTTATTTATTTTTTTTGGAAAAATTTGGCCATTCAGTAGGTACTTCCCCGATCCACAGTTTTTCGGAAATATCGTGGATCACAGAAAGGCGCGCCTATATTAAAGGCGGGGATTGTTAGCTTTAGAAAAACTTCTCATAGGATAACTTCCCTTCAAGTATAGGGTATACAACAAAAAACGACACACTTAAATGGTTAAGATATCATTACAAATGTTGTTTTTAGACGACGAGTAGTAGTGTATATAAGTACCATCTATCCATTCAACCAACAACCATCCATCCATCTAACTATCCATCTATCTTTTTTTTTATAAGATGAATAGTTGGATATTTATATGACTTCAAAGTACTTAATTCAACGTGTGCTCAAGTGCAGCAATGTCCAGTTTTTGTATGATACAACTTACGAGTATGAATTTGTTGGTTGTTTTTTATTTTGGTTTTACCATGATCATATTGTGATTGCTGTAAAAATATTATTTTGGTTGGAGGGGACAATTATATTGTTATATGAACAATTTGGTACAGAAAAACATCAGTATTATTATATTTTTTTTTGGACTTTGTCTTTTATTTATTTATTTTTTAATGCTTTAGTTGAGTATGTTTGTATGTATTACTTAGAGAAATTAATTCATATAATTTAACATTGAAATAAGTAATTATGATGATTTGAAAATGATTTGTATGGTAAGTTTAATAATAAAATTTACCAGTTTAAAGGACATTTAATTAAAAACAAGGTAATATTACACTGTTCAACAAGAAAATGTATTTGGCTCGAGACCAAGAAAAAACTGAAGTACTTTTACAGAAGACTAAAAGGATATTGGTAACTTACATATGGGGCATTCCATGTCAAATCGGACACTTTGAAATTTTTTTTTTTAGATTTCCCAATTTGTTTACAGTTTTTAGTACCCTTCGAAAACTCCTTCGTGGTAAACTTTCAGATTTTTTTGATGACCCGTTCAAAACATATCGAATTTTTAAAAATTGGTAGTTTGTTCCTTTACTCAAACTTCTTTTACTCAAACTTCTTTTACTCATAACTTCTTCAATAATGGTCCAAATTTCAAATTTTTTTAAAAATTTTTGTTTTTTTTACATACTTTTTAAAAAAAAAATCACAAAAAATTCTTAAAAGCGCTCTAGTATGTGATTTTTAAGTTTTAAAATTTAAATCTCATTTTTGAAAATGACTGTACTCTTCGATTTTCTTGAAATTTTTTTGTGTAAAACTTCTATCGATTCTACAAATTTTTTGCCCAGGAGGCTCGTGGGATAACGATTATTACTATTTTTTAAAATTTTTTTTAAAAATTTTATTGTAATTTTCCAATCTTAAAATCATTTCTACTGCTCCAATGGTGCGTCATAGAGGGGTCATTTATAAGACCGACCCCCATTAATTTTTACGTCTTAACATTTCTTTGGAACCAACTAATACCGTATCTCCAATTTCTAAGGGGGCTCCCACACAAAACGAAATTTTTTAAAATTAGCTCCAACCGCTCTAACTGCCCTAAAAGTGCCCTTAGAGCAACAAAATGTATGACCGACCCACAATATTTTCTGAACACACCTACCCTCTATCTCTAATTGTTAAGGCGGTCCCCATACAATTTTTTTTATTTTTTTTTTTAAATTTGTTTTATTTAATCAGCTTCTACCGGTCCAATGGTGTCATTAGTGAGACCGACCCCCATTTATTTTACCCTACAACATTTTTTTAAAACAGACCTACGCCCTATCTCCACTCCCTAAGTAGGCTCCCATACAAATAACAGTTGGAGCAAATTTTATAAAAATGTAATTTTGAATGGAAGTCCACTTAGGGAGTGGTGATAGGGCGTAGATATGTTTTACAAAAATGTTGGGGGGGGGGGGGGTAAAAATAAATGGGGGTCGGTCTCACTAATGACCCCTCTCAGACGCACCATTGGGCTGATTAAATAAAACAAATTTACAAAAAATAAAAAAAATTGTAGGGGGACCGCCTTAATAGTTAAAGATAGAGGGTAAGTGTGTTCAGAGAAAATGTTTGGACTAAAAAAATATTGTGGTTCGGTCATACATTTTGTGGCTCTAAGGGCACTATTAGAGCAGTTAGAGCGGTTGAAGTGAATTTTAAAAAAATGTCGTTTTGTGTGGGAGCCCCCTTAAAAATTGGAGATAGGTTATTAGTTTGGGTAGGGTAAATGATTTTAAGATTGGAAAATTACAATTACATTTTTCAAAAAATTTAAAAAATAGTAATAATCGTTATCCCACGATCCTCCTGGGCAAAAAATTTGTAGAATCGATAGAAGTTTTACACAAAAAAATTTCAAAAAAATCGAAGAGTACAAACATTTTCAAAAATGAGATTTAAATTTTAAAACTTAAAAATCGAATACTAGAGCGCTTTTAAGAATTTTATGGGATTTTTTTTTTAAAGTGCTTAAAAAAATAAAAATTTTTAAAAAAAAAAAGAAATTAAATTTGAACCATTATCGAAGAAGTTATGAGTAAAAGAAGTTTGAGTAAAGGAACAAACTACCAATTTTTAAAAATTCGATATCTTTTGAACTGGTCATCAAAAAAATCTGAAAATTTACCACGAAGGATTTTTCGAAGGGTACTAAAAACTGTAAACAAATTGGGAAAATCTAAAAAAAAGAATTTCAAAGTGTCTGATTTGACATGGAATGCCCCATATATAGTTTTTCTATAAAAAAAAATTTCTCAGAATTTGAGACTTTTTCTATAGAAAAAATGTCTCAGAATCTGAGACTTTTTCTATAGAAAAAATGTCTCAGAATCTGAGACTTTTTCTATAGAAAAACTGTCTCAGAATCTGAGACTTTTTCTATAGAAAAAATGTCTCAGAATCTGAGACTTTTTCTATAGAAAAACTGTCTCAGAATCTGAGACTTTTTCTATAGAAAAACTGTCTCAGAATCTGAGACTTTTTCTATAGAAAAACTGTCTCAGAATCTGAGACTTTTTCTATAGAAAAACTGTCTCAGAATCTGAGACTTTTTCTATAGAAAAACTATCTCAGAATCTGAGACTTTTTCTATAGAAAAACTATCTCAGAATCTGAGACTTTTTCTATAGAAAAACTATCTCAGAATCTGAGACTTTTTCTATAGAAAAACTATCTCAGAATCTGAGACTTTTTCTATAGAAAAACTGTCTCAGAATCTGAGACTTTTTCTATAGAAAAACTGTCTCAGAATCTGAGACTTTTTCTATAGAAAAACTGTCTCAGAATCTGAGACTTTTTCTATAGAAAAACTGTCTCAGAATCTGAGACTTTTTCTATAGAAAAACTGTCTCAGAATCTGAGACTTTTTCTATAGAAAAACTGTCTCAGAATCTGAGACTTTTTCTATAGAAAAACTGTCTCAGAATCTGAGACTTTTTCTATAGAAAAACTGTCTCAGAATCTGAGACTTTTTCTATAGAAAAACTGTCTCAGAATCTGAGACTTTTTCTATAGAAAAACTGTCTCAGAATCTGAGACTTTTTCTATAGAAAAACTGTCTCAGAATCTGAGACTTTTTCTATAGAAAAACTGTCTCAGAATCTGAGACTTTTTCTATAGAAAAACTGTCTCGGAATCTGAGACTTTTTCTATAGAAAAACTGTCTCAGAATCTGAGACTTTTTCTATAGAAAAACTGTCTCAGAATCTGAGACTTTTTCTATAGAAAAACTGTCTCAGAATCTGAGACTTTTTCTATAGAAAAATTGTCTCAGAATCTGAGACTTTTTCTATAGAAAAACTGTCTCAGAATCTGAGACTTTTTCTATAGAAAAACTGTCTCAGAATCTGAGACTTTTTCTATAGAAAAACTGTCTCAGAATCTGAGACTTTTTCTATAGAAAAACTGTCTCAGAATCTGAGACTTTTTCTATAGAAAAACTGTCTCAGAATCTGAGACTTTTTCTATAGAAAAACTGTCTCAGAATCTGAGACTTTTTCTATAGAAAAACTGTCTCAGAATCTGAGACTTTTTCTATAGAAAAACTGTCTCGGAATCTGAGACTTTTTCTATAGAAAAACTGTCTCAGAATCTGAGACTTTTTCTATAGAAAAACTGTCTCAGAATCTGAGACTTTTTCTATAGAAAAACTGTCTCAGAATCTGAGACTTTTTCTATAGAAAAACTGTCTCAGAATCTGAGACTTTTTCTATAGAAAAACTGTCTCAGAATCTGAGACTTTTTCTATAGAAAAACTGTCTCAGAATCTGAGACTTTTTCTATAGAAAAACTGTCTCAGAATCTGAGACTTTTTCTATAGAAAAACTGTCTCAGAATCTGAGACTTTTTCTATAGAAAAACTGTCTCAGAATCTGAGACTTTTTCTATAGAAAAACTGTCTCAGAATCTGAGACTTTTTCTATAGAAAAACTGTCTCAGAATCTGAGACTTTTTCTATAGAAAAACTGTCTCAGAATCTGAGACTTTTTCTATAGAAAAACTGTCTCAGAATCTGAGACTTTTTCTATAGAAAAACTGTCTCAGAATCTGAGACTTTTTCTATAGAAAAACTGTCTCAGAATCTGAGACTTTTTCTATAGAAAAACTGTCTCAGAATCTGAGACTTTTTCTATAGAAAAACTGTCTCAGAATCTGAGACTTTTTCTATAGAAAAACTGTCTCAGAATCTGAGACTTTTTCTATAGAAAAACTGTCTCAGAATCTGAGACTTTTTCTATAGAAAAACTGTCTCAGAATCTGAGACTTTTTCTATAGAAAAACTGTCTCAGAATCTGAGACTTTTTCTATAGAAAAACTGTCTCAGAATCTGAGACTTTTTCTATAGAAAAACTGTCTCAGAATCTGAGACTTTTTCTATAGAAAAACTGTCTCAGAATCTGAGACTTTTTCTATAGAAAAACTGTCTCAGAATCTGAGACTTTTTCTATAGAAAAACTGTCTCAGAATCTGAGACTTTTTCTATAGAAAAACTGTCTCAGAATCTGAGACTTTTTCTATAGAAAAACTGTCTCAGAATCTGAGACTTTTTCTATAGAAAAACTGTCTCAGAATCTGAGACTTTTTCTATAGAAAAACTGTCTCAGAATCTGAGACTTTTTCTATAGAAAAACTGTCTCAGAATCTGAGACTTTTTCTATAGAAAAACTGTCTCAGAATCTGAGACTTTTTCTATAGAAAAACTGTCTCAGAATCTGAGACTTTTTCTATAGAAAAACTGTCTCAGAATCTGAGACTTTTTCTATAGAAAAACTGTCTCAGAATCTGAGACTTTTTCTATAGAAAAACTGTCTCAGAATCTGAGACTTTTTCTATAGAAAAACTGTCTCAGAATCTGAGACTTTTTCTATAGAAAAACTGTCTCAGAATCTGAGACTTTTTCTATAGAAAAACTGTCTCAGAATCTGAGACTTTTTCTATAGAAAAACTGTCTCAGAATCTGAGACTTTTTCTATAGAAAAACTGTCTCAGAATCTGAGACTTTTTCTATAGAAAAACTGTCTCAGAATCTGAGACTTTTTCTATAGAAAAACTGTCTCAGAATCTGAGACTTTTTCTATAGAAAAACTGTCTCAGAATCTGAGACTTTTTCTATAGAAAAACTGTCTCAGAATCTGAGACTTTTTCTATAGAAAAACTGTCTCAGAATCTGAGACTTTTTCTATAGAAAAACTGTCTCAGAATCTGAGACTTTTTCTATAGAAAAACTGTCTCAGAATCTGAGACTTTTTCTATAGAAAAACTGTCTCAGAATCTGAGACTTTTTCTATAGAAAAACTGTCTCAGAATCTGAGACTTTTTCTATAGAAAAACTGTCTCAGAATCTGAGACTTTTTCTATAGAAAAACTGTCTCAGAATCTGAGACTTTTTCTATAGAAAAACTGTCTCAGAATCTGAGACTTTTTCTATAGAAAAACTGTCTCAGAATCTGAGACTTTTTCTATAGAAAAACTGTCTCAGAATCTGAGACTTTTTCTATAGAAAAACTGTCTCAGAATCTGAGACTTTTTCTATAGAAAAACTGTCTCAGAATCTGAGACTTTTTCTATAGAAAAACTGTCTCAGAATCTGAGACTTTTTCTATAGAAAAACTGTCTCAGAATCTGAGACTTTTTCTATAGAAAAACTGTCTCAGAATCTGAGACTTTTTCTATAGAAAAACTGTCTCAGAATCTGAGACTTTTTCTATAGAAAAACTGTCTCAGAATCTGAGACTTTTTCTATAGAAAAACTGTCTCAGAATCTGAGACTTTTTCTATAGAAAAACTGTCTCAGAGTCTGAGACTTTTTCTATAGAAAAACTGTCTCAGAATCTGAGACTTTTTCTATAGAAAAACTGTCTCAGAATCTGAGACTTTTTCTATAGAAAAACTGTCTCAGAATCTGAGACTTTTTCTATAGAAAAACTGTCTCAGAATCTGAGACTTTTTCTATAGAAAAACTGTCTCAGAATCTGAGACTTTTTCTATAGAAAAACTGTCTCAGAATCTGAGACTTTTTCTATAGAAAAACTGTCTCAGAATCTGAGACTTTTTCTATAGAAAAACTGTCTCAGAATCTGAGACTTTTTCTATAGAAAAACTGTCTCAGAATCTGAGACTTTTTCTATAGAAAAACTGTCTCAGAATCTGAGACTTTTTCTATAGAAAAACTGTCTCAGAATCTGAGACTTTTTCTATAGAAAAACTGTCTCAGAATCTGAGACTTTTTCTATAGAAAAACTGTCTCAGAATCTGAGACTTTTTTCTATAGAAAAACTGTCTCAGAACCTGAGACTTTTTTCTATAGAAAAACTGTCTCAGAATCTGAGACTTTTTTCTATAGAAAAACTGTCTCAGAATATGAGACGCGGTTTTTTCTTAAAAAAAATATTTTTTTTTATACGAAGGGCTTTTCTATTTCTTTTTTTAGGTACATAAATACATCGATATTCAAGTTAATATTTTTAATTAAACCGTCACTGTTTATTAACAACGCAATCATTTTTATGTCTTGTCGGTTAAGTAAAAAGATTAACTACGTCAAACTTAGTAGTGCAAGGACTTTTTTGAAACAACATTTAAACAAGTAAATGACAACATAAAATTTACGTGTAAAAAATTAAGTTAATTTATTCTCAAGACATGAATTAAGTACAATTTCTTTAAAAGCTACAGTAAAGTCTAATAAATAAGGTCCTTAAAGGTAATAACACATTTTTGAGCAAGGACGAAATATTATTTTCCCAACTCTTGTTACTCCACTGTCCTACAACAAGTGTAAACAAACTCAAAATAACAAAAAAGCTTTAAGTTTTGTGTTTACCACCCGTAAATACACAGAAAAAAAAGTAAATTTTTAATACTTTTGAGTAAAAATTTACTAAATTTTTCACCATTTTACGATTTAATAGTATTAAGTAAATTTTTTATAAAAAATTATTAAATTTTTACCAAAAATTTGAGTAAATTTTTAATTGACTCAATTAAAATTTTAGTGATAATTTTTTGCTGTTTTAAGTAACTTTTTAACTGTGTCAAGTAAAAATTTAATCAAAATTTAACAATTTCTTGTTTTAAACAGTTTAAAAAAAGTTTCGTTTCGTTTCGTTTCGTTTTTTTTTTTTTTTTTTTTTGAAAACTTTATCCAACTTTACCAAACATATTTGTCTTAAAGGTCTAGGAAAATTTCATAAGGATGTTTGCAGACTTTCATATACAAGATACTATATACTAAATGAGAACTCAAAAAACTAAGTGCCAGATTACAGAAGGCGAACGATACACACGAATGAAAATTTTGCATGTGTTTTGTTATTGTAACAACAACAATATACATGTAAAATTTTCGTTTGTGTGTATCGTTCGTCTTTTGTAAACTGGCGCTAAGAAAATTTAAAAAAAATTGAAATTAAATTTTTATTAAATTATTTACTATTTTTTTTTTTTTTAAGTTTGAGTAAATTTTTAATTGCATCAATTATTTGATTAATTATTTCAATTATTTTACTAATTATTTTTATTAAATTTAAAAAAATGATTACTCAACTTTTTTTTTCATATTTTTTCCCCCATATTTTTTTTCTGTGTATGTATTGCAACCAAAAATATAACACGTTTGTTTGGTATTGGTTACCAAGGACAACAAACACTAATCAAAATGCCAATACACAAAATATTAACAAGAATATTTATAATCAAGAAAATTACATTTTTGTAACAAGGAAACCAAAAAATATAAGAAAATATTTCAAATAGTTTGAAGGAATTTGCGTTTTTTCCGCAAATATAGATAATAATTTTGTTTAGTCTTACTTAAGACTTCAACGATAGTAAAGGTATTTTTGCATGGCAATTGGAAATGGAATAAAAATAATTATAATAATAATAAAGTTTAAGTATTTAAGAATTTATTGACCTTAAAGGCAATGAACTTCTATTAAGTGGAATAAGAGCAAAAAAAGCTTAACCGGTATAAAATTTTATGTTTTTTTTTTAATTCAGGCATGATTACCGGAGCTGAAGGCCGGCAAAATCATACATTATTGGATATAAAAAAGCAACAATGGGCTAAAGAAAAAGGTTAGTAAAATAAAATAAAAAATGGTTTACAAAAAGTGATATTAAATAATAAAAAAGTGATTTTCGGCCTGGTCGAATGTATTAATGCCATCCACAATATACACTGTGCATTGCATTGTGGTTTATTTTCGATTTTTTTGGTATTAATTCGGCCATTCTGTACGTACTGGACCAATTGCAGTGAAATTAATATCGCTTATAGTTAACGTAATTTCGAGCTTTACTTTACACGGTGGACCCCACATGTCCAATAAGGGAACCACCAGGGGCTTCAAAATTAAAAAAAAACACGCCTATGTTGTCCTTACCAAACTTAGATTTTTTCAATATGTAATTAACTTGAATAACTAATAACCCCCGTCTTTAACATGGGCGTGGCAGCAAAACTTTCTAATTTTTTTTTTTTGGAAATTGTTATCAAACAAATTGGGAATTGTGGAATTTCTTTCATCAAATCTTTATATTTTGTTTTGTTTTAAGATTTTCTCTAGTAAGACCTAGTAAGACCCTTAAAAGCAATTATTTTATGGCATATTGAAAATTTACACGTTAAAATTTCGACAAATATTTAAAAAAAAAACAAGTAAGAAAATTATAGTCGGTCAAGACCGACCATATAATACCCTACACCAGAGTTTCCCGGAAAATGGGTCCCAAGTTCAAATATGGACCGTAAAGGTGTCCTAACGACTAAGGCAATTTTTCAAAATCACTTTTTAATACGTGGTAGGGTCCTAAATTGTAGTTTTGTATCTAAAAATGAGTGAGCCAAAATTTGGAGACAATCGGATAAAAATAACTCGTGCCGAAAATGGATTGAAGTTTTGGGACACTCTTATCTGATGAAAAACACGTTTTTTCTAGTTTTTTGAAAAATATTGGTATATGCTATTTTTTGTTAATTTTTTTGTTAAGTAATATGAAAATGGTAATAAATTACCTTTCCAAAAAGCTTAAAGAAATTCAAATCGGATGAAAAATAAGCATTTTACGCATACATGCCCCAGACCATTGCATGGTTTTTAAAGCCAAAATTTTTAGGCAAAAAAATAAAAAAAATTTAATTTTACTTTATAATTATATTAAATACATGTTATAGATAAAAACTAACAGATATGGTAGTCTAACTTTTTTTTCATTTGGCGTGGGTAGTGATATAATTTCCGCGGATTCCAAAGAAAATGAGTTTTTCTAAAATAATTTAGCAAATATGGAAAACAATTTCCTGTATTGTATTATACGAAGTGAAACACATAAATTCTCCAAATTTTTTGAGAATTCGGGCATCTTTAACCCCTTTTCGTCCAGGTGAAATGACAAAATTGAGACGTTATACATTTCTATAATACAAAATATCTGCATGTATCCGATTTCTCAAAAGTTACAGAATTTTCGTTTTACACTTCGATCCGCACAATAGAGCACAACTTTTCAAAAATTTGTTTAATTATTGTAGAAAAACGCATTTTATTTGGAATCCGCGGAAATTTTATCACTACCCGCGCCAAATAAAAAAAAAGCTTAACTACCATATTAGCTATTTTTAATCTTAAACATATTATCAATTTGATCATAAAGTAAAATTAAATTTTTACTATTTTTTTGCCTAAAAATTTTGAAAGTTTTGAAATTCTGGCTCTAAAAACCATACAATGGTCTGGGGCATGTATGCGTAAAATCCTTATTTTTCATCCGATTTTAATTTTATTAGTCGTTTTGAAAAGGTAATTTAGTACCATTTTCATATTATTTCACAAAAAATTTAACAAAAAATATCAAATACTAATGTTTTTCCAAAAACTAGAAAAAACGAATTTTTCGTTCTTATAAGAATGTCCCAAAACTTCAATCCATTTTCGGCACGAGTTATTTTTAGCCGATTGTCCCCAAATTTTGGCTCACTCATTTTTAGATACTAAAGAACAATATAGGACCCTACCAGGTTTAAAAATGTAATTTTCGTTTTTAAGGACACCTCTAATGGACCGATTAGATCTATATTTTGTCAACTCTTTAATAAGTGTAAAAAACGTAACACATCAAATTTGAGTGAAATAGGCTTAATTTTGTTGACAAAAACCATTTTAACTGAATATCGGGCGAAACTTTCACATGGGGCCTGAGTTCAAAAATGGTCCGATGGTAATCAGATTTGATAAAGGGTATTAAAAATACGCGTTTAACATACACAAACAGAATTTTTATTAAATATTTTCTATTTTCATGAAATTTGAGAGATTTATATGAAAATCGGGAAGGTGGTTTGTATTGGGGCTACAAGAAGAACTAGTCCGATTTATTTAAAATTTGGAATGGTGATTTGTGTAGATTAAACATGATTACCTGCCAAATATTATAACGCGGTTATTAGAGTCATTTGAGTCAAAACTAAAGAGGACCTTTGGATGGGGACTAGGTCTAAATATGGACCGATTTTTTCCAATTTCAATAGGATTCGTCCTTGCGCCAAAAGAGGCTTAAGTTTCAAATTTCAAGTCAATTGATTAAAAATTGCGACCTGTATCGTCTTTAAACCGTTTACATGGACAGACAGACAGACGGACTGACAGACGGACGGACGGACATCGTTAAATCGACCCAAAAAGTGATTCTGAGTCGTTCGGTATACTTAAAAGTGGGTCTACGACCAATACTTCGGGTAGTTACAAACATCAGCACACACTCTTAGGAAGTGGAGAAAGGGGTGAAGGTATGTTCTGAAAAACTGTTAAAGATGAAAAAGTAATGGAGGACTGTCATACATTTTACCCTTCTAGAGGAAACCATGTGTGAGCAGTAGGAGCTGATTTCCCTTAAAAAAACGTAACCCCATTTGACCAATGTTTAACAGTTTTTCTTGCTTTTTAACAAAAAAATTTTGATCGAAATTTACATTTTTTTTTGTAATTTTACAAATTTCCAAGTTTTTTTTTATTAAAAAAAATCTGTAAAGAGAATTCCTTGTAAGTCTTATTGCGCCAAAAAAGCTGTAAATTTACAATTTTATTAGTAAAAAGATTGTAAAATTACAAAAAATCTCGTAATTTCACGAAATCTACTTGTAAGTTTTATCGCGTCAAAAAAAATTGTAACTTTACAATTTTATTGGTAAAAAGCTTGTAAAATTACAAAATTATTGCTAAAAAGCCTGTAAAATAACAAGGAATTCTTTTCAAATAGGAGGTAGAAAAAAAAAGTTACAAACTTTTCTTGTCATTTTACAAGGTTTTTTTTGTGAGGATTAAAGATTGAGGGTAGGTATGTTCTGAGAAAATGTTGGTATTGAAAAAATAATGATGGTCGGTCATACAATTGACTCGTCTTGAGGCAACCCTGGCACAGTTAGGAGTAAATTTTTAAGAAATGACATTTTTGTATGGGAGCTCACTTAGGGAGTGGAGAAAGAGGCTAAGTAGGTTCAGAAAAAAATTTTGGAGGGTACAGTAATCTGGGATAAGTCTTACATTGCACCCCTTTCACCCCCCCCCCCTAGTAACGACCGAGGGCATTATGGAACTTTTAGTGTTATTTACTTATCCGTTTACCGACATCTTTGCTTCGATGTGAAGCCATTTACCCATACAGAGGTCCAATGTAAGACCGATCGCCATTAATTTTAACAGCCCAACACTTCTTCTGAACAAACCCACTCCTTATCCCATATAAAATGTAATTTGAATAATATTTGTTCCCACTGCTCTAACTGCCCTAAGGCTGCCCGTAAGTCAAATGTATGACCGACCACCATATTTTTTCAGCCTCAATATTTTCTTAAAACATGGCTACCCTCTATTTTCAATCTCTAAGGCGGTATTTTATTTATTTTTATTTTGACCAAATATGTTTTCTTAAATCATCTCCTACCGCTTCAATAATACCTTCAAGAAGGGTAAAATGTAAGATCATCATTAAATTTTACCTACAAAAATGTTTTCCGAACATCCAAATGAGCTCCCATATACACAAAAAAAAATAGTTTTTCATAATATTTATGAACAAATTCATACAATTTATTAAATTTTTCATAAAAATTATCAACTTTTTCATAGTATTTATGAAAAATGTTAAATAGTTGTAAAATTTCACATATTATGATTTATTCATAAATACTATGAAAAAGTTTATAAATATTATGAAAAAGTTAATAAATTGTATGAATTTGTTCATAAATACAATGAAAGTCGTTCATTGCAAAATAATTTTTTTGTGTGTAAAAATTTTAACAAATCGCATTTTCTTTAAAAAAACTTAAAAAGTCGATTTAGAAAGAAACCTGAATAATCTCCTGCGTTCAAAAAAAAAAAAATGAGATTTAAAGAAACGTAAAATCCGCACCCTTCTTTCATAAGTTAATAAAAATTGTGCCTTTTTCGAAAGAGAGCTGAAAATTGCCCCTTTTTCAAAAGAGTTCTACAAGTAAATCTTTTCTATGACAGACCACTAAAATAAGTACCCTTCCTTAGAAAGTGTACTAAAATAAGAAGCCTTCCTTAAAAAAGGGTACTAAAAAGTGCCCATTCTTCGAGAGAGTACTATAATAAGTACCCTTCCTCAGAAAGAGCACTAAAATCAGTAACCGTTCTTAAAAATAGTAACAAAATTAATACTAAAAGGGTTCAAGTTAAAAAAATGTAGAAGAAAAATTGAATTTTTAAAAATTACAAACATTTCTGGTATTCACATACCGGTTTAAACAGCGTTATCATCAGTAGTATTTTAAGTGTCGGTTTGTCTTGGTAATGGAAATTGTTTTTTATATATGTGAATATTTATAGTTTCTACAGAATAAATTTTAACAGTTTCCAACACCACAATTCTTTTTCTAGCAATCTCAACCTCACTTCACTTTCTTTCAACTTTTGTGTCTCTTACATTATTTCGCAAGGGTATTAAATTCACCGTGCTACTTTTAGTATAGGGTTTTAATATTTTAATAAATAGTCTTGACAAGAAATTGACGAGATCAAAACACGTGTCGGCTAAGTCGTGCAAAAAATGGCCAACATAAATAAATTCATAACAGAAAAATATTTTTCTAGAAAATTATTCTATGACAATATCATGTTTGTAATTAGTAAAGAAAAATAGCCTCGAGCAAAAAAAAACCTTACTCAAAATATTTATTTAAACTCTTTTTTTATTTTACTGCCTTTATTTCCAGAGGAACTTGCTAAACTAGATGAAATGTTTTCCTCAAACATGCAATCATCATCTTCCACACATCATCACCAAAAAATAGAACGCACTTCCATACGCACTTATTACTCGAACCTTGATCTAACACAGTCAACACAAAGAAATTCACGACAACATTTATACCAACAGCAGCAGCAGCAGCAACAGAAACAACAATATCAAGAAAATCCTAAACAAAAACATCATCATCAACATCAATCACAGCCAGCAGCCAAACAAATGAGTGTTATGAACAGAAACAATAGTTATGATTACATGAACAATTATGTAGAGGATGATGATATAGATGATATTGGCAATGAGGCGGATTTTGAAGATATTGGTGATCCTCAATCACATATGCGCTTGAGGAGAAATAGTCATCATCCGGGTAAACCTCCTTTACTAAATCATCGCAATAATACCACTAGCATGATGTCTAAACAACCTGGACAACGTAAATATTCTTATGTTGAACTAATGCCCGATACATTACAAACAGCCAAGGCTAGAATGCAAAATCAACCACAAGCAGCAACACATACACATCGTATAAGAAGTCCTAGTTTACCTGTTATACGTCATCGGGGAGAATATATTCAGTATAAACAACAACAACAACAACAGGATAAAATTCCCATAAAATTGGCAATAAACCCACATAACACACAACTTGTTAGCATGAATCCTGGTAACCATCAACAACAACATCGACTAAACAATCAACAACAACAACAGCTACCTGTGAATCCTTTACAAAACGGTTGCCAGGAAGAAGATACTTCAGGTTACATAAGTGATTCTCCCAAAAATTTGCACACCCCCAATATATGGTTTAATGATGGTGCTAGTCAGGTGGAATCAATAACAAGTGCTGCCGACAGTTCTAGTTTAATGCAAGGAGAAGCTAAGGAATTTGTGGGTAGACGAAATAAAAGATCAATAACAAATCAACAGCAATTACACCATCAACAACAATTGATAAGGGCTATAAAAGGTCAACAAACGTTAAACGATGAACATGTTTTAAATAAAACGTATGTAGTAAAACGAAGGGGGTCACAACAGCAACAACAACAACATTTGGTGGCATTTGATACGGATGATGGGTTGGAGGTGGAGCCGACTATTAAGGCATATCAACAAGGAGGGTAAGTAGGAAACAAAATATACAAGTAAAGGACAATAAAAAACTATTTTGTATCCTCTTCATGAGGAACAATACTTGTTACTTGATTACTTTACCAGTTGACTAACGAGCCCTTACGAGACTTGTCGAGTTGTCGGTTCCAGATTGTTACTTTTGTATGAAATGGGCTGTCACTTGTAATTACATGGTAGATAAAATTACCCCCTTTTTGGTCACAGAACTGGTGTTCTTTGACCAGTTTGCTATAGTTTTTTGAGATCAATCGTTTCAGTAGAACCAATCAATTTCTCCAGACCTTTTCCTTACTTCACATCCTGATAAATATGGAGTAAGAACATTTGAACCTCTTGGTAGTTCGGATCACTGCACCATTTACGCATCCTTCTCGTACTCCGAACTTTGTAACGTTTCAAAGACTACTACGAAGCGTCCAGTTTTCATATATGAGAAGAGCTCACTTTTGACATTTTAATTTGAAACTTTGTTTTCCGACGTCAACGTCGACGCCGCGACGAAAATAGTGGAAAATATTAAACTGCTTAGATTGAAGACTTCATTACTTCGAAGATCATTTCGACAAATCAAGGGATAGATGTTGAAGGAATGCAGTCAGATCCACAAAGGAAGTGTTAAAAAATTGGCGTGATAACAAAAACTTAAATTAAATGGAGATCTGAGTGTACAAAGGCACTAAGTCGCGAAAAACTCCTTTACGAATGACGCCCAATGTTCTTTCGGCTCCTTGGGGGCAGTAAGACGATTTGGACGTTCGTTAAGAGTCAGGGAAAATTCTTTCTTAGGTTAGATTGTAAGTGGCTGCTGGCATTTTTCTAGACGGCAACGTCGATGCCGCAACGAAAATAGTGGAAAATATTAAACTGCTTAGAATGAAATCCTTCATTACTTCGAAGCTCATTTCGGCTAAATCAAGGCATACATGTTGATTTAACTAGACTTGCAGGAATGCAGTCAGATGCAGAAGGGAAGCGTTCAAAAATTTGAGTAACAATAAAAACGTTAATACTGATCTGCTGCGCAAAAAGGCAAGGTCTGAGTGTGCAAAAGCACTTTAGTAGTCGCGAAAAACTTATTTACGAAAGGCGCCTAAAGATCTTTTGGCTCCTTAGGGAAGTAAGACGATTTGGTCGTTCGTAAAGAGTCAGGGAAAATGCTAGTTCTTCCATCCCGACGACATGGTGCTAACTTAACAGGTTGAGAAAGATTATCTGTTCACTGGCCTCTTAGCAAGAAAATATTTCTTAGGTTAGGTTAGGTTGTAAGTGGCTGCAGACGTTTTACGTCAACACACATAAACTCTGAGGTCCGTTTTGATACTGAAACTCTTTTTGCCGAAAAGCAATCAACCACTTCCCGAACACATTAACTGGCTAACCTTTTAGTTTTGTCATACCTTGCGGGAGCCTTTTGTCGGCCCCTAAGGGAAAATGCTAGTTCTACTACCCTGACTCTTTTAAAATACGAATGAACCGGTTGATAAAGCTAACCTGTTAGCTCGACTCTTTGAAATAAATTTTTTCTTGCCGGAAAGCAATCAGCCACTTCCCGAACTCGAGAGTGATGTTCGACCTTTTAGTTTTGTCATACCGTACGGGAGTCTTTCCCGCTTGTTGGAAGGTTGCTAAACCTAATAATTACCGCCCAATTACAGTATGCTCAGCGCTCTCGAAGATAATGAAGAGCATGCTAAATTGCCATGTTGTGAGGTATCTGGAGGTTAACTTTCTTTTAAGCGTTCGGGAGTATGGTTTTCACAGAACTCGTTTAACTGGAGACCTGTTAGCGTTTCTGTCGGAACGTTAGAGTCGTGCGATCCATCATTTGGTTGCTCTAGATATTTCCAAGGCGATTTATTGTGTTTGGCACTGTGCGCTCATATCTAGGCTTAATGCATTCGGTGTCGGTAATGACTTTTCTCGGTTTATTTCGAGCTTCCTCAGAGATCTTTCGCTGTTAGCTTCGTGCAGAGGTACCACAAGGTTATGTTCTTTCCATTTCCGTTTTTATAATGTTAATGCCTTTGGTGTCGGTAATGACTTTTCTCGGTTTTTTCGAGCTTCCTCAGAGATCTTTCTATGTTAGCTTCGTGCAGAGGTACCACAAGGTTATGTTCTTTCCATTTTTATAATTTTTTTAACAACTACCTTCTCAGTCATAGACGACAGCAACATTTGTCATTCATTTTCCTTTTACGGTAGGCAAAACCTTTTTCAGGTTTAGGGAAGAAGGCAGATCATGAATTACACACTTTATCATGACAACTTCCGAGTGGGGTCTTGCGAATAGGGACAGGTTCAATGCACTTCAGACCCACTATTTTATGTCGACACACAGAAATTTGGAGCCAACAGCGTTATCTAGGTGGTATAGATATAAAGGAAACGGACACTCTTGATGGTCTAGCCATGAAAATTCCGTTGGGATAGGTGATGTCCGTTGGGATAAGTACGGTTTTGAGGTGTCGAAAGAAGCATTCAAAGGGCTCGGCGTTTCAAACCGGTGTACGAAATACTTCACCCCATCAGATCTTTCACTTTTTATACAACCTATATCCAACCGAAGATGGAATACAACTCCCATATATAGGCAGGGAGTTCAAAATCTATTTTGGAACTCTTGGACCGTGCACATGCGATGACAGTAGGGTATCCATCTTTATTGACTTAGTGGAGCATCGTCGGAATGTGGGTTGTGTGACTTTATTTTATCGATATTACCATAGAAAGTATTCTGATGAGATAAGTGAAGTTATACCCAGGTACCGAGTTTTTGTTCGCACTACTCGGTTGTCTACACCATTTACAGATGTAATTCGAAAAAGATCAATTGTAATTCGAAGATTCTATTTGTAATTCGAAGATTCCATTTGTAATTCGAAGATTCCATTTGTAATTCGAAGATTCCATTTGTAATTCGAATACTCCAATTGTAATTCGAAGATTCCATTTGTAATTCGAAGATTCCAATTGTAATTAGAAAAAGATGAATTGTAATTCGAAAAAGATCAATTGTAATTCGAAAAAGATCAATTGTAATTCGAAAAAGATCAATTGTAATTCGTAAAAGATCAATTGTAATTCGTAAAAAATCAATTGTAATTCGAAGATTCCAATTGTAATTCGAAAAATATCAATGGAAATACAGTTGATTCAATTGATCTTTTTCGAATTACAATTGATCTTTTTCGAATTACAATTGATCTTTTTCGAATTACAATTGGAATCTTCGAATTACAAATGGAATCTTCGAATTACAATTGGAGTATTCGAATTACAAATGGAATCTTCGAATTACAAATGGAATCTTCGAATTACAAATGGAATCTTCGAATTACAAATAGAATCTTCGAATTACAATTGATCTTTTTCGAATTACATCTGTAAATGGTGTAGTAGATCACATTAGTTTGTTGTCGATTGTCCAGTTGATCGCACATCGTATTGAATGTCCACAAATACTACTCTCTCTCTCTTCTCCTCTCCAATGATCTGCATTAGTAGGGGCGTACTCTAAGTATTGGCTCAAAGAAAAATAAAACAAGATTAGTTGAAATTCGTTGACTATGTTTGTTGTTCGAATATCCATTTGCAATTCCAAAACTCCATTTGAAATTCGACGATTCCACTTGTAATTCAAAAACTCGATTTCGAAATACAAAAAGAGTCTTCGAATTACAATTAAATTCTTTGAATTACAAAATAAAATGTTCGAACTTCAATTGACCTTTTACGAATTACATCCGGAAATGATGATATGAAATGATTCCGTCGATATTTCCATGAAAAGTGTTGTGCTGAGATAAATTAACTTATCCGTAGGCCCCGAGTTTTTGTTTGCCACACTCGGTTGTCAGCATTCGTTTGTTGTCGATTGCCCAGTTAATCACACAAGGCATACAGAGAAGTTTCGTTTATCAGGCGAACTAGCCCTATGTGCAATACTTTCCCCGCAGAATGTCCACAAGCACTACTCTCTCTATTTTCTCCTCCTCATAACTTATTTGCCTGATACAAAGACAATCTACTGCATTAGTAGAAGCATCCCCTGAATATTGGTTTAAAAAAAAGATCAATTGAAATTCGTTGAATATGTTTGTTGTTCGAACATCAATTTGTTGTTCGAACATCAATTCCGAAATTCCATTTGAAATTCGAAAATTCCACTTGTTATTCAAAAACTCCATTTGAAGTTCGTGAATTCCAATTCGAATAGAGTTTCGAAATACAAGAAGAGTTTTCGAATTTCAAATTAAATTTTCAAATTACAAAATAAAATCTTCAAATTTCAATTGATCCCTTACGAATAATATCCGAAAATGGCGCAGATCTCGAGTTATTACCTTTGAGAAACGTTCTTGGTCCAGAAACAATTATTTACCGTTAGAATCAATCATTTAGAACCAGATTAAATTCTTAGATTATTTTCTTCCCATAAGTAATACCTATTTATTTTTTTTTTCTTCCAGTTACTATATCTCCTCAAATTCCCCTTCCAATCCCAGTCGAGATGTCTCCACTTCCAATACCTATCAGGTACATCATACTGATGATTCGGAAATCTACTCACGACACACTCAAGACGAACGTGAGCGTGCCAAATGGTGTTACAATCAAACCCATGAAAGTCACTCGAAGCATCAGCAGCAACAACACGGTCCCGGTTGGTTAAGTCGTGGTCTACATGATCTTAAAGATAGTGAAGATGATACTCAATCTCTACAGTCGTCCAGCTATCTAAGAGGACAAAATGCTCCCATAGAGCCTCATGTAATGGTCGAACGTTTAGATAAGAAACGTAAAGCGGCCGAATATCATATGGCCATTAAACAACAGCTGCAGGAAAGAGAATCTATGCGTAGATGGGAAATAGAGAGACAAAGACAAGAAGAGGAAATGGTAGAAGAGCGGGTAAGAAAACAAAATCAATTAGAACAGGAACGACTAGATATGGAAAGAAAACAAATATTGGAAAAAGAAGAAATACAAAAAAGAAAACAACAGGCTATGTTGGAGGCCATAGTAAAAGCGGAACAGGCGGCTAAAATGGAAAAACAAAAGAAAAGAAATAAAAGACAGAGTTTAGAAGAAATTGAAGATAGAAATGAGAAACAAAATATAAACAAAGAAAATGATGAAGAAAAGCAACAAAAGGAGAAAACTCAAAATCCAAAGGAATATTTAAAAGTACTGTCCATAGAAGAAGAGGAACAACAGAAGTTAGATAATAAACCTACAAATATAAAAGAAACTTCCTTACCGGAAAAAGAAGAAGAAGAAGAAAAGATTTTGATTGGAACCCCTATTAACCTTAGAAGAGTTTTTAGTAAACCCATACAGCCTCCTCGAACGGAAACAAAAAAGGAAGAATCCCAACCTGCAGAAAATGTAGTAATAATGCAACCAGCTACTCTTATACCACTACCAGTTACTTCTGATATTTTTGGTTTACAAACAGCTATTGGTAATCTGCAAATAGCTACTTTCCTAATGCAACAGCATCTTAAACCCCAAACAGCAGCATCTACAGAAGATTTTTCAAAGACTACCGGAGGAGCATTTACACAAAGAACTGATACTTCTATATACACAGAAGATGGTTATCCACCAGAAAGACCAGAATACACAGGTAGAGGATATAATGACCGAGAATTAAGTAAAAGTGAGAGATTACCTGATACAGAGAGATCGGCTACAGAGAATCTATTCAAAAGCAATCAGGAAAAATCTCCAGAAAATAAAGAGAAAACTCATGAATTTGAAAATCATGAAGAAGAGAATAATAAAATGGCTTTAATACCCTTAACCTCACGAGCCAAAGTTTCTGAAAGTGAATCTTCGGAGGATTCTAAAGATCACAATGATAATAAAATTTCTCAAGATGTAGAAACACAAACAGAATTACCTTTAAATTGTGATTTGTGTCTATTCCATGATAACTTTTATAAAGTTTTGCTAAAAAGAGAAGTTTCTACAACCACCACTACCCATACAGCAAAAACAAAAACCAAACCAGCCAAAGAATCAGAAAAAGATCAAGAGACTACCACAACTACTACCACCACAACAACTACAACTTTCAAAGCAAAATCAAAAGATAAAGATAAGAAAAGACATGCCAAAGATGGTATCAATAAAATGGATGAAAGACCTAAATGGGGTGTCAATCGTCCCGTAGTGCAATATGTCAAGGCCAGTGATCGTGATCCCTTCTGTTTACGCAATAAGAAAAAGCATTGCCATGGTCCGACAGCTAAACCATCACGTTCGCACTCAATGGACTCCCGACTAGATCAGAATGGTAAGGATCAGGAAAATAAACATGAAGATAACGAAGAGAATGATAATCGGGAAACATCCGGCGAACAAGAAGGTTTTTTACTTAAGGCTCGTAATGTTTGTACGGAAATTTTACCTATTAAAACCGATGAAAAGGGTAGAATCTTTTTAAATTTTCGTGAAGCTAGCGCCATAATGAATGAAGATGAAATTAAGGAAAAGTTAAGGCAAAAAAATTTTAATTTTGGCAGAATTTTACCGCGGCGTAGTTGGGCTTCTGCTACACAACATGCTGGTATAAATTATACCATATCAAGAGTTGGAGACATTAATGATGATTAAGAGTAAATCAAAAAGACTTGAAATAAAATTTTTTAAATTTAAAAGTAGTAACAATTTATATGGAAATTAAAAATAATAAAAAAATAATTTTTGCACTTTTAGTTACAAAAAGTATTGGTTTTTTTTTTTTGCAGCGGGGCTGGATTTGGAAAAATCCTGCCAAATGAGTCGATGCAAAGGAATATGTTAGTGTTTTTTTCGGTAAGTACTGGTCGAGGTCGGGCTCTAATTATATTTATTAAAAGGGTTGAAGTTAAAAAAATGGAGAAGAAAAATTTAATTTCTAAAAATTATAGACATTTCTGGTATTCCTATACCGGTTTCAAACACTCCAGTTAGTGTTATCATCAGTAGGATTTTAAATGTCGGTTTGCCTTGTTAATGGAAACTGTTTTTTATATAGGTAAAAAATTATAGTCTGTCAATAGAATATCAGCAGAAGGCGAAAAAAGGTGATTTCTAAGGAAGTTCAATTAATGGAGAAATTTTCCAAGAAATACAACAATGAAAAATGTGGTACAGCCCTCCTCTATCCATGTGTGCACTCAATAGGTGCGAAATTTTGATTTAAAAATTCTCAGTCCGGAAAATTTAAAAACAACCTATGTATTGGTAAGTAGTCCACATGATAAAAAGCCCCAAAACCCATTACTTTATGAGTTTAAGAGCCGATTTTTATTTTTTTTTCTACAACCGGGACAAAAAGCTGTGGGTAGATTGCGAATTATGTCTAGAATATCCTTGTTTCATATGAAGACATTTGAAGCAATCACAAGTGCCGTCCTAAAGACCGAAAAAGACCATCCCAATTTCATGTAAATTCATAGAAAACACACGACTTTATGAGTTTATAACAGCCGATTTCTCAAAATGTTTGTTACACGACCGAGACATTGGCAATTATATATAGAGTATCCTTGTTCCATATGAAGTCATTTGAAGCAACCGTAAAAAAGTTCCGCCGCATGCCGTCCTAAAGAAAAAGGCCGTTTCAATTTCAAAGGAAACACATGATCATATTTTTTTGATTTTCTTTTAAAAATTTCAACCGTTTGGTCTATATTGCTTAGTTTTCGTGGTATCAGTATTTTTAACTTTTAGTGAAAAAAAATGGAGAATTTTTCATGTTTTATGAAAACAACACTAAACTAATATTATAAGACCGTCCAACAGACAATATTAAACATGAACCGGATCATATACGCCTGCAAGTAGAGATCAAATGAAGTAAAACTGCATTCACAGTTTTTAGTTTTGTGATCTTGTTTCCTTTTAAAAGGACTTGAAAGTTTTAAAGGATCACTCAAAAAACTATGACGGTAAATTCCACTACAAAAGACAGTTAAAACTACTACATTTGTTGTTGTTTAGGTGTCCACTTTTCGGTAAAATCAACCAAAAATTGTTGTTGTTTTTAACTATTGATTAACATCTACAAAAAACTGTAAAAACTACTTCAAATTACAGTTGTTTTTACTGTAACTCAAATTTTCAGAATTTTTTTTATTAAAAAAAAAAAATTCTAAACGTCAAAAACGGTTAAAGTTTTTTGGAAATAATTCCTGGACATCCGTTTTTCTAAAAAATTCTAGAAAATTATAAGTTTTTTTTTATAGACTAAAAACAACTACATAAATCAACTGTTACTACAATGTAGTATGGCCGTCGTGTAGTAACTGCAATAATTTTCTAAGTGATACCTTTTGTAAAATATTTTTGAATTACTTGTACTTATCCTAGGATGACACTGGTGATGGCAATTGAAAGGGGAGGATTTTCCAGAATTTTTCCATTTTTTTGTTTTGCCACATATGGATTAAATGATGTGAATAAAGTCATTTGAAAACTTTATAAAAATATTTGGTTAAAAAATGTTGAATGAAATAAAGTATACATTTTTGAAAGGGCGTAACTTACCCCACTTTTCTTGATATATAAAAATAATAAAATAGGAAAATTAGGGGATATCCTCCTCTTTTATTTGCTATCACTATTGGCATCCTAGGACAAGTACAAATATTAAAAAAAAAAATATTTTATAAAATTTAATCCTCTAAAACTTTGAAGTCCTTTCAAAAGGAAACAAGATCACGAAAAGAAAAACTGTAAATGCAGTTTTACTACATTTAGTCTCTAGTTTCAAACGTATATTATACAGTTCGTGTTTAACGACTTTTTTTAATTTTTTTCGGACGGTGTAATATTTCAATTCGACCCTTCATTGATTTGTAAAAGAATAAAAATTGAATAAAAAACAAGTAAGAAAGTTATAGTCGGTCAAGACCGACCATATGATACCCTACACCAGTGTTTTCCGGAAAATGGGTCCCAAGTCCAAACATGGACCGATTGGATCTGCCTTTTGTTAGATCTTTATTTAGTGTAGAAAACACACAGATCAAATTTTTGTGGAATTGGTTTATTTTTTTCCCAATAGACCGATTTAACTGAATATCGAAATTTTTATATGGGGGACTAAGTACAAAAATGGTTCAATCATATTCCGATTTGATTAGGTTACTAAAGCACACGCTTAACACCTAAAAATACAATTTTTAACAAATATTTACATTTTCATGAATTTTGAGAAAATTAAATGAATATCAGGAGGGTGGTTTGTATGGGGACTACCAGAAGGACTGACCCGATTCCTTTGAAATTTAGAATGATGATTCGTGCATACAAAATTTGATTACCTGTTAAATTTCAAAGCGATATCTATTATAATACGGTTATTAGACTCATTTAAGCCTAATCCAAAGTTGGAGTTTGTATGGGGGCTAGGTCTTAACATGGACCGATTTTATCCAATTTCAATAGGCTTCGTCCTTGGACCAAAAGATGCTCAAGTTTCAAATTTCAAGTCAATTGATTGAAAATTGCGACCTGTATCGTATTTAAACTGATAGATGGACAGACGGACGGACGGACAGACGGACTGACGGACGGACATCGCTAAATCGACTCAAAACGTAATTCTGAGTCGATCGGTATACTTGGAGGTAGGTCTAGAACCAATATTTCGGGTAGTTACAAACATCAGCACAAACTCATTATACCCTGTACCACAGAGTTGTTTAGGGTATAATTAAAAGACCGGTCGACCGAAACACAAAGACTGGTCTACCCGTCTAGAAATACAATTAATGTTTTCCGAATTTTGATTAAGCTTTTTGGAGTTTTAATAGATTTTTTCTGGAATTTCAAAAGCTTAAAACTAAGCTTTTTCCGAATTTCAATTGGTATAATCGATTTTTTATTGGAATCCCCGAATTTTATTTGATATTTTTCAAATTTGAATTGATCGTTGAATTTTTTGTCTTAATTACAAGAAAAAATAAAATTGTTAGTAAATGAATTTGTCATCATTTATCGCGAAATATGGCCCACCCCAATGTGTGGGTTATCTCATATAGTCCATGAGATGATTTGAAAATTAAAAAAAAAAAAAATATTTACAAACTTCTACATACATTTGTTAAATTGTTAATACCATATTTCATAATCCATAGACACAGGGTTAAAAGGTACAACAACAACAACAATATAAAGCAAGCGTATCTTTTCGCTGACATTTATCGCTTTTTGCATAAGTTTAATTGCAACTGTCAGTTTTTGGTGTTTACGAAAACAACAACGAAAATAAAAAAAAAAAATAAGAAATATTTATGTGGCTTTGGTCATAAATTTTTAAAAACACTTGTAATGTCAGCAGCTTAGTAAGAAAAATAAAAAATAAAAACGAGACAAATTAACGCAAAATATACGTATTTTAAAGATTTGTAAGTTTAAAAATGGAAATTCACTTTCAGTGGATTAACACATAATCCTTGATTTACACACTTGAAATAAAGTCTCTGTCCAATCAGCAGGAAAATCTGGTGAAAATACACCCAATTTGACAGATATTTAGCTTACGCGGTTTGCTAAATATCTGTCATGATCAGTGTTGCCATTTTAGCCATTTTCCGGCTAGATTTAGCTCCTTTTGAACTCGTTTAGCCGGAAAAAAATGCATTTAGCTCTTAGCCGTTTTTTTAGCCATTTTCGAAATTATTTTAGCAGTTTTTTAGCCATTTTTGAGTTTTTTGATTTGAAAGTAATTTTTTGTATTTTTTTATACTAAAATAAAGAATTGATTGGTTTTTTGTTAGTACAGATCAAGCAAAGGCTCCAACTTTGTCTAATATCAAAATTACAGACATTTCCGGTATTCCCGTACCGGTTTCAAACACTCCAGTTATAGTGTTATCATCAGCAGGATTTTTAATCGGTTTGTTTTGTTAATAGGTACTTGTTTTTCATATATCTTAATTTTAAATAATCCTAGTCTGGTATCGAACCGCGAATATTTTCGTCATATTCATGCCATTAACATTATACTAAATCTTAGACGATCTAGCGATGCCCGTTTCTCTGTTAAAATACGCTAACGTTCGAAACTCAATTTAAAGACTGGTTGCTGAATCTTGGCATATATATTTTTGCCATTCTTCTCGTCAAGTTTCAGCGAAAACGGTCCCTGGAGTAAAAAGTTTTACCCATGTAAAACAAATTACAAAAAATAAATAAACTAATAAAAAATTTCGAACTAAAAAAATCAAAAATATTTGCACTCAATAAAAAAAATTACTTAAGTTTTTTTAAACAAAAATAACTAAAAAAAGTTCTTTCACTCAAAAAAAAAATTTCTAGTAAAATTTTTTTTATTTTTGTTTTTGCATTAAAAAAATGTAAATCATTGGAAAAGTGTTTTGAACTCTAGTTTTTATCTAGAATAAGTCAAAACCGTACAAAATGTATAACAAAAGATCTCTTTATTTAATTTTATGTGCAAAAATTAAACAAAATATAAATTTAGAATAGTTTTTCTGAAAAAAGTAAAATAAATATTTTAGCCGTTTTTTAGCCATTTTTTAGCCGTTTTTTAGCCGTTTTTTCGAATGAATTTAGCCGTTTTTGACTACCAAGTTCTGGCAACACTGGTCATGATTATCTAGGTAATATGTCGAGAAGAGAAATCTGCTGATTTTAGCAGAAAAATCTGCTGATTTCAGCAGAAAAATCTGCTAAAATTACATCGAGTTTGAGCCATATGATAGAGCTGCTGATTTTGTCGGACATTCGTTAATCGAGGCATAGCTTTATAAATCTGTAAATGATTTTTGTTGAATATTGAACATGTATTGTAAAAAATTGCAACAAGCTTTAAAGCACAAATGATTTAAGATTGGCTTTTTGAAACATTGTTGTTTAAATAGTTTTAGTTTTTTTATGACTTCTAAAGCTGGGCGTTGCAAACTTAAAATTGTTTTGCTAAACTAGTTCAGCTTATATGAAGGTTTATTATGTTTGGCTAGTAAAGTGATGAACTGATTTGTATAGGAATAGTTGAGCAGCAAGGATTTTTAAATGAAAAGTTAAAATATTGTAATAAATATTAATTAAAAAGTTAACACAACTTACAGACAAATTTGAAGTTTAACAATTTTTAATGTAGCAATTGAACAGATATGCTGGCAGACATTTAAAATTTCAATTAAAATTCTTAAAATTTCGATAGAACGTTGTTCAAGATCAAGTGTCAGCTGTAAAAGATCAATTTAAATTCGATAAAGATTCAGGGAAGTTTGAAAAGAGCAATGGAAATTTGAAATTCGTAAAAAATTTATTGAAAATCGAAACACACAATTCCTAAACATAAATTGGAATTCAAAAAATATTAATTTTATTGCACGAAAGATCAATTGGAATTCCAACAAGTGCGTGTGATAAATTCGGCTGTGCCTCCAAAATGTAAAAAAAAATTTAGGGCGATTTTTTTGGGTTGGCTTGTTGAAAGACGTCGGGGGACACCTTTCCCGCGCGGTAATTTTTTTTAAAAGGATTTATTATAATTCTGGCAATTAATTAATCCAATTAATCATTATTAAAATAGACTTCTAATATCCACGCCCACAAAATGAGGCGGGAAAATTTATTTTTTTTAATTTTCTTTATCCGCTGGGTTCACACGCAGGATTTTGAACTTCTTCTGACATAAAAAAGTTGAATTTGCTTTATAAAAGTACAAAAAAACCTAGAAAAAAATCGGGTTTTCTAATGTTGCTTTATGTTACCAAGCGGGAACTTTTTTCCTTTTGGTCCGATTTTTCCCATTTCCGAACTCAACCAGCCTATGACCATAAGACCGATATTTCGATGCGTTAAACATGGAATGGCGAAGTGAGTATAACCCGATACTGTCGTTGGCGGGTTTGAGAAACGATTGTTATTTGAAAACAATCAATTGAAATTCGAAACAGAACAGTTAAATAATTTCAAAAAAAAAAAAATCAACTAAAATTGTGATAGTTCAATTGTTATTCGTGATCAATTCAAAAAAGGTCAATTAAACTTCGAACAAGATAAATAAACAAAATACTAATCGATTTGATTTTTAGAACGGGACCCCAAAAATAATTTTTCCATACACAGAAAAAACTTGAAACTAATTTCAATCAACAAAACCGAGGATTCAATGAATTTTTGGATTGAAATTCTTCCAACTAACAAAATTGTTATACCAATCATCAAATTGTAGGTGATTTATTGAAAATTTTTTCTATCAAAAATTTTTTCGAATTTGAACAAAAATTTGATAATTTTTATACCCTCCACTTAGTGTTAGAGGGTATAGATAAGTTTGTCATTCCGTTTGTAACTCATCGAAATATCGATCTGGGACCTCTTAAAGTATATATATTCATGATGTCCGATCGATTTTAAGACATTCTAGCGATGTCCGTCTGTCTGTGGAAAATGCTGTCGCGGACAAAATATTGCACAGAGATGACTGAAACTTAACATATTTATTAGAAGTTCTCCCGAGAAGTTTGGTATTGCATTTGAGCGATATCGGTTCAGCGGTTCAAAAGTTATGAACGAAAATGTAAGCACACCTCAAAAATTTCAGTACATTCAACATAACCTAAAAATACAAAATGCTTTAATTCGGCTTCTGGTTGACATATGTAAACATAATTGAACACCAAATGGTATTTAAACAGGTACGAACATATTTTTTGACAAAAAAAGAAAAAAATCGCGGATTTTTTTTAACAAAATTTTTTTTTCGCGGAAATTTTATTAAAAAAAAAAAAGTAATTTCCTTTTAAATAAAGTTTTTTGCAATAATCTTTTTGAAATTGTGGAGGGTATCACTACATTCGGCAAGGCCGAATTTAACTTTTTTACTTGTTTTATTTATAGTCAATCAAAATAATGATTGATTTAACAAATCTAATTGTAAGCTTATGACAAAATTATCAAAAAATTCATCTTTTTTTCTTTCCAATATGTTGCCAATAAAAAAACAAGTCAGAAAATTATAGTCGGTCTAGACCGACCATATAATACCCTACACTAGAGTTTCGCGGAAAATGGGTCCCGTAAAATGGGTCCCATGGACCGATTAGATCTATATTTTGTCAAATCTTTAATTAGTGTAAAAAACACTCACATCTCAAATTTGAGTGAAATAGGCTTCTATATGTTGACAAAAAACCGCTTTAACTGAGTATCGGGCGAAATTTTCACCTGTTGCCTAAATCCAAAACTGGTGCGATGACAATCAGATTTGATAAGATTATTAAAGTACACGTATAACATACACAAACAAAAATTTTATTAAATATTTTCTATTTTCATGAAATTTGGGAGATTAATGTGAAAATCGGGAAGTTGGTTTGTATGGGGGCTACAAGAAGAACTGGTCCGATTTCTATAAAATTCTGAATGAAACATGATTCCCTGCCAAACTTCGAAACGATACATATTATAATGCGGGTATTAGAGTCATTTGAGCCAAAACTAAAGAGGACCTTTGTATGGGGCTAGGTCTAAATATGGACCGATTTTTTCCAATTTCAATAGGCTTCGTCCTTGGGCGAAGAGAGGTTTAAGTCAATTCAAGTCAATTGATTAAAAATTGTGACCTGTATCGTGTTTACACCGTTTACATGGACAGACATTCGGACGGACGGACATCGCTAAATCGACTCAAGGAGTGATTCTGAGTCGACTGGTATACCTAAAGGTGGGTCTAGGACCAATATTTCGGGAAGTTACAAACATCAGCATAAACTCATTATACCCTGTACCACAGTGTGGTGTAGGGTATAAAAAGTAAACCCGATTATTTTGTATATTTATACCCTACACCACTATGTGGTACAGGGTATATTGAGTATGTGCTGATTTTTGTAACTACCCGAAATATTGGTCCTAGACATACCTTCAAGCATACCGATCGACTCAGAATTAGTTTTTGAGTCGATTTAGCTATGTCCGTCCGTCTGTCTGTCCATGTAAACGGTGTAAACACGATACAGGTCGCAATTTTTAATCAATTGACTTGAAATTTGAGTCTTAAGCCTCTTTTGGCCCAAGGACGAAGCCTATTGAAATTGGAAAAAATCGGTCCATATTTAGACCTAGCCCCCATACAAAGGTCCACTTTAGTTTTGGCTCAAATGACTCCAATAGCCGCATTTTAATAGGTATATATATATATCCACACACATCACCATTCCGAATTTAAAAGAAATCAGACCAGTTCTCCTTGTAGCCCCCATACAAAGTACCTTCCCGATTTTCACATAAATCTTTCAAATTTCAAGAAAATAGAAAATATTTAATTAAAATTCTGTTTGTGTATGTTAAACGCGTACTTTAAAAACCTTATCAAATCTGATTATCATCGGACCATTTTTGGACTAAGGTCCCATGTGAAAATTTTGCCCGATATTCAGTTGAAGCGGTTTATTATCAACAAAAAGAAGCCTATTCCACTCAAATTTGATTTATGAATGCTTTTTATTTACACTTATTAAAGATTTCACAAAATATAGATCTAATCAGTCCATGTTTGAACTTACGACTCATTTTCCGGGAAACTCTGGTGTAGGGTATTATATGGTCGGTCTTGACCAACTATAATTTTGTTACTTGTTTTTATTTGTAAAATTTACTATAAAATACAAAACAACTTTTCTGATGCCAAATTCGTGTTTAGGAGGCCAAAATTCTCTAGAAAATGTACTCGAAATGTCTGTGCAAAAAAAAGTAGATTTTTGTAGAGTAGTGTATTTTAAAAGTTGGCAATATCCCGAAAACTGTTCACAAGATTTTTCATGGTAAATAAATGCAAAATGTTTTGGATCGATTTTTTTTTTTAATTTGTTAGCTAGTGTATTTGATTTTTATCTGAATTTCAGTTCATTTTTAGCGAAATTCAATAATATTATTCGATTTTTAGTTGAATTTTTTTATTTTAATAATCACTTCGTTATGCAGAACCTGCCGATTAATTTATCTTTTACGAATTTCTATTGATCTTTTAAAAATTATTCTAGACCTTTCTCGAATTTCAAAAAATCTATTACGTCAATTCAATTGGTCTATTACGAATTTTAAGCAGAATTTTCGAATTTCAATTAGAGTTTAATAATATCCCAGCAAAACTTTGGTAATGGGTAGTGATTATATAACACATTACCAGGTAATGTATATACCTTATTTGTAGCATTATTTGAGGATGCCTTACCAAACATTTGTTCCACAACGTATTATTTAAAAGTGAAAAATAATGCATTCCTAATAATTTGCTACGTAATGCATGATTATTGGAAAAAATGTATTTCATATTTATTATTTCTAAACATTAAATCATGGATGACTTATATTTGGTTACATTATGTATTATTTGAAAGTTTGAAATAATGCATTATTTATAATTGGATGTATAATGCATTACAATAACATAAAAAATAATTATTTTATAAAAAAATGCATAAGTTTAAACTAGAGATAGGCTCACGGAAATTTTTAACGCCACACACTTACGAGCATATTTTATCTTCTTACACTCACAATCACGTGAGTAAATTTAATACAAAATTACTTTTTCTCTACTCGTAACACCTTATATATTACGTTCTGGTATGCTATATTATATACCTTACTCGTAACCTATAAAATATCATATATTTTACACCTTACTCGTATTCTTCGTTATAAATTTATGACTTATTTTATACCTTACTGGTATTCTTTGTGATAATGTGGATGCATTACTTTGAGTCTCATCGCCTGTTAAAATCATCAATGCTGCAATGTATAAAATAAGAGATCCTATACCTTATTTTATACCTTATTTGGTAATCTAAGTTTTGCTGGGATATGTTTTTAAAAAGTTAATTAGCTGGTCCATTTTCCCAGGCCGAAAAAACTATTACGAATGGTAAAATGGTCAAATAGAAATAAAAATTTACACATGAGTTTTTTTTTTGTTATCTTTAAAATCCCATATCATTTTACCATATTATTTGCTGACATATTGACTTTTTAACCCTTTCATTTATAAATACCAATCAAAACGAATTTTTAATGCTTAGAAAGTTACCACCTCTAACGAACAAATGCTAAGAAACTGCTACAAACAACAAAACAGCGACAACAACAACAAAAAATCGTTATCATTTTAAAAAAGAGACAAACATCAAAAAGTGATTTCACTTAACCAGCACTCGTTGCAAAAAACCAAAAAATAACATAGAAAACATTTTGATCATAACTACACTGTACAACACAATACAACACAAAACATATGATCAAAAACATAAAGACTTTAAATGACTACCTAGACAAGAAATAACTGCCACAAACTGCCAGCTATCCCCCAAAATATATCTATACAATCATCATCGTCATCAGCAGCAGTTTTAAGCCTTATCCACCTTAACCACCTTTATTCCATCCATATGGCATGTTTGGTTGGTATGCCTAATAAACAAACAAATCTATATGGTTGTACAAAACAAACCAACCACAAGTTGAAAAAAAAAACATAATAATTGTAATTTTTTCAATGACCAAGTCAAATACCTATTTATAGAAAACATTCCACAATAGTTTTGCCGATTAATAAGATGATATTTTAAATCAATAACAAAGATGTATTGGATTAACAATTAATATAAAATAAAAAATAGTTGTCACAATCGCAAATATTCCAACCTTGTGAGAAACTTTCGAAGGATTGGTAAAAAATTTTACAAAGTATTTTTGTCACTCAGAAATATTTTTACATTAAAAAAAATGTTTACACAAAAAAAAATTATACCGATAACACTGCCCGACAGCCAATATTAAACATGAACCGGATGATATACGTCTGAAAGTAAAGATCAAATGAAGTTAAACTGCATTTACAGTTTTTCATTTCGTTATCATGGTTCCTTATAAAACGACTTCAAAGTTTTAAAGGATTACATTTTGTAAAATATTTTTTAATATTTGTTTTTGCCCTAGGATGCCACTGGTGATGGAAAATGAATGCGTAGGATCTCCCCTAATTTTTTCATTTTTATTATTTTTCTATATCAGGATAAAAGAATGTGAATAACGTCCTTTAAAAACTTAATCAAAATATTTTGTTGAACATTTTGAATGATATTGAAGGATACAATTTTGGAAGGACGTAACTTACCTCCTATTTTCTGATATGTAAAACTAATAAAATAGGGGAGATCCTTCTCTTTCATTTGCCCTTACATCCTAGGACAAATACAACTATTAAACAAATATTTTATAAAATGTAATACTTTAAAACTTTGAAGTCCTTTTAGAATGAAACAGGATTACGAAATAAAAAACTGAAAATACAGTTTAACTACATTTAGTAACTAGTTTGTGAATTTCAAATGGCTTTTCTAAATTTCAATTAGTATTTCTTAATTTCAATTGGGTTTTTGCTTTTCTAAATTTCAATTGGGATTTCTAAATTTCAGTAGGCTTCTGTAAATTTCAATTTTGTGAAATTGGGAGTTTCTGAATATCAATTAGGATTTCTCAATTTCAATAAGCTTTTCTGAATTTGGGTTAAGCTTTCGTAAATTTTAATTGGGCGTTTCTGAATTTCGATTTGGATTTCTGAATTTCAATTGGGATTTCTGAATTTGAATTAGCTTTTCTGAATTTCAATTGGGATTTTCTGAATTTTAATTGGGATTTTCAATATGGCGTTTGAAAACTTTAATTAGGATTTGTGAGTTTTAAATGATTAAATTTTTAATTTGGCTTTTCTAAACTGTTAATTGCTGGTATCTGAATATTTTTTTTCTGTAGTTTCGACTTTTTTCGGAAGCGTTTGTAAAAAAGAGGAAGTGTTTCAAACAAATAATAGTAGATTATAGAGATAATAATATTAACCGGTTAATCGAAGCATTTTAACCAATTAATCGGGTCGAATAATTATTTGCGTTTTAAATTATTTGTTTCGACATTAACCGAAATATAGGCGATTAATCGAGGAATCGGTTAATCGATTAACCGAATTGGAAACACTACTCATTAACTATAAGAACCGTTAGAAACGGAAATTTTAAAAAGTACTTTTTCCCGAATGTTTTTTTTTCACCAAAGGATCCAATATTCCAAATTTCAAGTTTCTATCACCATTATTTCAGGAAATATAAAAAGTACAAAAAGTACACTTTTTTACTCCTAAAGAAACGGAACTTTTCTCAGAACGTTTTCTTTTTCACCGCAGAATACTATAATCCAAATTTCAATTACCCAAAGAACACTTTTTAACCCTACTAAAAAACGGAATTTCCAGATTTTTTTTAGAATATTTTTTTTCATCGAAGGATCCTACAGTTCAAAAAGTGTTTTTCGCCATAGGATCCTACATTAAAAATTTCAATTTTCTAGAACCATTATGTCAGGAAATATAAAAAGGAAAGGACACTTTGTAACCTGTTTTACCGCTCTTAGGCATTTCCAAAAAGTATTATGTCCAGAATGGTACTACATTACAAATTTTAAATTTTTGGGACCATTTTTTAGAAATATATAAAAAGCATCAAAAGTATAAGTTTTTACCCAGCTAAAAAACGGAAGTATAAAAAGTTCCATAATGTTATTTTCACCAAAAGATCCTCCATTCTAAATTTCAAGTCAATGGAACCATTATTTCAGTATATATAAAAAGTACCAAAAGTACACTTTTTTACATTTTAAACCCCCTTAGAAACGGAATTTGCTGAAAGTATCTTTCCAGAATGTTTATTTCAGCGAATAATGCCCATTCCAAGATTCTGACCGTTATTTAAGGAATTGTAAAAGGTACCAAAAGTACACTTTGATACCCCTTTTAAGACAAAATTTCCAAAAAGCATTTTTTCAGAATGAATTTTTCACTGAAGGATTCTCATTACAAATTTTAATTTTCTGGGACCATTATTTTAGAAAATATAAAAAGTATGAAAATTGCACTTTGATACCACTCTTACCCCCGTCAAAAACAGAATTTCCAAAAAACTACTTTTTTTAGAATGTTTTAATTTACCGAAGGATCCTCCATTTAAAATTTCAAGTGGATCATTATTTCAAAGAACCAAAAGAATACTTTTTTGCCCCTTTAACGACCATTAGAAACGGAATTTCCAAAAAAGGACTTTTTCGAAAATGTTTTTTCACCAAGGTTTTTACACTCCAAATTTCAAATGGGTAGGATCATTATTTTGAGGAAATAGTACCAAAAGTACACTTTTTTAGCCCCTAAGAAACGGAATTTTTAAAAAAGTGGATCATTATTTCAGGAAATAGTACCAAAAGTACACTTTTTACCCCCCTAAAAAACGCAATTTACAAAAAGTCCTTTTTCGGAAAGTTTCGAAATCGGAAAGTTTCAAAATCGGATGAGTAGTTTAGAAGATTTTTAGGGGCATGTCCAGACTCAATTCCGTTCGAAAGTGGAATGAGTGGTTTACTCGTGAAATGCAAAGCGATTTTTTTTTTCGGAATGAAACCACTTTTATGCAATTCAATTCCACTTTGATTTTTGAAAGTGATTTCATTCCGAAAAAAATAATATTCGTTTTGCGTCTTACGAGTAAAGTACTTTTTTAAAATCCGAACGGAATTGAGTCTGTGACATGCCCCTTAAATATTACGTCTCTGGGCCAAAAATGGGTGTAGAAAATGGGCGTGGTCGATGAATCCTACCTAATGTCTTCCCTAAAGGACCATTCCTAATATTGGTGAAAACAATTTTTAAAGCGGATGAGTAATTTAAGTGATTTTTATTTTTTTGACAAAAGCGGGTTTAGAAGTGGGCGTGGTCGATGCAAGCCAGCATACGAAAGCCAGCCTATGGTTAATGAAAGCCACTTTGGAGGACCAATCTTAACGTTGCACAGTGGGAAAAATTGCCAATCTAGCGGGAAATAATTCAAAATATAACTAACAGATTTTAACAAAGTTATAATGCGATTTTAAAGTGGAATAGTGACTGCGTTTTAATCCGTTAAGAACTTAAAGTTTAGTTAACCCATTAGGGAATTACACACTATCAAATGTTGACAATTTATTGGGCTATCACAGTTAGTTGTTTATAATAGTAAACTTGTCATCGCCGTGTATCGAAAGGGGTAAGCCGTTACCTACCAAGTGTTTGATTTCTTTTAAAGGGTGCTATTAGGTATATTATGTATAAATTTCCATACGTTATCTGTTTTGCGAAGGCTCCCCCGTAACGAATTACATAAACAACGTTTTTTTTAACTTGTTTAAATTCTTATGGAGCTACAAAAAAAAAAACGCTGTCAGATGCTGCTTAATCTTTAATTATAATTTATTCTACATATAATGAAGTATTACTATTCAAAAAATTAGCTGCGTAGGCCTGCGTAACGATTTTTTAAAATTATTTTTGTAATTTTGGTCTTTCAATAATTATAATTCTAAACCTAGGCAGCGATGAACGCGACTCACGTATATGTTGAGAATCGCGAAGGATTGTTAGTAATTTGTTTTCAACATAGTAGAGCGTCGAAATCTTGAAAAAAGTTCGTGCTGAATTAAAATTATTTTTGATTTTATGATTTTTAAATAACCGATTTAAGTTGCATTCAGTTGGTGAAAAAATTCTTAATAAAAATATTGTTATAAATAATAATAAATTTAATACTATCATTTGAATTGGTTAATAAACTCTTTGGTTTTTTTTAAATTTGTTTGACACGTCACTTCAACGGAGAGAGATATTTGAAGTTTGGCGTAAATGCGACAGTGCTTCTGATCGGAACTTAACAGTTATCAATTATATCTTGTCCAAACTTGGAAATAACATCTGCAACGAGAATGATAGCTATAAAAAACCAACTGTTAGTGTGCGAGATTTATGTAGTAAATTCAAATGTAGATGAAAATCATTACAATATATGGCTGAATGAAAATATAGATTTTCTAGTAGAAGACGAAGAACCTGGACCGTCACAACCTCGAGGGCGTCCTTTGAAGACTTTTTTGGAAACAACAAAAAAATCCAAGAGGAGTCGTGTTTCGGATCTTGTACAAAATAACATCAAGAAATAATTATTGGTCACTACGAAAGTAAGTCTGTACAAATCTGGAAAGAGAGATGCAGCCCAATTATTAGATGAAATTAAAGAAAACACCAAAAAGGGCAACAAAGATGAAAAAAGCCGTATTTTACCCCTCTAAAGCACCGACGTAATACACACCAGTAGAGGCAATGGCACTATACATTGACAAAAGGTTAACTTAAAATTCGTAAATGCTTATGCAATCAGGTGCTAAGACTCCTATTTTAGTTATATGCTGGATGTAGGGTATATGTCCAAATGTTATCAGATTTCACTTACAATATTTGATAACCCCATTTACTTTTCAAAAAGTATGAAATTCTTTTTTTAAACATAATTTTCCAAAGCTAACAGGTACAAAAATAAAATACTCCTGAGGTAGTCGTATATAACACCTTTTGGGGCACCCTGTATTGAAAAACAGTTTCTTATTATTCATTATACAAAAAGCTCATATCCTTAGCTATAAAATCTCCAAGTATTGTTATCGGATCAGACCAATAGTTTAGAAGATATGATTTTTTTCCTGCCAGATTGGTGTTTTTCCCCACTGTGCGTTGGTGAAAACTTTTTTGAAATTGGATGAGTAGTTTCGGAGATCTTTAAATCTTAGGTTTTCGGGACGAAAGTGAGCGAAGAAGTGGGCGTGTTTAATGAAACCTAGCCTGTGTTCTCCCTGTATAACCATTTCAAGTATTGGTAAAAACAATTTTTAATACGTATGAGTAGAAGGCGATTTTAAAATTTTACGTTTTTTTGTCAAAAGTGGGCGTAGAAGAGCCCAGTCGGCAAAAAAACTCACACCTGACATACTGAAAGGGAGCTTTATAAAATTGCTGACATCTTCATACAATTTTTCAAAATGTCATCAATGACATGTCAGCAGTTGGTCAGCGGTTGTTTAAACGAATTTTTAGTGGCCACCGATACTGGTGGACACTGCTGACCAACTGCTGACATGTCATTGATGACATTTTGAAAAATTGTATGAAGATGTCAGCGATTTCATAAAGGGAGAGTGAGCAGTATGTCAGGTGTGATTTTATTTTGCCAACTGGGAGGGTGTGGTGGGTAAAACCTAGTCTTTGTCCACCCTGAAAGACAGACATTTTCTAAGTATTGGTGAAAAATTCTTGAATTCGGATGGTTAGATTCAAAGATTTATAACTTTTACGTTTTTGGGCAAAAGTGGGCAAAGAAGTGGGCGAGGTCTTTTTAAATATTGGCTAAAGCATTTTTTGAAATCGATTTTAAAATTTATAAAGATTTTGTTACATCCCTGCAGAAAAAGTTAGCGGTCCTTGATAGGTTACTGACCTAAACGACCTATCACAAAATTGACACCTTTAAAGGTAAACACCTGTCACTTTTGTAAGGAATTGTCTCAAGCCTTGTCACAAGCCTTGTCACAGAGCACATCACTAATTATTTCGGGACTTGAAAAAACGTAAAGAAACTTAAAAAATTAAAAAAAGAAAATTACTTCGCAAAAAAACATCAAATAATATTTTTTAAAATTTTTGTTTCTGTAAAGACAGGTGAGCTCAGGTTTTAATTATAATTAGGTATTATACTTTTTTGATTTGTTATATATGGTTTGAATTGAGAAAAGTGTGAAATAAAATTTTATTTTTTCTAAAAGTTTTACGACATTCTGGTTCTTTTTTGCTAGTTTCATATAACCCATTTATTACAATCCTCAAAGAACTTTTAATGCCAATTTTTTTTTAAAGTACCATTTTTTTAAAGTTCCGTTTTACGAAAGTGTTAGTTTTAATTTAGTACCTTTTTTATCACTTTATTTTACATTTTCAAATCTGTTCACTCAGTATGAAATGTCCTCTATGCTTTTCTCTCCAATATATTTTTTGTTTATATATTGTAGTTTACATTTTGATTTTTTTTCTTACATATTTCGTTACCATTGCTATTTCTTCGACAATACATTGTTTTCATCCAAATGATCATAAAAAGCTTAAATGATATGAGTTTTCAAATAATGATAATATCAATGATTATATAGTGTATAATATTGATGATGTTGACACGATCTTCAACAAAACAAAATTATAAAAAAAATATTGAAACTTTTTGAATTTTAACAATTTCTCAATGATTGTTAAAAACACTTGAAATTTCAAAACTATGAAGATCATTTATTTATAATGTCGATTTAAATATAAAATTTTCTTTATTCCTAATGGTTATGAAGATATCATTTTAAGAAGCTAATCTGAAGTGTAGTAAAAATTATTTTTTTTTGTATGTTTAAATCACTATAAATATCATGATTTCTATTTTAAGTATTTAATTATAGGTTTCAAAAAATTATTTGAAGATTTTTTTTCTGTTGTGGTCATTATAATTCAATATCACTCAGCCAGTGGTCAAGTGATACTTAAGCAGTGATATTTGAAATTATTTAATGTCAAAATTCTGAGATATTATTTATAATCAATGTTATATTTAGTTTATGACAATGAATGAAATTTTAAAGCACTTGTCATTTGAACTTATGTTGGATTTTTGATAAATCATTGAACAAGTTTGTGAATGAAAAAAAAACTGAATTAGATTCCAAGAAATTTTAACAACAATTAAAACTATTTGACACAATTTCCCACAACTTCTCCTGCAAAACCTTCCCTTTAAATTTTTGTTTTTATACCCACCATATACTCTCACTTTGTTATTTCGTGTGTAATGCATCGAAATATTGGTCTAGGACACAAAAGTAAATGTTATTGATGATTGATCGAATTTAAGACAGTCAAGCGATGTCCGTGTGTCCGTTCGCCTGACTGTTCGTCCGTCTGTCTATTGGGGGACAAATTTCCCTTCGCGAAAAAATTTCATCCCAATTTTAAAAAAGGCCTGGCTAAAAAAATGTATTTTCCTGATTGACTTGGTCCAAGTGCAGGTCGATGAACTCCAAATTAGAGATGGGCACATGAGCAGATCAGAGCGTGATTCACGTGATTCACGCGTGATCACGCGTGAGTGTGACTGAATTCAATTTTACTCACGTGATTGTGAGTGAGTGTGAGTGGGGAAAAAAAATTGCGTAAGTGAGTGTGCGTGAGTAAGATTTTTGCGTGAGTGAGTGTGCGTGAGTCGATTTTTATGCGTGAGTTTGCGTGATTTATTTGCTCTTCATATTTCCTTTCGAACCGACAAAAGCAACAAAAAATTGTAAAATTTGGCTAAAAAAGCAAAAAAAAAAAAAAATGTAAAATTTCGCTGAACTTTAAATTTTGCTAAAAAAATATGAAAGATTTTTAAAATTTAAGGCCCTTACCACAAGAAAACAAAAAGTCTATTTTAACAAAAGTTTTATTTTAAATTTCAAATTTTCAATACATTTTTAGAAAGTTGATTTTAAAAACAAAAACAATTTGTATGGAATTAAAATTAAAAGCTGCTTTAAAATATATTTTATTTTTCTATGGTAAGGCTGTTAGTTTTTGAAATTTTTATAAATAAGAGTTTCGTGAGTGTGAGTCAACGTGAGTGTAAGTGAAGCTTGCGTGAGTGCACGTGAGTGTGAGTTGTATTAAATTTACTCACGTGATTTTGAGTGAGTGTGAGTAGAAAAAATATGGTCGTGAGTGAGTGTGCGTGATTAAAAAAATCCTGTCGTGAGCGTGAGTGAGTGTGAGTCAAAAATCACTTACGCGCCCATCTCTACTCCAAATGGCAAAAAAATATTTTATATATTGAACAAATATGTATGAGAAATTCCATGTCAAATCGGACAATTTCAAATTTTTTTTTTTTTTAAATTTTTCAAATTTTTCTACAGTTTTTAGTACCCGTCAAAACTCTTTCTTTGTAAAGTTTTAGATTTTTTTATGACCCGTTCAAAAGATATTGCATTTTTTAAAATTGGTAGTTTTTTGCTTAACTCAAACTTCTTTTAATCATAACTTCTTCAAAAAAGGTTTAAATTCCAATTTTTTTTTTAAATTTATGTTTTTTACGTACTTTAAAAAAAATCCTTTTTGAAAAAATTTTATTATAATTTTCTAATCTTAAAATCATTTCTACTGCTCGAATTCGTTCAATTGCAAGACCAACTCCCCTTAATTTTTACGTCTCAAAATTTTTTCAAAACATACTAATACCCTATTTCCAATTTCTAATGCTCTAACCGATCTAACTGCCCTAAGAGTGCCCCTACAGCATCCAAATGTATGACTGACCTACAATATTTTTTTTATCCCAAAAATTTTTTCTGAACACACCTACCCTCTATCTTTAACTCTTAAGGCGGTCCCCATGTAATTAATTTTATATTTTCCAATGGTGCATCCTAGAGGGGTCATAAGTGGGACCGACCCCCATTTATTTTTACCCTCAAACATTTTTTCAAAACATACCTATGACCCATCTCCACTCCCTAAGTGACCAAATTAAAAAAAAAAAAAATTTTTTGAATGGAAGCCCACTTTGGAAGTGGAGATGTGCCATAGGTATGTTATTCAAAAATGTTGGAGAGTAAAAATAAATAGGGGTCGGTCTCACTTATGACCCCTCTAGGACGCATTTTTGGACCGGTAAAAGCTGATTAAATAAAACAAATTTATAAAAAGAGAAATCAGAGAAAATGCTTGGACTAATAACATATTATAGGTCGGTCATACATTTTACAGCTCTAGGGGCACCCTTAGGGCAGTTAGAGCAGTTGAAGCAAATCTTAAAAAATGTCCCTTAGAAATTGGAGATAGAGTATTAGTTTGTTCTGAGAAAATGTTGAGGCGTATTAATTAAGGTGGTCAAACTTGCAATTGACCCCTCCACAACACACCATTGGAGCAGTAGAAATCATTTTAAGATTGGAAAAGTGCAATAACGTTTTTTCAAAAAATTTTAAAAATGGTAAAAAAATTTTAAGAATCGTACACACAAAAAATTATTGGCTAAAAATTTTCAATTAAATCTATTGATCAACAAAATTTAAATGAGTCAATCAATGTTTTGATTAAAATTTTTGTTATTTTCTTTGTCTGTTAAATAACAAATTTTCATTTATTTGAATAGATCAATTAGAAAATATACAAAATAATCGGAGTTAATTTTTTTTATTGTTGGAAATATAATGGAAAGCAAAGAAGATGAAATTTGTGATAATATTTTCATAAGCTTACAATTCATTTGTTAAATCAATCATTATTTTGATTGACTATAAATAAAAAATTGATCAAATTTTTGATCAAAATCGAAAAAATGTTTGATTAAAAAAATGTTCAATCAATCACCTACAATTTGATGATTGATTTAACAATTTGTTTAATTGGAGGAATTTCAATCAAAAAATTGATTGAGTCCGCGCTTGTGTTGATTGAAATTCGCTTCAATTTTTTTCTTTGTAGGTCTTGCGATACATCATATTTATTAGTTTTGATGAGCTGAACACAAATATCCAAAAAAAATTAAAATCGGTTTAAAGGTTTTCGAATTATTGCTATTTGAAATTTTTAGACTTGTCTCGATATGGGTTCAGCGGTTTTAAAAGTTATGAACGTAAATATAAAAAAAAAACCTGGAATATTTTGATATATTCAAAATAACCTTAAAATAAATAATGCTTTAATGCAGCTGCCGGTTGGCATAGGTTTGTTTATTTTTAAGTAGAAAAGTTAAATTCTACAAGTAGAAAAGTTAAATTCGACTTGGCTAAATCTATGAATACCCTCCACAATGCCCTTGTAAATTTTCTAACGTGAAAAAAATAACATTTTTGATTAGAAATATTTGACTTTGTGTATAAAACTTTTTTTTAAGCAGTTTTTGAAAAAAAAAATAATTTACTAAATTGTTTTTTGAGTGTAAAATTTTTTTTTAGTGTATTTTTTTTTTGGGTAAAAATACTTTTGTGTGACAAAAAAAAGTTGTAAAATATTTTTGTGACTGACCAATGTTTTTAAAACATTTTTAACGGGTTTTCAACATGTGAATTTAAGGTGAAACTAATCTGAAATTCACGGTTTTGCTAATAACTTTTGAAAAGTCTAAATTTTTTTCACCAAAAAAAGAGAAAAAATTTCAGAATCTAAGATAACTTTCGTAGAGAAAACTACTTTTTCTGAAAAATAAATTTGCCCTAATTAAAAATTTTATAGAAATGTTTTCTGCATAAGAAATAACAGATTCTAAAACATTTTTTGGATAGAAAAGGTCTGGGATTTTGAAAAATTTTTCCAAAAGAAAAGATAACAGATTCTGAGTCATTTTTCGTATAGAAAATGTCTCAGATTCTAAGAAATTTTTCGTATAAAAACAGTCTCAGATCCTGAGACATTATTCGTATACAAAAAGTCTCAAATTCTGAGAAATTTTTCGTATAGAAAGTCTCAGATTCTGAGACATTTTTTGTACAGAAAAATTCTCAGATTCTGAGACATTTTTCGTACAGAAAAATTCTTATATTCTGAAAAATTTTTTGTAAAGAAAAAGTTTTAGATTCTGCCGAGAATGCCAAACCTTAAAATCGTCTCTCTTATATACACTCAAAATATTTTGTAAGTTAAGTCAACTGAAAAAACGTTTAAAATAATCGTTTTTCCTTTTAAAAAACGGACTACTTATATTTCATTTAAAACAACATACTATTTCAGTTATTTTAAAACGTTATTAAATAACTAGATATTCCGTAAAAACAAATGATATTTCCGTTATTTTAACTGTTTACAATTTTTTATTTTGTGGAGTAAAAATATTTTTTTTTGAAAAACAAACTACAAAATCCGTACTTCTGTAAAATTATACGGTATAATCAGTCGAAAATAATTTAACTGATAAAAATATTTTTCCGTAAAGTTTGTAGTTCATCTTTTAACGACTGTTTAAATCGTTCAATATTTTAGGTTCCTTGAAAAACAAACGATAAAACGTTTAAAACGACTTTAACTAAAAACTTTTTGAATAACCGTAAAATAGTTACTGTAAAACTTTTCTGGGTGTAAATTTTAAGTTTCAGCCAAATCGGTTCATAAGGGTTGAGATACTTCTCTTGTGAGACATTTTTTGTAAATAGAATGTTTCAGGCTCTGGGACTGAGACTTTGAGTCATTTGATCTCCAAATAATCCATTATAGCCGATTTTTTCCTCTATACACTAAACTGTAAAATGTTTCCTATTTCTCCAATAGTCTTACTAAAATTATTTCGAATTCCAACCTGTCCATTTACAATCTATCTAAGGTATTTCTTAATGATTTTAATGATAATTTTATTTTACATAAATTTTCATTACTATTTTATTTTCTGTTGATACACTTAACTAGATTACAAAAAGGTTACACATTTTGTTACCTGTTGCTATAATTTTAATCATTTCAAATTAGAAAATCAGAGAAAAAAAAACAATTTCATTAACATTTTATACCAGTTTGGTGTTTCAACAATAACGCTACTGATTTTCATAGCCTACATTTAAATCATAAAATTTACATAATTTTTTTTTTCTTTTTTCAAATTTTGTAAATTTGTTTTGTTGTTAATATTACAACAAAAAAGCACTATAATAAACGAGTGAACAGATTTTTTAATGGGATTTATTAAAACAAGTTGAATTCATATTTTACGCTCATTTTCAAACATAATAAGATTAAAATTGTTTTTAATAAAAAATAAAATTAAATTAACATACATTAAGATAACAGAAGCTTAATATAAATAATAAATGGTTTTACAAAAAGTATATTTATAAATTTTTTAAAAAAAAAGGTAAAACTTTTTTGTGTAACTTTTGGTGGATGATAATTTTGATTTTCTACTACAAAAAAAAACTGGGTTAGATTGAAACAATTTGATATGCATGATTTAATTGAGTATGTGTGATATTTGGGATGGTTAATTAGATAAAAAAAAAATGGAAATTATGGACAAAAATGTGGAGGATTGTTTAAACTAAAGTGCATGTGCACTAGACTGGAGCAACTTTTGGAGGAAAAGAAAACAGAAACAACAAAAAAAATTTTACAGACCAAAAAAAAAACAAATTTACCGTAAAACCACTTTTTCAGTAATTTTAGAATATTAACTAATATTTTTAGCTAAAAAAATATTTTTATTTCACTTTATTCGGAACTTTTCGATTTTCAAGTCAAAAAACGAATCCAAGGACATTGCCCTACAGGCCAAGGACATTGCCCTACAGGTCAACTATTTTTATACCCTCCAACTACAGTATGGGGGTATACTCACTTTGTCATTCCGTGTGTAACGCATCGAAATATCGGTCGGGGAACCCATAAAGTATATATATTATTGATCAGTGATCGATTCTAAGACATTTTAGCGATGTCCGTCCGTCCGTCCGTCCGTCTGTAGTTAACACGATGCAGTCCAAAATAAAAGAGCTTGGAACCTTAAGTTGGGCACAAATATGTCTTATGTTCCTAGGCAGGTTAAGTTCGGAAATTGACCAAATCGGACAAGGGGGAAAAAAGTTCCCCCTTGAAGAACTAAACCAACCTCTAAAAAAATACACGTTTTTACATGTTTTTTTGTATTTTTGTTAAATAAATGAAACATTTGGTATATTTATCTCGATGGGAAGGTGCTCTCAACGTGCCCCCACTGACCCTATCAACTTCGGCCCCCCCCCCCCCAAAAAAAAGAAACGCCCCAGTCAATTTTTTTTTTTTTACATTTTGGAGGGTATAAAAGATTCGGCACAGCCGAATTTAACACTCTCACTTGTTATACCCTCCAACTACAGTATGGGGGTATACTCACTTTGTCATTCCGTGTGTAACGCATCGAAATATCGGTCGGGGACCCCATAAAGTATATATATTATTGATCAGTGATCGATTCTAAGACATTTTAGCGATGTCCGTCCGTCCGTCCGTCCGTCTGTCCGTCCGTCCGTCCGTCCGTCCGTCCGTCTGTAGTTAACACGATGCAGTCCAAAATAAAATAGCTAGACCCTTCAAGTTTGGCACAAGTATGTCTTATGTTCCTAGGCAGGTTAAGTTCGGAAATTGGCCAAATCGGACCAGGGGGAAAAAAGTTCCCCCTTGAAGAACTAAACCAACCTCTAAAAAAATACACTTTTTTACATGTTTTTTTTGTATTTTTGTTAATTAAACGAAACATTTGGTATATTTATCGCGATGGGAAGGTGCTCTCAACGTCCCCCACTGACCCTATCAACCCCCCCCCCCCCCAAAAAAAAAAAAGAAACGCCCCTGACAAATTTTTGTTTTTAATTTTTTTTACATTTTGGAGGGTATAATAGATTCGGCACAGCCGAATTTAACACTCTCACTTGTTTGTGTTAATATTGACTTCATTAAAAAAAAAAATATTCTACTATAACAAGTAGAAAAGTTAAATTCGACTTGGTCGATTCTATGAATTCCATCCACAATGCCCATTTTAAGTGATAGTAAGTTTTCTAACTTGAAAAAATAACATTTTTGATTAGAATATTTTTTTACGTGTAAAAAAATTTTCTAGTAAATTTTGAAAAAAATTATTTATTAAATTTTTTTTTGAGTGTATTTTTTTTTTTTAAGTGTAAAATTTTTTTCGAGTGTGTTTTTTTTTAGTGTAAAATTATTTTTGAGTGACCAAAATACGTTGTAAAATATTTTTGTGCTTTACCAATGTTTTTAAAACATGTTTAACTGCTTTTCAACACGTGAATTTGAAGTGAAACTAATCTGAAATTCACGGTTTTGCTAAAAACTTTTGAACCACTGGACCGATTAGGCTGAAATTTAATGTAAACCAGCCCACGGGAACGATATATACATATGCTAAGCTTTAGCATTCTCAGAATTGCCTTTCGAGAGTTAGCGTGTTTTTTTATCTCGTAAATTCACGAAAAACCCTTGCCGACATTCAGTCTTTTGCTCATAAGTTTTAAATCACTGGAGCGATTTCGCTGGATTGCAATACCAACCTGACCAGGTAAATGCCCAACATATATGCCAAACTTCAGGAGCCTCTGTAAAGTCTTTCAAAAGTTAGCGTGTTTTAAACAGACAGACGGACATACGGACGGACATCGCTAGATCGTCTTAAAATCGATCGAGGATCATGAATATTAGACTGCCCAGAAAAAAAGCGAAGTTTTTATTTTCTTGGGGGATACCTGCAAATTTTGTTCCTTTTTGTGCAAAAAAATTTCGGTTTTTTTTTGGGATTTTTAAAATAATATCTAGAGGTCGCGATCTCGCGTTTTATAACGATTTATTTTTTTTGAGTTTTTTATTATTTTAAATTGTTAAATATGATTAATATGATAAAATATTAATAATTTCAGACAAAAAAAAATTAAATTAAAAATTAAATATCGCTCATTCCATGAGATGTCTCCCAGCATCTAATCAAATGTTCCTTAATTTATTTGAAATTTTGCACACATGAACACTATGAAGCTATTAAAATAAATCAGTTGTTAGTTCCGAGAAAATCCGTGAATTCGCGAATATATTCGCGTTCGCGAATTCGTGGATTTTCGCGAAACTAAAAACGAATTTATTTTAATTGCTCCATAGTGTACCTGTGTGCGAAATTTCAAATAAATTAAAGATCATTTGATTAGATGCTGGGAGACATCTCATGGAATGAGCGATATTTAATTTTTAATTTAATTTTTTTTTTTGTCTGAAATTATTAATATTTTATCATATTAATCATATTTAACACTTTAAAATAATAAAAAACTCAAAAAAATAAATCGTTATAAAACGCGAGATCGCGACCTCTAGATATTATTTTAAAAATCCCAAAAAAAAACCGAAATTTTTTTGCACAAAAAGGAACAAAATTCGCAGGTATCCCCCAAGAAAATAACAACTTTGTTTTTTTCTGGGCAGTCTAATGAATATATATACTTTATGGGGTCCTAGACCAATATTTCGAGGTGTTACAAACGGAATGACAAACTTATATGTACCCTCTATCACTAGAGTGGGGGTATAATAATATTTTTAGCAAATTTTTTTTTTCACTTTGTTCGGAACTTTCGAAGTTTCAAGTCAAAAAAGGAACTCAAAGACGATAGCTACAGGTCCAATATTTTTTTTTAGTTAATATTGACCTTAAAGTGCAACTCTTAAGACCCCGACGATTTTGAAATACCTCAAAAACTGTTTCTTGCAGGAAAATTCAGGACAGATTTTCATACACAAAAAAAATTTGAAACGAATTTCAATCATCAAAAACGCGGATTCAATAAATTTTTTGATTGAAATTCCTCCAATCAAAAAAATTGTTATACCAATCATCAAATTGTAGGTGATTGATTGAAAATTTTTTCAATCAAACATTTTTTCGATTTTGATCAAAAATTTGATAAATTTTTTGTTTAAAGTCAATCAAAATAATGATTGATTTAACAAATGAATTGTAATTTAATGACAAAATTATCAAAAAATTCATCTATTTTGCTTTCCAATATGTTGCCAACAATAAAAAAGTAAAGCCCGATTATTTTGTATATTTTTGAATTAATCTATTCAAATAAATTAAAGCGAAAAAAAATCTGGTATGTTGGAAATTTGTAACAAAAAATAACAAAATATTTTAATCAAAACATTGATTGACTCATTTAAATTTTGTTGATCAATAGATTTAATTGAAAATTTTTAGCCAATAATTTTTTGTGTGTAATTAAGCTTTTTCTGATAGCAAAAAGTTCCATATTTTTAAATAACTTTCCAATAGAAAAAATATCAGAAAGTTTTCTGAGACATTTTCTTAAGGAAAGTTTTAAAGATTCTGTCACATTTTCCCAATACAAAAATTCAGAGGTTCTGAGATATTCTGCCATAGAAAAGCTTTTAGCATTTGTGAAATTATAGTTACAGAAAAATTTTTAGCTGAATATGAAAATCGGACCAGTAGTTTCGAGTTATCGAAAACTACGATCGGAGAGCTTTCGGGTATTGGGCACGAATGTTCCTCGGGTCAATGCCGAGAATATTGCTTTTTAACTTTTTTCATAGCGGCAATATTTACCAAGATTTACGCGATTGGAAAAGTGCTATTTTTCTAGAGTTGCCAAGTTTTTAAAAAATCTTTTTTTTTCCGGGGAAACATTTTTTTTGCAGATTCTGAAAGAGCAAAAAAGTTTGGTCGTATAGGTCTCCGAGCCAAATTGGGCCAATATTTCCCGAGTTATTCATGAAAAACTAAAATGGGGAAACCCTGGCAGAATTCGAAATTTACCTTTCGTGGAAAATTCCCGGTCGTAGAGCCCCGGGTCCAAAGTCGAATTTTTAGTGTGGACCTTGACATATTTTTTGGTTCCGGTCCAGAGCTTTTTCATCCAATATTTTCGGAGTTACAAGGGTCCAAAATCAAAATTCTGAAAATGAAAAACTATTTTTTTAATTTTCTGAGGAAACTACAAGTCACCCTTTCATGTAGAAAAATTCTGAGATACTGACAAGGGAAGTCTTGTCAAACGCGGATCTTTATGGAATTGGTTTTATTTTGTAGGGCAGAAAAAATAAAGGGACACGTATTTTTTTTTAGCGGCCCAAATTCATATTAAGGGGGTAAAAAGGACGCGGGAAGACAAGGCCATTTTTCAGTTTTTTTTCATTGATCTCCTATATTATGCAAAGAAACCTAGTCATGTTACATACCAAATGAAAGGTCTTTAGAAAACCTATCTACGTGTCCTAAGAACGTGTCCAAACATGCACAACTTTTCGTCATATTGAGTAAAATACCAAAATTTTAGGACAGTTTTGTTAATAAGTCGAAAAAAATTAACTTCTTTGGCCCGTTGTTAGCACCACGAGATAGGTATTTCGAATAACTTTAATCTGATACCACACATGCCTACATTAATTTTGTTTAAATAGGCGTAAATCGTAAAAAACTGAAAAAGGTCAATTTCCCCCATACAAATCGACCCCCCTAAAAATGAGTTTGGGCCGCTAAAAAAAATACGTGTCGAATTTATTTTCGTTCTTAACAACATATCCAAATTTCATGAAGATGGGAGGGTGACACCAGGGATACTTCCCTTGTGAGACATTTTTCGCACCGAAAAATTTCTAAATTTAGAGACATCATTCGAATAGAAAACTCCTCAGGTTCTAAGTTTTCTTTCCAATTGAAAAATTAGCAGAGTCTAAAAACTTTTTGAATAGAAAAATACACTGATTCTGAAATATATTTTTCTGCAAAAAAAGTCTATTCTGAAACACTTTCTCTATAGAGATCTATCAGTGATTAGCAAAATTTTCCACCTTAATGCTTTTTACAAATTTTAAGGCAATTTCCCATTATCTGAGACATTTTTCCAATTTTTCCATTTTTGCGTTAGAAAAATTCTAAGATCCTAAAACATTTTCTGAGATATTTTTCTTATAGAAATATAATCAGGTTCTGACACATTTTCCTACAGAATTAATATCAGTTTCTTAGACATAACTCCTATAGAAAAAGTATTCGAGAAAGATTCTGAGAATTTTTTTATATAGAAAAATTATCTAATGTTGAGGCATTTTTCATATAGAAAAATTTTGAGTAATTTTTCTATACAAAAATTTTCAGATTCTAACAACTTTTTTCTACGGAAAAATTTAAAAATTTTTCCTTCACTGACTTTTCCTTTGAAAAAAGTATATTTTTCTGAAACACTTTTTATATTCTGAGAACTTGTTTCTATAAAAAAAGTCTCAGATTCTAATATATTTTTGTAAAAGAAAATCAGCCAATTTTCCAAATGAAAATTATTAGATTTTTCCTATTAAAAAGTTTTCAGATTTTTCCTATAGAAAAATTATCAGATTTTTCCTATAGAAAAATTATCTGATTTTTTCTATAGAAAAATTGTCAGATTTTTCCTATAGAAAAATTATCTGATTTTTCCTATAGAAAAATTATCAGATTTTTCCTATAGAAAAATTCTCAGACATTTCAAATGGAAAAATTGTCAGTCTTTTGTTATTGAGTTTTGCTATAGACAAATTCAAAGATTCCGAGAAATATTTTTGTGATTTTTAGGAATTTGTGTGATTCTTAGGAATTTGTGTGATTCTTAGGAATTTGTCTAAGAAAAATGTTTAGAAAAATACTTACTTCACTCCTTATATTTTTTTTTAGAAAGAAAAATTAGCCGATTTTTTCGAAAAAAAAATAAACGAAAAAGATTGCAGATTTTTCCTATAGAAAAATTTATGATTGCAAGACTTTTTCTATAGAAAATTTGTAAGATTTCGAGTCGTTTTTCTTATAGACCTCTAAGTTTTTCCCGCCTCTGTTTTGGTCAAACACCAATATTTCGAAAAGTTACAAACATCAGCTCAAACTCATTATACCCTGTATCACAGAGAGGTGTAGGGTATAAATATGAAATTGCGATAAAATACTTAAACATTTTAAAAAAGGTGTTAGAATGCGATATTTAAAATTCTTAACTCACCGAAATAATTTGTTCCCAAAAACTATCTGTCAATTAGTTTAAATCGAAAAATGTTTTGAAATTGTTTCTCAGCAATTGGCAAAACGCAAAATATGACTTTAACGGTTTTTTTGTTTAAAAAGTTCAAAGTGTATTTTCTTTGTGAAATTTTAAAGGCTTTAATTTTTAAACTTGGCCTGTTATAACCAACAAAAAAAGCATACAAACTGCAATATATGACAATATGATATGTTGGCTAAAAAAATAGATGTGATGTGATATAAAACAAGATGGCATACGATAATGCGTTTGAACAGTAAAATGTATAGACAAGAAAGAAATAAAAAAAAAAACAAAAACTACTTAACAAAATTGACCTTAAAACTAAAGAAACATTTGAACGAAAGAATTAAATAGGAAAAAAATAATACAACAAGGTATAATTTTTTTCATAAAAATTGAACACAGAGAAAAATTATGAGGAATTAAAGCTTAAAACAATTTTGTTATAGAGTAAACAATTTGTTTAATTGTATCAACAAATTGTTTTGTTGATATGACTCACCAACCAAAATATGACAGTAAGCCCGCTTTGTCATTCCGTGCGTAACGCATCACACTTCTTAATAGGTTTTAAAATATTCCAGCGATGTTCTTCTCTCCGTTTGACACAAATATGTTTTTCTAGCAGGCCTGCTCAGTATTTTGTTACCAGTTATATTACCGTCCGACACAGTTTTGTACACATGGACCAGATCAACAAATTCTGAAAATAGTGCCGAAAATAAAATACACGTGTCTCCCAGTTTTTCTAGATCAATTCAACTTTATTTTTGGCCACACCCTCAGAATTTTTTGGTCCGGTTCATGTGTACAGCCAAAATTTGAAATTTGTCGGCCGATGTATTAAATGGTAAAGCATTTTTGGATTTGAACAATAGTCCGCATTTTTGGAATTCATGTTTTTATTTTTTTTCTGGAGGATCCTAGATTAAGAATATTTTTTTCCCCTTCTTAGCACTCTTAGACTTTCTCAAAAGCTGTTCTTAGAATGTTTTGTTCAGCTGGAGGATCCTATTTAAAAAAATTGTTTCATTTAATTAATTTATTAATTAATTTATTATTAAATTTTAATTTAATTAAATTTTAATTTAACTTTAATTGTTTCATTATTTCGTACAAAAGTACGCATTTTACCCTCTATGAATCGAAATTTTCCAAAAAGTATCTGTCAGAATCTTTTGTTCCAAATCAACATCATATTTCTAGAACCATGCTTTCAGGATGTAGAAAAAGTACCTTGACAATTTTTTCGAAATTTATAAAAAGTACCAAAGTAAACAAGTTTTTTCTTCTTAGAATCGGAATTTCAAAAAAGTGTTTTTTTCAGAAAGTTTTTTTAACCTACATTCAAAATATCCACTTCTTATGACCAACATTTCGAAAAAAGTACCAAAGCACTTTTTCTTCTTCTTATTCCCACTAGAGCATAGGGCCTCAAAAGTACACTCTTTTATATCATTTTAATCGAAACTTCTAAAATGTACCTTGTCAGCATGTTTTCTTTTCAATTGAATTGAAAATTTCATGTTTCAGTACCATTTCTTGTTTCTATTGTATCAAGAGATAATAAAGTACCAAAATACAATTTTTTCGGGAAATAGCAAAAGTAAAAAAAAACACACTTTTGCTCCCTTTGCTCCTTTGAATAAAAATTTCCAAAAGGTTCTTTTTCCGAATGTTTTTATTTTCTTTGTTCAAAATATCAATTTTTTATGACCATCAATTCACAGAAAAACTTTGAAATGAATTTAATTCAACAAAAACGCGGATTCAATCAATTTTGTGATTGAAATTCCTCCAATTAAAAAAATTGTTATACCAATCATCAAATTGTATGTAATTGATTAAAATTTTTTTCAATCAAACATTTTTTCGACATTGATAAAAAATTTGATCTATTTTTTATTAATAGTCAACCAAAATAATGATTGCTTTAACAAATGAATTGTAAGCTTATGAGAAAATTATGAAAAAATTCATCTTTTTGCTTTCCAATATGTTGCCAACAATAAAAAAAAGTAAAACCTAATTATTTTGTATATTTTTGAATTAATCTGGTATGTTGAAAATTTGTAATTCGACAGTTAAAGAAAATAACAAAAAATTTAATCGAAACATTGATTGACTTATTAAAATTTTGTTGATCAATAGATTTATTTGAAAATTTTTAGCCAATATTTTTTTGTGTGATCAGGAAGTCGAAAAAGTACTAAAGTACACATTTATGCTCTTTGAAATTTCCACAATACAATTTTTACGTTGTTTACAACATAAAAAACTGAGTTTTCAAAAAGTACTTTTATACAATGTTCATTTTGCTTGAGGAAGCTACATTTCAAAATTTCTAGTTAAAAATATCTAGTTTTTATGACCAATATTGCAGGGGATCGAAAAAGTACCATAGTACATATTGTTTACTTTCTTAGAATCAACACTTTCTAAAAAGTATCTTTTCCTGAATGTTTCTTCTAATGGATTGTGCAATATTCTAAGTTTCAAGTTTTTACGACGATTATTTCAGGAAATAAAAAAGTACCAAAGTACATTTATTTAACCCAATTTACCTAATTCAAATCGGATTTTCAACACTTTCTACAAACTATCTTTTCCAGAATGTTTTTTCCACTGCCATATTCAATATTTCAAATAAAAAAGTACCAAATAAAAAAGTACCAAAGTACATTTTTTAACCCAATTTACCTAATTTAAATCGGATTTTCTAAAAAGTCCTTTTTTCGGTATTTTATGCTTTTTTTGTGATACATTTAAAATTTCAAGTTTCTATTACCAATATTTCAGAAGATAAAAAAGTACCAACGCTTACTTTTTTACCCCTTTTGCTATCAATCGAAGTTTTCAAAAAGTACTTTTTTCATAATGTTTTTATTCCCTCCACTCTAATGACATATAAGTTTGTCATGCCGTTTGTAACACATCGAAATATTGGTCTAGGACCCCATAAAGTATATATATTCATGATCCTCGATCGATTTTAAGACTATATAACTATGTCCGTCCGTCCGTCCGTCCGTCTGTCCGTCTGTCTGTCTCTTGAAAACACGCTAACTTTTGAAAGACTTTACGGGGGCCTCTGAAGTTTGGCATATATGTTGAGCATTTACCTCGTCAGGTTGGTATTGCAATTAGAGTTTTTCTTTTCCCGGAATTTTTCATTTCCCGGGAAAGCGGGATTCATTTTTAAATTTCCCGGGATCCCGGGAATTCCCGCAAATACTAAAACCCAAAATTTTTTGTCACTAATTAGATACGACTAGGTTTCAATCAAAAAAGAATCCAAAAATCTTTAGGAAGTTGGTAAATTTGGATGTGTATAATGGAAAAGTGTGATAGTGGAAAGTACCCTTTATAGTACCTTAAAAAAAATAAAAATAGTTTCGAGAAAAAAGATAAATTTTTGTTACACAGTTTTTATAAAAAAAACGGCCCAAATATGTCAGTCTTTTAAAAGTATTTTTAAGGGAATATGTTATTTCACATCGTTTTATCTGTTTTAATAATTCATCTCAGTTCATTTTTACAATTGGTTCTCAACGCTTTGTCTCTAAAACACAAAGAAACTGATTCAGAGGAATTTCCCAATAATGTCTCTGAAACTAAATGTAACTGTTTCAGAGAAATAAAATAAGAAAATTTACCCCAAAAAATTATTAAAAAAATTTAAAAATTCTGGTTCCTTAAAGAAAAATCCGTTAATTTCAGTCATTCCTTACACAGATTTCATGTCAATTTATCGATTTAAAAAGAATCATGTTCAGAGACATAAATATTTTCTATAGAAACAAATAATTATGCTGCAAATTTTTCTAATGCAGGTCTCCGAAAGAAAATTTTTCAGCTTCTAAAAAAAAGTATCAGGTTCTGATAATTATATCCTATCGAATATTTAGATATTGTGAGACTTTTTTCATTTCGTATGACATTTTTTAGTTAGAAGCAGGGTTGGCAACCGAAACGAATAACGGTATTGGTAACGGTATTGGTATTACATATTTTTTATATCGGTAACGGTAAAGGTAACGGTATTTTCGAGTATTTCGGTAACGATAAACCGTTACCGAAACATCGATACCGGTACGTACCGGTATTATGAATAAAATTTATCAAAAATGTTTACAAGTCACCAAATTGTTAAAAAAACATAAAAATCAAAAATTTATTTCAAAAAATTAAAAAAAAACTGTTAAATTCTGTGCATTTTAAACACATAATTATATAGTTGTATTTAATACCATTAATTAACTCAGAATTTAATTAAAAAATCACGCAATATTGTAATTCAACAAATATATTTTTGATTTTTTACGTGTTTATTAGATCCCAGCAGAAATTTTGCTGAACGTTCAGCAGCTTTTGGAAGGGGAACTTGAGTAAAGGAGCGCATCCAATTGCGCTGAATTCATGCATGATTCCCTAAGGCGATGTCCCACTTTAGAGCGCTAGTTGGATACACAGAAACAGCGCTCTTTAGATGCACTGAAATCACGTGTCTTTAGAGCGCTGATTTAAGCAGAATAAAGATGCTGTAAATTCATGTATCTTTTTAGCGCTGATTTAAGCAGATTAAAGATGCAGTGAATTCATGTATCTTTGTAGAGCTGATTTAAGCAGAATAAAGATGCTGTAAATTCAAAGTTGAAATCAAATAACTAAAATTTAAAAAAATATAACAAAAAAATTCATTCGTTTTACTTTACAAAACTTTATTTATGTGAAACAAAATGAAAAAAAAAAAAAAAATCGGAAGTGAACATCAAAAAAATATCGGAAATTTTCATTTTCAAATTTTTTATGGGATTTTTTTTGGGAACAGCGGTCAAAGATGCTATGATTGAAGCGCTCTTTGCAGCGCTGATTAATGCGCAATAATGATGCAGTCAAATCATGTGTCTTTGTCTAAAACTCATGTTTTTTTATTCAAAAAGTGTTAAAAATATTAAAAAGGAAAGCAAGTGTGAAATTTTATCAAAAGATAATTACACATTATAAGTTTTATATAAAAAATCTTAAAAAAAAATTAAAATTTTTTCCCCTTCCTTTTACTGCATCCCTAAGAGCGCTCTTTGGATGCGCTACGGTATGCTATAAACAGATGCTGTGTCGCCAAAATCTCGATTTATTTCTGCTGGGATGTCTTTGTCCAATCAGGGGAAAAATCTGCCTTTTGAGCCATTTGAAAAATCTGTTGATTTTAGCTGACGCGATTTGTTAAATTTCTGTCTGGATAAACCAGGTAGAGTCTGCAGAAAAATCTGCTGATTTCAGGTAAACAGCCTGAACAGCGAAATTGTATTTTATTTAAGTAAAATATTGTTAAATTCAGATGTTCCGAATCCCCAAATATTGACAGGACATTTCCGGGGAAAGCCGCAGTGCGGATGTGTGGCCTGGTGTTATAAAAAAATTGGCAGGGGGAAAAATAGAACAAAACAAATGAGCTACACAATAATTTTACAGAAAGAAATTTTTCGATTTATTTAAAGCGACAATTTTTTTAGTTATGCTGCTTTAAAACAAAATTTTTTATTTTTTTTTTTAATTTTTTCAAAAGAAAATTTTATTAAAAACAGGACAACTAAATATTTCTTTAAAATTATCAAAATTATTTGATTTATTTTACATTTGAATTTTTTAGTTGTAATCGTTTGAATTAGACAAAAATTAAAAAAAATGAGAAAGTAAAATGTTTGTAGAATTACAAAGTAATCTGCTAAACTTTGAAAAAAAAAAAATTTAATCAGAAAACAATGTCAGTAAAAATACAGAAAAAAATCTGTTATTTTTTAAAACTTAATGACATAGAATTAAGTTAAAGTATTCATTTAAGCAGAAAATTCTGGTATAAGCTTTCCAATTCAAACTGAAAGTTGTTTGACACCACTCCACGCTGACCTGCGTGGATGACACCGCTAACAACACCATCCCCTGACCTGATACGTATTGAATTTCAGGCAAAGCGGTTTAATGGTTCAAAAGTTATTAGCAAAACCGTGAATTTGAGATTAGCTTCGCCTTAAATTCACGTGTTGAAACCTCGTTAAACATGTTTTAAAAACATTGGTAAGTCACAAAAATATATTACAACGTTTTTTTGTCACTCAAAAATATTTTTACACTAAAAAAAAATACACTCGAAAAAAATTTTACACTCCAAAAAATTTTTACACTCAAAAAATTTTAGTAAATTATTTTTTTTTTTTTCAAAAAATTAGTTAAAAAAAGTTTTTTTAAACAAAATAATATATTTCTAATCAAAAATTTAATTTTTTTCACGTTAAAAAATTTATAATCACTTAAAAATGGCATTGTGGAGGGTATTCATAGATTCGGCCAAGTCGAATTTAACTTTTCTACTTGTTTTCCCTGAATTTGAAATATTATATTTTGTGGTCAACATTTTAGCAGATCATAAAAGTGACAAATTATTTAATTTAAGCCAATGAAAAAAAATCTGATAGGTACCTAATGCGGAATTTTTGTTCCGCTTAATGATTATACATTCCAATTTCTAATTTTATAAACCAAAAAATACAATTTCCAAAAAGTACTTTTATTTTAATCGAAGTTTCCAAAAAGTACTTTTTTACAATATTCTTTTTTGCTAAAGGAACCTACATTTCAAAATGTCTAGTTTCTTGCACCATTATTTCCAGAGATAAGAAAGTACCAGATTACACTTTTTCCCCTTTTCGATCCCTTTTAATGGGAATTTCAAAAATGTACTTTTCCGGATGTTTAATGTTTAAAATATAAAGTTTTTATGACCAATATTGCAGAAGATCAGAAAAGTACCAACCCTAGTAAAAAAGTTTTGATATAATGATATATAAATTGATACAATCATGTTAAATTATATATGAGTTTTTATATGTTCAGATCTAAATTTATCTGAGATTTATTGGGGATCCATTTTCTTATCTGAGGTTATACATAAATATATCTGACTTTATGTAATTATATAAATCTATATTAATTTATATAAAATAAGATCACGTTGATTTAATTGGATGTGACCAAAATTCGGATCTAACTATATCATTTTTTATATATGTGTATCTAAAATAATACATTTAGATCAATATCTGATCCAACTCGATACAGCCAATTTTGAGATCAAATTAGATCAAAAAAGTATTTTTTTTTACTCGGGAAAGTACACATATTGTACCATTTGAGAATTGAAAAGTACCTTTTTCCGAATGTTTTTTTCTTTATTCCAATTTATTTCGAATTTTATGGCTAAAATTTAATCTTTTTTGAAAACATGTTGTATTGATAAAATCAAATGTTTGTAATTTCAGTTGTAATTAAATGTTTAATTTTTTGAACAATGAAATTTATTGCATTAAGAAATTGTTCATTTTTTCCTGTGTATTTTTTAAGATTAACTTTATGTTGTTCATTCTTTTTTTGGGTTTTAAAACTTATTTTCGTTTGTATTGAATTTTCTACTTTTTTTTTGTAACTTAAAAAGCATCCTTTAGTAAGCTGAGCAAGATGATATTGGTCTTTTGGCTATTTACTAGTATTAGAGCCACACCTGTTTCATGTTTTTTTTTTTTTGTTAGTAAGTACGTTTACGATGGTGGCACATCGAAACGACATGAATGTCTACGCAATGTTATATGAGTAAATGGCCAAAATAAAAATTGGTAACTAAGATGGCATGATGGTATGAGAAAATGTTCTAGAGGTTATTTTGGGGAGACATTTCACAAACAACCAGAAATGAAAAACGCATTTGAACGCTGATAATGATGAGGAACCTAAAAACCGTTAGAATGCACTAACATTTACACTTGGTTAACTTAAACAAAAAAAATACATAACATACACAACATAAATGATTAACAACAAAAACACTTTTTCCTAATCAGTGGACATTTTTTTGTTGGTAACTTAAAAAAAATATAAAAATCTGTTCACATGTCATGGGAATTCTTTTTAAAAATTTTGGGGGAAAAAAATAAAATTAATTAAAAAATGTGTAGATTTCTAGATGAAATTTAACTAGAGCATCTTTAATTGCCCAAAATAGCCAAATTTTGATTTGTAGAAAAAAGATTCTAAAATATTTTTTCTATACAGAAAAAGTCCTAGATCTTAAGATATTTAAGCAAATTCTAAGACATTTTTCTTTATAGAAAAGGTCTTAGATTCTAAAACATATTTCCTTTTAAAAAATCTCCAATTCTGAGACGTTTTTAATCATAAAAAGGTCTCAAGTATTGAAAAGTTTTTCCTTAGATTTTTTAACATTTTTCCTATATAGAAAAATTCTCCGATTTCCAAATATTTTCTCAATAGAAAAACTAAATTTTTTTCCACAATTCTTATCCATTTTATTCCTTTTTTTATAAAATTTCAAGTGTTTTCTTAATGTCATTGCGTTTTGTATATGTGTCTGTCTTATAACACCCGAGGGATGTTTAGTGTTCAAGTTTGTTTTCTAAGTCTTTCGTTTTTTTTTTTTTTTTTGAGTTTGCGCTTTGTTTTGTCGCATTCAGTCTTGTAAAATGTTTAACACAAAAAATCTACACAATCTCATAACAAACATCTAAAAAAAACCTAATAAAAACTACAACCACTAAAAAAAAAAAAACAAAAATATAAAAACAGAAAAAAGCTTTGACAGTTTGCAACGTGTTCTTTGTTGTTAAAACTAACTTCTGTTGTTGCCATTTTTTGTTGCAGTTGTTTTGTTGTTGTTGATTTTTTTTAAGAGTTGTTATGTTGCAAGTGTTACTATTACAACATCTAATAATGTTGACGGTAAACGTTTGATTTTTTTTTTTGTATTTAGAGATTTTTTGTCAAATGGATTTTTGGTTGACCAATTTTAACAAAGGTGGGGTAATATTTGTAAGACGTTTTCTGTTTTCTTTCTTAATAGATCTTTCCTTATGATATCGTGTTTCCATAAAAATATTATATTGTTTCGCGACGATAATTCCAGTCATAACGATAATAAAACCGTTATTTTTCAAAATTTATCGAAAAACTATCGTTATTCCAGGCAATAACGATATCGTTTCAATATAAAAATGTCATATTGTTTTTGCTATCGAAATTTCCAGTAATGGCGATATCAAAATTGACTGAAATTCAAAAATAGTATCATAATTTTAATTTAAGGTCATATCGAATTCGGGATAATGCAGATGATACTATTTTCGCTAAAACTTATCATTATTTGGTTTATTGGGTTGGGAAAAGTCATAAAACTAGAAATTTGAAAAAAGTGTACTTTCGGTACTTTTTATAAAAAGTTCTTTTGTAAAAAAAAGTACTTTTATAAAAGGTACTTTTTATTAAAGGTACTTTTTATCAAAGGTAATTTTTATAAAAGGTACTTTTTATAAAAGGCACTTTTTATAAAAGGCACTTTTTATAAAAGGTACTTTTTATGCAAGGTACTTTTTTATAAAAGGTACTTTTTATAAAAGGTACTTTTTATAAAAGGTACTTTTTATAAAAGGTACTTTTTATAAAATGTACTTTTTATAAAAGGTACTTTTTATAAAAGGTACTTTTTATAAAAGGTACTTTTTATAAAAGGTGCTTTTTATAAAAGGTACTTTTTATAAAAGGTACTTTTTATAAAAGGTACTTTTTATAAAAGGTACTTTTTATAAAAGGTACTTTTTATAAAAGGTACTTTTTATAAAAGGTACTTTTTATAAAAGGTACTTTTTATTAAAGGTACTTTTTATAAAAGGTACTTTTTATAAAAGGTACTTTTTATAAAAGGTACTTTTTATAAAAGGTACTTTTTATAAAAGGTACTTTTTATAAAAGGTACTTTTTATAAAAGGTACTTTTTATAAAAGGTACTTTTTATAAAAGGTACTTTTTATAAAAGGTACTTTTTATAAAAGGTACTTTTTATAAAAGGTACTTTTTATAAAAGGTACTTTTTATAAAAGGTACTTTTTATAAAAGGTACTTTTTATAAAAGGTACTTTTTATAAAAGGTACTTTTTATAAAAGGTACTTTTTATAAAAGGTACTTTTTATAAAAGGTACTTTTTATAAAAGGTACTTTTTATAAAAGGTACTTTTTATAAAAGGTTTTTTTTTATAAAAGGTACTTTTTATAACAGGTACTTTTTATAAAAAGTACTTTTTATAAAAGGTACTTTTTATAAAAGGTACTTTTTATAAAAGGTACTTTTTATAAAAGGTATTTTTATAAAAGGTACTTTTTATAAAAGGTACTTTTTATAAAAGGTACTTATTATAAAAGGTACTTTTAATAAAAGGTACTTTTTATAAAAGGTACTTTTTATAAAAGGTACTTTTTATAAAAGGTACTTTTTATAAAAGGTACTTTTTATAAAAGGTACTTTTTATAAAAGGTACTTTTTATAAAAGGTACTTTTTATAAAAGTTACTTTTTATAGAAGGTACTTTTTATAAAAGGTACTTTTTATAAAAGGTACTTTTTATAAAAGGTACTTTTTATAAAAGGTACTTTTTATAAAAGGTACTGTTTATAAAAGGTACTTTTTATAAAAGGTACTTTTTATAAAAGGTACTTTTTATAAAAGGTACTTTTTATAAAAGGTACTTTTTATAAAAGGTACTTTTTATAAAAGGTACTTTTTATAAAAGGTACTTTTTATAAAAGGTACTTTTTATAAAAGGTACTTTTTATAAAAGGTACTTTTTATAAAAGGTACTTTTTATAAAAGGTACTTTTTATAAAAGGTACTTTTTATAAAAGATACTTTTTATAAAAGGTCCTTGTTGTAAAAGGTACTTTTTAAAAAAGGTGCTTTTTACAAAAGGTACTTTTTATAAAAAGTACTTTTTATAAAATGTTCTTTTCATAACATAAAATAAAAGGAACTTTTTATAAAAGCTACTTTTTATAAAAGGTACATTTCATAAAAGATACTTTTTGTAAAGGTACTTTTTGTAAAAGGTACTTTTTATAAAAGGTACTTTTTATAAAAGGTACTTTTTATAAAAGATACTTTTTATAAAAGGTACTTTTTATAAATCGTACTTTTTATAAAAGGTACTTTTTATAAAAGGTACTTTTTATAAATGGTACTTTTTATAAAAGGTACATTTTATAAAAGATACTTTTTATAAAAGGTACTTTTTATAAAATGTACTTCTTATAAAAGCTACTTTTTATAAAAGCTCCTTTTTATAAAAGCTCCTTTTTATAAAAGCTACTTTTTATAAAAGGTGCTTTTATAAAAGCTACTTTTTATAAATGGTACTTTTACAAAAAAGTTTACAAAAGGTATTTTTCCAGAATGTTTTTTTCACTGCAGGATTATACATTCCAAAGTTCTAGTTTCTATGCCCATTATTTCAAGAAATAACAAAAAGTACTAAAAGTACACATTTTACCCCTTTGACCCCCCTTAGAATCCAAATTTTCAAAATTAGTTTTTTTCAGCAGAGGTTCCTACATTCAAAATTTCAAGTTTGTAAGACCATTATTTCAGTAAATAAAAAAAATGTATCAAAAGTACACAATTTTACCCATTTTACCCATTTAACCCAGCCTTAGTTAATTTTTTTTTTGGGAGTTGATCCTACATTGTAAATTTCAAGTTTCTAGTACCATTATTTAAGGAAATGTAAAAGGTACAATAAGTACAGTTTTTTACACACTTAGAATCAACATTGGAAAAATTCCTGACTTATTGGATATATATTCCGGAAGTTGAACATACAGTCCGAATTTCAAGTCTCTATGACAATTATTTCAGGAGATATAAAAAGTACCAAAAGTACAGTTTTTTACCCTTTTTACCCCTTAGAATCTTCAATGACAAAAATCCATCCTTAGTGGATCTTTATTCCGGGAGGTCTATGACCATTATTTCAGGAGATATAAAAAGTACCAAAAGTATAGAATCTAAAACTTTTTCTATATAGAAAAAATGTCTCAGAATCTGAGACTTTCTATATAGAAAAATTTTTTCAGAATCTGAGACTTTTTCTATATAGAACAAATGTCTTAGAATCTGAGACTTTTTCTATATAGAAAAAATGTCTCAGAACCTGAGACTTTGTCTATATAGAAAAAATGTCTCAGAACCTGAAACTTTGTCTATATAGAAAAAATTTCTCAGAATCTGAGACTTTTCTATATAGAAAAAATTTCTCAGAATTTAATACTTTTTCTATATAGAAAAAATGTCTTTTAAGCTGAAACTTTTTCCGTATAGAAAAAACGTCTCAGAATCTGAGACATTTTCAGATTTTCAGATTCTGATTTTCAGATTTTCTATATAGAAAAAATGTCTCAGAATCTAAGACTTTTTCTATATAGAAAAAATGTTTCAGAATCTGAGACTTTTTCTATATAAAAAAAATTTCTCAGAATCTGAGACATTTTCTATATAAAAAAAATTTCTCAGAATCTGAGACATTTTCTATTTAAAAAAAATGTCTCAGAATCTGAGACTTTTTCTATATAGAAAAAATGTCTGAGAATCTGAGACTTTTTCTATATAGAAAAAATGTCTCAGAATCTGAGACTTTTTCTATATAGAAAAAATGTCTCAGAATCTGAGACTTTTTCTATATAGCTGAGACTTTTTCTATATAGAAAACATGAATCAGAATCTAAAACTTTTTTATTTTTTTCTATAAGGAAAAATGGCTCAGAATATGAGACTTTTTTCTATTAGAAAAATGTTTCAGAATCTGAGACTTTCTCAGATTCAGAGACATTTTTTTTTATAGAAAAAATTTTTTAGAATCTGAGACTTTTTCTATATAGAAACCTCCATCACTGTAAGGCAGCCTCAGCTGCACTCTTGCTGCGCCTGACGACAGGAGCAGTTGACTTGGTTTTTATCCAAGAGCCCTGGGTTCGGGGTGGCAGGGTTTGCGGATTGAAGACCCCTGGGTTTAAGTTGGTGGTTGCCAACGGTGAGGGCTCACCAAGAGCCTGCATCTTGGCAAAAAATAGCTTAAATATATTCTTTTTATCAACTTTTAGTGATATGGATGTTACAGCGGCTAGCTTAGAGCTTCATGGGAAGTCTATTTGGCTCGCCTCTGCGTATTTTCCTAATCCGGGGTCAATACCCCCGGAGAAGGTTGTCGGTCTAATTCGGGAGTCTAAGTCTAGGGAACACCAGTTAGTAGTGTGTTGTGATGCTAATGCACATCATTCGATATGGGGAAGTACAGACACAAATGATAGAGGCGAATCACTTTTGGAGTTTTTGTTAAGCACTAACCTCTATATTTGTAACAAGGGTGGTGAACCAACTTTCGTTACAAGTACGCGGCAAGAGGTTCTTGACGTAACACTTGTATCAGATACATTGTCTGATAGAATTGATGACTGGAGAGTTTTGGAAGAGCATTCTTTCTCAGATCATCGCTACATTGAGTTTTTACTCAGGGAGCGTGCCCCGGTTGAGACAGTCTCTAGAAATCTGAGGAGAACAAACTGGGTGAAATACAGGGAGACTTTTTCTTTGCTTTTGGATGAAGTACCCTTATCTAAACCACATAGTTTGGCGCAAATTGACTGTCTGGTTGACCATATAACAAATGTTTGTAATAGGTGCCTGGATGCGTCTTGCCCTTCTGCAAAGCCTAGAGGGAAAAAAAAGCCACCTTGGTGGTCAAATGAGTTGCAGACGAGCAGAGATTCCTGCAGAAAGCTCTTTAATAAGGCTAAATTTTCAAGAGCGGACGAGGACTGGTCTGCATACAGGCTGCAACTTAAGAGTTATAAAAAGATGATCAGAAATGCAAAATGTGATTCTTGGAAAAACTTCTGTGGAAACATAGAAGACGTTTCTGAGGCATCCAGGCTGCGCAAGGTTCTGGCTTCTTCTCCTTGCACCCTGGGATACCTGAAAGATCCTAATGGGGTGTGGTCTTCCTCCAGTGGAGAGTCGCTGGATCTCCTTTTAAACACGCATTTTCCGGGCAATTCCATGACGCCGTTTCAAGCTTTGGAACGTTCTGACGCCCAAGCATCTAAAATTGCTTCGGAAATAATAAATATGCCAACATTAATCTGGGCGATAAAAAGCTTCAGGCCCTATAAATCCCCGGGACCTGATGGTATAATCCCGGCTGAGTTGCAGCAAGTGTCGGACTATATAGCCCCGTTGCTGTATAATCTATACACAGCATGCATCAACTGGTCGTACATTCCTTTAAAATGGAGGGATACCAGAGTCGTATTTATCCCGAAGGCTGGGAAAAGTTCCCACACAGCTCCGAAGGATTTCAGACCAATTAGTCTGTCTTCTTTTTTGTTAAAGACAATGGAACGAATGATAGACTCATATTTGCGTAGAGTGATTGACCCGAGGTTGCTTTCGACAAAGCAACATGCATACAGCAAGGGACGATCAACGGAAACAGCTCTTCATGAGCTCGTTGGTACCATCGAGAGATCGCTTTCGGTAAAGGAGTACACTATGGTGGCCTTTCTTGATATTGAGGGGGCTTTTAATAATGTCATCCCAGAATCGATAATATTGGCATTGTCTGGTCTGGGAGTAAAGCGTGAAATCGTTTTAATGGTGGAAAGCCTACTTGCCAGTAGACGTATAACGTCTGAATTGGGAGCGTCCGTCATATCTCGATTTGTCAATAGGGGCACACCACAAGGAGGTGTTCTTTCGCCGCTTCTTTGGAACCTGGCACTGAATTCAATGCTACTATCTCTAGAAGCACGTGGTTGTCATGTTGTCGCATATGCTGACGATGTCGCGATAGCGGTAAAGGGGAAGCATCTGCCAACATTGCGGGACATTCTTCAGGGTTCTCTGAAAGATCTGTCTAAATGGGCAAGAGACTGTGGTCTAGGAGTTAATCCTAGTAAAACAGAGCTTGTTTTATTTACAAGGAAAAATAAGATTCCTGCTTTTGATCCTATTTCTCTGGACGGTACTGAAATCACCTTCTCAGATGGAGCCAAGTATCTTGGAGTATTTCTAGATAGGAAGCTGAATTTCAGGCGTAATATTGAGGAACGGGTGAGAAAAGCAACGATTGCTTTGTATTCCTGTAAAAGGGCCATTGGAAAACGATGGGGTTTTAGCCCTCAAGTCGTTCATTGGATCTATACAGCAGTGGTGCGTCCAATTTTGCTGTATGGAATCATTGTCTGGTGGCCTGCTTTAGAAACAAAATCGAACTGTGTCTTTATCACGAAGGTACAGAGAATGGCGTCAATGTGCATCACTGGTGCTCTTCGTACTACACCTACCGCTGCATTAGAAATCCTCCTTCACCTGATACCCTTGGACATATTGGGTAGGCAGTATGCAGCTGCGTCGGCAATTCGACTTAATAGCACGCTGCAATGGAGGAGCAGCGATTGTGGCCATAGCGCGATCTTGAAAAAGATAACAATACCACAAAATGTGGATTGTGCTCCCTCTTTGAGCCTCTTTGAGCGCCACTTTACCACTATGATACCATCCAGGGAGTCTTGGATGGGGGATACTCCGGGAAGTGGAGCTACCATAAATTTTTACACAGATGGATCGAGGCTGCACGAACAAGTGGGCTTTGGGGTCTATTCGGAAGAGCTTGGATTGAGCCTAGCTCGTAGATTGCCAGATCATTGCAGTGTCTACCAGGCAGAGATGCTGGCAATAAAGGAAGTGGCTGACTGGTTGAGCTGCAATGTCTTGTCTACAACCGCAGTCAACATCTATACTGACAGTCAAGCCGCGGTCAAGTCCCTGGATTCAATGTTTCTGAAAACAAGATCTGCCCTTAACTGCCGCACGTCTTTAAATGAGATGGCCAAGCAGTTTAACATACGACTCATATGGGTCCCAGGGCACAGAGACATTCCAGGGAATTGCAAAGCCGATGAGCTTGCAAGACTAGGAACTACCTTACAGGTTCCAACAGAATTGGAATGTGTTGGTATGCCTCTAGAAACTTGCAAGCAAAACCTACGGCTTTGTTCTGCGACGGAGACTAATCAAAGATGGGCAAATGGATGGACGTGTGAGACAACACGACTGATTTGGCCTTCTCTTAATCAGGGGCGCACAAGTGAGCTGATATCGCTTCCAAGAGGAGAGATTTCAACGGTGGTTTCTATAATTACCGGACACTGTCTTATAGGGAAGCACGCAGAGCGGTTAAATGTGCCGTCGAATGACTTTTGCCGAAGTTGCATGGATGAAGAGGAGTTGGAAACCATCGAACACTTTGTTTGCCATTGCCCGGCACTTTCTGGTCAGCGACTTGCTTCACTGGGATCTAGGGAGCTGTACGATCTTTCAGATTTGTCGGATGTCAAAATTCAACATCTAAGGAGTTTCATAAGAAGCTCAAACTGGTTTAACGACAGGGACTAGTAGGGAAACCTATTACGATCCCGTGGTATCACAATGGACCTCAGAGTCTACGTGTGTTGACGTAAAACGTCAGCAGCCACTTACAACCTAACCTAACCTAACCTATATAGAAAAAATATCTCAGAATCTGAGACTTTTTCTGTATAGAAAAAAATGTTTTTTAATCTGAAACTTTTTCCGTATAGAAAAACGTCTCTGAATCTGAGACTTTTTCTATATAGAAAACATTTCACAGAATCTGAGACTTCTTCTATATAGAACAAATTTCTCTGAATCTGATGGTTTTTTTAATAGAAAAATGTCTCAGATTCTAAGACTTTTTCTTTATAAAAATAAGGTCTGAGTATATCAAACTTTTTTCTTTAGCAAAAGTTTTTGATTTTTAAAAAAATATATTTTTTATATTTTTATTTAACAGCTTTTTTTTTTCCTTTTATGGTTATTTAAATGACTCATTTTATTGATTGTAGTTAAAAAAAATTAAAAACAAACTAACAAAAATCAATTTCTCACCTTAATTAAGCTGTATTTGTAACAGATACAATAACCCAACCAACAAAAAAATTAATATAAAATTGTTTCTTAATTTTAAACAGCTGTGAAAAATCAAAAAACTTTTATGACCTGCTAAATTTGAACTCTTCTTCTTTAGCTTCACTTAAATACAGTCGTTCAACAAAAGAAAATACAACACGTTTCTTTTTTTACACTTCTTCCAAAACTTATTCAATCTTTTAGTCCATACAACATAATTTTTATGTGAATTTTTTATTTATTTTTTTTTGGTGTAAACCATTAATACCTTTATTAAGCTTTTAACATAATGTTATGAATTTAATAGTCAACATTATGCATAAATTCACGAAATTGCACACAATAACCTACAAAACTAACCAAAGTGTAATATAATACAAACTAAAGCTTTGGCGGTAAAATTGGTGTAGAAAAATCAAAAAATCTTCCCAAATCCCAAAATGAAATAAAAAAATAAATCAAAGCATTGTTTGGACAAAATTTTTTTATATACTCCATTGACTTTAAATGAAATTGTAGAAAAAAAAGGTTAACAAACCTGTAAAAATAAACCAAATAATGGTTACAAACAAATCTTTTTAGTTTTTTTATGCCAAAGTATCTAAAGAACTGTTTATATTTATGGTCCATTTGTTATGATATTTAGTGTTTGAAAATCATAATAATAAAAAATTATAAAAAAATAGTAGTAGAAGTAGTGTTAATCATCTAAACAAATAATTATAAAAAATAAAACGTTACAATTACTTGATTTTTAATGCCCTTTGAGAAACTTTAACCCTTAAAAGAACAAAAAAATTATTATTTTTTTTTTTAACGTACTTTTTATAAAAGGTACTTTTTATAAAAGGTACTTTTTATAAAAGATACTTTTTATAAAAGGTACTTTTTATAAAAGGTACTTTTTATAAAAGGTACTTTTTATAAAAGGTACTTTTTATAAAAGGTACTTTTTATAAAAGGTACTTTTTATAAAAGGTACTTTTTATAAAAGGTACTTTTTATAAAAGGTACTTTTTATAAAAGGTACTTTTTATAAAAGGTACTTTTTATAAAAGGTACTTTTTATAAAAGGTACTTTTTATAAAAGGTACTTTTTATAAAAGGTACTTTTTATAAAAAAGGTACTTTTTATAAAAGGTACTTCTTATAAAAGGTACTTTTTATAAAAGGTACTTTTTATAAAAGGTACTTTTTATAAAAGGTGCTTTTTATAAAAGGTGCTTTTTATAAAATGTACTTTTTATAAAATGTACTTTTATAAAAAAAGTTTATAAAAGGTACTTTGTATAAAAGGTACTTTGTATAAAAGGTACTTTGTATAAAAGGTACTTATTATAAAAGGTACTAATTATAAAAGGTACTTTTTATAAAAGGTACTTTTTATAAAAGGTACTTTTTATAAAAGGTACTTTTTATAAAAGGTACTTTTTATAAAAGGTACTTTTTATAAAAGGTACTTTTTATAAAAGGTACTTTTTATAAAAGGTACTTTTTATGAAAGGTACTTTTATTAAAAGGTACTTTTAATAAAAGGTACTTTTTATAAAAGATACTTTTTATAAAAAGTACTTTTTACAAAAGGTACTTTATATAAAAGGTACTTTTTATTAAAGGTACTTTTTACAAAAGTTACTTTTTATAAAATATTTTTTTTATAAAAGGGACTTTTTATAAAGGTACTTTTAATAAAAGGTACTTTTTATAAAATGTAAGATTTTTCTTAAGGCACTTTTTATAAAATGTACGTCTCCTCTAGGAGAGACTCCGTGGGCCCCACAATTTGGGGTTTTACCTTTGATTTGATAAGAAGCCATTTGCCCAAAAATTAGCTTAGAGTCGCTCCTAAGTGACCAAAATCCTTTGTCTGGTTATATTAGAACACTTTTCATTTCAAATCTGCAGCCCCTTTAGTTTTTCTAGCACATTAAAGGGTTAAACTTCATTATTCATACTCTTTATACAAATTCTGTTTCTGTTTACCTCTAGATATTTGTGATGTCACTAATTTCGAGTTGGTTCCCACAATTATTTGCTTTGTATGCTCTAAATTTGTTGTTATTGTTTAGACTAACTATTTGGTTTAAAAATACAAATATCTTTTATTTATACTTAAGTAAATAAGCTTTAGTTATTAGTACTCATATGGAAATTAAGTTAAGGTATTTGTTACATTTAACGTTTTGTATATCAATACATTGCATTGTATTGAGTTTGTTTTGTAGAGAATAACAAACAAAAAAAATGTTAGAAATATACCATTAAATATAGTTTAACTAGAGTGCAGAGCTTAAAAGTATGAATTGATTTTTTTTATTATGGGAGAGAATAATAAAGAGGTTCAACGTCGCACACAAATCTCACAAAATGAACAAAAAACTAACAGCCGTATTCAAAACGAAAAGTTGGCATGAAGTTAACATGTGTTTTATTCATAACAAATTTTAAAACCCTTGCTAAGAAGAAAACAAAATGTTGTTAAATCTTGACTAAAGTCCTCTCAATTAATGTTCTCAATTGAGTAACGTTCTCTTATAACAATTAAATGTTTTTCACAATGCAGCAGTAAGCAGAAGACAGCAATAATAATAAAAATTACTGTATTTACTTATAATTGTAATTAAAAGGGGTATTTTTAGTATTTGCAGCTTGGTGTATGCTATTTTCATATAAAAAAATACAAAATACGGAATTTATTTGTAACTAAAATTAAATACAGTACTTTTTATTTTTGTTGCCTACTATCTGCTGCTTGCTGCTGCATTGTGACGTAACTAAAAGCAATTGATTTTCAAAAACAGGGTTGTTCTTAGCCAACAGATTTTAAAAATCATTATGAATAAACTCCATGCTAACATTTTGCTAAGGAAAAAACACATTCTAGTAAGCAGCTCGTTGTCTGCGATGTATAAGCAACTGCTAACTTTTGCTTATGAATACCGCTGTAAATTTTTATGAACCCATAAATTATATATATTTATGATCAGTGATTGATTCTAAAACATTCTAGCGATATACGTGGGTCCGTTGTACTGTCCGTCTGTATTAAATTAAGACTCCCGAAATTTGGCACAAATATGTCTTATGTTCCTACATACAGAAAACAAATTTGATAATATCCAAATGAAATTCAGTTGATAAAAGTACAATTCGGTTGATGCTTTTGAATATAGGTTGCCACAATTGAATATCGGTAGTCACAACTGAATTTGGTTAATATATGTGTGTTTTTAATTGTTACAACCACAAAATTCGGTTGTCCGAGCCAAATATAGTAGAAGAAACTGAATTTTGAGTTGGTACAACTGAATAATTCGATTGGAAATTTATTTTTCTGTGTGTAGGCAGGTTAAGTAAATGAGCCAAATCGGACCAAGGGGAAAAATTTTTCCCTTAAAGAATTAACAAACCTCTGAAAAACACAATTTTTTTACCCTACACCACTCTGTAGTACAGAGTACTATGAGTTTGTGCTGATGCTTGTAATAGAGATGGGCGCGTGAGTGATTTTTGACTCACACTCACTCACGATCACGACAGGAATTTTTAAACCACGCACACTCATATTTTTCCTACTCACACTCACTCACAATCACGTGAGTAAATTTAATACAATTCACACTCGCGTGCACTCACGCAAGCTTCACTCACACTCACGTTGACTCACACTCACGAAACATTTATACAAAAAAAAAATTCAAAAACTAAAATTTGAAAAATCTTCCAAAATTTTCAGCAAAATTTAAAGTTCAGCGAAATTTATATATTTTTTTTTTGCTTTTTTCGGGACGAAATGAGCCATATTTTACAATTTTTTGTTGCTTTTTTTGGTGCAAAAGGAAATAAGAAAAGAAAATAAATCACGCAAACTCACGCAAACAAATCGACTCACGCACACTCACTCACGAGCACGATACAGGTCACCATTATCAATTGATTTGTATAACATTTTAAACTCTAGCTTCCTTTAGCCCAAGGACGAAGCCTATTTAAATTGGAAAAAATCTATCAATATTTAGATCTAGCCCTCATTCAAACCTCCCTTTATAATTTGTCTCAAATGACCCTAATAATCGTATTATAAAAGACTTATTTTTTTAAATTTGACACATAAATATATTTTGTACTCACAAATCAACACTCCAAATTTTAAAGAAATCTCCCGCTTAAAAGTATTTTTCGCTTAAGTGCGCTCACTTTAATGCTAACGCTTAAATGCATTCCGCGCTTTAACGATTCACTCGTGCACAGGGTGGATCGAAAAATTGTTTTTATCTTAGAGAGGCACAATAGTGAAAGACATCGTTAACCCTTGTTAAACAGTGGCCCAATAAATCTCGAATGGCTGTTGTTGGCTCAATGTCAAAATGGGCTCTTAACGATTCACCGACTATAATTTTCTTACTTGTTAAAAATAGTTTTATCACTGGATATATTTGTAACACAAAAATTCCGTTTTCTGCTTTAACTCTCCCGCTCAAAAGCATTTTTCGCTTAAGTGCGCTCACTTTATTGTTAACTCTTAAATGCATTCCGTGCTTTATCGATTCACTCGTGCACAGGGTGGATCGAAAAATGGTTTTTATCTTAGAGAGGTACAATAGTGAAAGACATCGTTAACCCTTGTTAAACAGGGGCGCAATAAATCTCTAATGGCTGTTGTTGGCTCAAAGTCGAAATTCTCCCATCGGTTTTTAAGTACGTGATGAAATTTCTGAACTAATTTTAAATATAATTTTATCACTGGATATATTTTGTAACACAAAAATACCGTTTTGTGCTTTAACTCTCCCGTATAAAAGCATTTTTCGCCTAAGTGCGCTCACTTTAATGCTAACGCTTATATGCATTCCGCGCTTTAACGATTCACCGAATGTAATTTTCTTACTTGTTAAATATAGTTTTATCACTGGATATATTTGTGACACAAAAATACCGTTTTGTGCTTTAATTCTCTCGCTTAAAAGCATTTTTCGCTTAAGTGCGCTCACTTTAATGTCAACGCTTAAATGCATTTCGTGCTTTAACGATTCACTTGAGCACAGGGTGGATCGAAAAATGGTTTTTATCTTAGAGAGGCAGAATAGTGAAAGACATCGTTATCCCTTGTTAAATCTCCAATGGCTGTTGTAGGGTCAACGTCTAAATGGGTCTTTTTCTCGCATCGGTTTTTAAGTACGTGATGAAATTTTTGAACTAATTTTTAAATTTAATTTTATCACTGGATATATTTTGTAAAACAAAAAAACGGTTTTGGGCTTTAACACTTCCGCATAAAAGCATTTTTCGCTTAAGTGCGCTCAATTTAATGCTAACGCTTAAATGCATTCTGCGCTTTAACGATTCACTCGTGCATGGTTTTTATTTTAGAGAAGAATGGTTTAAAAATGGGTTTTATCTTAGAGAAGTACAATAGTGAGGAACCACAAGAAAATATGTTCCGAAAAAAAAAAAGGTCGACCGAAATCCTTTTTTAATGGAGGAACACAATGCGGTAGTCTAAAAAAATAATAATGAATTCATTATAAACTCTGACTTTAGATATAATTTTATTTTCTTTTTTTATTGTCAAGGTTTTTTTTATATTTTATTTAAATCTTTGCTACTGTTTTTTTAATGTTTTGTGTAGGTTTCTTTATAGTTTGAAATATATAGTTTAAAATAGTAAATAAACCATTAAATAGAAGCTATTATTTTGTTAATATAAAAAAAGTGTTACAATAAAAGAAAACGGAAATAAATTAGAAGGGGATTTTTCTATTGTTGTAATAAGACTTAAGAATAAAGTTGGAAATGAAGGTAAACATTTAAGACTTAAACAGAAAGATAAAATAGAAATAAAGAGATCGTGTAAAAAATAATAACAGACATTTCAGTAATTATTTAAAATTAAACAATTTTCTTTTCAAAAAAAAAAAATATATAATAATCAATCGATGTCATTAATTAAGGATTTATGTCACTTCCTTTGATATGTTAAAAAAAAATAACAACTCTAATAATTTCATATTTGCCCTATTTAACAATCATCATTCAATTTTTATGAAACAGTCTCCAGCTAATTTTTGTTAATTCAACATATTTTTTTTATGAACGATTTAAAAAAAAAAATCTCCTATCCCTGTAAAAACGATCCATCATATTTTATTTGTTAATTGTTGTTTAAATGTTGAAAAAAATATTTTTGAATTTTTTTTTGTGTAAATTTTGCAATTTTAATACAATTCACTACAAAAATCTTTTGTTTGCGTTATAAATTTTTTAAGTTCATGTTTTGAAAATGATTGACATCATCAATTCAATGGCCAATAAGTGTGAAATATCTTTCATACCCTTCAATCGTATTTATATAGACGGGATCAATGTTTTTTTTTTTCCTTTAGTTTTTTGTTGTTTGGACTTAACAAATGTTGTCAATTTAAAGTAATTTCCGCCTTTGATTACGTTTTTTCCTGTTTCACTTTTATATCTCGGTATCTCTCTTGGGGTCGATTTTTTTTTTTACTTTTTTGTTACAAAAAGAGCAGTTTTGTGTAAAAGGATGTTGTTGTTGAAATGCATTTATAATGTCAGTTTTTCTCTTCTTCTTTTTGAAGTTGTTTTTCTTTTTTAACAAATTGTATACATGTTTTGTTTTGTCTGAATGTTGTTGATGTTGCATTAGAGTGACATTTTTTTGAAACTTTTGATTTTCCAAGTATTTATTTCACAAAACCTACAAATTATGTGGTAAACATTTTAGGCCGATTGTATTAAATTTATCCGTGGCGCCCTAAGATCAAAGTGGATTTTATTTTAAATTTTTATTAATTTTAATGTACTTAAACCGAATATCAAAAAAATTTAAAAATCGCTCAACATTTTTCGAGATATCGCGGAAAGACCGCCATTTGAAAAAATTCCTACGGTCACTTTTTAAAAAAAAATCTCAATTTTGTTTTCTTAACCCTTTCATAGAGCTAAAAACAAACTTCATTTAAAATTAGTTTTAGTCAAATCCGAGCATTTTGTCCCATGGCGCCTTTTAATCAAAATTTTGTTGTTTTGGAAAATTTTCACCAAAAACTCGAAACTTTGATCGAAGGGCACCATGGGCCAAAATGGTCTGATTAAGCTCAAATTAAGTTTAAATGAAAGTTTGCCTGAATTTCAATGAAATAGTGAATGGAAAATCATGTTGAGATTTTTTTAAACAACTTCTTGAACGAAGGAAAAACCCGTAATTTTTGGAAATTTTGTGACAAATATCAAATGGCGATGCCTAAAAACCCTCTCGATCGATTTAAGAAATTTTTGTGTGTTCCTATTTAGCAAGCCAATTTTAAAAATAATGTATGTTTTTTGTTAAATTTTTTTGGAGGAAGGAAAACCCCTTTTTTTATTACATGTTTTAATCAAATTGGCCTGAAATTTTCATCTGGACCTATCGGGTCCGAAACCAATGGGGTCCTCAAATGTGTATGAACGAAGTTGAAATAAAAAAAAATTCAGTTAACTAAATTTTGGCAAAACATTTTTGCTAACTTTACCAAAAAAAAATTGTGGCTTCAAAATCAGCAAATTTTCTTGTAGGTTTACAAGCTTTTTTTGCTAGCATTACAGTTTTTTTTTTTGAGTGTGGGAAAATAAAAATTTGTTCGTACGCTCAAAATCCAAAAAAAAAAAACTTTTTGCCATACAAAAAAAATGCCACTCTAATGTTGCATAGTGATTGTTAATGTTTTAGTTTGTGTGTGTTTTTTGTTATAAATTAGCTCAAGTGTATGCTTATCATTTCAACAAGACTACAAAACGATCAATCAATATCATTATTGAATGTGGGGAATAAATGCTGCATTTACAAAAAAAAAATAAGAAACTTTAGTCTTTCAAGATAGACCATATGATACCCTACAACAGTGAAATCTGAAAATGGGTCCCTAGTCCAAACATGGACCGATTGAGTCTGTCTTTTGTTAGATCTTTAATAAGTAAAGAAAACACACACAAAAAAATTTGAGTGGAATTGCCATATTTTGGTTGCTATCGAAGCTCAGTCAAAAATTAAGCGATATTTTCCAACTTCAATAGACTTAATCTGTGGGCCAAAAGAAGCTTGAGTACTAAATTCCCCCCAAATCGTTTAATAATTGCGACCTGTATCGTGTTTACGCCGTTTACATGGACGTATATTGCTAAATTCACTCAAAAAGTGAAACTGAATGTATCGGTATACTTTAAAGGGATTCTACGATCAATATTTCGGATAGTTTAAAACATCAGCACAAACCCATTATACCTTTTACTATAGAGTGGTGTAGGGTATAAAAAATGTTAAAGGTTTTTATTGTTTGAAATTGTATGAACAATGAAGATAACGAAGGGTTTAATGTTGAACATTAACATTTTTTTTTTCAAGTTGTTGATCATCTAAAATCCTTACATATCACAAATTTGGGTTACAGTGGGCTTTTTTATTAATTTATATTTAAATCAACATTTTTGAAGTGATATATTTTTTTTTTCAAAAGTATTTAAAAACTGTAGTTTAGGCAACATTCATTGCTTAAAACCCGATTTTAGATCAAAATCGTATTAAACACAGTTTCAAAATTAATAGTTTATGTACCATCAAAGAAATTTGTTGTTTTGATTAAATTTTTCACTTATTCAATTAAAAAATTAATGGATTTAAATAAGTGCACTGTAAAACTAGCGTAAAAAGATATATTTAATAAAGACTTCATCAGATTCGCATGGTGTGGTCCATGTTCACGCCAAATGTATCAACTCAGCTGTAAGACGTAGACAGATGCCAATATGATAGGCAACGGGGATACTATGAGTTATTTGTTAATACTCCAAAGATAACAATTATTTTGCTCTCGTAAATACCAAAAAAAGTTTTGCGATGTGATATAAAAAAAAACTAAATAGTTAATTTAGTAGAAAATTTAAGTTCGGCCTAACTGATTACATTGATACCCTACACAATGTTAAAAAGATTATGTAAAAAAATTGTATTTGAAAAAAAAAAAAAATACTATTAATGAAAAAATGTAGGTGAAAACATATTGTTGACAAAAATTTTCATAAGAAAATTAGAAATTTGTTTACAAAATTATATTTTTGGGATATATAATTGTTCGATTAAGTTTATTTGAACAAAACAGTTTCATTCCAGAGCTTTGAGGTTACACTCAAAAAATTATGTCATTAACTGTTTGTAGTTTATTTAAAAAGTTTTCCGTTTAGTCGTTTTTAAAAGAAAAAACATTTGTTTGATGTTCAGTTTTTATTAATGACTACATCAGTCCTTTGTTTCAAAAATAACACACTAAAAAATAAAGACTTTCATTAACATTTAATTTATAAAGTCATTTATTTTTGTTCTGTAAGTAAAAACTACTGATTATTCTTTAAATTTTTAATGATTTGTGTAAGTAATTTTTTTTTAAATTGTTGGTATTTTTTAATTAAATATCATTTGTTTTTACCTACACAAGTCAGTTATTTGTTTGTAGAAAAAAAAATCAAAAAATTATTTATAGAAATATAAAAACATGTTTGTATCAAGTGACTTTGGCACGATGGTTAGAGTGTCTGGCCAGAATGTAGTTGATTGCGGGATCGATTCCCCAAAAATTTTATTAAAAATTTTTAAAAAAATACTTCAATAAAAAATTGTAAAAAATTACCTACGAAATCATTAATTTTTATTGTTTTTGTAGGTTATTTTTTTGAAATTTGTTGGTAAAAAAAACAGAATTATCATTAATTTTTAATGTTTTCGTTGGTTATTTTTTTCGAATTTGTTGGTAAAAAAGAGTGAAAAAAACGTAATTTTTTAATGTTTAATGTCATTTATTTTAGAAAATTTTGTCAACAGTAAAAAATAAATGTTGATGTTTGTTAAAACAAATGAATAATTACTGGGATGGTTTTCAATTGTTTATTCACTGGTTTTAAGTGTGTTTTTCTTTTGTTTTTGCCTACAAAATATTTTGAGTGTAGAACATGATTTACCAGCCATCCCTGTTATAAAGTACAACTGGAAAACTCGGATTAACCACCCATTTTCTCAGCTCCACAATCTTCAAAAGGACAGTTTGTCAGACCACCTCGCTTTCGGGAAGTCCGGTGGAACTTCGCCAATCTTGATAATCCCTACTGCTTCCTTATATAAGGGTGGTGGTTTCTTAACCTGTTCTGGAACGTGGTCGATGTGGTTGTAGTAACGTCCACTGGAGGTTGTACATAAGTACAAAACAAAAGTTAGTAAGATTGGTTAATTTATATTTGAAGTTGTTGATGGGAAAGAAAATTGGGGATGTGAAACATCGAACTAGTTTACCCTTCCAGGGTTTGTCCACTATAACCTGGGAGTAAGTTCAATGAGCCGGAACGCGCACTCGAAGAAATTAACGGTGGCGTGAGGTACAGACTTGCAGAGAGGGTAGGTGTCCGATACGTCAGAGTTAGCTCTGGCCTTGTAACTATTAAACTCCCTAGAGTAACCTGATTGGAGTTGAGAAAATGTCGTACGGGCCTTACGTGACAGCCACTTTATCGATTTGGAAGGGGAAGGAGGTCTGCCACCAAATACAACATTGTCTCTTATCCTCCCTAGGACCTCGGAGACAAAATCGACTCAAAAAGACTCTCTGTCCACTTATGGATAAAGAGCTCCCTGGTAACCTTTTTAGTCCACATGGTGAAGAGCCTGGGCTTCGACTTGGGTGTCGAGAGTTCCAGGTTCCTGTCTGCCAAAAAGGGCCGCAGAATTTTGCAGGTAGCTGCTAAGCTGTTTCACCAGGTCTTTACCCAGCAAAAAATGGCATTACTAGTAATGGGTTTTGTAATCCGAAACAGATGTTTATAAGTAGTTACTTATTGAATGAAACACTAATTATTTTAACAAGGGCGTGAGACAAAAATAACTAGTGAAGAGTAAGGAGATAAATAAGTAGTTACTGCCTCGGATTACAAATAAGGAGTAAAAACCCATTACCAATAAGAAGTAAAATAATTAGTTTATTAAAACATTTAAAATTTAACTTGTTTTTACTAAAAATTAAAAAATACGTAATTTTTATTAAGTTTTTAATTACTTTTTAAGTTTATTGATGTGTAAAGGTTAAAAACTGCAAGTGCAAGGAGATATTATTACTAAGAAGTACTTTTATAACAAATTACTAAAAAGTAGTTACTTTTGGGCTTAAAATAATGTTAATGGTAATGGGTACTCATTATAAATAATGTGCTTGGTAATGATTACTTTTCACAACTCATTACCATGTTTTTGCTGGGTAATATCTCTGTGACAAAATTGTGCAGTCGCCGGCATAGGATATGAGTTTCAGCCCTAGGGGTAGGATCAGGAATTAAGAAATGTAGGAGTTAAACAGGATAAGGGAAAGAATCCCGCACAGTGGCACAACATATTTATTCCTTCTAAATTCCGACCTTGAACCGGTGAACTCTACATATAACTGTCTCCCAGTCATTTATTTCACCGGCTATATCTTGAGGGCGTTTGGGAGCGCAATGTCATAGAAGTATTGCAAGAGTTTCGTGTGACAGAACATGCCTTAGACAGATCGAGAACGCCCAGTATGGTCTCTCGTGTGGACGTTTATTGTTAAGGCCTCAGAATATTGCTGTCAGTTTCGTGCACAGCGCAGTTGTTATGCTGTGCCCAGAACGAAAGTCGTGTTGGCTGTCTGCCATGCTGAGATTATCCCTAACAGAAGGGAAAAGAAGAGATTCCAGGACCTTATTGCGAACTATGGGGCTGTGGGCTCGTATGAGCTTCCCATGTTCGGGGGTTTCCCAGGTTTGGGAACATATTGGGCTCATTGGCCTCTGTTTGCTAAACAACATCCATTTCTTTCTTGGAAACGAAAAGACGTGGTATCTCGCCAGAATCCATGAAAATGCATAAGGCGACCTATTGCTAATTTCGGTTTTTATTAATTAATTGGTTGCTTGAATCGAATTCTGAAAGACCAAAAATTTAGAGATTAAACTAATTGAAGTTAGATAGCCGCGCCCTTTGCTGCCGGCTAGCTAATACAACCAGGATTAGTCAAAGGCTGAATGTCACCGTTCACAAATACGTTAACGTAAAGCTCTTAGTCCCATGGGCACTGTACGAATAACACCCAGTACTACAGGTTTTTATTGAGCGTCCACCCTAATTCCGCCATTTTCTGTTAAAATAGTAGAGACACCTCCTGCAGGTTGCGGCTCTTTACCACGGGTGGTCGGTCACTGAGTTCTGAGAGGTTAAGGCTAGTTTTAAAAGAAGAACTGGCTGCTTCTTCTCCAAATAAAAAACGCTAAGAATCTGATTTAGAGTCCCCGCACAACAATGTCGGAGCGGTTGACGTTTTCGGTCATGAGAGAGTATAGGCGCAAAACAAAGACGGCAGCGAAAAATTCTGTCATCTGTTGATTTTTACACTATTTTTTTCACTTTTTCAACGCTTTTTTATTAAAATTTATTTTATTTTTAAATATCAATATGATTTTTTCATATTGATTCGTTTTTTTTCTGTTTTTTTTTTAATTTTAACATTTTTTTTTTTAGAGATCATATTTTTTTGTTTACTTTATCGAAAATAATCGAAATATTTAAAAAAAATTGGCAACATTTTCTTATCAAAAATTAAGAGAGAGAGAAAAACCGACACAAAAATAAAATTGATTTTATTCTGGCGGTTTTCGGTCGAGCGTTTTTTCATGCCAAATTTGTATGAAAAAAACGTCACCGACATTGTTCTGCGGGGACTCTTATTCTTAAGAAAATGAAAGTTTTTTTTAGTCTAAGCAACATAGATTAAATTAAGAAGTTTCATGTGCTTTATTTTTTCTTCAAGTTTTTAAATTTGTTATACATTCTCATAAAACTGTTTTTGATTGATTTTTTTTGTAGCTGTCTTTAGTTTTGCTTATTTTTGTAAAATCATCATAAACTAATTTTTCGACAACTTATTCGTGATTTTTATGTTTTTCAATATTTTTTGTTAATTTTTTTTGGTAAATTTATTTCTCAAATCAATTTTTTTTAACTGACCAACAAACTCACTTTCTAAATTATGTTTATTTTCAATAAATTTTTGGTGGTTTTGAATGTATAACATGTTTTGTTTCTAAAGTTTTTTTTTCAGATTATGAATATAAAACAATAAAACTAATGTTTTATTATTTCAAAATTGAAGTTTTTATTTTCGATTTTTTTTTTTGTCTTAATCATGTTGTCTGGTATTGATGCACTACAATGATAAAAAAAAATCATTTGATTTTTTCTGTTTTTAATTGATTACTTGATATTGTTTAGTTGATTTAGAAAACCAGGTAAAAAATTGTTTTATTTCATAAATTCCCACGCATGTTTAACATTTATTGATTGAGAAGGGCAAAATTTATAAGTCATGATATAAATCATATGGATAACATGTTTATTAGTAAATAGAAAAAAAAATTATATAAATGTGTATACGGCTAGTTAGTGAAATGAGATCAAATGTGTATGGTGGAAAGATACATATTCAAATGATGTTAGAGATGAAAAAAGAGATTTCATGGGAATAAAGGGATCAGTAGAGAGGTTGTTGAGATTAGTTGAGGTTGGCTTAAACAAGCTCAAAAGAGAATTTGGTAACGTCCATGGCGCTTTGATTTTAAATATATATTGTTAGTATGAAAAATTCTTAGATTCCGAAATATTTTCTCAGAATCTGAGACTTTTTTCTATAAGGAAAAATGTCTCAGAATCTGAGACTTTTTTCTATAAGGAAAAAATGTCACAGAACCTGAGACTTCTTTCTATAAGGAAAAATGTCTCAGAATCTGAGAACTTTTTCTATAAGGAAAAAATGTCTCAGAATCTGAGACTTTTTTCTATAAGGAAAAATGTCTCAGAATCTGAGACTATTTTCTATAAGGAAAAATGTCTCAGAATCTGAGACTTTTTTCTATAAGGAAAAATGTCTCAGAATCTGAGACTTTTTTCTATAAGGAAAAATGTCTCAGAATCTGAGACTTTTTTCTATAAGGAAAAATGTCTCAGAATCTGAGACTTTTTTCTATAAGGAAAAATGTCTCAGAATATGAGACTTTTTTCTATAAGGAAAAATGTCTCAGAATCTGAGACTTTTTTCTATAAGGAAAAATGTTTCAGAATCTGCGACTTTTTTCTATAAGATAAAATGTCTCAGAATCTGAGACTTTTTTCTATAAGGAAAAATGTCTCAGAATCTGAGACTTTTTTGTATAAGAAAAAATGTCTCAGAATCTGAGACTTTTTTCTATAAGAAAAAACGTCTCAGAATCTGAGACTTTTTTCTATAAGAAAAAATGTCTCAGAATCTGAGACTTTTTTCCACAAGGAAAAATGTCTCAGAATCTGAGACTTTTTTCTATAAGGAAAAATGTCTCAGAATCTGAGACTTTTTTCTATAAGGAAAAATGTCTCAGAATCTGAGACTTTTTTCTATAAGGAAAAATGTCTCAGAATCTGAGACTTTTTTCTATAAGGAAAAATGTCTCAGAATCTGAGACTTTTTTCTATAAGGAAAAATGTCTCAGAATCTGAGACTTTTTTCTATAAGGAAAAATGTCTCAGAATCTGAGACTTTTTTCTATAAGGAAAAATGTTTCAGAATCTGAGACTTTTTTCTATAAGGAAAAATGTCTCAGAATCTGAGACTTTTTTCTATAAGGAAAAATGTCTCAGAATCTGAGACTTTTTTCTATAAGAAAAATGTTTTAGAATCTGAGACTTTTTTCTATAAGGAAAAATGTCTCAGAATCTGAGACTTTTTTCTATAAGAAAAATGTCTCAGAATCTGAGACTTTTTTCTATAAGAAAAATGTCTCAGAATCTGAGACTTTTTTCTATAAAAAAAATGTCTCAGAATCTGAGACTTTTTCTATAAGAAAAATGTCTCAGAATCTGAGACTTTTTCTATAAGAAAAATGTCTCAGAATCTGAGACTTTTTCTATAAGAAAAATGTCTCAGAATCTGAGACTTTTTCTAAAAGAAAAATGTCTCAGAATCTGAGACTTTTTCTATAAAAAAAATGTCTCAGAATCTGAGTCTTTTTTTAAAAGAAAAATGTCTCAGAATCTGAGACTTTTTCGATAAGAAAAATGTCTCAGAATCTGAGACTTTTTCCATAAGAAAAATGTCTCAGAATCTGAGACTTTTTCCATAAGAAAAATGTCTCAGAATCTGAGACTTTTTCTATAAGAAAAATGTCTCAGAATCTAAGACTTTTTCTCTTCTAAAAATTTTAACATTAAAAATTTTTTATTAAAAGTTTGTGTCTTAAGTCTTTTGATTTTTATTAATGCTAATTTAATTTACCCATCTTCTGAACAATTTGTTTATTATTTACATGTTCAAGACTCATCTTTAAAAATTTCCATTATATTACTATCTAAAAATAAACTTTATTCTATAATTTTAAAATTATATTACCATACCATGTAAACTTAATAAATTCTATGAATATTCATAAGTTTGGTCTGTTGTAATATTTTTTTCTAATAAAATTAATATAATATTTAATCACACCTTTTTCCAATATTTTATTTATACATAATTATTTTTATTAAAAAAAACCTTTAGTATGCAACAAAATTTTTATAAAAACAACCTTCAGTAATTTACAATTCACGTATGTGACCATATGAAGTTATAAGAGAACATTTGTTTGCAATTATTATTGTTGTTATTTGAGTTGTTAGAACTTAACAATGTCATTCTAATGTAATTACATGCAACAGTCACTGGTCTTTGGTAGTTTGAACAATTTATTTATTTTTTTTATTATTTTTTATTACTTTTTGTTGCAAAAATTTGTCTGACATATGATGACGTGATAACAATAAATGTGTTGTCTTCATGTTTTTTTTTTTTTTTGTAATGTTTAGGAATTAGAAAATAACTAATAAATATGTTTAATGATGTCATAGGTGTTGCTGCAATAAAAGACCACGTTAATTGCAATTTAATAATTTATGCAGGTTTTTTAAGTGGTTAATGAATGGTTGCAGTATTTAAAGGTGAAGAATTGGAGAAGAAAATGGTTTTGAGTTAATTTAAATTCAAATATTGACATGAATAGAAGCTTAAGATGAATCTATTAAGGGCGCTTTCAGGTTTGAATAAAACTATTTCGATTTTATAATTTTTGAGTTTCAAAACTGAAAAGACATGCATCAATTTTTTGCATTAAATATGTCACGAGTGTGTTAAAAAAATTTTAGAAAAAAAAAATACCAAATTATAGAATCAGAATAATTGTAGGCGCCCAGCTAAGGCCTTAACTTTCACTCCCCTTGTACACTACAGTGTACACTAGGGTGGCTCGTTTTTGGGCTTTTCTCTCTGATCAAATTCTAATACCCGCCAAAAGTGTCGGTCCCCTAAGGGTAACTCACGTGCAAAATATCACTCCGATCGGAGTTTATCTTCTGTCTCCACTTTGAGCCTCAAAATTGGGGTTTTTGCAAAAAAGGACTTTTTTTACAAAAAAATAAAAAAATTTAAGTTTTTTTATTAAAATAATTAAAAAAATTTTTTTGTATAATATTTGATCGTAAATACTTAAATATGAAATTTAAAGATTTTACGGTATCATTAACCCGTTCAAACTTGATACCAAAAAAATGGCATGATTTTGGGGGCGTTCTCAAAACACCTTTTTTCAAAATTTGAAAATTTTATTAAAAAAAAAATTTAAAGATACCATTTTTTCTTTCTGAACTCATTAAGAACACCTTGGAGAAGAAAAATGTGAAATATGGTGGTTATCCGTCGAGCCTTTTTTTGGGAATCGCGGGGGGAAGTTAGCGGATTTCAAGGAAATGTTGGTTTTATCAATAATTTGGATTAATAATATCTTATTAATTTCATTTTTGGGCAAACCAACTGTTTTTTGGTGTCGTGGCATTCTATTAGATAACTTTAAGTCTGTCATGAAATCTTACCGATCTGGGACGTCTTTAACCCACATTGGCTGGGGGTCAAAAATGACCCCCGCAGGAAATTTGAAGTTTAGAGCTTAAATTTTGTGCTATAAACAAGTACAAAACGGCTTTTGTGCTTTTTACCCCAACTATTATTTCATATTTATATATTATCTTTAAAAAAATCGTTAACCCTTCTTGGTAGGGGGTCAAAAATGACCCATTCAATAAAAAATATAAATTTTCTTGATATCAAAAAATTCAAGCACTATGCCGAAAAGTTTTTGCCGGGGTCATTTTTGACCCCTGGCCAATGTGGGTTAAAGATATCTTAAATAGGTGAAATTTTATGGCTGATTTAAAGGTATCAAATAGACTGCCAGAAATTAATTTTCTATAAAAAATATATACTTTTTATTAAATGGGTAATTTTTGACCCCCTACCAAGAAGGGTTAACGATTTTTTTAAAGATAATATATTAATACGAAATAATAGTTGGGGTAAAAAGCATAAAAGCCGTTTTATACTTGTTTATAGTACAACATTTAAGCTCTAAACTTCAAATTTCCTGCGGGGGTCATTTTTGACCCCCAGCCAATGTGGGTTAAAGACGTCCTAGATCGGTAAGATTTCATGACAGACTTAAAGTTATCTAATAGAATGCCACGACACCAAAAAACAGTTGATTTGCCCAAAAATGAAATTTATAAGATACTATTAATCCAAATTATTGATAAAACCAACATTTCCTTGAAATCCGCTAACTTCCCCCCGCGATTCCCAAAAAGTGGCTCGACGGATATCCACCATATTTCACATTTTTCTTCTCCAAGGTGTTCTTAATGAATTCAGAAAGAAAAAATGGTATATTTAAATTTTTTTTTTAATAAAATTTTCAAATTTTGAAAAAAGGTGTTTTGAGAACGCCCCCAATATCATGCCATTTTTTTGGTATCAAGTTTGAACGGGTTAATGATACCGTAAAATCTTTAAATTTCATATTTAAGTATTTACGATCAAATGTTATACAAAAAAATTTTTTTAATTATTTTAATAAAATAACTTAAATTTTTTTATTTTTTTGTAAAAAAAGTCCTTTTTTGCAAAAACCCCAATTTTGAGGCTCAAAGTGGAGACAGAAGATAAACTCCGATCGGAGTGATATTTTGCACGTGAGTTACCCTAAGGGGACCGACACTTTTGGCGGGTATTAGAATTTGATCAGAGAGAAAAGCCCAAAAACGAGCCATTCTAGTGTACACATCTTTAAAAATTCATTAAAAATCAACCGTACAACATTTTTGTGTTTTGTTTTGACAAGATTGATCTTTGAAGGCTTATCTTTACGATAGATCTGCTCGGAAAAATAAATTTGCATTTAGATGGACTCTACACGCAATATTTGGTGTCAAACTGGAAATTTTTCAAATAACGTAAAAAAATTGCAAAACAAAATAAACGTTAAAAAGTTCTCAAAAATCGAATAAAAATCGTAGAAGCTTTCTTAAAAGCGGATTTTGTAGAACTTTTCGATACGAAAAATACAAAATTCGAATTTTGGAAAAATTTTTACTCGTTCGGGAGATATTGCATGTGAAAGCTTCAAGTTTGGTTGGATATATCTCCGCTAGAGGGCGCGGTAGACCAACGAAATCAACAAAAAGTTTTTACTTTGCATAGATCTACATATTCACAAATTTTGGTCAAGAAATTACTAGCCAAAAAAAGTCGGTAGTGAAAGGGTTAATATCAAATTGATGTTCATTTCATGTATATGCATTCAATATGTCAAGGCCATTTTTTATAAGGAGTGTGTTTCATTAATATTAAAAAAAATAAACAAAAATATAATCAACATAATTTTGAAACTAAAAAGACTTCCAATATAGTATTGGCGCCCAAAAGGGGGCTCTGCCCTCTAGCACCTTCCGACAGCCAATATTAAACATGAACCGGATGATATACGTCTGACAGTAGTGATCAAATTGAGTAAAACTGCATTTACAGTTTTTAATTTCGTGATCTTGTTTCCTTTAAAATGACTTAAAAGTTTTATGGATACATTGTGTAAAATATTTTTTAAATATTTGTACTTGCACTGGTGATCGCAAATAAAGGAGGAGGATTTCCCCTAATTTTTCCATTTTTTTTATTTTGCCATATCAGAATAAAAGGATGTGAATAAAGTCATTTAAAAAAATGTTAAAAATATTTTGTTGAAAATTTTGAATGATAATGAAGGATAAAGTTTTGGAAGGACGTAACCTATCTCCTATTTCCTGATATGCAAAAATAATAAAATAGAAAAATTAGTGGAGATCCTCCTAATTCATTTGCTTTCACTAGTAGCATCCTAGGACAAGTAGAAATTTAAAAAAAATATTTTTCAAAATTTAATCCTCTAAAATTTTGAAGTCCTTTTAAGAGGAAACAGGGCTACGAAAAGAAAAACTGTAAATGCAGTTTTACTACATTTAGTCTCTATTTTCAAACGTATATTATCCAGTTCGTGTTTAACGACTTTTTTTATTTTTGTCGGACGGTGTAATACTATCAAAATATGTTTATAAAGTTTTTATATAGTTTTAAAAAATATTGAAAACTAAATCAAAATAATTTTGAAACTGAAATAACTTTCACATTTTTTTTGGCGCCCAATCGGGGGCCCATAAAATATTTTTCCTATTAGGAAAAAGTCTCACTTACAAGGAAAGTCTCGCTAGTGTCACCCGCGGATCTTTATGGAATCGGTTTTAATTTCAAGAGCAAAAAAAAAAAAATAAAGGGACACGTATTTTTTTTAGCGGCCCAAATTTATATTTAGGGGGTAAAAAGGAAGGGGGAAGACAAGGCCATTTTTCAGTTTTTTTCGTTTATCTCCTGTATTATGCAAAGAAACCTAGTCATGTTGCATACCAAATGAAAGGTCTTTGGAAAACCTATCTACGTGTGCTAAGAACGTGTCAAAACATGCACAACTTTTCGTCATATTGAGTAAAATACCAATATTTTAGCACATTTTTGTTAATAAGTTGAAAAATATTAACTTCTTTGGCCCGTTGTTAGCACCACGAGATAGGTATTTTTAATACCTTTAATCTGACATCACACATGCCTATACTTATTTTGTTTAAATAGGCGTAAATCGTAAAAAACTGAAAAAGATAAATTTCACCCCATACAAATCGACCCCCCTAAAAATGAGTTTGGGCCGCTAAAAAAAATATGTGTCGAATTAATTTTCGTTCTTAACAACATATCCAAATTTCATGAAGATCGGAGGGTGACACCAGGGAGACTTCCCTTGTTAGTCTCGTCAAAAAATGCAGATTTCTTCTTATGTATTTAAAAAATTTAGTTTTGGTTTGGGTTGTTGGAAAAATTAGTTGATTAATGAAAAAAAACTATTGGACCATTTTTTAATGTTTGAACTTGGAAAAAATTGACTTAAAAATATTTTTAAAAAATTTTATGAAAATATCTTTTAATAATTTAATTTTCCAGATAGACCCTCGTAGCACATTTATTATTTACTCAATCTGAACGCTATCAAGCTTAAATTAAAGCTTTCTAAAGTACCTACATAACATTTTTTAAAAAAATATTCTTTTGATAATAAAAACGTAAAGTATTGTTAATTTGTCTTCAACAAATTGCATATACTAAAGAAACGTTGCTAATAAGATGACAACCAGTGAATATACGCGGATTCTAAAACATTTTTCCAGATTCTGAGACTTTTTTCCCGCAAAGACAAGCCTCAGATTCTGAGACATTTTTCTTATATCGAAAAAGTCTCAGATTCTGAGACATTTTTTTTCTATATAATTTTTCTATATAGAAAAAGTCTCAGATTCTGAGACAATTTTTCTATATAGAAAAATAGTCTCATATTCTGAGACATTTTTCCTATAGAAAAAGTCCCAGATTCTGAGACATTTTTTCTATAGAAAAAGTCTTAGATTCTGAGACATTTTTCCTACAGAAAAAGTCTCAGATTCTGAGACAATTTTTCTATATAGAAAAATTCTCAGATTCTGAGACAATTTTTCTATATAGAAAAAGTCTCAGATTCTGAGACAATTTTTCTATATAGAAAAAGTCTCAGATTCTGAGACAATTTTTCTATATTGAAAAAGTCTCAGATTCTGAGACAATTTTTCTATATTGAAAAAGTCTCAGATTCTGAGACAATTTTTCTATATAGAAAAAGTCTCAGATTCTGAGACAATTTTTCTATATAGAAAAAGTCTCAGATTCTGAGACAATTTTTCTATGTAGAAAAAGTCTCAAATTCTGAAACAATTTTTCTATATAGAAAAAGTCTCAGATTCTGAGACAATTTTTTTATATAGAAAAAGTCTCAGATTCTGAATCAATTTTTCTATTTAGAAAAAGTCTTGGATTCTGAGACAATTTTTCTATATCGAAAAAGTCTCAGATTCTGAGACAATTTTTCTATATAGAAAAAGTCTCAGATTCTGAGACAATTTAGAAAAAGTCTCATATTCTGAGACAATTTTTCTATATAGAAAAAGTTTCAGATTCTGTGTCAATTTTTCTATTTAGAAAAAGTCTTAGATTCTGAGACAATTTTTCTATATAGAAAAAGTCTCAGATTCTGAGACAATTTTTCTATATAGAAAAGTCTTTTGATGTATTTACATCAAAATTTTTTCAAAAATCTTGAACTTTATTTTTTTTGATCTTTAATATATATTTTTTTTTTTGATCTTTAATATTTAAATATTTGGTTTAACAAAACAAATCCATCATTTAAGGCAGCTGATGTTTTTTTTTGTTTGTAAGACTTTATTTAACCTTAATGATTTTGTTAAAAAGTTAAACATGCATAAAACAATCCTACACAAATTGCCTGGCAATTATTTAAATCCTTAGAACGTGTGTTGAACGCACTTCACTAAAAACAAAACAAGGATTTTTATCACACATAATCCTTTAGAAAACTGAAAAAAACAGCATACGGCACTAATGTCCTTTTAACAGTTTTCATATTTTTTTAGCAGTCATTCAAGCAAAAAATTAATATTTATTTTAAAATTTATATATGGTTTCATTCAAAAAAACAAAAAGCGATGAAGTGACATGTTAAAACAAAAGAGATTAAAAAAATATTGAAAATCAAAGAAAAACCCAAGGCTTAAGTAATACAGAGTACATGAATATTTTTTAAATATTTTCATATTTGTTTTACGAGATCATTTCTCTGTCTTTATGGCTAATTCCCGACACATGTGAAAATGGAAATTTTTTTGTTTTAATAAGAAATTAAGACAAAAAATAAGTAACTAAAGTAAAAATATATAAATGATGAATGGAAATACGAAATGACTATTGAATTTTAAAACCACATAATTACCGGATAATTTGTTTGAGACATGTTATTTTAAAAATGTTACTTTTAATAAACACACATATTTCAAAAAGTCAGCACTTGGCTGATTTAGTTTTATTTATTTGTTATATCCTTTTTTTCCTGTAAATAGTTTTTGTGGAAATTTTAAAGTCATAACATATGTTTTCCCGGATCTATTTTAATGTCTATATCTTTAGCCTTCTGTTGTACTCAAATGATTTACATGTTTTTTCTTTTTGGTTACTTTTCCATAAAATGTTAAATTTAGTTTCTTGTGGTAGTTCTAAATTCTGAGTTGTTTTAGTATTTAGGTAGCCTAATTATATGGTCATGGTTTATAATTATAGTTTCATCAACAATTAATATGAAATTAGTTTTTTTGAAAATTTCACCCAAAAATGTTTCTTTTTTTTCTTGTGGGTTAATTGATTTGTTAAATGTTACTGGTGCTTGTTAATGATTCAACGTGGGAGTTTTTTTTTGTACTTTATTGAAGAAAGTTGAGTTCCAATTGAACATATGGTGGCAGCTCGTTTTAAAAATAAAATTTGTTTTACAAAAACAAAAGACTTAAGAAACAAACTTTAATTGATAAAAACGCATTTTGGAAATATATTTATATTAGTTTAAAAAAAATGTATAGTTTGCTTTATTCAGATTCTGAGACTTTTTCTATAAGAAAAATGTCTCAGATTCTGTGACTTTTTCTATTAGAAAAATGTCTCAGATTCTGAGACTTTTTCTATAAGAAAAATTTCTACAGTAAAACTGTCTCAGAATCAAAGACCTTTCTATAAGCAAAATGTCTCAGATTCTGAGACTTTTTCAATAAAAAAAAATTCTCAGATTCTGAGACTTTTTCTATAAGAAAAATGTCTCAGATTCTGAGACTTTTTCTATAAGAAAAATGTCTCAGATTCTGAGACTTTTTCTATAAGAAAAATGTCTCAGATTCTGAGACTTTTTCTATAAGAAAAATGTCTCAGATTCTGAGACTTTTTCTATAAGAAAAATGTCTCAGATTCTGAGACTTTTTCTATAAGAAAAATGTCTCAGATTCTGAGACTTTTTCTATAAGAAAAATGTCTCAGATTCTGAGACTTTTTCTATAAGAAAAATGTCTCAGATTCTGGGACTTTTTCTATAAGAAAAATGTCTCAGATTCTGAGACTTTTTCTATAAGAAAAATGTCTCAGATTCTGAGACTTTTTCTATAAGAAAAATGTCTCAGATTCTGAGACTTTTTCTATAAGAAAAATGTCTCAGATTCTGAGACTTTTTCTATAAGAAAAATGTCTCAGATTCTGCGACTTTTTCTATATTGTAAAAATTTCTCAGATTCTGAGACTTTTTCTATATAGAAAAAATGTCTCAGAAACTAAGATTTTTTTCCAACAAATTTTCTCAGAAATTTAAAATTTTTTCGAAAAACAAAAGACTGAAGACAGAAACTTGAAAATAAAATTCAATATTTTGCTGATATTGATTGATCTTAAGAAGAACAAGAAAAAATCAAACAAAAAAATTTCATAAACTCCCAAATTACGGCATGTGATGAAAGGATAATTAACTCATCATCTACAAAAATAATAAAAAAAAATATATATATAATAAAAACCCTTCATAACTCAATTTACCACACACAGTCACTGACATCAAGTAAACAAACCCAGTGAATTCTAAAATAAAAAATTTCACTACAGATGTTCAGGAAATGTTTTTATTTTTATAGTAGTCCATGACGCTGTCTTCTTCATAGTGGTCTTTTTTTCGTCCTCTTTATTAACGTCAAAATGTTGATTTTTTTGTAGTGATACTGACCCTTTTGGTAAGCGTGTCGATAACTAAATCATTATTATTTGTTTTTTTGTGTATTTTTTTGGATATACATTGTAGAGAGTATTGAACGAAAAATGCAATTAACTTGTGGGCGTTAACAAATTGGGGTGTTACCGTAAAAAATATCAGAGGATGAACAAAAAAAAAAAATTGGTACTAAAGTAATAAAAAATTAAAGCAGAAAATGTAAGATTTTTAAAACAAAATTAAGGCATAAAAATAATATTTAAAAGTATAATATTTGATCTAGATTTTAGGTGTGTGGTATGGAACAAAATTTATTAAAAGAGCTGAAGAAAAAAAATTAAATCAAACTTAGAGAGAACATTTTAGATAAAGAGATAAAGAAACAATTTTAATATCAGGATTTTTTTTTTTTTTTGCAACAGATTCTCAAAAGAACACATTTTTTAAAGGACGTAACTTACCTCCTTGTTCCTGATATGTAAAAATAATAAAATAGGAAAACTAGGGGAGATCCTCCTCTTTCATTTGGTAGCACTAGTGGCATCCTAGGACAAGTACAAATTTTAAAAAAATATTTTATAAAATTTTGTCCTCTCAAACTTTGAAGTCCTTTTAAAAGGAAACAGGATCACGAAATGAAAAACTGTAAATGCAGTTTTACTACATGTAATCTCTAGTTTCAAACGTATAATATCCAGTTCGTGTTAAACGATATTTTTTAATTTTTGTTGGACGGTGAAATCATCAATTCTGCCATGTTTAGTGGAATTGATTGCAGGATAATATAATGCGTTCTAGAATCGATTATAAGGAACGGAAAATTTTGCTGGGAAGGGACACTTATGTCTTAAAGAATTTTTCAAAATCCATAGAATTGAAAATCTTTAAAAAAGATTGTAAAAAAAATATTTTTTAAAAATTATTTTCCCTTAAACAAAAGACTTAAGAAACAAACTTTATGTATATATTTTTTTTTTTTTTTAATTTTGTAAATTTTTTTAATTTTATCTTAATATTTTTCTTCAATTTAATTTTTATTTATCATTAAATCACGACTAGTTTTTATTTAGTTTTATTTCTAGAGCTACTTAAAATGTATGAAATTTTGCATTTACCCCTACAGACGATAGCATGATTTAAAATAAGTTTGTTTTAAATTATACAAAAAAATAAAAACTACTACGTTTTTTAGTTTAAATAATTTTTTTTTTAATAAAATTCGTGCTCATCTCTAGAAAAACTTTATGAATAAAACGTAAAATATCATGATTTCCAAAGAAAATATAATGAAAGGTAGAAATGACTAAATGCAGTTAACAGAATTTAGAAATTTTGAGAATACTAAAAAAAAAGATTTAGAAAACAATTTTTTTTTACAAAAAAGTTGATAGTGAGCAAGAAAATTCGCAGATTCTGAGATAATCACACATATTTTCTACAGAAAAAGTTTCGAAATCTGAAATAGTATCAGAATCTAAGATACTTTTCCTATAAAAAAGTCTCACAAGGAAAGTACCTCAACCGATTTGCCCAAATTTTAAAAAATATATGGGGCATTCCATGTCAAATCGGACACTTTTAAATTTTTTTTTTTTAGATTTTCCCAATTTGTTTACAGTTTTTAGTACCCTTCGAAAACTCCATCGTGGTAAATTTTCAGTTTTTTTTTAATGACCCGTTAACAAGACATCGAATTTTTAAAAATTGGCAGTTTGTTCCTTTACTCAAACTCTTTTACTCATAACTTCTTCAATAATGGTCCAAATTTAAATTTTTTTTCAAAATTTTGGTATTTTTACGTGCTTCTAAAATTCTACAAATTTTTTGCCCAGGAGGATCGTGAATAACGATTATTACTATTTTTTAAAATTTTTTTAAAAAATTTTATTGTAATTTTCCAATCTTAAAACCATTTTTTACTGCTCCAATGGTGCGTCATAGAGGGATCATTTATAAGACCGACCCCCATTAATTTTTACGTCTTAACATTTTTTTGGAAATGTTAACTAATACCCTATCTCCAATATCTAAGGGGGCTCCCACACAAAACGAAATTTTTTTAAATTTGCTCCAACCGCTCTAACTGCCCTACAAGTGCCCTAAGAACAACAAAATGTATGACCTACCCACAATATTTTTTTAGTCCAAACATTTTCTCTGAACATACCTACCCTCTATCTCTAATTGTTAAGGCGGTCCCCGATACAATTTTTTTTATTTTTTGTAAATTTGTTTTATTTAATCAGCTTCTATCGGTCCAATGGTGCGTCCGAGAGGGGTCATTAGTGAGACCGACCCCCATTTATTTTTACTCTACAACATTTTTTTAAAACATACCTACGCCCTATCTCCACTCCCTAAGTAGGCTCCCATTCAAATAACAGTTGGAGCAAATTTTATAAAAATGTAACTTTGTATGGGAGCCTACTTAGGGAGTGGAGATAGGGCGTAGGTATGTTTTAAAAAAATGTTGTAGGGTAAAAATAAATGGGGGTCCGTCTCACTAATGACCCCTCTCGGACGCACCATTGGACCGGTAGAACCTGAACAAATAAAACAAATTTACAAAAATTAAAAAAAATTGTATGGGGACCGCCTTAACAATTAGAAATAGAGGGTAGGTGTGTTCAGAGAAAATGTTTGGACTAAAAAAATATTGCGGGTCGGTTATATATTTTGTTGCTCTAAGGGCACTATTAGGGAAGTTTGAGCTTTTGGAGCAAAGTTTAAAAAATGACGTTTTTAGTAGGGGCTCCTTAGAAATTGTAGATAGGGTATTAGTTTGTTTTAAAGAAATGTTAAGACGTAAAAATTAATGGGGGTCTGTCCTATAAATGACCCCTTTATGACGCACCATTGGAGCAGTATAAATGATTTTAAGATTGGAAAATTACTATAAATTTTCAAAAATTTTTAAAAAATAGTAATAATCGTTATCCCACGATCCTCCTGGGCAAAAAATTTGTAGAATCGATAGAAGTTTTACACAAAAAAATTTAAAAAAATCGAAGAGTACAAACATTTTCAAAAACGAGATTTAAATTTTTAAACTTTAAAATCGCATACAAGGAGCTTTTACAAATTTTGTGGGATTTTCTTTAAAAGCACGTAAAAATACTAAAATTTTGAAGAAAAACAATTTGAAATTTGGACCATTATTGAAAAAGTTACGAGTAAAAGAAGTTTGAGTAAAGGAACAAACTACCAATTTATAAAAATTCGATATCTTTTTAACGGGTCATCAAAAAAATCTGAAAATTTACCACAAAGGAGTTTTTTAAGGGTACTAAAAACTGTAAACAAATTGGGAAAATCTAAAAAAAACAAGTAAGAAAATTATAGTCGGTCAAGACCGACCATATAATACCCTACACCAAGGTTTCCCGGAAAATGGGTCCCATGGATCGATTAGATCTATATGTTGTAAAACCTTTAATAAGTGAAGAAAACACTCACAAATCAAATTTGAGTGAAATAGGCTTCTATTTGTTGACAATAAACCGCTTTAACTGAATATCGGGCGAAATTTTCACAAGGGGCCTGAGTCCAAAACTGGTCCGATGATTATCAGGTTTGATAAGGTTATTTAAGTACGCGTTTAACATACACAAACAAAATTTTAATTAAATATTTTCTATTTTCATGAAATTTGAGACATTTATGTGAACATCGGGAAGGTGGTTTGTATGGGGGCTACAAGAAGAACTGGTCCGATTTCTTTGAAATTCGGAATGATGATATGTGAAGACAAAACATGTTTACCATCCAAATTTCAAAGCGATACCTTCTATAATACGGTTATTAGAGTCATTTGAGCCAAAACTAAAGAGGACCTTTGTATGGGGGCTAGGTCTAAATATGGACCGATTTTTTCCAATTTCAATAGGCTTTGTCCTTGGGCCAAGAGAGACTTAAGTTTCAAATTTCAAGTCAATTGATTAAAAATTGCGACCTGTATCGTGTTTACACCGTTTACATGGACAGACAGACAGACAGACAGACAGACGGACGGACGGACGGACGGACGGACAGACGGACGGACGGACGGACGGACATCGCTAAATCGACTCAAAAAGTGATTCTGAGTCGATCGGTATACTTAAAGGTGGGTCTAGGACCAATATTTCGGGTAGTTACAAACATCAGCACAAACTCATTATACCCTGTACCACAGTGTGGTGTAGGGTATAAAAATAAAGTGTCCGATTTGACATGGAATGCCCCTTATATAAGAGAAGATTTTTTTGCCGGGATGTCTTGGCTTATTTTTCGTAGAGAAAAATTCACAGAGTCTACATTTTTCGTATAGAAGGAGTCTTAGACTCTGAGATATTTTTCGCATAGAAAAAGTATCAGTTTCTAAGATATTTTTTTATAGAAAAAGTTTCATATTTTTCCTATAGGACATTTTTCTACAAAACGGTTGATTGTTCTACACTGTTGTAGAGGCTATCCATTTTAGCTGTAGAAAAATTCTAAGACTCTGAGACATTTTTCTATAGAAAATGTTTTAAATTTTTCGCATAGTAAAGGTCTTAAATTCTGAGAGTTTTCGTTAAGAAAAAGTCTGGGATTCTGAGATATTTTTCGTGTAAACAAAGTATAAGACTCTGTGACAGTTTTCGTATAGAAAAAGTCTCAGATTCTGAGAGATTTTTCGTATAGAAAAACTATTAGATTCTGGCACATTTTTCGTATAGAAAAATTTTCAGATTCTGAGATATTTTTCATACAGAAAATTCTCAGATTTTGGGAAATTTTTTTGTATAGAATAATTCATACATTCTGAGACATTTTTCGTATAGAATAATTCTCAGATTCTGAGACATTTTTCGTATAGAAAAATTCTCAGATTCTGAGACATTTCCGTATATAAACATTCTTAGATTCTTAAGACATTTTTCGTAGAGAAAAATTCTCAGATTCTGAGACATTTTTCGTATAGAAAATATCTCAGATTCTGAGACATTTTTCCTATAGAAAAATTCTGAGACATTTTTCTTATAGATAAATTTTCAGATTCTGAGATTTTTTTCGTATAGAAAAATTTCAGATTCTGAAAATTTTTTCGAATAGAAAAATTCTCTGATTCTGACACATTTTTCATATAGAAAAATTCTCAGATTCTGAGATATTTTTCTTATAGAAAAAGTCTCAGATTCGGAGACATTTTTGTTATAGAAAAAGTCTCAGATTTTGAGACATTTTTCATACAGAAAAATTCTCAGATATTGTGACATTTTTCGTATAGAAAAATTCTCAGATTAAGAGACATTTTTCGCATAGAAAATGTCTCGGATTCTGAGAGATTTTTTGTACAGGAAAAGCCTCAGATTCTACACTCATAAAAATTTGTTAGTATTCCTTACAAAAAAGTCTGTTACCATTACTAATAAAGTTTTCAATTTGTGCCCGATAACTTTTTCAGTTACCATTACAAACTTTGGTTTTCAAAAATTAGTAATCTCAAAAAACACTAAAAAAATTAGTATTACTAAATTTTTTTGTAAAAAAATTGTAAATTGTGTATTTTAAATTTTTGGTATTTTTTTACTATATGTAAACTGCGTATTGCGCTTGTTGTCGCCATTAGTATTTCAATGCAAGTCAGATTTTGTTTGAATTTTTTACCTGAAATATGTAAGAGAAAATATTGAATACATTTTTTTTTTTGTACAAAATATAAATTACATACCACATAAAATAAATGCTTTGAAAATTGTGTTGAATAAATTGGTGTTCTAGAATAAAAAATACATTATATTGATATTATTTAAATGGAACACATAAATATACAGTTGTTACCTGCTTTCATCATTTTCTATTTTGTTTTATTTATTGTCCTAAAAAAAGAGTTAATTTTAAACAAAAAATACTTTACCATTTGGTTGTGTTGTAATATTTTGTTGTTTGTACATTTTTTTATTTCTTCCGCTCCGCGACGTTGTCACTTTAAATGCTATTTTCCAACTGAATAATAGAAAGAAAGGCATGAAGAAAAGTACACAAAATTACCAAAACTATTCTGAGTATTAAGAAATCAACCCTTTGTGTACACTGCACACAAGAAAAAAAAATCGCAGATAGCGTAAAACAAAAAAGGGCCGCAAGTGGAGAAGAAAGAAAAAAGAATTGAAAAAGGTCGGTGTTTTTTTTGAATTTTGCATATCTTCTCTTTACTGCATTTTGTTCCCTTTTTTATATATGTTTTTATTTGAAAGAAAACAAAGTAGTTACAATGAAGCAGACAAATAAGTGTAATTCAATATTGAAAATAATAAACATATTCATACTCATCAAAGCGCAGTTTTACCATTAAAATAAAAAAATAACTAACTATATATTTTTTTTAAATGCTCTTTTTAATTTCCAAATATTTTAATAACATTTTCTTTTTGTATTTCATTAGTGCATTACTTTTCTAGAAAAGAAAACCGAAAAGTTAATACGAAATTTTTAAAAAATCAACTGAAAAAATTATTAAAAAATCAGTAAAAAATTAATAGTTTGTAACGCGAGTTTACTAAAACGAATTACAAAAAAATATTTTTTTAGTACAATTTAGTAAAAAAGTTGTAAACTTGGGATACAAACAATTTTACAAACTTTTTTACTGACGTATTTTTTTGAGTGTATATATTTTTCATTAAAAAAATCCAGATTTTGAGGCATTTTCCATATAGAAAAACTCTCAGATTCTGAGCCTTTTTTAGTGTTGAAACGTTCTCAGATTCTGACACATTTTTTGTTAGAAGAATTCTCAGATTCTGGCACATTTTTCGTATAGCAAATTCTCAGATTCGAGACATTTTTCGTACAGAAAAATTTTCAGTTTCTGAGACATTTTTCGTATAGAAAAATTTTCAGAAATTTGCATATTCTAACAAGGGAAGTATTTCAAACCTTATGAACCGATTTGCCTGAAACTTAAAATATATATTAAAGAGACGATTTTAAGGTTGGGGTGTCTCGGCTTATCGGCCATCAGTGTTTCAAAATTTCGTTGTCCCCTTATGAAACAGTGTGGACCTCCGGGAAAATTTCAATAACTCCCGAACTAACAGGAATATCCACTAGAGAAAAAATACGTGTCGACTTAAATTTAATAAAGATTATTTCGTATTCATATGGATATCGTAGGACTATGTCTTCATATAATTACCCCCTAAAATTTACACATTTTCATGAAAAATGTTGGATAGGCATTAAAAAATCCTTTCTTCTCATGTGTAAACATCTATAGTTTCTTAAGAAGAAATGGCTGAAAAATACAAAAAACGATTTTTTCACAATTTTTTGACCCATGTTTTGAACCATTTAATCCCCGATATGGCCGATAAGCCGAGACACCCTAACCTTAGAATGGTCTCTTTTATATATATTTTACGTTTCATGCAAATCGGTTCATAAGGGTTGAGATACTTCCCTTGTAAGACATTTTTCCTTAGAAAAATAGAAAAATTTGCAGTTGCGGAAACATTTTTCGGTTTGAAAAAGTTCTTATTGTTAGATTTTAAATTTCTGAATCTAAGACATTTTGTCTATAGAAAAAATCATTATTTATCATATCGAAATTTTTTTATGAAACAAAAGACTTAAGACACAAACTTTTAATTTTTTAGTTTATTATTTTAATTAATTTTTCTAAAATTACATTTAGTCTATTTATATTTTATATTCATAAATTTTATTACTTGCCTTAGAACACCTGTTTAACAGCTGCAGCAGGTACAAAAAAAAACAGAAAAGCTTCAAATGTGTCAAATAAAGCGACAGCTAAACAGTTAAAAACCACGGCAACGATAAAAAAAATATTTAATGAAAAAAAAAAAACTCATTCAGACACTCTTACAAAACTAAACAGACTTTACAAGTACGTGTTTTAAAGCATTTCAGTAAGTAGAAAAAAAGTTTTTTTTTTTATAGCATCATCTTTTTCATTAAAATCAACCAACAAACGACCTTAAACATTAGTCATTGAATAAAATTTTATTTTTATAAAAAAAAAAAAAAAAATATTATACTCAAATCTTTATAAATGTAATTTTTTTTGTGAGTTTCTTTAAATTACAATAAAATAAAAGAGGGAAGACGGATTTTTTTTGTTTTGCAGCTTTGGAGCCACCATGTCTTGTTAGGATTTTTAAATAATTTTTTTTTATTTTAAATTTAATGTAATTTTTTTATGGTTTGTTTATTTAAAAAACCTTTGTAAATATCATTAGGTCAAGTTTATATTTATATTTGTTATTCATACATTGAGAATTGTTTTTTCTTGAATTTATTTTTATAATTTTTTCTTATTATAATTATATGCATATTATTATATTGATAACTTATTCTTATTTTTTATAGATTTCCAATAATTTTTTTTATTATTATTTTAAAATGATTTATTTGCTTATCGAGAAAAGCGTTCCTCACGCCTTTTTTTAAAATGTTTTTAATCATGTTTACAAATATTTATTGTTTCCAACTTACTAGCTGTTGTAAAACTTAAAGTTTTTTTTTGCTGTTTTATAAGAAAAATCATTAACAATGTCACTGTCAAAAAACAATGGGAAAATACCACCTCTTGTCAAAATGGTGTTGAAATCGTGTTGTATTTATTGGCATGTTTTTTATTATTATTTTTGTTTTCCCCCTTTTTTTTCAAGTTGTGAAGTTTAGCATGATTCTTGTTTCTAGGAGTTCAAATAAGTCATGGTTTTATTATAACAATAAATGATTCATATTTGTATTATTTTTTTTTTTTGTTTCAATGGAGTAAGTTTAATATTTGGACTACAATGTCAGCAAGTGTTTATGTTGGGGTTTTCTTATTTATCTAGTTAACAGGTTGTTAATAAATCATTTACTTTAATAATGTTATAAAGTAAGAATTTTTCGGTACTGGAACAATTAGACATAGCATGATTAAGATATAAAAATCGGAAAATTTTTTCTATACAAAAAGTGTTTCAAAATAAAAACAAGTAAGAGTGAAATTCATTCTTGTGCTTTTTGCGATAAAGAAAAGGAATTTTATCAATATTTAAAAAAAAATTATTTCACGCCCATAAAAGGGGGGCGGACCAAAAAACGACATTTTCTAATTCTTTGGGTCCAAATGCAGCACTTTGAACTTCTTGTAACATAAAAATGATGCATTTGTTAAACAAAAACACAAAAAAATCATGTAAAAAAATGATATTTTTCAGAGGTTGGTTTAGTTCTTCAAGGGAGAACTTTTTCCCCCTGGTCCGATTTTGCTCATTTACGAACTTAATCTGCCTAGGAACATAAGACATATTCGAGTCAAATGTCGGGAGTCTACCTCTTTTATTTTAGACTGCACCGTGTTAACTACAGACGGACAGACTGACAGACGGACGGACAGACAGACGGACAGACGGACAGACGGACGGACGGACAGACGGACGGACAGACGGACAGACGGACAGACGGACAGACGGACAGACGGACAGACGGACAGACGGACGGACAGACGGACAGACGGACGGACGGACGGACGGACAGACGGACGGACGGACGGACATCGCTAGAATGTCTTAGAATCGATCACTGATCAGAAATATATATACTTTATGGGGTCCTAGACCGATATTTTAATGCGTTACACACGGAATGTCAAAGCGAGTATACCCCCATACTGTAGTTGGAGGGTATAAAAAACGTGATTCAGAATACGAAAAAAATTTGTTGAAAAAAAAAAAAAATTAACAAAAGTAGAAAAGCCCACAATGCCCTTTTTAAGAGTTAGTTAATTTTCTAACGTGAAAAAAATAATATTTTTGATTAGAAATGTTTTATTATGTGTAAAAAAAAAAAAATTTAAATAATTTTTGAAAAAAAAAAAATAATTTACTATTTTTTTTTTTTTTTTTGAGTGTAAAATTTTTTTGAGTGTAAAATTTTTTTCGATTGTATTTTTTTTTTGGTGTAAAAATATTTTTGAGTGACAAAAATACGTTGTAAAATATTTTTGTGACTTACCACTGTTGCCAAGTTGGAGGTTTTCCCGCTAAATCTAGCGCTTTTTGTTTAGATTTAGCGGGGGAAAATTGGTTTTAGCGGGAACGGTGCTTTAGCGGGAAAATCTAGCGCTTTTTGTTTGGATTTAGTTTAGTGTTTGGGGTCCGGGAATTCCCGGGTCGGATTTCCCGGGAATTCCCGGGAAAACACTGACGGGAATTCCCGGGATTTTTTTTAATTTTTCCCCCCGGGTGAAAATGAACATGTATGTTCATACATGATCATACATGGTACCCTGTATGATAGTACATGAACAATATATGGAAATGTATGTCATATATGGGAGCATATATGAACATACACACGTAATGTAATATTCCATATATGTAAATGTATGCAACTATGTGTGGAAAGGTATATGTCATACACCTTCATATATGCTACGCATCTGCATAGCATACATGTCTTAAAAACATTTTTGTTTTAAGGTTGGGTTCGGCAAAACTTTGCAAAATTGGACGAAGTTCATGTATGGGTTCAGTCTGAAAAAGTCTTTCGGTCGGACAATAATGATCATACATCATCAAGATTGATTATAATTTTTGTATTCTATAGGCGAATATGAACGGCACTAACGTAAACAACCAAATTTAGAAGAAAATGCGAACACTTTGACGGTATTACTATCAGAGCTGCGAAGGATTTCATTCCTTAATTAGATTTGGTGTTCTGAATTAAACTTTAATGATTGCGTTCCCCAATCACAATTTATCGAACGATTTTACACTTGATTTTAAAATATGCGCATTCGATTTCTTTTACATTTGACCATGAAATTGAATGCGTAATTTTTTATAAATTCGATTTTTAAGTCTCATGAATAATAAAAAAATTAAATAAAGAATGCATTCAATTTTTAAAATTCTCGTAAACAAGAATTCGATTTAATGGTAAAAATCGAATCCATTCCAAGAAATATTGATATTTAAAGATAATTGTATTCAGTGACTATTAAAATCGAATGTATTTTATTTGTGAATTCATTCGAAAAGTGGTTAATTCTTCGAAGCTTTGATTACCCTAAAGTATCATAAAGTATATTTTTAAAATATTCGTTGGTTTTTATTAAAAAACAGTGTCATAAATTAATACAAATTATTTATATTTGAAAAAATTTAAATTAATAGACGTTTTATGAAAAAAAAAATTGTACATACAAATTCATGTATGACAATGTATGATCATTAATGTACATGTACCCTCAAATTACGGATATGCACATGTATGGACATCCATACATGCATCATATATGAACATACATGCTCATTTTCACCCGGGCCGGGAAATCCGGGAATTTTGTAAAATAAATCTTTTTGCATAAAAACGTTTATTTTACTTTAATTTTTACCTTTTTTTTATATACAGGTATAATAACATTTGATATTTTTTGTATTTTTTCTATTTGAAAGAACAGTGCAAATATATATACATAGGAAAACTAACCAAGTGTAAAAAGTATGTTAATATCATGAAAAAACTTAAAAAGTCAAAAAATATACGGCGGTTAATGATAATTTTGCTAAGACTGTCAAAAAAATATAAAAAATTTGAACCTAGAATTAACATTTCCAGAATAAATATTAAAAGTACTGCCAACTATATTAGTTTTTTCTCGAATAACGCAGTTTTAATTTTTTTTGCGATTTTTAGCTATTTTTTGCGTTTTTTTGTGAAGGAAAAATTTGCTATATTTTTTTGTTTTGTTTTATTGTATTTCAGGATTTTTAATTTTTATGTTTTGATTTTTTATGTTTTAATTAATTGTTTATCTCTAACAAAACTGTTTTTAATAAAAAAGATAATCAAATTTTAATGTTCTTTATGATTTACATTAATAATGAAAATTTCCCGGGATTCCCGGGAATCCCGGGAAATAAATTATTTTTTTCCCGTTTCCCGGGAAATTGAAAAATCCGGGAATTCCCAAACACTAATTTAGTTGGAAAAATTTAGAGCTGTTTTTCCAATTTTTCTTTTTTTTCAATCGAAAACGCCAAGTTTGTCGAATTTTAGCGCTTTTTTTGTAACTTAGCGGGAGAATTTTATATTTTCCCGCTAAATTTTTTTTGCGGTTTCTTGCGCGTTTTTAGTGAAAAGTAAATTTTCGTAGAAAAAATAATTTGGAGGTTTTTTTTTTAATTTTTCTTTTTTCTCAATCAAAAATGCCAAGTTTTTCGGTTTTTAGCACTTTTTTTCGTAAATTAGCGGGAGAATTTTATATTTTCCCCACTAAATTTAATTTTGGCGGTTTCTAGCGCTTTTTAGTGAAATTTAGAGGTTTTTGGTTAAAAATAGTTGGCAACAGTGTGACTTACCAATGTTTTTAAAACATGTTTAATGAGTTTTTAACACGTGAATTTAAGGTGAAACTAATCTGAAATTCACGGTTTTGCTAATAACTTTTGAACCACTGGACCAATTTGGCTGAAATTCAATACGAAACAGGCCACAAATATATTCGCCAAGCTTCAAGCATCCTCAGCATGCCTTTCGAAAGTTAGTGGGTTTTTATCTCGTAAATTCACGACAAACCCTTGCTGAAATTCAGTCTTTTGCTCATAACTTTTGAACTACTGGACCGATATCGCTGGATTTCAAACCAACTTGACCAGATAAATGCCCAACATATGTGCCAAACTTCAGGAGCCTCCGTAAAGTTTTTGAAAAGTAAGCGTGTTTTCAAAAGACAGACAGGGAGACGGACGGACATCGCTAGATCGTCTTTAAATCGATCGAGGATCATGAATATATATGGGGCATTCCATGTCAAATCGGACACTATGAAAATTTTTTTTTTTAGATCTTCCCAATTTGTTTACAGTTTTTAGTACCCTTCAAAAACTCCTTTGTGGTAAATTTTCAGATTTTTTTGATGACCCGTTTAAAAAATATCGAATTTTAAAAAATTGGTAGTTTGTTCCTTTACTAAAACTTCTTTTACTCATAACTTCTTCAATAATGGTCCAAATTTCAAATTGTTTTTTTTTTCAAAATTTTTGTTTATTTACGTACTTTAAAAAAAAATCCCAAAAAATTCTTAAAAGCGTTCTAGTATGCGATTTTTAAGTTTTAAAATTTAAATCTCATTTTTGAAAATGTTTGTACTCTTCGATTTTTTTGAAATTTTTTTGTGTAAAACTTCTATCAATTCCACAAATTTTTTGCCCAGGAGGATCGTGGGATAACGATTATTAATATTTTTAAAAATTTTTGGAAAAAATTTTATTGTAATTTTCCAATCTTAAAATCATTTCTACTGCTCCAATGGTGCGTTATAGAGGTGTCCTTTATTAGAACGACCCCCATTAATTTTTACGTCTTAACATTTCTTTGGAACAAACTAATACCCTATTTCCAATTTCTAAGGGGCTCCCACACAAAACGACATTTTTTAAATTTGCTCCAACCGCTCGAACTGCCCTAATAGTGCCCTTATAGTTACAAAATGTATGACCGACCCACATTATTTTTTTAGTCTTAACATTTTCTCTGAACACACCTACCCTCTATCTTTAACTGTTAAGGCGGTCCCCATAAAATTTTTTTATTTTTTGTAAATTTGTTTTATTTAATCAGCTTCAACCGGCGCAATGGTGCGTCCGAGACCGAGTGAGACTGACCCCCATTTATTTTTATCCTACAACATTTTTTTAAAACATACCTACGCCATATCTCTACTCCCTAAGTAGGCTTCCATTAAAAATTACATTTTTATAAAATTTGCAACAACTGTTATTTGTATGGAAGCCTACTTAGGCTTCCTTAGGCTTAAAAAAATGTTGTAGGGTAAAAATAAATGAGGGTCATTCTCACTAATGACCCCTCGCGGACGCACCATTGGACAGGTAGAAACTGATTATATAAAACAAATTTACAAAAAATAAAAAAAAATTGTATGTGGACCGCCTTAACAATTGGAGATAGAGGATAGGTGTGTTTAGAGCAAATGTTTGGACTAAAAAAATATTGTGGGTCGGTCATACATTTTGTTGCTCTAAGGGCACTATTAAGGCAGTTAGAGCGGTTGAAGCAAATTTAAAAAAATGTCGTTTTGTGTGGGAGCCCACTTAGAAATTGGAGATAGGGTATTACATTGTTCCAAAGAAATGTTAAGACATAAAAATTAATGGGGTTCGGTCTTATAAATGACCCCTCTAAGACGCACCATTGCACAGAGGGCCAGACAGATCGATTTCCGGCCAAAAGTCCTTATTTGAAAATTCTCAAAAAAATGTTTACCAGTTTGTTTGGCATATATAGAAGCAGGTTTTCTGAACTTATCTTTATGATTCAATTACACCCTTTCCTTTGACAGGTCTTCAAAGTTAAAAAAGTTAGTAAAAAAATTTTAAAAGTTGAGATACTTTTTTAATTTTTTTTCCAAACTTCTATTGCTAATGTTTAACTTTTTGTTTGCGTGGTTCAACCTTATATATAAGCCTTTGTAACGAAAATAACACGGACAAATATAACTCATTTGCCTGGCAGCATTTCGCGTTTTTTGTGAAAAAAGTTCTAATTTTTTAGATATTTACCTCGCGCCGAAAAAATCCTCAGCGATCCTCAGTTCGATACAATCGGTCTATATTTTTTTTGATATAGAATGGATCCATATCTTTCGAAAAAAGTTGCCCAAACTTGCTCGAAATGATAAATGGCGAAATTACAGCTATATATGCAGTGGTCCGAGATTTGTTTTTAAAAAAATAATTTAACCCAAAATAATGTTTTACGGCTTGAATAGTTTTTTTTATCGTCAGAGAGTGCCTGAAGTGTAGGAAAAAAAAAGAATCTACATTTCTAGTTTTTTTGTAGAATTATGGAAAATATCAGTTACACCATTTCCAATTAAAATCAAAGATTTTTTATTGAATTTCCAAAATAAAGAAAAAAAGTGAATAATTTAACGTCACCATTTCCAAAAGCTTTTCTGAGACTAAATAAGTCATTTACACCATTTCCATATTTATATCAAAAATAAAAAAAAATATATGTAAAAATTATGTGCGTATATTTAACTTCAGACACTCTTAATACTCTTAAAACTAATTTTTAGTTAGATCAGACAAAGTTAACAAATCTAGTCTCCATATTTTTTCCGCCATATTGAATTTTATCAGTTCGATTTTAAGATAACAGACCCGGAAATTTACTAGGTCACACTTTCAGCTAGCTTCAACAAAGAAAAGGAATATAACTGTTTTTTAATTACTTGTAACAAACTTTACTAAGCATATTTAGTCCGCCATTTTGTTTTTCAAAATTCACGCCAGTAATTCTGATTCAGTAATTCCAATATCCCCTTAAAACAAAATTTGAGTTAAATCGGACAATTATTAAAAAAATTTGTCCGCCATATTGGATGCGCCATTTTGATTTTTTTAGTTTTTAGTTAAATTTTGAGATACTTTAGAAGCACATTTTCAGCCGGATCCAACAACGATAAAGACTTTTGGCCGGAGTTGGATCATTCTTTAAACTTTAAGAAGCAAGTTTAGTCCGCCATTTTGTTTTTCAAAATTCGGAGTAACAATTCTTATTCAGTAGCTCCAAGACCCACATAAAACAAAATTTGAGTTAAATCGGACAATTATTAAAAAAATTTGTCCGCCATATTGGATCCGCCATTTTGATTTTTTTGGTTTTTAGCTAAATTTTGAAATCAGCGACCTCGAATTCCTATAGAAGCACATTTTCAGACGGATCCAACAACGATAAAGACTTTTGGCCGGAATTGGATCATGCTGGCCCTCTGTGCATTGGAGCAGTAGAAATGATTTTAAGATTGTAAAATTACAATAAAATTTTTTCGAAAAATTTTAAAAAATAGTAATAAACGTTATCCCACGATTCTCCTGGGCAAAAAATTTGTAGAATCGAATGAAGTTTTACACAAAAAAATTTCAAAAAAAATCGAAAAGTACAAACATTTTCAAAAATGAGATTTAAACTTAAAAATCGCATTTTTTTTAAAGTACGTAAATAAACAAAAAATTGAAATTTGGACCGTTATTGAAGAAGTTATTCGTAAAAGAAGTTTGAGTAAAGGAACAAACAACCAAATTTTAAAAATTCCATATCTTTTGAGCGGGTCATCAAAAAAATCAGAACATTTACCACGAAAGAGTTTTCAAAGGGTACTAAAAACTGTCAACAAATTGGGAAAATCTAAAAAAAAAAAAAATTCAAAGTGTCATTTGAAAATTTTTTGACATGGAATGCCCCATATATACTTTATGTGGTCCAAGAACAATATTTCGAGGTGTTATCACTACACTCAAAATAATTCTGCAGTAAAAATATTAGTAAGTGATTTGGTACCAAAATCTACTAATAAGTTACTAATTACCAGTAGTACGGTAGTTTTTTAGTATCTTCAAAGTACTAAAATTAGTAATTTTTACTGGTTTTGAATAATATTAGTAAAAAATTTTAGTATTGATTACCAACGCCTGCACTAGATCATTTTGGACTAAAAAATTAGTTCATTAGTAAAATTTTTAGTATTGAATACCCAGGTTTTTTTTTTTGGGTGTAGAGTGGAGGATATAAAAACAAAAGATTTTTTTATCACTACAAAAGATGGCTCAGAGTCCATACGCGAAATGTTGTAGAATCTTGTTTTTAAAGTATTTAAAATTTAAAAACGAAAAAATGTATGTGTCTTAAGTCTTTTGTTTTGTCTGACGAGTCTAGGAGAATTAAATTAACAACTTCGCTTTTCAACAAAAAAAAAAGAAAAATTTCGCAGAATATGAGACATTTAAAATATTCACAAAATAAGAGAATTTTATCAATACCGAATATTTCACAGTCTAAAATTTATTTTTAATACAGAAAATTTTTTTCAAAATTATTTCTAAACATTTTTCTCATACGGAAAACTATTTTAAAAATCATAAAACTTTTTCTATACAATAATTTGTCTTCAAACTTAAATTTACATAATTTTTTTTTATTTCCTCATTCCATTCTTTAAAAATCTGTTATAACGTTAATCACAAATGGAGTTTTTTTTTTAAAGCCATTAATCTTTTAAACACCTGCTTATGAATTAAATACTTCAAAACCAACTTGATTTTATAGAAATTTCCAAATTTTATCCATATTATCAAAACGTTTCAACCAAACAATATTAAAAATTTAAAAAAAAATCATATTAATCCATACTAAAACAAAGCCAAAAATTATACAAATTTCTATAAAATCAAACAAAAAAAAAAATAATAATAAAAATTTGAATATTTAATAACCGCAGGGTATTAAAAACTAATAAACTGAACTCATCAAATATTCTTTTTTAACAAAAACAAAAAAATAACTCCTTCTTCATAACAAATTTGTTTTCTTTTTATGGTTTGTTTGGTCTATGACATTTTTGCTATGAAAACCATCACATACGAGGCATGGAAATTATGTTGATGATATTGAAACTAGTGAACACGCAAAATTGAGATCAATGATCTTTATTTTTTTGTAAAAAAATATGAAAAAATAAAAATTAAAACAAAATTTGCATATAATGTTAATAGCCTAAAGATGATGAATAATATGATAGATGAAAAACATAACACTGACATAACACATTAAAACAGTTCAAACACGCAGAATGTTTGTATTTTTAAATCACAATATTTATAAGGGAGAAACTTATATGCAAAAAAAACGAAGTTTACAATGAATAATATTTTTGTAAATATGTCACTTCGTTCCCCGTTCTAAAAGTACACTTTCCAAAAGTACACCTTCTTACTCCCGTTAGAAACGGACTTTCCAAAAAGAACCTCTTCCACAAATTGTTGTTCTTCACCGAAGGATCCTCTTTTGCATATTTCAATTTTCTAGGATCATTGTTTTAGCCAATATTAAAAGTACAAAAAAGATTTTAAATTCCTAATTTTAAGTTTCTAGAACCATTATATCAAAAATATCAAATGTACCGAAAATAAACTTTTTTAGCCATTTTACCCCGCTAAGAAAATTTCTATAAATATAATTTTAGGAAATAAAAAGTATCAAAAAGTGTGCTTTCGGCACATTGAATAAAAGGTACTTTTTATAAAAGGTACTTTTTATAAAAGGTACTTTTTATAAAAGGTACTTTTTATAAAAGGTACTTTTTATAAAAGGTACTTTTTATAAAAGGTACTTTTTATAAAAGGTACTTTTTATAAAAGGTACTTTTTATAAAAGGTACTTTTTATAAAAGGTACTTTTTATAAAAGGTACTTTTTATAAAAGGTACTTTTTATAAAAGGTACTTTTTATAAAAGGTACTTTTTATAAAAGGTACTTTTTATAAAAGGTACTTTTTATAAAAGGTACTTTTTATAAAAGGTACTTTTTATAAAAGGTACTTTTTATAAAAGGTACTTTTTATAAAAGGTACTTTTTATAAAAGGTACTTTTTATAAAAGGTACTTTTTATAAAAGGTACTTTTTATAAAAGGTACTTTTTATAAAAGGTACTTTTTATAAAAGGTACTTTTTATAAAAGGTACTTTTTATAAAAGGTACTTTTTATAAAAGGTACTTTTTATAAAAGGTACTTTTTATAAAAGGTACTTTTTATAAAAGGTACTTTTTATAAAAGGTACTTTTTATAAAAGGTACTTTTTATAAAAGGTACTTTTTATAAAAGGTACTTTTTATAAAAGGTACTTTTTATAAAAGGTTCTTTTTATAAAAGGTACTTTTTATAAAAGGTACTTTTTATAAAAGGTACTTTTTATAAAAGGTACTTTTTATAAAAGATACTTTTTATAAAAGGTACTTTTTATAAACTGTACAGAATTTTCGGAAAGTACTTGTTCCAGGATGTTTAATTTCACTAAAGGATCCTGCATTCCAAATTTCAAGTTTTAATGACCATTATTTCAGTAAATAAAAGAAAGTACCAAAAGTAAACTTTTTTACCCATTTACCCCCGTAGAATCAACATTGGCAAAAACACAGCCATATAAATATTTTTTCCGGGAAGTGAACCGAAATGCAAATTTCAAGTTTCTAGTACCATTTTTTAAGCAAATATAAAATGTACCAAAAGTACAGATTTTTACCCTTTTTACCCCCTTAGACTCATCATCGGCAAAAATTCAGTCTCAGGGGATCTATATTCCAAAAGGTTAACGTACAGTCCAAATTTCAAGTCTCCTTTTTAAGGAAATATAGAAGGTACCCAAAGTACAGATTTTTACCCTTTTTACCCCCTTAGAATCATCATTGGCAAAAATCCAGCCTTATTGGATCTATATTCGAGGATGTGAACATACAGTCCAAATTTCAAGTCTCTATGACCGTAATTTCAGAAGATATAAAAAGTACCAAAAGTACAGTTTTTTAGCCTTTTTACCACCTTAGAATCAGTTTTGGCAAAAATCCAGCCTTAGTGGATCTATATTCCGGGAGGTGAACATACAGTCCAAATTTCAAGTCTCTATGACCATTATTTCAGGAGATATAAAAAGTACCAAAAGTACAGTTTTTTACCCTTTTTACCCCCTTAGAATCAACACTGGCAAAAATCCAGCCTTAGTGGATTTATATTCCAGAAGGTGAACAAACAGTCCAAATTTCAAGTCTCTATGACCATTATTTCAGGAGATATTAAAAGTACCAAAAGTACAGTTTTTTACCCTTTTTACCCCCTTAGAATCAACATTGGCAAAAATCCAGCCTTAGTGGATCTATATTCCGGGAGGTCAACCTACTGTCCAAATTTCAAGTCTCTAGCTTCAGTGGTTTGGGCTGGGCGATGATGAATGAGTATGTCAGTCAGTCAGTCAGTCACATTACTCTTTTATATATATAGACTAGCTTACCATCCCGGTACTTCGTTACCGGTTGTATTGAATACCGGATAATAGAAGGATCAGGATTACTCTATCGATTTCAAAAAAATTCCCCTGCGTAGTCTTTGTTTTATTTAATTGTGGACGTTTAAGTCTCCCATAAAAAAATATTTCAATGAATAATTTAAACAATAAAATTAGAATAACTTCGCTGGTACGTTATCATGTTCGTTCCGGGGGAAAAAATATTGACAATTTTCGAGCCCTTATGTCGGAATTTTGGATTTTGAGTGAATAAATATTTCAGTGAAAAAAGAAATTGGAATAAAAAAAATAAGTTTGTGTGAAAAAATATATAGAGGGAAAAAATATGGAATAAAAAAAGCTAAACACGAAAAATTTTAGTAAAAAATATCATTCCATATTGTTCCCTGCTCTATTCCATTTTGTTCCCCGTTCTACTCCATTTCATTTCCATTTCCATCTCCTTCTTCTAAAGTCATTATTATAGATACAAAAAAAGTACCAAAAGTACACTGTATTACTCCCCATTAGAAACGGAATTTCCAAAAAGTACCTCTTCCATAATTTTTTTTCTTCACCGAAGGATCCTATAATCCATATTTCAATTATCTAGGATCATTGTTTCAGAGAATATTAAAAGCTCTTTTTATCCCCGTTAAGAAACGAAATTCCCAAAAAGTACTTTTCACAATCTTTTTTTTTCACCGAAATAAATAAGTACATTTTTTTACCCCTTTTAATCCCTTTATTTTCCGAGAGGCGAACCTTTTCCAATTTCAAGTTTCTATGATTATTATTTCAGGAAATAAAAAAGTACCAAAAAGTGTACTTTCGGTACTTTTAACAAAACGTACTTTTTATAGAAGGTACTTTTTATAAAAGGCACTTTTTATAAAGGGTACTTTTTATAAAAGGTACTTTTTATAAAGGGTACTTTTTATAAAAGGTACTTTTTATAAAAGGTACTTTTTATAAAAGGTACTTTTTATAAAAGGTACTTTTTATAAAAGGTACTTTTTATAAAAGGTACTTTTTATAAAAGGTACTTTTTATAAAAGGTACTTTTTATAAAAGGTACTTTTTATAAAAGGTACTTTTTATAAAAGGTACTTTTTATAAAAGTTACTTTTTATAAAAGGTATTTTTATGAAAGGTACTTTTTATAAAAGGTACTTTTTATAAAAGGTACTTTTTATAAAAGGTACTTTTTATAAAAGGTACTTTTTATAAAAGGTACTTTTTATAAAAGGTACTTTTTATAAAAGGTACTTTTTATAAAAGGTACTTTTTATAAAAGGTACTTTTTTAAAAGGTACTTTTTATAAAAGGTACTTTTTATAAAAGGTACTTTTTATAAAAAGCACTTTTTATAAAAGGTACTTTTTATAAAAGGTACTTTTTAAAAAAGGTACTTTTTATAAAAGGTACTTTTTATAAAAGGTACTTTTTATAAAATGTACTTTTTATAAAAGGTACTTTTTATAAAAGGTACTTTTTATGATAGGTACTTTTTATAAAAGGTACTTTTTATAAAAGGTACTTTTTATAAAAGTTACTTTTTATAAAAGGTACTTTTTATAAAGGTACTTTTTATAAAAGGTACTTTTTGTAAAAGGTACTTTTTATAAAAGGTACTTTTTATAAAAGGTACTTTTTATAAAAGGTACTTTTTATAAAATGTACTTTTTATAAAAGGTACCATTACTTCAGTAAATATAAAAAAAGTACCAAAAGTACACTTTTTTCCATTTTACCCCCGTAGAGTCAACATTGGCAAAAATTCAGCCTTGGTGAATATTTTTTCCCGGAGGTGAGCCTACATTGCAAATTTTAAGTTTCTAGGACCATTATTTAAGAAAATATAAAAGGTACCAAAAGTACAGTTTTTTACCCTTTTTACCCCCTTAGAATCAACATTGGCAAAAATCCAGCCTTAGTAGATTTGTATTCCGGGAGCTGAACCTACATACCAAATTTCAAGTGTCTAGGACCATTATTTAAGGAAATAAAAAAGGTACCTAAGGTACAGTTTTTTACCCTTTTTACCCCTTAAAATCAACATTGGCCAAAATCCACCCTTACTGGATCTATATCCCGGGAGGTGAACATACAGTCCAAATTTCAAGTTTCTGTGACCATTATTTCAGGAGATATAAAAAGTACAGTTTTTTACCCTTTTTACCCCCTTAGAATCAACATTGGCAAAAAAACTGGCCTTACTGGATCTATATTCCGGGAGGTGAACATACAGTCCAAATTTCAAGTCTCTGTGACCATTATTTCAGGAGATATAAAAAGTACCAATAGTACAGTTTTTTACCCTTTTTACCCCCTTAGAATCAACATTGGCAAAAATCCGGCTTTATTATATCTATATTCCGGGAGGTGAACATACAGTCCAAATTTCAAGTCTCTATGACCATTATTTCAGGAGATATAAAAAGTACCAAAAGTACAGTTTTTTACCCTTTTTACCCCCTTAGAATCAACACTGGCAAAAATCCAGCCTTAGTGGATTTATATTCCAGAAGGTGAACAAACAGTCCAAATTTCAAGTCTCTATGACCATTATTTCAGGAGATATTAAAAGTACCAAAAGTACAGTTTTTTACTCCTTTTACCCCCTTAGAATCAATATTGGCAAAAATCCAGCCTTAGTGGATCTATATTCCGGGAGGTCAACCTACTGTCCAAATTTCAAGTCTCTAGCTTCAGTGGTTTGGGCTGGGCGATGATGAATGAGTATGTCAGTCAGTCAGTCACATTACTCTTTTATATACATATATAGATGACGTGTTTTTATTCTTTTAAGAACTCTTTCGAAAAGTACATTTTTATAAAAAAGTACTTTTTAAAAAAAATTTACTTTTTTAAAAAAGGTTCCTTTTTTCAAAAAGGTACTATTGCAAAAAGGTATTTAAAAAAAAGACTTTTTAAGTTGCCTTTTTTATAAAGTACCTTTTGCTTTCATGTGTAAAAAAAACAATGTGTTTATTCTTTCCAGAGCCAAAATCGTTTTCAAAACTCTTTCTTTTTTTCTTTTTTCAAAACAGGTATCTTTTTAAAAAATGGTACTTTTTAAAAATAATGGTACTTGTTTAAAAAAAAATAAATTGTCTTTCAAAAAGGGTACTTTTTTTTAAAAAAAAAGTACTTTTTAAAAAAGGCTTTGTTTAAAACAGGCACTTTTTTAAAAAAGTTATTTTTTAAAATAAGGAACTTTTTGATAAAAAGGTACTTTCTTAAAAAAAAAAAAACTACTTAATTTACAAATTCAAGAAATTTAATTTTGTTTATAATAATTAATGTTATTTGATTCTTTCAAAATATAATACGAGTATTATTATATTCTTTCTACTCTTTCGAAAAGTAAATTTTTGTTAAAAGAGTACCTTGTTTTTAAGTTAAAAAATATAAATTATAGAACTTTAAGAATAAGAATAATACATTTTTTTAAAATTTACTTTTTTAAAAATGTTCTTTTTTTAAAAGGTACTTTTTAAAAAAGGACTTTTTCAAAAGGTGGTTAAAAAATTTTCTTTATAAAAAATTAAACAAAGGTACTTTAAAAAATCCTTTTAAAAAAAAGTATTTTTAAAAAAAGGTACTTTTTAAAAAAAAATATTTTTTTTTAAATAATGCAGGAACTTTTTTTTACAAATTAATGCCACCCTTCTACACATTTGACTTTGATTTAAAATTGGCTTTAAGGTATTTTCGTTTTATTTTAAAAGAAAATAAAACAAGTAAAACTTTTTAATTCGACCAGCCCGAATAATTCCGTACCCTTCATAATGTAAAAAACGAAAAATGTCTCAGAATCTAAGACTTTTCACTATAAGAAAAAATGTGAGATATTCTTTTTGAGACTTAGAATCTGAGACTTTTGTGTCAGAATCTGAGACTTTTTTCTAGAAGGAAAAATGTCTCAGCATCTGAGACTTTTTTCTACAAGGAAAAATGTCTCAGAATCTGACACTTTTTTCTATAAGGAAAATTTTTCAGAGTCAGAGACTGTTTTCCTTGTAGAAAAAAGTATCAGATGCTGCGACTTTTTTCTGTAAATAAAAATGTCTCAGAATCTGAGAATTTTTTCTATAAGGAAAAATGTCTCAGATTCTGAGCTTTTTTCAATAAGAAAAAATGTCTCAGAATCTAAGATTTTTTTCTTTAAGGAAAAAAGTCTCAGAATCTGAGACTTTTTTTCTATTAGAAAAAATATCTCAGAATCTGAAACTTTTTTCTATGAGAAAAAATGTCTCAGAAGCTGAGACTTTTTTCTACATATAAAAAAAAATGTAACAGAAACTGAGATTTTTTTTTAAAAGGAAAAATGTTTCAGAATCCTGATACCGTTATAACAAGTTGTCACATACAAAATAAAAAACTTATACACCCTCCTTTAAAAAGTGTAGAGTTTAAACATATTTGCATATAACAGAATTATGCTTTAAATATAGAGAGTGATTATTTGTTCAACAAAAAAAAAGAAAAAAAGTTTAAAGACAAAAAAAATCTTAAAATGTTGTTTAGTTTAAGATGAGTGATATTAGATTTCATCAAAAACGAAATAGAAAACAAAAAACTAAACTAAAACTGGTTCGTGTGTAAGCAGTATTTGTCATATTATTGACATTGATTAATTTCATTATAATTAATTTTATTTTTTTTTATTTTTTGTATTCAATACCAAAAAATATATTTTTTAAAGAAACTAATTCTTTAGAATAATTTGTATTGCCACTATACACACCACCAAAAAAAAAAGGAATATTTTATTATTAATTCTGTTCAAATTATCTAATCTATTTTTATATTCTATGTCATCTCTTTTATACTTAAAATTTACTTTGGTCATATGTTGATTTAAAAGACAGGTTATTGAGAAATTTTGTATAAGAATCATTTTCTTAATTTTTTTCATTATTATTTAAAATACGTCTTTGTTTAAAAACAATGCAACGATTAAAATTTAATTATTATGTATTAGAATACAATTTGTTGGTAAATTTTTTATAATTGATACGATAATTTTGTAGTGAATAGAAACTTAATCCTTATGATTATAGTTTGAAAACATGTTTATTTTGAAGATGTTTTTTTTGAGTGGTACTTAGAAATAAATGTATTTTTAGATCCGTTTTGATTTTTAAAGAGAACTACACCCCGGATAAACAAGTCGACTAACGACAAAATAAGGCAAAGGCATCTGAATGTTAGGATTTGTTTATGTTTAATTGGTTTCTGTTTACATTAAAATCAAAAGATGGCAGCACGATTGGCAAATTAAAATTGTTGGTTCGTTTTTTTTTTGTCATCAGCCGCCACAGCGCTGCCCGCCGCAATATCTAGGTCGCGGAAAGGTGTCCCTGTCCACAAAAAGGGTTTGGGTCGAAAAAAAAACAATTTTATTCTCCTGGGATCAAGTGCAGGAATATTTCTGACATATTGATGTTTAAAATAAATATTATTTTATTTATTTGACCTGTAGATTTTCAATCCTATACCAATTGACACGCTCGAGGCCAGTGGTTTTTAAATAAATTTTTAATTTTTATAAAGTTTTTTTCCAGATATTTCTCCATTCGTTGGATGACATCTTCATGAATCTCATATTTAAATATCTTTAGTTTATATTTATTTTTTAAAATTCCGGAAGATGCCATCCAAAAGATGAAGAAATATTGAAAAGAAAAATAATAATAATTAAACATTTATTAAAAACAATTGTGTCCTCGAGCTTGTTCTCCATAGTGTCCTTCACGATATATGAAAGGCCAGAGCAGCTAGCAGGGACGTCTTAAGGTTTGGCGGGGCCTTTGGACAAACAAGAATTTGGGGTCCCCCTGGAAAGTTAAAAATCGGATGACAAGAAAAAAAGATTTTTCGTTTCTGTTTTAAGAAGTAATAAAAAAATATATATTTTGATTAGGGAATTTGTAGCTCGAGGTATTTTTTCATTTTTGTAACAAAAAGGTTTCAAAATCTGATACTTTTTCTATGCCAAAAAGGTCTCCGAATCTGATAGTTTTTCAATGAGAAAAGGGTTTAAAAATCTAAAATTTTGCCAACAGCTGTTCATTACCTGTGAGCAACCAAACACTGCCTGTGATACCTATGGTATCATGTTCTATGCTCTGAATATTCTTCAGATAACGAGCGGTCAACAAGCTTTTCTTCGACCTCAATGTGAACAAATCTCTGGGTCCGGATTGTATTCCCTCTTTCTGGAAAGTGGGCAATATTTAACCAATCCCAAAAAAGGGGAAGAATCAAACCCCGACAACTATCGACAAATCACCATGTGCTCCACCCTATCAAAGGTTATGGAGAGTATGGTAAACTTCCATTCTGTGAACTATTTAATGACCTGTTGAGCGATCGTTAGTATGGTGTCCGTCCGTTCTACAGGTGATCTAATGGAGTTTCTCTTTGAACAGTGGAGTAGATCCATTTACCGCCTTGGTGAAAGTAAGGTTAGATATTTCCAAGGCGTTTGATCGAGTTTGGCACCATGGCCTTATCTCGAAGATAAGATCATTTGGGGTAGGTGATAATTTTGCTCGTTTTATCGCTAGCTTTCTAAGTGAACGTTCTTGTTGTATATGGGTTCTCTTCTAGGAAGTTCATATTAAACTCAGGTGTACCACACGGTTCTGTTCATTCTCCATCTCTTTTTGTTGTTTTTATCAACGACTTAAGCCTGAATTACTTTAAACGTGCGTAAAACGTAGACTCTTTAACAAAATTCAGTAAGTAAAAATAGTACAGAACATTTTTATTTTTGTTTTCGTTGTGTCTAACGCATTGTATTTTTTGTCACGTCAAAACGTAGAGAAATTCTGTTGAAAATAGAATTTCTCTACATTTCAACGTGACAAAAAATACAATGCGTTAGACAAAAACAAAACATAAATAAAAATGTTCTGTACTATTTTTACTTACTGAATTTTGTTAAAGAGTCTACGTTTTACGCACGTTTAAAGTAATTCAGGCTTTACTCAGTCCAAAGTTTGACTTATGAGACAGCATATGGATAACTCTCTAAGCCTTATCTCGAAGATAAGATCATTTGGGGTAGGTGATAATTTTGCTCGTTTTATCTCTAGCTTTCTAAGTGAACGTTCTTGTTGTATATGGGTTCTCTTCTAGGAACTTCATATTAAACTCAGGTGTACCACACGGTTCTGTTCATTCTCCATCTCTTTTTGTTGTTTTTATCAACGACTTACTCAGTCCGAAGTTTGACTTATGAGACAGCATATGGATAACTCTCTTAACCTTTACCTATCGAGAATCTGTTTATGGGGTCTTTAGAATAGGATCGATTTTAATGCTGGGAAGGTTCAATGGTGTACTCTAACACATAAGCGTATTCGGAGTGCGGAAGCTTCTAATTTATCTATTGGTACTGCGCATATTGATAAATTAAAAACTCTTGACGTTCTGGGCATGAAAATACTGTGTGATTTCCGTTGTAATAAGCACATTTTTAAAGTAGTGGGGGATGCATTTAAATGTTTAGAGTTTTTGAAACGTTTTAGAAGATACTTCACACTATCTAATCTCTTAACTGTCTATACCACCTATTGCAGTCCCCAAATGAAATACAATTCCCATGTATGGACAGGTGCTTCAATATCTTCATTGAAGCTAATTGACGGCGTACAGAAAAGTGCGCTTATGCTTATAGGGTACGATCGAATATCTAATTCCATCAACTCCTTATAGCATCGTCGGAGTGTGGGTTGTGCGTCTTTGTTCTATTGATACTTCCTCGGAGAGTGTTCTGCTGAGTTAGGAGACCTCATTCCGGATAGACGTGTACTTGGTAGCAATACGCGCCATGTGGAACAGCTTTTCCCGACACTTTTAACATCTGCAAGTTCAAGTCAAATATTAACAAATACTCTTTCCTCCTTCCCATAACTATACTTCCTAATTTCAACACAATGCAATCCATTTATAGGGGGCATCCCCTGAGTGTTGGTAGAAAAAAATTGTATTTCATTATAATTTTGTAAGTATAACGTAAATTGATATCTCTTCAGTCTATTTTCTTAGAATTTTATTTGTTTGAAATGCAAAAACCCTTTTTTTCTAGTAATTTATATGACATTTTGACTTTTGTGCTGTTTCTTTAAAAGTTAATCCAATTTCAGTGCTGAACTCTTACAAATAACTATGGCACAAAGTATTTTTCTTTTTGTGTGTGTTATCAATTTCAAAGGTTTAACCGTAGATAATGTGCTACAAAATGCAAAAGCAAAAAACCCGCAAGTCGTTATTAACATAGATTAACCCTTTTTGACTTCTAAAACTCTAACAACTCAAACATGACAAAGGATTAAGAAAAAGGATAAAAACAAGAAATGAAACATATATAACAAGAAAAGGATACAACAAAAAAAACTACAACAAGGATATCAATGACAACAAGCCAAGCATAAAGAAACACCTCCTTTTTTTAATTCTTGAGATTTCTTAAATTATTTCCTTTACAAAGCAGGTAAACCTTTATTTATAGCCTTAAGCTAGAATCAATGAAGAGAACAGAAATGGGGTGTTTAAACCCATTAATATGTTACGCTACCGTTATATATATATTTCAATATTGTAGATTTTCAATATCTTAAAACCTCAAAAACCACAGTGTGGTTTTTGAGGTTTCCACCGAGTTTTTGAAAACAAAAATATGTTTCAAACATGTTTTTCCAAATTATAATATGGAAATTCTTTTAAAATTGTCATGCTTTAATTTTTTTCTCTTTATAATAAATATACAAAGCAAAAAATATTGTATGACTTTTTCAAATAAATATATTTTGCATATCAACGCCTACTAGTGATTTTATGCTTTCCTTTGCCGTAAACCAGGATTATCCTTTTCAAATGTTCTTTTTTTTTGTCAGGAAAAGATTTTGAAAAAGTTCTGTTGGTGAAAAAAATCAATATCAGTTTCATCTACATTAGGGGTATAACCAAAATAAGAACCTATCATAACGGTATGGGCAATGTTATACTGATAACAAAAAACGTTATACGGGGTCATTTTGGTCCAAAAACCTTCGGCACCGATTGCAATTTCTAAAACACCTCAAATTTTAATTTTTGTATGTTTTATGGTGGGAATCCGTCCCTTTCAACGTTATTTTGTTTTTCGTCGTTTTACAACAAAAATAAAACAAGAAAAAATTAGCAGTATGATTTTCAACATTTGAAACATGGGTTGAATGAATATTTGAAAAAAAATATTAGCAAAAACTTCATCGCGATCGGTGCCGAACCTTTTTTAACATTCGCGAAAAAAAGAGGACGCATTTCTTATTGATTTTCTATGTACTTTCTCACTATGATAGGCCCTTTTTGATATTTTCAAAAATATGCAAATGGTTATATCCCTAATCTACATATAACATCCATATGGTTTTTTGTTTGTTATCTTCACCTCCCTCAAAAATTAGTTTTTCTTTTTATTTCGGTTTACATTTAAAATCCTTCTAATGTATGTGACTTTTCTTTTTAGTTCTGTATGGTTTTTTTATTGTTTACCATGATTTTGCAAATTTTTAGTTTAAATTGTTAACTGTTCCTAAAATTGTTCATTGTTTTTGGCAAACAAATAATCAATCATTTTGTTGTCAATACCGTTCGTTTTTTTTTTCTAAGTCCCCTGAGCTTTTAAGTGTTTTTATTGGAAATTTGTCACATAAAAAGGAGCATGTGCCCTATAGTTAGCAAAATAAATTAATTATAATGGCAGGGGAGTTTAAAATTAGAGTTGTTTTTAATAAATACGGTCATTCCTTTGCTTACGAGCAAACTTTAAAAAAAAAAAAATTCTGTGGCTCCAGACTGGTTGTTTTCCAGTCGAATTCGATATACGAAGACGAAAATGGACTTGGATTTTTATTATTCTTAGAAGACCACAAAACGATATTGCTAGAGAAGCTCTTGATTGGAGTCCTCAAGGTCAACGCCGGCAAGGAAGACCTCGCAACACATGGATACTTTGCTCAAGAAAAGAACTTTAATCAGCTCAAACAACTTGGAATCAAATCAAGAGACAGAAATAGTTGGAGAGAATTCGTTAATGCCCAGTGATCTTAGTGAACATTATATTTAAATAAATACTTGTTATATTAAGGTATAAGTAATGTACATATTTAAATAAATAAAGGACATATATATTCCATGATTATTTTTATCTGAAGATAGTTTCAAATTCTGATTAATTTTTATTATAAAATCAGTATGGTTTTATTCGACCTTTAAAATATTATATTTGGAGTAGGGGTATTCTAGCTTGAGCTCATTATTTTCTTTACTAATTAAAAGTACGATATTCTCATAAAATAATTTTTAAGAAAATTATTTTTCTGTTTTAAATTTATTTATTCTGGTAATTTTTGCAAGACTTAATCTACACATGTTTCGGAATTTGTCAGATTCTATTGTTAAGACTTTATCTCAGTGGTAATCCGATCATCCCTTAACAGTGTTGAGATGGAAGAGCTCGTATTACTCTTGACCCGCTTGACAAACAACCAGAAGCTTTTGCCACCCTTTGGGATAGCAAGGACCTTAGCACATAGGCATTATTGGTACAAAACCTTTTCACTCCTTACCACCTTAGCACAATTTGTCCTTGTTTGCTTGAGCAGCCGTTCGGTACTTTAATTATTATTCAACCACCATTCCCTAAGAGCTTCCTCTCTGGACCGGATAGCTTTCCTGCAATTTGCATTAAACCAAGATTTTCCATTTGGTTAAAGGGCAAGTAGATTTCGTTGGTATAAATGATGTAATAACAAGCAATATCATATTCATAACCATCTCCGCCAAGGCATTGACATCTTTATCGAGGAAACATATCTTCGAGTTAAAGTCCCTAAAGAAATTGTTCAACTCCTCCCAACGTGCTTTGTCAAACAAAAAAACCGGAACCTAGAACCTCACGAAGAAAATGTTGCACATACGGTTACATGGTCTGAATTTCCATGCGATGCAAGCAAATGTACTTCGTAGTTATCAGAATGCGAAGACAAGAAAATGAGTATTACCCTTTAGCCCCTCCCCAAGCGGAATGTGTGTTGCACCCTTAACCAATTGGTCCTAATGGTTATGAGTGGCAAAGAAGTTTGTCTGGAGTTCGTCTTATGGTTTTAGGTTGGTTAAGTTCTTGAATAAAAAAAATCGGACCATAGACATAATCCCATTGATCTTTTAAATGTTAACAGTGAATCTAAAAAAAAAATTTTTGGTTTATAGTATCAAATCATAGTCTAGCAGCGTTTCATAGTCAACCTTACATACCAGCAAATATTAAAGCTCGTTAAAAACAAAAAATCTCCTTTTAATTTCAATCATTAATTCGCTTTAATTTCTTGTTTTATCATCTCATTACCATAGCTCATCTCAAATTTCCAGTTGTATTTTTTTTCCAATTGCCAATAATATTTCTCCACATCGTTATTCTTTTAAATTTATTAAATTATTTAAATTTAAACTACGTTCAACTCTGTAAATGTAATTTCTTTTTTTTCAAAAGCAAAAAATTTCAACACCCAACACAAACATTATCAACCAAATAACAAATCATAAACACATACTTACTATGTTCGATTGTATGCATTAACATAAAATTGTTTCATTAATGTAATAAAAACTACATGAAGCAATGACATCGAAAATGTTCAAAAAATAAAAATGTTTAATCAAGAAAATTGACAATTTAAAATTGCAAGTAGAAAAATTTAAAGAAAAAATTAACAGTGAAGGCAAATAAAAGAGCAAGGGAAGTCTTCCAACTGTTACATACCGATAAAACAGACGATTTTCAGGTTGGGGTTTCTCGGCGTATCGGCATATTTCTTCCAAATTATCCCATTGTTTGTTGCCCAGTCTTCACTACTTTGTACTAGGAGTTAGAGAGGTTTTATCCAATTTTGTTAATGGTGAGACATAATCGGTTTTCTGATCTAGTTCACCAAACGCACACTTGCATTATCAAAGTCTCCCAGACCGTTGCATGAATATTTCCGATGCTCTCAACCTATTTGTACTCAAAAATTTCCATCGACTTCAGATGATAAAGAAATTATGGACAAACATCGCATTTTCGGTCAAATTCATTATTTTGCAACTGATCCCGATGTTCTGGAAACTAAAACAGGGCCGAGGAATAACGCTTAATAACTTACTCCATTTGTGCCCACAAAATGTATTCGCTTAAAGATTTGTTTTTTTTTTTTATTGTGCTACAAAAATTGCTAGATTAGAAGGCTGAAAAAGTTAACGTTACGAATTTGTAAAAGGCCTTGAAAAGTTTCAAGGCAAAAAAAACAGGATAATGTTAATATTAGGAAGAATGTCACGAGAGCAATGCTCTATATACGTATGACCTCATGAAAAATTACTACTTACTTTCACTCATAAAAACAATTCTCTGCAACCTACAAAAAGTACAACGACTGATGTGTGTGGGTATCACTGGTGCTATTAGTTCGACACCCCAGGCCGGTCTGAGAAACTAATACTAAACATTTAGCCCGTAGATATCTATATCAGGTTAGGTTAGGTTGTAAGTGGCTGCTGACGTTTTAAGCCAACACACGTAGACTCTGAGGTCCATTGTGATACCACATCAGGTTAAGAAAGTCACAAATGCTTAAGCAACGATCTTGGGACACTCGATCATATTAATTACAGCGACTGGGTCGTAACTGGAACAGAAATCGACTATACCTTACAGCAGACAACTTCGACAGAACCTTTCAAGTCCAAATACTAACTAGGGAAGACTGTCCGGAAAACTCTGCTATAACAGAGAATGTGATTTCAACATTTACGGACGGATCAAAGATGGAGATGAATACTGGTTCGGGAGTGTACTCCGAATGCCATAAGATTTCCGGATAAGTGTAGTGTTTTCCTAGCTGAGGTTCTTGCAATTCATAATTGCAATCTTACGTCATTGCGTCATTAATATTGTAAAACCGGTAATCGATAGGAACTGTATACAACTCCTTCGTCGGATCAGTAAGCGAACAGTCAAGCTGATCTAAGTCCTTGGAGATAGTGAGGTCGTTGGGAAAAAATAGGCAGATTAATGTGCGAGAAATAGCTCCGAGACATATTTGTTTATAAAGTGGAACTAATGAACGAAATTGAGAATAGAACAACGGATAGATGGACATCACTCGCGAACCCTGTGGCCACTGCCAAATCCCAAGAGGACAGCAAGTCTTCGTACTTTTGGCAAACGGTTAGCCTATTGAGACTAATCGAAGATGGGCAAATGGTTGAAAGTGTAAGACAACACGACAGATTTGGCCATCTCTTAATCAGAAGCGCACAAGTGAGCTAATATCGCTTCCATGAGGAGGGATTTCGAAGGTGGTGGCTATAATTACCGGACACTGTCTCATAGGGAAGCACGCAGAACGGTTGAATGTGCCGTCGAATTACTTTTGCCGGAGTTGCATAAATGAAGAGGAGTTGGAAACTATTGAACACTACATCTGCCATTGCCCGGCATTTTCTAGTCCGAGACTTGCTTCACTGGGGTCTAGGGAGCTGTACGATCTTTCTGATTTGTCGCAAAATTCAATTTCTAAGGAGTTTCATAAGAAGCTCAAATTGGTAACGACAGTGACTAGTAGGGAAACCTATTAAAGTTCCGTGGTATCACAATGGGCCTCAGAGTCCACGTGTGTTGACGTAAAATGTCAGCAGCCAATTATAACCTAAACTATTGTTGGCAGTACTGACAGGAAACTGTATATTTGGCCAAACGGCCGTGAGTATGGGAATCTCTAAAAGGGACTAGTGTAGGAATTGTGGAGGGAGTAAGGGAGGAGAATTTAGTAAAGTAAATGTAAAGTTAAATGTTCGAATTAGATGAAGCGCCGTATTAAGCATTTGGAGCAACAATTTTTCTATGACCTGGCCTCAGAGTAAATGGCCAAATGACGGATGCCCATCCAACCTAACAAACATTCTCCCAACAAAAAGAATGTTGTTCTGCTACTCATGGGAATTCGAGAAAATCGATACATAACAATGTTGGCAACCAATGAAGATATTAACATTTTAAAAAGCGTTTATGGAAGTCGATGAAATTTCTAATATATCTGAGGACCTACGTAATGGAGGAACAGTCAGACCAGCACAGCTTGTGTGAATTCAGTGTCAGATGAATAGACGTATTAAGCATTTTGTGCAACGATTATTTGATGACCTGGATTGCCTAAGTGGTGTCTCATAGACTTCTATAGCAGAAAGCCTTTGGAAATCGAGGTAGTTTAAGACCTTTAAAACTGAGGGGGAATAGGGAACTAACAATTAAGGAAATCACAATGGGCCGTATGACCTCCAAGTAAATTGCCAAATGGGAGACGCCCATCCAATCTAGAATACTTTCTACTATGTGAAAACGAAAAGAGTTGTCGTCTAATTGCAGAAGATGTCATGAACTAAATGCCGATGAGACAGTTGAGAATATTCATCGTAGGGACACCAAATTGTCCAGGAATCGTCAACGAAAACTGATTTCGAGGAACTGGGAAAACAGTTTATCCTTACTAACTATTCGCTAATAGGACGAATACGTCTTGTAATTCTCGCTAGCGAGATGGTCTATGTGAATAATATTTTCTAGATTTCACCCCCTTACAGTGGGCTGACCGGAACAGGAACAGAAAATCGATTATATCTCACCGATGACGAATATTTGACAGAACCTTCAAAGTCGAAGTACCATATAGGGAAGATTGGGCGGAAATTTGTCATTATCATTTTCGTGGAAAGTTTTGCATCTCTTAATGAATTGTTAGGAACTGTATACAATCCTTTGGTCGAATTAGTCAGAACACAGAAGAGCTAATCAGGGTCACTGGACATTGTGGAGGTACTTTGCATGAATTGGCTGATGAATGTTCAAGAAAAGGCTGTGATTCAGTTACTTCAAACGAATTGGCTGATGAATGTGCAAGAAATGGCTGTGGTTCGGTGGGGGAACCTAACATCTCGGTTCCTAAAGTTTAATTGATAAACAAAATAAATAGGATATCAGAGAATAGAACAAATGATAGGTGGATAACACTGAATACGTGCAGGATATCTCGAACCCTGTGGTCACTGCCAAATTCTAAAAGAACAGAAAGTCTTCTTACTTTTGGCAAACGGACGGTTAGTGTTTTTGTTGGAGTACTAGTGGGTCGACACTGTTTAATCGGCCAAACAGGAATCACTGACGGGGACTACTGTAGGAGTTGTGGGGGAGTAAAGGAGGAGTCAGTGAAGCCCTTGTTGTGTGAATATCCGGGTGTGATCAAGAAGATTTTTCGATAGACTTCTCTATCAGAGAACTTTTGGAAATCGCGGTGGTTTAAGAAGTAAAAACGAAGGGACGTGTCGCTAATTCCAGAAGATGTGATAAACTAAATACCGATCAGACAGTTTAGCATATTCATCGTGGGTACCCCAATTTGTCTAGGAATTGCCAACGAACGAATTGTTAGAACAGTTATCGAGAACCTGGGGAAACAGCTAAAATTATAACTATTCGTGAATAGGACGATTGCGTTTTTTAATTTTCGTAAACGAGATGGTTTATGGGAGAAATATATTCTAGATTCCACCCCCCTCCCCCTTACATTTGCCTGATTTCCTCTTGAATATTTGTGTTTAACACTTTCCCACATACGCTATTAAACTCATTCCCACTGTATGTATTTGATTAAATGGTCAATAACTTTGTAATTTTTGTTTTTCTCTGTTTAAATTTTTTCATCTTCCATATTTTACGACCACTGCTGCTTGAAATTGCATTTCTGTATATTGTTTATAGACTGACTGCCCACCTAGCGGTGATTTTTTTTTTGTGTGCGCTTTGTATAATTATAACATAACGTAATCATGTTCAATACACACTCTACTCTATATAGTACATAGTTGTTGTAAATATAAAAACAACAACGAACATACAAAAAAATCAAAACGTTATTTTGTTGTTTTATGGCTTGCAAGTTTAAAAAATTAAACCACGCCTTTTACGTACATAGCGTAACCATCACCCTCTTCAATAAAATACAGCTTTTTATCACTAACGTTACTAAAAAAAATTGTTAAATATAACTGAAAGAAGAAGAAGACGCAACAAAATAAAACGTTATTCACATGAAAAGAAATGATCACGGTTGTGTTAATATAGAGTAGAGTAGATAAACAAAACGTCATTTTTATTTTACACAACTTTTTTTTTTTGTTATTGTATATTTTTGTTAGTGTAATATCAGCAACAACAATAAAAAAAACAAAATGTGAGTGCTCTGCATTGGTCAATGAAATGAGAACATATACTTAACATACACACAAACCTTAAGAAATATTGATAAACAACAACAAAGAATAATAGAAAAAAAATCGACTTAAAAATGAAATGGCTATATTTATTAATAAACATAACTAGTTTTCTCTCTTTTCTTCTAATGCAAAACATTTACTCCAAATCTCATTTTAAAATTTGTTGTTATTTTTTGAGAGAATCAAAGTTATAGGGAGAGAGTATTTTTTTGATTGAACTCATTTGCTGTTATATTTAAACTCTTTGGTGTTAATCTGATTATAACGGTGTTCTGTTAAAATTGATCACACCAATCATGTCTTTTAATTTACTTTAATGAATGAATATGAACTAATAATATTGAGAAATCGTGGTGGTTGAAGTCATTGAATGAAATAAAGTGAGCGGGTTAAGAGGGAAATATTGTTTTTTTAATAGAATGAGTTTGGTTTTAACAGTAATTTTAAATATTTTGAGGTAAACATTAGTAAAGAGTTTTTTTTTTAAATAATATTTAAAGAATTTCAAAAATTTAAACTATGGTTTAAGAGAAAACTAAAACTACAGAGAGCACAGAGTTTTAACATTAACTAGAGTGCGGTTAATAACATTTTAATATTTTAAGTTATTAGAAGAGTAATTTTTTTTTAAAGAAGCATACAAATCTGAACAAATGTACCAAAATATGAGATTTTTTTAAGAAAAAATGTTTCAGAATCTGATACCTTTTTCAAAGACAATATATCCCTTAATATCCTACTGGTTCCGCAAGGAACCAACCAAAAAAATCCTTAACTTTTTTAAACAAATTTTGTTGAAACTTCCTTCTATGAATTAAACAATGTTTATTGATACAACATCTAACGTTTTCGCCTTTCACCACTTAGAAGCACCTTTTTTTAACACCCGTATAATCATCAGAGTGTCTCAACCTCATAAAAACTCAAAAAAAAAAAATAATAATAATGTGTTACAAAAAGTCCTTGGTAAAATTTTGATCTCCGGTGGTCTGGTTGATTCGCAAAGGTCCAAACTGGTTTTCTTCACATAGTTCAGTTAAATGTAACCTATAAACAAAGTCGTAGACCAAAAATTGCTCAGAATTGCGAGTTTTATAACATATATTTTTTCGGCTCAAAAAAAAAAGTCACGATATTAAGGAATATGTATTATAATATAAGACTTTTTCTGTGGGAATCTGAAACTTTTTTTAAAGAAGAATGTCTTTTAGAGGGAAGTAACAAATTATGAGACATTTTAAGAACCTCGCGAAAAATTAGCTGTCTGGAACTTACAGCTTTTATTTGCCTAGTAATGGTAGAAACATATCGCAGTATCTGAGACTTAGGTTAGCGGGGTCCGATTTTCACCTCGCATAGTCCTCTTGCTCCATAGCGATACCACAAAAGTTTTTCCGCTAGCGGCGCAAGTTATACACGTTCAAGGTCCATTCTCCTTATATCCTTATATATAAGCTTAAGTACTTAAGCTTATCTGACCAGTAATCGATCGTCGACTCCTTACCACCGCTGGACAGTGACAAAGTACATATGTGTTCTATCATTTCAAACACTTCTGATGAGGCGCATCTTTTATAACTAAATGAGATGAGTCTTTAATTCTTAGCATGAATGCCGATGAGACAGTGAACAGTTATTATTCCAGTCAGAGCTCGACAGTCTCTTCTTGTAAGAGAAGGGAATGACTTCTTTAATATAAAAAATGTTTAGGCTCTGAGACTTTTTTCTTATGAAAAATATATTAGAACGTGATACTAAGGTAAGGGTGGCTATGCCAGGTCGGCACTCCGCATAGACCTTTGCTTCATAGCGATACCACAAAATTACTTCCACTTATCGACGTAAACTAAATACATTGACTTTCATTGCGAATTGATTGCGAATTGCTATCTGCTTTTAAAGTCTATACTCGCAATTTTTTCTAAAGTCTCGAACTGTGAACTTCCTATAATTGATAATCGAGTTCTAGCCAAAACCGGGCAGTGGCATAGGATGTGTTTAATAGACTCCTCAACGACTGGTGTCTTCCACCTTTTAAAGCTTGCATCTGTAATTAGATTCATGTTTTTGGCATGTTTCCCGACAAGACAATGCCCGTATTAAATCTGTCGACATATGACATTCTATCCTCGTGAGTGAAAGTAAGAATTTTGTCGTTCCTAAATCATAGCGTGGCCATAAAATTCTGCTTATACGACTATTCTGTTGTTCCACTTTCGATTTGTCTTGAAAGTGAGGGACTTGTATTTGAGTAATGGTGGTGTGGCGGTAAGAGCATTACAGTAATACCTATGAAATCTGCTCCAAGTTTCGCAAGACTTATTCAATTGGTAATCTCAGATTTAAAAATTTTGTTTTTTATCAAAACTTGAGATTATTTTTAAAGGAAAAACTGTCTTTTATTAGGTAAACTTACAATTAGATTCTAAGACCTTTTTAGAATCTCAAATGAATGCATTTCTCACGAACTTACAGTTTTTTGATAGTGTATGTAGTCAACGTCTGGGGGTCGCTTACTTATTTGAGACACACTTTACTACACTTAAACTCTCCGGGAAATCTTTTGGATCGGAATAGCTTCGGGAAGATAACACGGATCGAAGTTAACTAAGCTAGTTTGCTTTAAGTCTTCCGAAACCCGATTGGACTAGGACTTTTATAACCAGACGGATTGAAGCTACACGAACAAGTGCGCTTTGTAGTCTTTTTAATGAAGTTTCGGTTGAGCATGGCTCGAACATTTCTAGACCATTACAGCGCTTAAGTGCCTGAAAATATTGGATGTTCTGTCTTTCGTCTATTCTGCCGGTAAATCCGCGCAACCTTACAGATTCCTACAAAACTGGAATGTGTTTGTTTGCCTGTAAAAACTTGCAAGGCTATTTAGAGATGGTGGTTGCTTAAAGGAGCTTGGAGCTGGGAACTTCCTTACAGGTTCCTACGAAATTGAAATCTAAGGCTTTGTTTTGCGAAGGAGATTCGCGATAGAATTGGCCTTCTCTAAATCAAAATCACACAAATGAGCTGTTATCACCCCATAAGAGTAGAAATTTCGAATTGGATGACATTGTTTTACAGCAAAAATTACTGAGCGCTGAAGTACCGCCGTATGTTTTCAGGCCGATTGGCATGGACAAGAAAGAGATGGAAACTATTAAACTGTTAATCTGAAATTGCTCAAGGCTACGTGGACAGAGGTTTGCCTCATTGGGATCTAGACAGATTATAAATTCACCTCTGACCCACCGTTTACGAAATAGCTGACATCTTCATACCACCAACTGTCCCAAAGAACCAGCATCGGTGGCCACAAACAATGCTTTTTAAAAACCGCTGATCAACTGCTAACTTGTCCTTGGGATTATTTGGAAAAATTGTGTGAAGATGTCAGTAATTTTAGAGAGGGTCTGCCGTATATCAGCGGTGATTAGTTTTTGCCGACTGGGCGGCAGATAATCACCCGTGGTTTTACAATAAACCTCTGAGTCTATGTGTGCTAACAGAAAGCGTTAGCAGCTACTTCAAACCTAACTTGGAGGATTCTGGATTTGTCATCTTTGGTTCTTTACATTCAGGAATACGCCCTAAATATACAGCTAAGAATGGTACAAAATCTTGTGCTAAGGATGCGGAACTATGGGCACACAAAACTCATACGAAACCACTGATATGAGCAATGTGTAACCACGAGTTATGATTCCTGACATTGCATAGAATGAGAGAGTTAAAATTGTAATACCATCTTGGGAGTTCTGGGAAAATCCACCAGTGGGGGAACATCAAATTGAGATCAGAGATGCAACTGGAAACAGATAGTGGAGTGCACAGTAAGAAACTGGGAATTGAATATAATTTAATGCCGCAGGACGGCTGTAATGTTTTTCAGGAGCAGCTGTATGCAGTGGCATAGGCAGCTAGACTCATTTCGATGAGACTGATCTACTCTAGTGAGATCATTATTTACATCGATAGTCAAGTAGCTCTCAGCTGTGTTGGGTACCGGTTCATCAAAATATGAAAGGAAATGAAAAATCAGAGCTAGCTCATATGGGCACAAATTTACCATTAAACGCAATTACGACCGACGTGCATGCGGGTCAGGATGGTATTTATATGGAAATCAAGGACAATTTTGAACGCCAAGAAAATTCCAAATGGAAAAGTAGACACGTCTGTATCCAAACGAAGGCTTTGTGGGCTCGCGATGAAAAAGTGTTCAAAAAACGTTTCTTCATATAAAACAAGTAAAAAAATTATAGTCGGTCAAGACCGACCATATTATACCCTACACCAGTGTTTTCCGGAAAATGGGTCCCAAGTCCAAACATGGACCGATTGGATTTGTCTTTTGTTAGATCTTTATTTAGTGTAGAAAACACACACAGATAAAATTTTAGTAGAATTGGTTTATATTTTTGTCAATAGACCGATTTACCTGAATATCGGTCGAAATTTTTATATGGCGGACTAAATCCAAAAATGGTCCAATTATATTCCGATTTTATTAGGTTACTAAAGTACACGTTTAACACCTTAAAATAAAATTTTTATCAAATATTTCCATTTTTATGAATTTTGAGGGCATTATGTGAATATCGGGAGGTTGGTTTGTATGGGGACTACCAGAAGGACTGACCCGATTCCTTTGCATTTTGGAATGATGATTCGTGCATACAAAATTTGGTTACCTGCTGAATTTCAAAGCGATATCTATTATAATACGGTTATTAAAGTCATTTAAAAACGAATCCAAAGGGGGCGTTTGTATGGGGGCTAGGTTTTAACATGGACCGATTTTCTCCAAATTCAATAGGCTTCGTCCTTGGGCCAAAAGATGCTTAAGTTTCGAATTTCAAACATCGTTAAATCGACTCAAAAATTAATTCTGAGTCGATTGGTATGCTTGAAGGTAGGTCTAGGACCAATATTTCGGGTAGTTACAAACATCAGCACAAACTCATTATATCAATATATATTATATGGGGTTCAGTGGGGGACTTTGAGAGCACCTTTCCATTGCGATAAATATACTAAAACAGGTAAAAAAAGTGTATTTTTCAGTTGTTGGTTCAGTTATTCAAGGGGGAACTTTTTCCCCCTAGCCCGATTTTGCCCATTCACGAATTTAACCTGCCTATGAACATGATACATAATTGTGTCAAACTTCAGGAGTCTAGCTGTTTTATTTTGGACTGCATTTGTGTTATCTACAGACAGACGGACGGACGGACAGACGGACTTTCACAGAATGTCTTAGAATCGATCATAGATCAATAATAAATATACTTTATTTGGTCCTCGGCCGATATTTTGATGCGTTACAAACGGAATTACAAAGTGAGTATACCCTCATACTGTGGTTGGAGGGTATAGAAAGGATTGACTAGATTATTCGCGATATTTTCAATGTTGAAATTTCGGATGATCACACAATTTACGGTTCTATCGATATGATCAAATTAAGTGTTTTGATATTTACTGGATCTACAAATGTGTTCAGCTGCATTAGTAAAGGAATTCTCTAAAATCATATTTAAAATTTTCAGATTCTGAAACACTTACTTTATGAACATCAATTGCATGATGTATTTTAAATCTTTTGTCCAACAACTTAGCATGCGTATGCCTTACATTAAATAAAATTAGCAGAAGATTTAGGAAACAAGCTGCTGTTAATTTTTAACAGTAGAAACAAACTGCAACACGATCTCTTTATTTAACTGTTAAAAATTCATACTGTTAAATATTAACAGCTGCTATAATATTGTTGTATAAAACAATTCTCTTCGAATTTTATTTGTTTTTAACATAATTTTAAAAAAGAGTAATTTGCTCTTATGGAAAAATGACAAAAGTACCCATAACATTGACTTTAAATTTATGTTAACTTTAATATAAATGTTAACTTTAAAATTTTTGATACTCTAACATTTCTGTTACCTTATGAAGATATTTGGTAACTTTAACATTTCTCTTAATGATAATTCTGTTAATTGTTAACATTCCTGTTAATGCTTAACATTACCGTTAACAGTTAATTTTTAACATTCCTGTGTGTTTTTTAGTGTATATTTTATATCATTATGACAATTTACATTAAATATTTTGTGACTTTCTTGACAAATGCTCTTCAAATGTTGTCTTAAGAAGCTGTAGTGGCTAGGGTGATGATGAACAGCATCGAGAGTTATGTTTAACAAAAAAATAACAAAAAAAAAAATCTTACGGTTTTATGATATTGAGATTATGGGATGTTATAACAAAAACTAACCAGTTTGAAATGTAAAACAAAAAAAAAATAATTTTAGACATTTTTTTGTGTTCATTGTATGGCAGCTACTTTGTTAACTACCACCACACCACCATTGCTGGAAGATTTTTCTATAATATTTTTTTTTTTTTTTGTTGTTTAATAGAGCTGCTGCTAAGACAGTTGTGTTGTTTTGCACAGTAAAACATAGTAGAGTAAAGCATCTGTTGTATTTTATATTATTTTTTTGTACTGCCGGAATGAGTGTGTTCGTTTATTCGATCGATCGACTGACTGTTATTGTGTGTTTTGTTATGTGTGTTATGAAGGCATTTTGCAGAACTGTTTAACATCACAGTCAGTCTTTAGTGGTACTTCGCGCTTCTTGCTGGTGCACGTACTGACGATCGCTATATTCATATATAGAAATATAAACAACACTGGCAAAATTAAGCTTCAAAAGAGTATTCGAAATACGCTATAGTGAGTAAATCGTTCGTGTGTTTTTGGTAGATGAAAAAAAAAAATAACTGTTCGATCGCTGGTAGTAAATAAGTAACAAAAATAAATACGATCGATTAATGGTGGAAACAAAAAAGACCGTCGCTTTAACATTTACAACCCACTAGAAAAAAAAATATATACGACGTAATGTAATTTGAGTTGGGTGTTGTTACATTTTGACACAAACAATAAAACATACGCACGTGCGTATTATAATTATATGAATTTTAGAGAAAAAAAAAATAAATAAAAGAAACAAACAATGAAAATAATAAAACAAAATAAATAAAAATTAAAAAAAAAATAATATTTTTTAAATAAAATTTAAAATAAAATAAATTAAAACAATTTTTATTAATTTATAAAACAAATTTTAATTAAAAAAAAACTTTAAAATTAACAAGTTAAATAAAAAAAATTATAAAAAAAAAAAATAAATAATTTATTTTAATTAAATTGTTTAAAAAAAATACCAAAGTGTTATAAAAAAAATATTTAAAAAAATATAAAAATACTTAAACACACTGCTCAATGCTAGAAATGCTCTAAATTTGTTTAGAAAATATTATACAAATACTATAAAAAATCTATAAAAATTTATAAAATCTTGAGAAAAATATTTTAAAATAAATACAGACTTTTCACACTTTAATAAAAAAATAAAAACAGCAAGAAATATAACTGCTTAAAAAACAAATATAATAAAAACACAAAAAATTAAAAAAAAAAAATGTTTTGCAAATTATTTTCTTTAAACCAATACAAACACTACATTTTAAATAAAGGTGTGGTTTAACACCACTAAAGATAAATACAATAAAAAAAAAAACAAAATAAATGTTACAAAAAAATCAATACAAATAAATAATAAAAACAGTCTACATAACACCACAACAGTAAACAAATGAGATTAGAGCAAAATAAAAAAAATAGAAAAAGCAAAACGTTAATGAATTTTCCAAATATTTGCTTAACATACAATAGGAATTTAAAAATTTCCATATTTTTTTAATAAAACAAAAAAATTGTATGAATTATAATATAAAATATTTTAAAAAATTCTTAAAAAAAAAACCAAAAACTATAAAAGTTTTGTAAATTTTGTATAAAAAATTTATGTTATTAAAATTCAATTTCTTTTTCAAAAATTTAATTAAAAATCATTTACGCTGGATTTCCATAGCAATAGGTAAGTTTTTTCTTAATAAAAATCATTAAAAAACAAAAGACTTAAGACACAAACTTTTTAGTAAACATAAAATTTGAGCAAAATATGATTATTTTGAAATTAATAGAAAGTTTGTCGCATCTTTAGTATAAAAATGTTATTTTTATTATGATTAGAACGGAAGTCCTTCCCAATTTTTACAAAATTTTACATAGTTGAAGAGAGAGCAAAAACGAACCAGCATTTTTTTCTTATTGCCTATATTCATGTTTAAGAGTAAAATCGGCCAAAATGTAGGAAAATCCATATTTTTATATTGTACTTCCTCTAAATACTTACTTTGTGATTCCAAGTGTAACGCACGGACATATCCCCCATGAAATATTTTTATTTTTTGTTTCATTATGATGGATTCTAAGACATTTTCGCCCGTCCGTGCAACTTATAGTAAATGAATTTTTCCAAATATTTACTTAACATTGTACAATAGGAATTTAAAATTTTCCATATTATTTTAAAAAACAAAAAAAAGTTGTATGAAGTACAAAATACAAAAAAAAAAATCTTAAAACACACCAAAAAACTTAATAAGTTATGTAAATTTTGTATTAAAAAAAAATGTTTTTTAATCAATTTCGTTTTCAAAAATTTAATTAAAAATCATTTACGCTGGATTTCCATAGCAATAGGTAGTTTTTTTCTTAACAAAAATCATTAAAAAACAAAAGACTTAAGGCACAAACTTTTTTTGTAAAAATAAATTTAAAGAAAATATGATTATTTTGCAATTAATAGATAGTTTGGCGCATCAGTAGTTTAAGTATGTTATTATAATGAGTTTGTGCTGATGTTTGTAACTACCCGAAATATTTTTCCTAGACCCGAATTCAAGCATCCGATCGACTCAGAATCACTTTTTGAGTTGATTCAGCTATGGCCGTCCAACCGTCCGTCCATGCAAACGTTGTGCGCACGATACAGGTCGCAATTTTTAACCGATTTCTCTTAAATTTGAAACCTAAGCTTTTTTGACCCGTCCGTGGGTCAAACGCTATTGAAATTAGAAACAAATTGGTCCATGTTTTGACCTAACCCACATACAAACGTCCCCTTTAAATATTGGTCAAATGACCCTAACAACCGTATTTGAGTAGGTATCCTTAAGAAATTTGGCAGGTAAACGTGTTTTGTACAGCATTCCAAATTTTGAAGAAATCGGACCAGTTCTTCTTGTTTTTTTTTTCCTTTATTTATTCCACTTGGGAACATAGGGCTTCTACAAGACAATTCCATCTATTTCTATCATTACAATACATCTTAATCTCATTCCATGTTCTGTTGGATTTTTCAAGTTCAGCTACAACTGTTCTTCGCCATGTTTTCTTTGGACGTCCTCGACTGCGGCTGCCCTGAGGGTTCCATTCTAATGCACTTCTTGTTATACTTTCGGACGGTTTGCGCAGAGTGTGACCAATCCACTTCCACTTTCTTCTTGCAATCTGACGGTTAATAGGTTCTTCGTTCGTTTTCCTCCACAAATCAATATTGGAAATTGTATTTGGCCAAAATATACGGCAAATAATACATAAACACTTGTTGACGAATGTTTGCAGTTTCTGTGATATGTCATTTGTTGTTAGCCAGGTTTAACTCCCATAGAGTAAAGTAGATTTAACGCAAGAATCGAATATGCGAACTTTTGTCTTTAATGAAATCTGGGATGATCGCCATATCTTGTTTAATCGACCAAATGCAGATCTCGCTTTACTCATTCTGTATCTTACGTCGGCTTCCACGCCCCCATTAACAGCCATCATACTTCCAAGATAACAAAAAGTTTCAACATAATTTATAACGTGTTCGTCTATTTTGAAATGGTTTTCGATGTTGTGGTTGATTCGCATTGCATTTGTCTTCTTGATGTTTACCTCTAATCCGATTTCTTTCGATAGTGCTTCCAGATCATTTATTTTCTCTTGCATATCATTATGTCTGTGGGAGAGGAGACATATGTCATCAGCAAAGTCAAGATCTTCGAGATGACGATGGAATCCCCAAGATATGCCTCTTCTCTTTTTACAAAGCTCCACCATAACGTCATCTAGAACAACTGCAAACAACAGGGGAGATAATGGGCAACCTTGTTTTACTCCTGAATTGGTCTTAAATTGTTCGCTAAGTTTCCCATTATGCCGAACTTCAAGAGTGGCGTTATTATACATTGATTTAATAATGTTTATGATTTTGTTGGGAACGCATTTCCTTTTAAGTGCTATCCACATTGCACTTCGTTTTATAGAATCAAATGCTTTTTTTAAATCGATGAATACCATATAAAGGGGGGAACGCCATTCAACTGATTGCTCTATTATGATTCGTAGAGAATTGGTCTGGTCCACACAATTACGGTGAGGGCGGAACCCTGCCTGTTCGTCACGCAGTAGTTCTTCTACGCACTGCAACCTGGTGTTGATGATTATAACTAGGATTTTGTATACGGTGTTAAGAAGCGTTATGCCTCTCCAGTTGTCGCAGTCTGTTAAATCGCCTTTCTTTGGCAATTTTATTATAGCTCATTTTGCCCAACTGCATAATATTGTTTCGTTTTGCCACGTCTGTACTATAAATGGTTGAAGGATTTCGGCGGTGGTGGGAGCATTAGTTTGTAGGAGTTCAGCTGGTATACCTGTGGACTTGTTTTTTTAAGCTTTAGTATAGCTTGAATAATCTCGTCGATGTTAGGATGATCTGAATTTATATCTTCATTGGGCGGTATTATGTCAATGGGGTCATTATTAGGGGTATCATCCGCAATGTTGCTGATTTGTTCAAAATGTTGTTCCCATCTTGATGTTTGATCATCTACGTTCGTTAATAATTCTCCAACGTCGTTTTTTACGGCATGATTTTTTTTAAACGTTTGATTTGATAATCGTCCAATAATTTGGTACAATTTCCTCATATTGTTTGCGCCTGCAGCATTTTCGGCTTCTCTGGCTGTTGATTCAAAAAATTTTCTTTTGTCGTTACGTGCAGATCTTTTTACTTGTTTAGCTATTTCATTATATTTTGATTTTAAGTTCTTCTTGTAGCCCCCATAAAAACCACCCTCCCGATATTCACATAAATCTCCAAAATTTCTTGAAAATAGAAAATATATTGATAACATTTTTATTGTGTGTGTTTAACACGTACTTTAATAACCCAATCAAATCTGATTATAATCACACCATTTTTGGACTTAGGATCCATATCAAAATTTCGCCCGATATGCACATAAAGCGGTTTATTGGCAGCAAATAAAAGCCCATTTCATTTATTAAAGATTTGACAAAAGATAGACCCAATCGGTCCATGTTTGGACTTGGGACCTATTTTCCGGGAAACACTGGTGTAGGGTATTATATGGTCGGTCTTGACCGACTATCACTTTCTTACTCGGCTGTGTCGAATCGTTAATACAATCCAAAATGAAAGAAATTAAAAACAAAAAAAATATTTCAGGGGCGTTTTTCAGGGGGGAGGGGTGTTCTTTGGCAGGGGACATTGTGGATGCTTTCCAGTGACGAAATATGTTAAAAAAAGATAAATAAGGGACGGGCCGAAAAAAAATAATTTTGTCATTCCCTGTTTATAAAATTGCTGACATCTTCATACAATTTTTCACAATGTCCCAATGACATGTCAGCAGTTGGTCAGCGGTTGTTTATACTAGTGGGCCGTCTATACTGGTGGGTACTGCTGACCAATTGCTGACATGTCATTGGGGACATTTGGAAAAATTGTATGAAAATGTCATAAAGGAAGAGTCACCAGTATGTCAGGGGTGATTCTATTTTGCTAACTTGGTATTTGTGCCTGACTTCAGAAGTCTAGCTAGCTCTTTTATTTTAGACTGTACCGTGGTCTCCACAGACAAATGGACAAACGGACGAACGAAATCTAAGAACCGATCACTAATCAATAATATATATACATATACTTTGTGGGCCCCTGGACTGATATTTCGATGCCTTACTCACGGAATGACAAAGTGAGTATACCCCCATACTGTGGTTGGTGGGAATAAAAAGTGCGTGGGGCGTGGCAAAACTTACCCTCCAAATACTCACTTTGTCATTCCATATGTAACACATCGAACGATACAAGTTGCAATTATCAACCGATTTGGCTAAAATGTTAAACTTAAGCTTCCTTTGCCCCAAGAACGAAGGCTACTGAAATTGCAAATAACTCGGTTAATGTTTAGACCTTGCCCCCATATAACCGTCTCTTTACAATTTGACTCAAATTAACCGTATTATAATATTCGAAATTTAGCAGGTAAATTTTGTATTCACAAATTTAAAATTTGAAAGAAATCAGACCAGTTCTTCTTGTAGTCGCCATACAAACCTCCATGATATTCGCTTAAATCTCTCAAAATTCTTGAAAATGGGAAATGTTTAATAAAAATTTAGTTTTTAAGTGTCAAATCTGTACTTTGGTAGCCTAATCAAATCTGAATATAATTGGTCCATTTTTTGTCTTACAAGGGAAGTATTCCAACCCTTTTGAACCGATTTGAATCAAACTTAAAATATTTGTATAAAAGAAACAATTCTAATCGGTGTTTTAGGGGTTTAAAAAATGGGTCAAAAAATGGCGAAAAAATGCTTTTTTGTATTTTTCAGCCATTTTTTCTTAAGAAACTATATAATGTTTTCATGTGAAAAGAAAGGTTTTTTTAATACCCATACCCCAACAGTGGAAAAATATTCTAAAAATTCGGCTTCGTTAAATATATTTTTTTACAAAAATGTGTAAATTATGGGCGGTATTCATGAAGACATAGACCAACGATATCCATATGAATACGAAATAATGTTTATTAAATTTAAGTCAACACGTATTTTTGCTCTAGACGATATTCCTGTAAGTTCGGGAGTTATCGGAATTTTCCCGACGGTTCACATTGTCTCTTAAGGGGACAACGGAATTTTTAAACACTGATATGGCCGATAAGTCGAGACACCCCAACCTTAAAATCGTCTCTTTTATATATATTTTGAGTTTCAGGCAAATCGGTTCATAACGGTTGGAATACTTCCCTTTTTAGACCCCATATAAAAATTTCTCCCGATATTCTGTTAAATCGGTCTATTGGCAACGAAAAAGAACTAATTTCAATCAAATCTGGTTTCTGTTTTTCTATACTAATTAAAGATTTTACGAAAGATAGATCAAGTCGATCCATGTTTGAACTTGGGACCTATTCTATAAAAAACAATGGTGTAGGGTATCATATGGTTGGTATTGACCAACTATAATTTTCTTACTTTTTTTTCGTATTTTTGTAAAACAATGAAACTATTTTATATCAAAAGAAGTACCAAATCCTGCGCTTGGAACCAGGAAATTGACAAAAGAGACAAACTTTCATTTAAACTTAATTTGACTACATAAGCCCATCTTAAGATGGAGTTTTTGGTGAAAATTTGACAAAAAAAAATTGATCCAAGGCGCCACTCGTTAATATGATCGGATTTCGCTCAAGTTAATTTTTAACACGTTCTAAGCAAGGGTCAAGAAAAGAAAATTTTGCGATTTAAAAAAAAAAAAATTTGAATGCAGGAAACCTGCCATTTTTGCAAATTTTAAATAGCGATATCTCAAAACCCGTTCTACCGATTTTAATTTTTTTTTTGTAATATTCAGGTTTAGCGCATCAAAATTAATTAATATGATGTATAGCAAGACAATTTTTTTGAAATTTTACTTTATTTTTTAATTTCCAAAAGGAGGCGGGTGTAAAATCGGCATATTTTTAGTCCCATGGGCGCAGGACTTTCAACATCTAATGAAAAAATATTTATATAAGAGACATTGTCTCTTAAATTTTCATTTTGGATCTTATTTTGGTCCGTCACTTTATAAGAAATTTTTTAAGCTAGAAAATAAAAATATTAATCCTTAAGCCTCTGCCCTAATTCGTTATTGAATCATTATTTTTTGTCTCTGTTACTCTACCGCAAGAATAAGAATAAAGCTGTTATTGGCTAATACAAAAAACAAAAACATGTTATAATTTTCAATAAGACTCCTTGGTTTCCGGTATCTAACATTGAATACATTAGACAAAACAACATAACACATAGAAATAAAATCAAATAAGTATTCAAATGCTAATTAGAAAATTAAATAACTGCTAAACTAAGAAGGAAATACCAACACGCCATCTATTGCAAAAATCAGAAACTTTTTAAACCAAAATCTCATTCCTATAAGATTCAAGTGTTTAACTTAAAACAACCCTAAATAACAATTTTGTTGAAAAAAAAACTCTAATTTGATTATAAATTCAACCTTAAAATCACACATTCATATTTAAATACACAAAAATATCTAGTAGTTTATGAATATTATCAATAAATTTTTATGATAATGTTAAAATTTATTTACAATATATAAATAAAGAAATTTCCGACAAAACACCAAAAAAAAAAAAAATAAAAGATCAAAGGGTATTCAAAACTATAACGCCAAAGACGAAAGAATTAGAAACCTGCTCAGAAAACCATATACCGATTCCATAATTCATACAAATAAACAATCAAAATCAAAGAAATGTTAACACAAAATATTTTATAAAAACAAAAATTTAAATTTTTTTGAAATAAAAACAAAACAAAAAATTTGAATTTTTGAGAAAAAAACAATTCAACAGAATTATTAAAAACTTATGCTACTAATAATAATAAAAAACACAAATTTTTTCATAAAATATTTACACACTAAAGTGAAATTCTGTATCATTAAAATATTTAAAAGGTGTTGTTTTTATTTTATTATTGTTTGACAAAAAAATAATTTGATATTATGTTTTAGTAAATGTTTGAATTTTCAAAATTAGTCGTAAATCAATAAATTCAGACAAAAAATGTCGAACTGTTTTCAAGATATAGTTATTTGAAATTTTCATCCTTCTTTCAAGAAATTAGAAAAAAAAAAATCTCAACATTTCTTTTCCTTGACCCTTTCATAGAGCTTGAGACAATCTTTCATTTAAAATCATAGAGCTTGAGAGAAACTTTCACTTAAACTTAAAATTTCGATGAAAATTTTGAGTTTTTAATGAAAGTCTGTCTCAAGCTCTATGAAATATTCAATGGAAAACAATTGTGTGATATTCTTTTTAAAACTTTCTTGAATGTAGCAAAAAAAGCAATTTTTAGAAATTTTTAAAAAAATTCAAATGACGATATTTCGAAAACCGCTTGACCGATATCAGAAATTTTTTAATATTAATTTTGAGCATGTCATAATTAATAAAACTAATATATTGCATGATATTTTTTTATACACTCCACTTACAAGGGAAGTCTCCCAAGTGTCACCCGCGGATCTTTATGGAATTGGTTTTATTTTGTAGATAAGAAAAAATAAAGGGACACGTATTTTTTTTAGCGGCTCAAATTCATATTTAGGGGGTAAAAAGGAGGGGGAAGACAAGGCTATTTTTCAGTTTTTTACGTTTATCTCCTATATTATGCAAAGAAACCTAGTCATGTTACATACCAAATGAAAGGTCTTTGGAAAAACTATCTACATGTGCTAAGAACGTGTCCAAACAATCACAACTCTTCGTCATATTAAGTAAAATGCCAAAATTTTAGGACATTTTTGTTAATAAGTCGAAAAATATTAACTTCTTTGGCCCGTTGTTAGCACTACGAGATAGGTATTTTTAATACTTTTAATCTTATACCACACATGCCTATATTAATTTTGTTTAAGTAGGTGTAAATCGTAAAAAACTGAAAAAGGTCAATTTCTCCCATACAAATCGACCCCCCTAAAAATGAATTTGGGCCGCTAAAAAAAAATACGTGGCGAATAAATTTTCGTTCTTAACAACATATTCAAATTTTATGAAGATCGGAGTGTGACACTAGGGAGACTTCCCTTGTTAGTGATAGAGGGTATATATAAGTTTGTCATTCCGTTTGTAACTCATCGAAATGTCGGTCTGGGACCCCATAAAGTATATCACAAAATCCACCAGAAAACACATAAAAAGTGCTATTTTCTGACCTTAGGTGTTTCGATTTTCTTTATATTAACGGTATGCATTCTCAATAAAGCCAATAAAACATATCCATTTTCAGTTTTTTTAATTTTGAAAAAATCGCGATTTTTTCGCGAATTTAATTTTCTTCAAAAATTTTAAAAATCAAAAAAGTATGCTACTTTGAATAGCCATATCTTCGGAAGTATCTATCGGATTTCTACGATTCAAAAAGCATTTGATTCAAACGTTCGTCCTTTTTTATACCAATGCAATAAAAAAAAAGTTTTTCCAAAAAAAGTGCTTTTTTGATGCAAATGCAATTTTTGGATGCATTTTTCAAAACTTTCTCCCCCTTCAATTTGTTTGAAACCTGCATAAATCGAAAATATAGCATTTTTTACATAAAATTGGATACATTTTTTTTTTTGTGACGCCGTTTCACAAATTTTTCGTGATTCCCAGCAAAACTTAGATTACCAAATAAGGTATAAAATAAGGTATATGATCTCTTATTTTATACATTGCAGCATTGATGATTTTAACAGGCGATGAGACTCAAAGTAATGCATCTACATTATCACATAGAATACCAGTAAGGTATAAAATAAGTCATAAATTTATAACGAAGAATACCAGTAAGGTATAAAATATATGATATTTTATAGGTTACGAGTAAGGTATATAATATAGCATACCAGAACGTAATATATAAGGTGTTACGAGTAGTGAAAAAGTAATTTTGTATTAAATTTACTCACGTGATTGTAAGTGAGTGTAAGTAGATATAATATGCTAGTGAGTGTGTGTCGTTAGAAATTTCTTGTCGTGAGCCCATCTCTAGTTTAAACTTATGCATTTTTTTATAAAATAATTATTTTTTATGTTATTGTAATGCATTATGCATTTAATTCTAAATAATGCATTATTTCAAACTTTTAAATAATACATAATGTAACCAAATTTAAATCATCCATGATATAATGTTTATAAATAATAAATATGAAATACATTTTTCCAATAATCATGCATTACGTAGCAAATTATTAGTAATGCATTATTTTTCACTTTAAAATAATACGTTGTGGAACAAATGTTTGGTAAGACATCCTTAAATAATGCTACAAATAAGGTATATACATTACCTGGTAATGTGTTATATAATCACTACCCATTACCAAAGTTTTGCTGGGTAATATATAGCATTATATTTTTTTTAATTTTTGCATCATTCAAAAATCCAAAATATTGGGGGAAATTTTCCCAAAAATCCAAAAATTATATCTAAGGACAACACGGGTTTAAATGATAACAACGGGCCAAAGAAGGTAATATTTTTTGACTTATTAACAAAAATGTTCTAAAATTTTGGCATTTTACTCAATATGACGAAAAGTTGTGCATGTTTGGACACGTTTTTAGCACACGTAGAAAGGTTTTCCAAAGACCTTTCATTTGGTATGTAACATGACTAGGTTTATTTGCATAGTATAGGAGATAAACTAAAAAAACTGAAAAATGGCCTTGTCTTTCCCCTCCTTTTTACCCCCTAAATATAAATTTGGGCCGCTAAAAATAAAATACGTGTCCCCTTATTTTTTCTGCTCTACAAAATAAAACCAATTCCATTCCGCGGGTGTTAGGTTTGTTAGACTTTTTCTATAGGAAAATGTCTCAGAATCTCCCAGCAAAACTTAGATTACCAAATAAGGTATAAAATAAGGTATAGGATCTCTTATTTTATACATTGCAGCATTGATGATTTTAACAGGCGATGAGACTCAAAGTAATGCATATACATTATCGCAAAGAATACCAGTAAGGTATAAAATAAGTCATAAATTTATAACGAAGAATACGAGTAAGGTGTAAAATATATGATATTTTATAGGTTACGAGTAAGGTATATAATATAGCATACCAGAACGTAATATATAAGGTGTTACGAGTAGTGAAAAAGTAATTTTGTATTAAATTTACTCACGTGATTGTAAGTGAGTGCAAGTAGATAAAATATGCTCGTGAGTGTGTGTCGTTAGAAATTTCCTGTCGTGAGCCCATCTCTAGTTTAAACTTATGCATTTTTTTATAAAATAATTATTTTTTATGTTATTGTAATGCATTATGCATTTAATTATAAATAATGCATTATTTCAAACTTTCAAATAATACATAATGTAACCAAATATAAATCATCCATGATATAATGTTTAGAAATAATAAATATGAAATACATTTTTTCAATAACCATGCATTACGTAGCAAATTATTAGTAATGCATTATTTTTCACTTGAAAATAATACGTTGTGGAACAAATGTTTGGTAAGACATCATAAAATAATGCTACAAATAAGTTATATGCATTACCTGGTAATGTGTTATATAATCACTACCCATTACCAAAGTTTTGCTGGGCTGAGCCTTTTTCTATAGGAAAAATGTCTAAGAATCAAAGACTTTTCTATAGGAAAACTGTCTCTGAATGTGGGACTTTTCTGTAGAAAAAATGGCTCAAAATCTGAGACTTCTTCAATAGGAAAAGTGTCTCAGAATTTGAGACTTTTTCTATTGGAAAAGTGTCTCAGAATTTGAGACTTTTTCTATGGGAAAAATGTCTCAGAATCTGAAGCTTTTTCTATAGGAAAAATGTCTCAGAGTCTGAGAATTTTTCGATAAGAAAAATGTCTCAGAATCTGAGACCTTTCCTTTAAGAAAAATGTTTTAAAATCTGAGAGTTTTCCTATAAGCAAAATTTCTCAGAGTCTTTTTTTTACAGAAAAAATGTCTCAGCATCTGAGTCTTTTTCTATAGGAAAAACGCCTCAGAATAAGAGACTTTTTCTATAGGAAAAATGTCTCAGAATCTGATACTTTTTTTATAGGAAAAATGTCTCAGAATCTGAGACTTTTTTTATAGGAAAAATGTCGCAGCGTCTGAGAATTTTTCTAAATGAATCTGAGATTTTTTTATGGGAAATATCTCAGAATCTGATAATTAGCCACATTTTTTCTAAATATACTTAAAGGCCGTTTGACACAATAAGACTCAGTAAAATGATATGTCAAAAAATCGTATAAAATTTTAAAATGTTATCGTGTATAGGAAAAACTCATCAAAATCTGAGACATTTTCTAAAAAAAAAAAAAAAACCCAGAATCTGAGACATTTTCTAAAAAAAAAAAAAAATCTCAGAATCCGAGAATTTTTCTACAGGAAAAATGTCTCAGAATCTGAGACTTTTTTTATAGGAAAAACGTCGCAGCGTCTGAGAATTTTTCTAAATGAATCTGAGATTTTTTTATGGGAAATATCTCTGAATCTGATAATTAGCCACATTTTGCCAAATATATTAAAGGCCGTTTAACACGATAAGACTCAGTAAAATGATCTGTCAAAAAATCGTATAAAATTTTAAAATGTTATCGTGTACAAGCGAAATGTAATGACACGGACGGTAATACGGAAGAAATTTTGACAGTCGTATAATACTCGTCATTTTTAGAAATATTTCTAAAATCTGAGACTTTTCATTTTATCAGGGATGTATTTTTTTTTAATTTATTGCAAAAAACTTAAAAACAAAAAGCTAAAAATAGAAAGTTAAGGTTATTAATTTATAAGTCTTTTATTTTAATGAATTTTTTAAAAATACGCAACAAATTATATTTTCCAGCATTTATTTTTCTAAACAGCTGATTTCATATTATTTGAAATGTGATTGTTGCAAAGAGCAATGTATCGAAAATATCTTTTGGTTTGATTTTTTGACAGTCAGACCAAATTTCATTTTATTTTGGTTTAACAAAATCATACGACTCAGTATAATTTTGACAAACGGCCTTAAGCGATAGCACCAATTTTGATTAAGCTGTTGGGCAAAAACTGATGACACCAAATTTCGAGGGTTCAACTACTTTTCTGAATCATTGGAGGCCCATAAAAAGGAATTGGTCACCAAACTGGACAATCCGAGTATAGCGATTTACTACCTTTTGTTAGTAGAAGTTCTTGTGTTTTTCAAAAAGTCTTTTTTTGTTGCATAGTGTAAACGGAAGATTTCACATAGAAAATAAATACAAAAAGCGTGTATATAAATCTCTGTAAACTAGTGTAATTCATTAAACTGTGTAAAATTAGCCTCATATTAAAAACTATTATGTGCTTGTGTCTTAAGTCTTTTGTTTCATTTCCAAGCAAAACAACGTTTTCTGTGCTTGCATCTTAAGTCTTTTTGTTTAGCAGAACCTACAACAATAAAATAGTTATTAAAATCTAATTGAAAAATTATTATAATTTTATCATGTTACTAAATATGTTAATCAATTATACCACAATTTTTTTGCAATTGTTGTTTTATATTATTACACTCAAAAAAAAAATATTGTAAAACTAGCAAAAAAAATGGTTAAAATTAGCAAAAAAATCTGTAGTTTTGGACGTTGCAAAAATTTTGGTAATATTAGCAAAACCATTTTGCTAATCAAAAAATTAGATAAAAAAAATGGTAAAATTACAAAAATACCATTTTATTTTTGTAAAAAATAAACCTTGTAAAATTATCAAAAAATATGGTAAAATTACCAAAAAAAATGGTAAAATTGAAATAGATAAAAAAAAATTGTAATTTGGTAAAAAAAACTGTTTTATTTAGTAATTTTTTTTCTCTGATTAGTAGTTGATTTAAAATTTGGTGAATATACTAAAAAAACGTTTGCCTGTTTTTGAGCACCACGTTCTTTAAATGTAGTAATAGCAGCATCAACTATTACTTCAGTTGTTGGATGGTTTCTTCGGCTTGATGGTGGCAGCATCTTCTTTTGCCTTCTTCTCAGCAGCTGTAGTTGCAGTAACTGGACTTCCAACAACATCAAAATCCAAAATGATTTTTTTTTTCACTTAAATACTTTAAACAAAAAACTTAAAGAACAACACTTCACTTTTTTATTTTTTTGCGTCATTTTTTTTAGCTTAAGTAGAACAAATGAGAATTGCGTAGTAGTCTACACAAGAAATTTCTTACATTTTCAGGTAAAATTTGTAAAAAAATAACAATTTTTTTTCGAATTTTTAATTTTTTTCACATGTATTTAAAAAAAAATAAAAAAAAAACTTTGGATATTAAAGATTAGATATTTAACTATGTGTTAACATTTTAAAAAAATAATTTTTCAAAATTAACAACTTTTTATTAACAATTTTGGTGGCAAATTTTAAAAAATTTTCCAATAAAATTAGCAAAAAATATGGTAAAATTAGCAAAAAATATGGTAAAAAATACTAAAAATTGTGTAGCCTATTTTTGAGCGCACATGCAGTTGATGGATGGCTACTTTGCTATGGCGTTGGCAGAATCATCAATCTGCAATGAGTTTTTTTTTTCACTAGAACACTTTATACATTTTTTTTTCTTAAAACTAAGAAAAAAAATAAAAAGTATTACCATTTCTTTAAGGAAAATACTAATATTTTTGCTAAAATTATAGTAAAATAAAAAAAAAAACTAGCAAGAAAATATAGTAAAAGTACCACAAAATTTTTGTATTTTACCAATAGTAAATTGCCAAAAAAAAACTGTAAAAGTTAAATTTTTACAATTTTTTTTTGCTAAAGTTTGGTTGAAGTAAATTACAACACCTTTTACTAATATTTTGACTAAGTTATTTTTTTGAGTGTATTATTTAATTTGTTCTGCAGATCCATGAAGATCCGCCTTAAATTTAATTATTTATAAATAAATAAACAATATAAAAAAAATATAAAAACAACAAACAAATCTTAAAAAAAAAACTACACTACAACATTAACTCAAGTTAATTAACAAGTCAAGGTCGTTGCTATGACTTTCAGTAATAATTGCAAAAAAATAAAGAACATCTGCAAACTCAAAACCATTGAAATTTGCATTAGAAAAAAATGCTAAATATTGAAATAAGTTTTTTTTTTATCTTTTAAACAAAAAAGTGTTAAATGAAATAGTTATGAAATGATAACTAATATAGAACAAAAAATAAAAAAAAATTATAACATTCAAAATAGAGCTTTAGATTTTTTTGTTTCATCTTTTTAAATAAAACACCTGTTTCTATTAAACATATTGTTTAAAATTGAAGTCTATATTAAATATAATTAAAGTTTTTCATATTCTGTTGTAGTTTTTCTTAGTTTGTTTGTTTATTATGTAAACAAACAATAAATATAAAACAATACAGATTTTTTTTAGAGTTAAGTCTTCTTAAAAAAAAAAAAAAAACAAAAAAACATGTTGAAAATAATATTATGGATGCAGCTTTATGAAAAAAAAACCTGCATAATCTTGCTTTATTTTTTTTCAATTTTTAACTATGTTCTAAATTTAATTTTATTTCTAGTGAAGATTATAATATTCACTAATGATGCTTACAATGTAGTTGAAAATGTCATACAGTATTGTCTTCACGGGCGTGGTTTTGTAATGAAAAAGTTTTGTAATTTTTGTCAAGATTCTAGGCAAAACACGTGTTATATAATTGAAATGATTGTTAAAAGACAACACTAGTTAACAAAAAATTTTATCCACGACATTTTCACACAAAAAATTATTGGCTAAAAAATTTTATATTAAATCTATTGATCAACAAAATTAAATGAGTCAATTACTGTGTTGCACGACATTTTTGTAATATTCCTTATATATCAAGTTACAAATTTTCAACATACCAGATTTTTTTTCGCTTTAATTTGTTTGAATGCAATAATTCAAAAATATACAATATAATCGGGTTTTGCTTTTTTTATTGTCAGCAACATATTGGGAAACGAAAAATGTGAATGTCTTCATAATTTTTCTATAAGCTTACAATTCATTCGTTAAATCAATTATTAGTTTGATTGACTTTAAATAAAAAATTGATTAAATTTGTGATCAAAATCGAAAAAGTGTTTAATTGAAAATAAAATCAATTAATCACCTACAATTTGATGATTGATATAACAATTTTCTTTATCGGAGGAGTTTCAATTAAAAAATTAATTGAAACCGCGTTTTTGTTGATTGAAGATCGATTTTAATTCTATCTGTGTTGATATAATTTTAAAAATAAATTTTCTAAAGTATTTTGGCCTTCTAAACACGAATCTGGAATAAATAATGGAAAAAAAAACACGAATCTGTCATCAGAAAAGTTGTGTCAGTTTTTAATCTAATTATTGCCTTAATAGCTATTAATCGATATATCAAAAAAATTATTTTTTTCTTTACAGTTTAAATCTGAGCTAGAAAGAAGAAAATAAGAGAATTTAAAAAATCTGTTGAAATTTGTAAAAGTTGCATGCATTAGAATAAAATTGCAAAAAATCAGTTTTTATACAAATACCGTTATATTTGTGTGTTTTTACATTTGGCAACCCTGAAATAAACAAATACAATTGTTTTTGTATAAAATTGAATTTATGAATTTTTGTTTAAATGCATGTAACTTCTACAATTTTTGCCGGAATTTATTAAAAACCCCCTTAATTTCTTCGCAATAAATCAGACTTGAACTATGGCTACAGAAATAAAATAAATTTTTACTACAAGGGAGGTCTTCCTAGTGTCACCAGCCGATCTTTATGGAATTGGGTTTATGTTGTAGAGCAGGAAAAATAAACGGTTATGAAAAGAAGAAACGGTTATTTTTCATTTTTTTACGTTTATCTCCTATATTATGCAAAGAAACCTAGTCATGTTACATACCAAATAAAAGGTCTTTGGAAAACCTACCTGCATGTGCAAAGAACCTGTCCAAATGGGCACAACTTTTCGTCATATTGAGTAAAATACGAAAGTTTTAGGACATTTTTGTTATTCAACATAAAAGTAATTCCGATACTCTATTTGTTCAAAAGTTTCATTTAAATGGCTAATTTTAATCTGACACACATTAAGTGTGTGGTCATCGAAGGAGTGCTGATGATGGAAGGATGGCATCTTCCGAAAGCTGTCGACATCTCTACTTAGCCTGTGTTTTCACTTGATTTTTTTCAGATTTTTCATTGTACAACAATTATTATTTCTCAGAAATAATTAATATGGACTAAGCCGAACTAAATAAAAATTCAGTTATAAGTGAAAAAATATTAAATTTTTTGACACATTGTTAGCATCACTCGATAGGTATTTTAAATACCTTTGATCTGATACCAAATATGCCTATATTTATTTTGAGGAAATAGGCGTAAATCGCAAAAAAACTGAAACGGTCAACTTCCCCCCATACAAATCGATCGCCCCGAAAAAAAACGCGTCGAAATAATTTTCGCTCTGAACAATATATCTTAATTTAATGAAGATTGGAGGGTGACACTAGGGAGAATCTTCTTGTCAGTCAAATTTACAAAAGAATTTACTTTTTTCTAAATTTTGTTTAAATTGAAGTAAAATTGTCAACACATCGATATTGAAAAATATTGTATAGAGAATTGATAAAGTATTTAATTAGTTTTAATTTAAAATTATAAAAATCAAACCCTTTAATTTTGTCCGGAAATATTTTTGAATTTTATAAAATATTTTTTTAATATTTGTACTTGTCCTAGGATGCCACTTTTGAGAGCACATGAAGGAGAAGGATCACCCCTAATTTTTTCTTTTTTATTATTTTTACATATCAGGAAAAAGGAGGCAAGTTACTTCCATTTAAAAATATGTCCTTCAATATCATTCAAAATGTTCAACAAAATCTTTTGATAAAGTTTCCAAAAGACTTTATTCACATCCTTTTATCCTGATATGGCAAAATATAAAAATGGAAAAATTATAGTATATCCTCCTCTTTCACCTGCCGTCAACAGTGTCATCCTAGGACAATCACAAATATTTAAAAAAATGTATCCTTTAAAACTTTGAAGTCCTTTTAAAAGGAAACAGGATCACGAAATCAAAAACTGTAAATGCAGTTTTACTCCATTTGATATCTACTTTCAGACGTATATCATCCGGTTTATTTTAATATTGGCTGTTGGATGGTGTATTCGGTAAGGTCTATTAATGTAGAAAATACACGCAAATAAAATTTGATTGAAATCAGCTAATATTTGTGGCCAATAGACCGATTTAGCGGATTAGTGGACAAATTTTTATAGGGGACTAACAAGGGAACCAATTTGCCTGAAACTTAAAATATATACAAGAGACAATTCTAAGGCGGGGGTGACTCGGCTTATCGGCCATATCGGGAATTAAGGAGTTCAATTGGTGAAAAAATCTGTTTTTGTATTTTTGAGCCATTTCTTTCTACACTCAAAATAATCACTCTGTTAAATTACAGAGATACTCTGCTGAGCCAGCAGAAAATACCATAGATTTCCAACCAGCAAGATTTTTTGTTATTTTACGAAGAAAACTCTGTAAAATGATTTCGATAAAAAACTGCAAATTTACAGAATTATCTATACAATATTGATATACCCGAAAAAATTTTACCAAAAAAACTCTGAAAATTTATAAAGTTTTAGTTAAATGCATTTTATGAGTTCAAAAAATTTTACAAAAAAACTCTGTAAATTTACAAAGTTTTAGTTAAATCCATTTTATGAGTAAAACTTCTCTGCATCAAAAACATTAATTAAAATCAAAAAAAAAATTAATTAATTAAAATTTAAATTTTGTTAAATTTGCCCGATTTAATGCTTCCATTAAATTGCTTTTGTGAATATTACGAGTTTTTAATGAGTAACTCCAATTTTACAAGTCATCCTCGTAAAAGTGTTGAAGTGTTTTTTATTTGAAAACGGTATTACAGAGCAATCAGTAAAATTACAAATGAAATTTAGTATTTTGGTTACGAGAAAAAAACAAAGTATTTTTCTAAAATCCGTTTTTAAAAAAAAAAAATCTGTTTATTATCTGGAAAATAGAGATTATAAAGTAAAAAGTAAAATAACAGATAAAATTTTGTTTTTCAGTCATAAGAAAATACAAAGTATTTTCTTAAAATCTGTATTTCGACAGATAACTCTGTCGAAAATCTGTCGAATTGAGATTACAGTCATTTTACAGAGTATTTAACAGAGTAATTATTTTGAGTGTAAGAAACTATTTGATGTCTCCATATGAGAAGAAACGGTGGCATAACCTTGAAAATATATTTTTTTATGAAAATTGTTAAATTCTGGAGGTTATTTATGTGATGTCTCCACACTCAAAATAATTACTCTGTTAAATACTCTGTAAAATGACTGTAATCTCAATTCGACAGATTTTCGACAGAGTTATCTGTCGAAATACAGATTTTAAGAAAATACTTTGTATTTTCTTATGACTGAAAAACAAAATTTTATCTGTTATTTTACTTTTTACTTTATAATCTCTATTTTCCAGATAATAAACAGATTTTTTTTTTTTAAAAACGGATTTTAGAAAAATACTTTGTTTTTTTCTCGTAACCAAAATACTAAATTTCATTTGTAATTTTACTGATTGCTCTGTAATACCGTTTTCAAATAAAAAACACTTCAACACTTTTACGAGGATGACTTGTAAAATTGGAGTTACTCATTAAAAACTCGTAATATTCACAAAAGCAATTTAATGGAAGCATTAAATCGGGCAAATTTAACAAAATTTAAATTTTAATTAATTAATTTTTTTTTTGATTTTAATTAATGTTTTTGATGCAGAGAAGTTTTACTCATAAAATGGATTTAACTAAAACTTTGTAAATTTACAGAGTTTTTTTGTAAAATTTTTTGAACTCATAAAATGCATTTAACTAAAACTTTATAAATTTTCAGAGTTTTTTTGGTAAAATTTTTTCGGGTATATCAATATTGTATAGATAATTCTGTAAATTTGCAGTTTTTTATCGAAATCATTTTACAGAGTTTTCTTCGTAAAATAACAAAAAATCTTGCTGGTTGGAAATCTATGGTATTTTCTGCTGGCTCAGCAGAGTATCTCTGTAATTTAACAGAGTGATTATTTTGAGTGCATATGAGAAGAAACGGTGGCATAACCTTGAAAATATATTTTTTCATGAAAATTGTTAAATTCTGGAGGTTATTTATGTGAAGACATACCTACGATATAATACGAAATAATTTTTATTTAATTTAAGTCGACATGTATTTTTGCTCCAGACGATATTCCTGCTAGTTCGGGAGTTATCGAAATTCTAACGAAGGTCCACATTGTTTCATAAGTGGACAACGAAATATTTAAGCACTGATATGGCCGATAAGCTGAAACACCCCAACCTTCGTCTCTTTTATATATATTTTAAGTTTCAGGCAAATCGGATCATAAGGGTTTAGATACTTATCTTGTAAGGCACTTTTCTATGATTCTCAAAGACTTTCTGTGACATTTATCCTATGGGAAATGTCTGAGAATTTAAGAAATTCTTCCTACAAAAAAAACTTTAAATTCTGAGACATTTTTCCTATAGAAAAATTCACATAGTCTGTGTCTGACACGTTTTCCTATCGGAAAAGTCTTAGACTCTGATATATTTTTCGAATAGAACAAATAGATGTATTATAATTTTTCCTAAAAGTCTCAGATTCTGTGTCATTTTTCCTATAGAATAAGTCTCAAATTCTAAGAAATGTTTTCTATAGAAAAAAATTCAAATTCTTATACATTTTTCTATAGAAAAATTCACAAATTCTGAGACATCTCTCCTATCAAAAAGTCTGAGATTTTTTTCCTCCTTCTAATATATAAGATTTTTCCTACAGAATAATTCTCAGATTTTCCCTTTTCTATAAAAAAAATTAAAAAATTCCGAGATATTTCGCCTTTAGAAAAATTTTAAATTTCTTACAGTTTTTATAGAAAAAAAAATTCAGATAATTTCCTTTTCTCGTTTCTCTTTCCCCTCTCCTAACCGTTTTGTTTTCCTTTTTTATTCTGTTGAATTCGGATTAGGTGGGGGGGGGGGGGGGCGGAGATTTCCTTCACGCCTCCATTTTTTTTTTGTATTAAAAGCTTAACTCTCTTTAAATACGAAGAAAATAAGGACTTTTTTCATAAAGTCTGTCAAAAATTGTAGAAGTTAAATACATTTGAACAAAAAATCATAAATTCAGTTTTACAAATTCTCTTTTTTTAGAACATGTCAACCCTCTAACTGCCATTTTAAAGGGTTATTATAGCACTTTTTCACAAATTAAACACAGAAATCTTACAAAACGTCCTGTGAAGGGTTAAAATCACATTTTTCCTTTAGAAATAAAATCTTCAGATTATGAAAATTTTTCCCCTAAAAAAAGTTCTAAAATTCTGAGACATTTTTTCAAAAGAAAATTCTAAGATTACATAACCACTTTTCCACGAAGCAAAGGAGCCAATTTTTATTTTGTAACTAGGATGGAGAATATTTATGATAGGGCGCAGCCATATACTAAATCCGCTCACTTGATTATAATTTTTATATTTGCCTAAAACAAAAGACTTAAGACACAAATTTCTTTTTAATTTCTTTACAGTTGTTAACAAATTTATTTATCACGATTTTTTTAAATTATTTTTTTTCAATATTTTCTAGCTTTTTTTCCACCCCACATTCTTCTTCAATGATGAATCAGGATAATCCATATGCGGTAAGTGTTTAAATTAAATATATAAAAATCATAATAAATTTCAATTGAATTAAATCTGCCAAGTCCAGAGCAGAAAAGACAAGCCAAAATAAATATTTGCTACAAAAAAAATATTTTTTTATAGCCCAAAGTAAATTAAAAAAATGACAAACAACAAATTTAAATACAACAAAAAAAAAATTATCTAAACAATAATATTTTAACGAGCTTTTTAACGAACTAAAATGTTTTTTAAAAAAAATATATACAAAAAAAATATAATAAAATATTTTTTAATATATTTTTTTAATAAAAAAAGTAGAAATAAAAATTTTATATCGTTTTTGTCATAAATACTTAACAAATAAATAATAACAAGAGTTCGTAAAGATAATGGAATATTTTTTTGTTAGTGTGTTAAAATTATAATATTACCCGTTGACATTGTTTGCGGAATTTTTAGAAAATTTTATTTTAATTTTATTATTTATCTAAATATTAATCTTTTAGTATAGATTTTTAAATTTAGTTTTATTTTTTGTTTAATTTAATTAAAAATTCATAATTATATTTTATGATATCATATTTTGTATACTTAATAAAAACGAATGATATTTAAAATATGTTTAAAATTATTGTACTACTATTTTTTTTACTACCTGTTTTTTTGTTTTGTTTTTAAATATAGTAAGAGGTTGTAAAATTTGGAAAGATTGTTTATTTGGAATAATAAAAAGTCTCAGATTCTGAGACATTTTTTCTGTAAAGAAAAAGTCTCAGATTCTGAAACATTTTTTCTCAGATTCTAAGAAATTTTTTTCTATAAAAAAGTCTCAGATTCTGAGACATTTTTCCTTATAGAAAAAAGTCTCAGATTCTGAGACATTTTTCCTTATAGAAAAAAGTCTCAGATTCTGAGACATTTTTCCTTATAGAAAAAAGTCTCTGATTCTGAGACATTTTTTCTTATAGAAAAAAGTCTCAGATTCTGAGACATTTTTCCTTTAGAAGAAAGTCTCAGATTCTGAGACATTTTTTCTTATAGAAAAAAGTCTCAGATTCTGAGACATTTTTCCTTATAGAAAAAAGTCTCAGATTCTGAGACATTTTTCCTTATAGAAAAAAGTCTTAGATTCTGAGACATTTTTCCTTATAGAAAAAAGTCTCAGATTCTGAGGCATTTTTCCTTATAGAAAAAAGTCTCAGATTCTGAGACATTTTTCCTTATAGAAAAAAGTCTCAGATTCTGAGACATTTTTCCTTATAGAAAAAAGTCTCGGATTCTTAGACATTTTTCCTTATAGAAAAAAGTCCCAGATTCTGAGACATTTTTCCTTATAGAAAAAAAGTCTCAGATTCTGAAACATTTTTCCTTATAGAAAAAAGTCTCAGATTCTGAGACATTTTTCCTTATAGAAAAAAGTCTCAGACTCTGAGACATTTTTCCTTATAGAAAAAAGTCTGAGATTCTGAGACATTTTTCCTTATAGAAAAAAGTCTCAGATTCTGAGACATTTTTTCTTATAGAAAAAAGTCTCAGATTCTGAGACATTTTTTCTTATAGAAAAAAGTCTCAGATTCTGAGACATTTTTTCTTATAGAAAAAAGTCTCAGATTCTGAGACATTTTTTCTTATAGAAAAAAGTCTCAGATTCTGAGACATTTTTTCTTATAGAAAAAAGTCTCAGATTCTGAGACATTTTTCCTTATAGAAAAAAGTCTCAGATTCTGAGACATTTTTCCTTATAGAAAAATCTGAGACATTTTTCTTGTATAGAAAAAGTCGCAGATTCTGAAGCATTTTTTCTTTATAAAAAATTTTTCGGATTCTGAGAATTTTTTTCTAATTTTTTTCAAAATATTTGGCTACGTACTGTTTTATTTCATCACCTGTGTCATTAACTATGCATATTCTTTATGTTTTGTTAATATTCGTATTTTTATTACTAACAAAACAATAATAAAAAAATATTTTAATGGTTTTAAAACTCATCTACAAATTGGTCTACTTTATTATGAGACCATTTGTATTTAATTTAATTTTATTATAACTTGTCTTTGATATTTACTAAAATTTGTTCTGTTTTTTAATACCCTCTACTTCGAGATAGAGACCAAATATAAGTTTGTTATTCCATTTGTAACCTTTTGAAAATCGGCCTAGAAACCTTTTGTCTCCAAAAGCATTTAAGACGTTTTAGCTAGGTCTGTCCGTCCGTCTGTCTGTTTGGCTGTTTGTAGAAAACACGATAATTTCTAAGGGAAAGCCAAACAAAAATATTTTACTTATTGTCAGTATTTTTGGCATGACTTAAGATTTTGACACTTTAAAAAATTTATATATGAAAAAAATTTTATACTCAAAAAAATTTATATATAAAAAAAATTTTTACACTCAAAAAATTTTTTTTTTATTAAAATTTTTTTTAATCAAAATAAAAATTATTTATTAAAAATTTTCGTAAATTTTTTTTTTCTACTTCCAAAACAAATAAAATCACTAAAAAGTGTTTTTTACTCAAACTCATTTGATTGTGTGTAGGGTATTCATTGATTCGGCCTAGTGGCCTTAATTTTTTAAAATTGTTAATACTATTATAATTTCTTAAGCTTATATTTTATGTTTGTAAGCTGAATTTTGACACATTGTCGGCAGTTGTTTTTGTGGAATTTAAATTTTTTTTAATTTAAAATTTTGTTATCAAAACTTGTTGTATTATCATTTTTGTTTTATACATATTAAATAATGTAAGCTGGTTGTTTGTTGTTACATTTTTATATACAAATTTTAACATAATAATTTTGGAAAGGAGGTTGTTCTAACTAATTAACATTTTGATATTTAAGTTAATAAGAGCAAATTAATATTTGCCATTAAAACTAATTTATTGACAGTTTAATTTAAATGTATATTTAATAAAGATTTTGTATTTTAAAATGGGATCAAAAATTAAGAAAACAAAAAAATAAACTATAGAAAAATTCTGAGATTTTGAGACGTTTTTGCGTATTAAAAAATTTTCGGATTCTGAGATATTTTTGGGTACAGAAAAAATTTTAGATTTCAAAACATTTTTCTCTAAAGAAAATTTTGCAGATTCCATTTTTTCGTTTCGAAATATATTTTTTCTGTATGCAATTTTTTTAGATTCTGATACAGTTTTAGTATAGAAACCATATTAAACCAAATTTCAATCAAAAAAATTTTTAAACTTTGTTAAGTAAAAACTCAAATTCTTAGGCATTTTACTAACAGAATCTTTCTATTTCCAAAATTTGGAGAAATGCGTCCATAATAAAAAAGAAATAATAGTAAAATTTTCGGATTCTGAGACATTTTTGCGTACAAAAAAAATTCATACTCTGAGATATTTTTCCGTATAAAAAATTTCAGTTTCCGAAACATTTTTCCCAACAGAGAATTTTTTAGATTCTAAGACAGTTATTTTTCCGTATAGAAAAATTTTTAGATTCTTAGACAGTTCTTGTATTCAACACATATAAGGTTATAAGATTTTTTTGTAATTTCTGAACCAAATTTCATTCAAAAAAAATTTTAAAATTTTGTTAAGTAAAAAATTCAAATTCTGTGTCATTTTATTTACAAAATCTTTTTATTTCCAAAATTTGGGGAAATGCGTCCTTAATAATGACTTAAGATTACTAAATATATTTAATTTAGCAATTTTTAATCCATTTCAACTAAAATATTAACAATTTGAGGCTTTAAACAAACTCCTTAAATTTTCAGTCCACCATTACAAAAAAAAAAACAAAAGACTTAAGCTACAAACTTGTTTCACAAAATTCTAACAAATCCTTCAAAAAATAAATAATAGTAAAATTTTCGGATTCTAAAACATTTTTGCGTATAAAAATTTTTTTCATATTCTAGATATTTTTTCGTAAAAAAATCTCAGTTTCCGAATCATTTTTCCCTATTGAAAATTTTGCAGATTCTAAGACAGTTATTTTTCTATAGAAAAATTTTTAGATTCTTAGACAGTTCTTGTATGGAACACATATAAGGTCATAAGATTTTTTTGTAATATTCTGAACCAAATTTCATTCAAAAAATTTTAAAATTTTGTGAAGTAAAAAATTCAAATTCTGTGTCATTTTGTTTACAATTTTTTTTATTTCCAAAATTTGGAGAAATGCGTCCTTTATAATGAATTAAGGTTACTAAATATATTTAATTTAACAATTTTTAATCCATTTCAACTAAAATATTTACAATTTTTAATCCATTTCAACTAAATATTACAAAAAAAAAAACAAAAGACTTAAGCTACAAACTTGTTTCCAAAAATCCTAACAAATCCTTCAAAAAATAAATAATAATAAAATGTTCGGATTCTGAGACATTTTTGCGTATAAATTTTTTTTTTCATATTCTGAGATATTTTTCGTATAAAAAATCTCAGTTTCCGAATCATTTTTCCCTATAGAAAATTTTGCAGATTCTAAGACAGTTATTTTTCCGTATAGAAAAATTTTTAGATTCTTAGACAACTAGTATGAAACACATATTAGATTATAATATTTGTTATATTCTAAACTATTCTAAACCAAATTTCATTAAAAAATTTTTTGAAAATTTTGCAAAGTAAAAATTCAAATTCTGAGGCTTTACTTACAGAATCTTTTTATTTCCAAAATTTGGAGAAATGCGTCCTTTATAATGACTTAAGGTTACTAAATTTATTTAATTTGCCAATTTAAAATCTATTTAAACTAAAATATTAACAATTTCAGGCTTAAAAACAAACTCCTTAAATCTGCAGTTCATCATTATTAAAAAACAAAAGACTTAAGCTACAAACTTGATTCACTAAATCCTATCAAATCCTTCAAAAAAGAAAAAAATAGTAAAATTTTCGGATTCTGAGACATTTTTGGGTATGGAAAAAAAATCATACTCTAAAATATTTTTTGTGTATAAAAAATCTTAGTTTTAGAAAAATTTTTTGACAGTTTTTCGTTAAGAAAAATTTTTCCGTATAGAAAAATTTTTAGATTCTAAACAGTTTTAGTATGGAACACATATTAGATTATAAGATTTTTTTGTAATATTCTAAAACAAATTTCATTTAAAAAAATTTTGAAATTTGTGAAGTAAAAAATTCAGATTCTGAGACATTTTACTTACAAAATCTTTCTATTTCCAAAATATTACGAAATGCGTCGTTAATAATAACTCAAAATTACTAAATATATTAAATTAAATCAATTTTAAATCTATTTCAATTAAAATATTACCAATTTGAGTCTAAAAACGATAATCCTTTATCGTCAAACCACCATAACAAAAAAGAAAAAAAAAAAAAAAACAAAAGACTTAAGCTACAAACTTGTTTCACAAAAACTCCACAAAAAACTCAAAAAAAATCACTAAATACTAAAAAATCACTAAATACTAAAAAATCACTAAATAATAAAAAATCACTAAATACTAACAAATCTCTCAAAAAACCAAAAAAAAAATTGTAAGCAAAAACTAAAAAGAAACGCTAATGTCTTAATCTAAGCTTAAGCTTAAAACCTCATATTAAACCATGTATTTAGTAATAATTGCATAGACAATTTGTATAAGAAACCTAATAATTATATAGCAAATCAACGAAAAATTTTGTAAAATCTCTGTCTGTTTTTTTTTTATTATTATTTGGATGCCACCAATTACAAAGCACTTCCCAGCTAATGTTACAGCATTAATCATAACTCTACTAACAAACAAATTAAAACAATTTAATAAAATAAAAGAAAAATATAAATAAAAACTAAATAAAAACCAGTCAGTTGTATAAATTGAAATAAACAGCACTGGCTCCAATTCAAGCAGGAAGGAAGGTACCCTCTAAAGGAATAATAACTAAAAAAAAAAGCAAAATGTTTCTAAAAATGTCTTAGGAAACTAAGAACTTTTGCTATATAGAACAATTTTTTAGAATCTAAGAAATTATGTACACTGAAAAATGACTCAGAATTAAAAATTTTTCTATGTGGAAAAACTACTCAAAATTTGATAAATTTTTTATGCGGGAAAAATTCTGAAAATTTTTTGTAAAAATATACAAAAATATAAAAAATGATTTAATTATTGTAAAAGTTACTTGCATTTTAGTTCATTTTTGTTCACATGCACGTAACTTCTATAATTTTTGAGAGATTTTTTAAAAAAACATCTTTTTTGGTGGAAATAGTAGATTTCCCCCCATAAAACCAAATTCTAAAGAAAAAAAGAAAGGAGAGGAGAGGGAGGAAAAATAAAGAGAAATGCAAAAAACTACTATATGGGAAAAATTACTCCGAATGTTATAATTTTTCTAGGAAAAAGTCTTGGAATTTTAAAATTTTTCTTAGGAAAATCTGCGAAATTTTCTATAGAAAAAAGAAAGGAAAGAAATGAAAATTTTTCTTTAGGAGAATTTTTCTATACGAAAATCGCAGAAGGGAGGGGGGGGGGGGGAGCTGAGAAAAATAACAAGAATCACAAAATTTTTCTAAGAAAATTTCTCGAAATCATAAAATTTTTCTATTCGGAAAAAGTTTTGGAATCTTTTAATTTTTCTATAGGAAAACTTTGAGAATCTTTTTATAGGAAAAGTCTGATAATTTTCTTTAGAAAAAATCTCAGAATTTTCCTTTAGGTAACAATTGAACAGTTCATGCGAATAAAGACGAATAGACCATTTGTAGAATTTTACAGGGGACAAAAAAAAAAAACGCGAAACGGTTAAAAAATTATATTTTTGTCAACTTTTTGGTATTAGCTTAAAGATTTAAGTCACATCTACCTATATACAAAATTTTAGTAAGGTATTCGAAAGAGAACTTGCCAAAAATTGCACTTCAATTTTTGCTTAAATGGAAAAAGGGCGAATATCCAAAAAAATGTATTGAAATTTGAATAAAAATGTGTTATTTTGCAGCAGATTTTGACTACATTTTTGTGAGACTTGAAAAACTTGATGAACAATGGTTGGTATTTGTTTGTAACACTTTAAGGACTTCAAGGATACAATTTCAAATTTTAGCTAATATCAATTTTAAACTCGCAGCTAAATAATTTTTATATAATATTTTGTTAAGGATGGATATTCGCCCTTTTTGCTTTCCACACTTTAAAGTCTTATAACTCAAGAACAATAGAATTTTTTGCCGTTTTGGTTTGTTCCTCGTAATGTTCTTTTAACACATTGTTACCGAAAGTAAAATTTTTGTATGTTTTTGTGTTGTATTTAATCAAAATTGTGCGTTAGTTCACTCCCAATTAAAAGTCAAAATTTCCCCAAAATTTCTACATAGGATTGTAGGGCTCTGCTAATAAAATGCATTTATGCAAAAAACGTGTTTGCGAAAAAGTGGTCTATTCGTCCTTATTCGCATGAACTGTTCAATTGATAGTTTTCTTTAGGAAAAATTTGAGAATTTTTCAAAAAAAAAAATTATTAGAATCTGAAAAAATTTATTCAGAATATAAAAAATGTTTTAAAAAATAAAAAAATTCTGTATGTTTTTCTATAGGAAAAATCTGAAACTTTTTGTAAGAAATATCTGAGAATTTTCTTCAGAAAAAATTGAAGATCTTTCCTATTAAAAAAAAGTAACCAGAATCTGAGACTTTATTTACAGAAAAAAATACTCAGAATCTGCGAATTTTTCTATATGAAAAATTTCGCAAGATAAGATACTTTTTCTGTAGGAAAAATGTCTCAGAATTTAAGACTTTTGCTAAAGAAAAACTGTTTCACAATCTGAGACTTTTTACTTTATGAAAAATGTTTCGGTATCTAAAACTTTTTCTATAGGAAAAATGTCTCATAATCTGATACATGTCTCGAATCTGATCTAGTGAATCTAGTGATAGAGGGTATATATAAGTTTGTCATTCCGTTTGTAACATCTCGAAATATTGGTCTAGGACCCCATAAAGTATATATATTCCTGATCCCCGATCGATTTTAAGACGATCTAGCGATGTCCGTCCGTCTGTCCGTCTGTCTGTCTGTTGAAAACACGCTAAATTTTGAAAGACTTTATGGAGGCTCCTGAAGTTTGGCATATATGTTGGTCATTTACCTGGTCAAGTTTTTATTCCAATCCAGCGAAATCGCTCCAGTGGTTCAAAAGTTATGAGCAAAAGACTGAATTTCGGCAAGGGTTTTTCGTGAATTTACGAGATAAAAAACGCGCTGCCTTTCGACAGGCAATTCTGAGGATACTGAAGCTCAGAATATATATTTCTCGTTCCCCTGGCTTTGTTTGTATTAAATTTCAGCCAGATAAGCCAAGTGGTTCAAAAGTTATTAGCAAAAGTGTGAATTTCAGATAAGTTTCACCTTAAATTCACTTGTTGAAAACCCGTTTTGAAAAAAAAAATTTTGTATTTATTTTTTTCAAAAATTATTAAAATAAAAGTTTTTTTACACAAATTAAAATATTTCTAATCAAAATTGTTATTTTTTTCACGTTAGAAAATTTACTTTCACTGAAAAAGGGCATTGTGGAGGGTACCCAGGCAGAAAAATACGAACGGGAAAGCGCTGGCAAAGTACCTTTTATGGTCGCTTGTGTGATTGGAAAGCATCACAGTTTAGGACTCCCCAAGCGTCCAAAATGATAACCACGGTAAACGGTATGCCGTTGCTATTTTAAAGCGCTTTGAATAAAAAATTTTATAATAAAAAATTTATTAAAAATGGAAAAGTCCCAAAAAAAAAGTGGTGTATTGAACCGAATCGGGTAGTGTTTCAAAGGGATAGGCCCAGTTCCATTTCAAATGTGATGTATTCGGACCTTAAGACACTTCCTCATGAAAGAAACAGGTATTTTTAAGAAAAAGGTGTCAAGTTTATAATATGTAGGTCATTGTGTCTAAGTGACATATCACGAGAACTATCAAGGACCGGCAACTTATCCTGCAGGGAAATAAAAAATATTCCAATTGCAACAAAAATTAATAAATTTTAATAAAAAATTTATACTTTGAACGGATTTAAATGGAGAAACACTGGCAAAGCGCTTGCAAAGCACTTTTTCGAATTCATACTACCTTCTACACAAAAAATAAAGTGCTTTGCTGAGACTTTTTCTTTGAACCGGTTGGCAGTTTCTGCCTGGGTATTCATAGATTCGCCCAAGTCGAATTTAACTTTTCTACTTATTTTTATTGGAAAATTATTTTAGAAACTGGGACTTTTACTATTAGAAAAATAAGACTGAGGCTTTTTTATAGAAGATTTTTTTTTCATTTTCTTAAGGAATCTTTGCTATAGTGATAAATTTTAAATATTTGGAAATTTATCTATAGAATAACAAGAGGTTTACTCTAAAACATCCAAAGTAATGATGCGAACCGCGTCATCCTGTAAACATTTTTTTTAAATAAACAAAAATAACCCCCCCCCCCTCCCCGCGCTAAAACCAAGATCTGAATCCGCGCCTGAACTACTTTTAATTTGAAGCCAAAAAAAAAAGTTTTAATCCACCGAAAGATATTTTTTATAAGTAAAACCACTTTTTTAAAAGTTGAAAATTTCAAAAGTTCAATATCTTCAATATCTCGAAAACTGTTCTAGTTTTAAAATTTTGAACTTCATTTTCGAATTCATTAAGAGATTTTACATAAATATATCAAATTATATATAATTTTATATAATTTTATCCAGCTTTTTGAGAAATTTAACCTTTATATATAATTTAATATAATTTTATATAATTTTATCAAATTATATATAATTATATAAAAAACTTTTTAACTCAGGTAGATATTTTTGAAATTTTGTGTGAAAAAGTTTGTTCTTAAGTTTTTTGTTTTATGACTTTATCCCATTTAACCCATTTTGGACCAAGATTCAATTTTATTTTTCTTTTTTGAAAAAAAGGTACTTTTTTATGGTAATAAGTACCTGCTGATCTCAAAACTCTTCTCAAAAAAAATTTTCAATGTGCCGTTATCCCAGAAAAGTCTGCATTTCAACTTTTTATGCATTTTTAATATTTGGATTTATTTGCTTTTTTATTAATTAATTTGATTATTTTCAAAATAAATAGCTTCAAAATGATTCAAATTAGTGAAATTTGATAATAAATTAAATCCAAAAAAATTTAATATTAATCAAAACAATTAAAATTAATCAAAAAAATCAAAAAATGCAAAATTTTCGTTTTTGCTTGAAACAATTTCTGTGCTGACTTGCATTGCATGGACATATAAATTGCGGTGGTCAAGTGGGAATATTTTTTTTTTCAATTGCAGAAAGATGAGACTTATCATTCGTAACCATATTTACCCGAAATTCCACCTTTTTCATACATAAATATTTTTTTTAAAAAGGTGTTCTCTACTGTTCGAAAAATCGAACAGAGGATCAAAATGGGTTGAGACCAACACCCGACCCGATCTAGATTTCAAAACTAGAAAAGTTTTTAAAAACTTGAATATGTTTACACATTTTTTCTAAAAAAAATCTTTCTTACACATGCATATGATTAATATCTCTACCCGAACACTGTAAATGGCTTATGAAAAAAATATAATATATTTGTAACACAAAATTGATTACTTTAAGACCAACCCACCACTAACCAAAAAAAAAAAAAAAACGCAGCAACTTAAAGAGAAAAACTAAATCACTTTAAAAAAAAAACTATCACAATTCGAATGTTTGTTACACATCATCTCATACAAATGTTTAAATGTTTGTTACACATCATCTCATACATTTATCTACAACAAATACAAATAAGTACCTATATAGAAAATGTTCCACTAAGAAATTATTAAGGAAATAAATCTGCACCAAAAAAATAGCCTAAAGGCTTTTTTGTGCAATGATACCAAGAGATTTGTTAAAAAAAACTTAAAAATTACACAAAAATATCATACATGATTTAAAAGAAAAATTTATATTTATATGACTGCTGGTTGTAGTAAAACCAACTCTGATGTTGATGTTGGTAAAAAAAATGAAAAGATGATGATCTAAAATGTTTAGAGAAACTATGATACTGACTAACTGCTACAATTGCTTAACAAAAATATTTTAAGTTTTTTTTTTTTTTTTTTTCTTTAACAAATGAATTAGAGGTATGAAACTAAAGACATGAAAAAATTGTTATAAATCTGCAAACAAATGAAGTTGTTAGTCCAAAAAAAATAAACTACCAACAACCCAAATCATTACACAGATCATTCATTCATTCCTTCCAACATACATAATACCAACAACTTAATCTTGTTACGCTAACAGAAATATATGAGTTTATATATTTTTTATTTTTATTTTTTTGTTAAGCAGACTTGCTAAAAGAAATATATCATACAATAAACATTTGTTAAAAGAAGTTGAACACACTTTTTTTGTTAAAAATTAAAAAAAAAAAAAAAAAAAATGTATCATGTTAAAAAGAATACCAAAATCTTAGAACAGATAGTATTTTTCAAAAAGAATCTTACAGTCTAGTATGACTAACTGTCTAAAACATTGATCTTTTGCCACTTAAAACTTATGTTTTCATTTTGTAAGGCAGTGCATAGTAAAACAAGTACAAAATCTCCTTCCCCAAAAAAAAATATATTTAAAAAAACGTGCTTGGCATGACACTGTATGTTAGCGATTATAAATAGTGCAAATGCGTGCAAGTTTACAATACACTTTATTTTCAAACAAATAATAATTTTTGAGTTTGAAAATATTACTTTAAGCTAAAAAGTTGTTTGTGTGTGTGTGTGTCTGTTTTCATTTTATAAAACTACAACAACGACGTCATCATCATTAGTTTTCCAAAAGTCAGACGATATACAAAAAAATATATATAAAGAAACTGTTCAAATCAAAATAGACTCATCAAACTAGCTGTTCAAAAAGCAAAAAAAAAATACCTTGGTTTAGACCAGGACATATTAGTTTGCTTTAATGTTGCAGTATAAAGTAGTTGAAATTAGTTGTTTTACACATGTGTTAGTTAAGTTTTAACTTTAACACTAAAGCAATTAACACAAAGTATTTAGAAGGGAAGGTATACCAAGAAAATAATATAAATATTTGTTCCACTATCTTTTATGTCTTTTGTAAAAACAAAGTTTGTGTCTTAAGTCTTTTGTTTTATTTGACAAATAGATTGAATCATTATTAATAGAAGGAATTATTTGATGTAAGTGGATAATATTGTAATTTTATGAAACCAAGTTTGTTTCTTAAGTCTTTTGTTTTATTAATTTATTTTATATTAAATTATTTGAAATCCTTTTTTAAAATTCCAAGTGACCAAGAAAAAAATATAGATTTTTGTTCTTTTATCTTTTATAGCATTTGTAAAAACCAAGTTTGTGTCTTAAGTCTTTTGTTTTATTTGACAAATAATTTGAATCATTATTAAGAGAAAGCATTATTTGGTGTAATTGAATATTAGTGTTATTTTGTAAAACCAAGTTTGTTTCTTAAGTCTTTTATTTTATTAATTAATTCCATAGTAACTCATTTGAAATCCTTATTAAACCAAGCGACCAAGAAAAAAATATAGATTTTTGTTCCACTATCTTTTATGGCTTTTGTAAAAACAAAGTTTGTGTCTTAAGTCTTTTGTTTTATTTGACAAATATATTGAATCATTATTAGGAGAAAGAATTATTTGGTGTAATTGAATATTAGTGTTATTTTGTAAAAACAAGAAAAGGAATTATTTGGTGTAAGTAATATTGTAATTTTATGAAACCAAGTTTGTTTCTTAAGTCTTTTGTTTTATTAATTAATTTTATATTAACTTATTTGAAATCCTTTTTATATCAAGTGACCAAGAAAAAAATATAGATTTTTGTTCTTTTATCTTTTATGGCATTTGTAAAAACCAAGTTTGCGTCTTAAGTCTTTTGTTTTATTTGACAAATAATTTAAATCATTATTAAGGGAAAGAATTATTTGGTGTAATAGTGTATTTTGGTTATTTTGTGACACCAAGTTTGTTTCTTAAGTCTTTTGTTTTATTAATTAATTTCATAGTAACTTATTTGAAATCCTTATTAAACCAAGTGACCAAGAAAATAATATAGATTTTTGTTCCACTATATTTTAAGTTTTTTGTAAAAAAGAAGTTTGTGTCTTAAGTCTTTTGTTTTATTTGACAAAAAGATTGAATCGTTATTAAGAGAAGGAATTATTTGGTGTAATTGAATATTAGTGTTATTGTGTAAAAACATGTTTGTTTCTTAAGTCTTTTGTTTTGTCAATTAATTCCATATCAACTTATTAGAAATCCTTAATTAACCAAGTGACCCGAAAGGAAGTTTTTAAATAATCAAGGTAAAATTGTGAATTATTATTAATTATTTTAGTTTGAAGCTAAATTGGGAATAATGGAATATTTTTACTATTTTATGTAAACAAGTTTGTTGCCTATCATAGAAAAAGCTTTTGATTCTGAAATATGTTTCCCATAGAAAAATATGTCTGAAATTTTGATATTTTTTCTAGGGAAAAGGCGCGTCATATTTTGAGACATTTTTCATATAGAAAAGAAAGTCTTAGATTCTGTGACACTTTTCCTATAGTAATTTGTAATGTTGATAAACAAAAAGTTATATTTTGGTACTTTTTATGAAAATGGAATATTTTGATACTTTTTATACCCTCCACTCTAGTGATAGAGGGTATATATAAGGGGGTTTTTGTGTCAACTGACACAACTGATGTTTTCCGATCGGGATGCTACTATCCTATTGGATAGTATTTCAGAAACAATTTTTCAACGAGATCGGTCAAGAACTCTCTGAGTTAGAGGGGTCGAAATTTGACATTTTGGCCAAAGAGGTGTATATTCTCATCCATGTAACTTCTTACCTATTATTTTTAGCAAAATATGTCCCAAATAGTTTAGATAGATATTTCTTCAGTCTTTCGAAAAAAAATTATAAAAAATTTTTTTTTTGATTATTTTTCTTAAAAATTCAAAACTTTTTTGACTTTTTCCTCAAATTGGGCCCTTTGTTTTTTTTTTATTCAAAAGAAAGCTTAGGTGATTTCCTTTAAGAGCTATGGGGTCGCTTAGTGGGATGCGAGTGGGATATCTATGAAAAAAATCCCACTAAGCGACCCCATAGCTCTTAAAGGAAATCACCTAAGCTTTCTTTTGTATAAACAAAAAAAAAAGGGCCCGATTTGAGGAAAAAGTCAAAAAAGTTTTGAATTTTTAAGAAAAATAATCAAAAAAAAATTTTTATTATTTTTTTTGCATTTTTTTTTTTTCGAAAGAAGGAAGAAATAGCTATCTTAACTATTTGGGACAAATTTTGCTAAAACTAATAGGTAAGAAGCAACATGGATGAGAATAAACACCTCTTTGGCCAAAATGTCAAATTTCGACCCCCTCCAACTCAGAGAGTCCTTGACCGATCTCGTTAAAAAATTGTGTCTGAACTACTATCCAATAGGACTAACCTTGAAGCAAATTTCATCCCGATCGGAAGACATGGGTTTCAAAAGTTGTAACACCTCGAAATATTGGTCTATGAACCCATAAAGTACATATATTCATGATCCTCGATCGATTTTAAGACGATCTAACGATGTCCGTCCGTCCGTCTGTCTGTCTGTTGAAAACACGCTAACTTTTGAAAGACTTTACGGAGGCTCCTGAAATTTGGCATATATGTTGGGCATTTACCTGGTCAGGTTGGTATTGAAATCCAGCGAAATCGGTCCAGTGGTTCAAAAGTTATGAGCAAAAGACAGAATTTCGGCAAGGGTTTTTCGTGATTATGAGATAAAAACCACGCTAACTTTCGAAAGTCAAATCCGAGGATGCTGAAGCTTGCCATATATTTTTGTCGTTCCTCTAGCCTGGTTCGTATTGAATTTCTGCCAAATCGTTTTAGGGGTTCAAAAGTTATTAGCAAAACCGTGAATTTCAGATTAGTTTTACCTTAAGTTCACGTGTCGAAACCCCGTTAAACATGTTTTAAAAACATTAGTAACTCACAAAAATATTTTACAACGTAATTTTGTCACTCAAAAATATTTTTACACTAAAAAAAAATACTCTCGAAAAAAATTTTACACTCGAAAAAAATTTTACACTCAAAAAAAAATTTAGTAAATTATTTTTTTTTTTTCAAAAATTACTTTAAAAAAAGTTTTTTTACACAAAATAAAATATTTCTAATCAAAAACGTAATTTTTTTCACGTAAGAAAATTTACCATCACTTAAAAAGGACATTGTGAAGGGTATTCGGCCAAGTCGAATTTAACTTTTCTACTTGTTTAAATTGTACTATTCTGGTACTATTAATTAAAAAGTACTTTTTTGGTACATACTTTTATTGAAATATATTTTCGTCAAGAAAATATCTTGAATTCTGAGACCATAGGCACTTTTGAAGAAGAAAGTACCAGTTTATTAAATTTTACCTGACAGGTTCTTTCTTTTCAATAATAAAATATTACGTTCCTTTTTTAAATACTTACTTTTTTGGTACTATTTATAAAAAAGTACTTTTGTGGTACATGCTTTTATTTAAATACTTTTCCGTATAAAAAGTCTCCGATTTGGTACTTTTGTCTTTTGGTACTTTTGAAATCAAATTTTGGTACATTTTATTAAATATTTACCAAAAATGTTTCAGATTTTGAGACATTTTCTACAGAAACTGTGCTTAAGCCTCCGAGATATCATTATTTTACCTTTTCTTAAGTATATAGAAAATATATCTCAGATTCTAAGACATTTTTCTGTATGGATTCTGGATTATTTGGTACTTTTTATAAGAAAGTAATATTTAAGTACATTTTTATAAAAAAGTTATATTTTGGAATTTTTTGCGAAATAGAACTGTTTTGGTAAATTTTTTTATTTTAAAATAGTATTTTGATACTTTTTAAAAGTGTACTAATTTGGTACTTTTTGGTACTATTTATATAAAAGTACTATTTTGGTACTTTTACTTGAATATATTTTCGTGCAGAAAAACTTTCAGAAAAAAAAAAACAAAAAACTGTTTTAGTACGATAATAAAATTAAAGTTTTGGTAGATTTTATTAAAAAGTACTATTTTTATACTTTTATCAAAATTTTATTAAAACAATCTATTTTGGTACTTAAAGAAATTGTACTATTATGGTACACTTTTAATTAAAAGAAGAATTTCCAAAACTATAAAACATTTATTTAAATGTATTATCTTATAGAAAAGACCTCAGATTCTAAGACATTTGGTACTTTTTATAACAAAGTACTGTTGTGGTAAATTTTAAATAAAAGGCTATATCTTTACGTTTTTTAAAGGTTATTTTTTTAACAAACTATTTGGTAATTACAACGAAATATTTTTTTCGTTCTTTTTTATACGTAAGTTTTTGAAACTATTTATTAGGAAGTACTTTTTTAATACAAACTTTAATTAAAATGTATTTTCGTAAAGAAAAGGTCCAAGATTATAATACATTTGGTACTTTTTATCAAAGTACTATTATAGTAGTTTTGATACAAATAAAAGTTGGATCTTTTTAGTTTTTATAATAATTTTGTTAAAACGCACAATTTAGAACTTTTTACGAAAGAGTATTTTAGTTCTTTTTAATATGTACTTTTTTTGGTACTACTAAAAAGTACTTTTTAGGAGCATACTTTTATTTAAATATATTTATGTACTGAAAAATTCTTAGGTTTGGTACTTTTAATTTTTTTTACCAATGTACAATTTTGGTACTTTTTATAAAAAAATATAACTTTGGTATATTTTATTAAAAAAATACTTTCTTTGTACTTTTTATCAAAATTTTATTTCAACAAAATTGGTACTTTAAAAAATAATAAATATTTTAGTACATATTTCCAAAATTATGAATCATTTATATAACTGTAATTTCGTATAGAAAAGAAATCAGATTCTTTCTACTTTTTATAACAAAGTACTATTTCGTTGCTTTTTACAACAAAGTACTATTTTGGTACTGATGATGAAGAAAGTACCACTTTGTGAAATTTTAGATTAAATGTTCTATCTTTTTATATGTTGAGAATATTCACCTTTTATTAAAATTTTTTTAAAACGAACTATTTTAAAGTTTTAATGAACAAGTGTTTTGGTTATTTTGTTAATATGTACTTTCTTGTACTATTCATAAAGAAGTACCGTTTTAGTAAAAATTTTGTTCAAATGTATTTCCATATAGAAAAGGTCTCAAATTTAAAGACATTTGGTACTATTTATATCAAAGTACTATTTTATGACTTTTAATAAAAATTTACCATTTTGGTTAACACAAGTTCTGTCTTTTTAGCTTTATAAAAATTTAGTTAACATGAAAAATTTGGTACTTTTTACGAAATAGCATTTTGGTTGTTTTTTTATATGTACTTTTTTGGTACTATTTATTTAAATAATTTTTTAGTACCTATTTTTATTGAAATATAAATATATATAGAAAAAGTGTGAGATTGTGAGGCAATTGGTCCCTTTTTTATAACAAAGAACTGTTTTGGAACTTTTGATTAAAAAAACATTATGTTGGTACATTTTATGAAAAAAGTCCTTTCTTTGTACTTTTTTAACAATTTTTTTTAAACTATCTGTTTTGGAACTTTTAACGGAAATGGCCTCAGTCTCAGATTGTGAGGCAAATGGTCCTTTTTTTACAACAATGAACTGTTTTGGTTCTTTTAATTAAAAGCATCCTTTTGGTACCTTTTATAAAAAAGTACTTTCTTTGTACTTTTTAAACAACATTTTTTTAAAACTATCTGTTTTGGTACCTTTTACGAAAAAGTTATATTTTGGTACTTTTTTATATAAAAGTAGTATTTCAAAACATTTACAAAATATTGTGTTACTTGAGGTGAATCGTAGAAGATGCATTAGTCCACATCGGGCTATAATGCTCAAAATGATGGAGATGAGCATTTGGTACTTTTTTTAGAAGTACTTTTACATTTTGTTACATTTTGAGAATTTAAAGAACTTTCATTTTAAAACTTTTTAAAAATAAATTAAAAGTGGTGTATTTGTCTACGTCGGTTTTAGGGTTAAATTTGGGAAATTCAAGTTTAGTTCTGAATTTTGTCCAAAAACATATAATGTCAATACATAGCCTACACACAAATTTTTTTTTTTCCATGAACGATTTTCATAGTATTTATGAAAAAATTTATTTATAAATCATAATATGTGAAATTTAAGAATTTTTAACATTTTTCATAAATACTATGAAAAAGTTTATAAATATTATGAAAAATTAATAAATGGTATGAATTTGTTCATAAATACTATGAAAATCGGTCATGGAAAAAAAAATTTCTGTGTGTATACAAAATTCTATAAAACAGATACGTTTCGAATATAAAAAATTTGTTTAGTTTCTGTAGAAAATGTCATGTAAACAGTGTTCAATTTGACCATGTTTGACCACGCCGATCTCGTCCATTTTTCCGAAAAACTAAATTATTTTTCCACGATTTGTTAGTTCCATTTAGTGCAATAAGCTCAGTAAGTTTGACTTTGATCCAACACCAAATATTTTTTTGGGGTACGTTTCAAATAAAAAGCTCCATTTGCATATCATTCTACTTAAGTTTGTAATCATTATCCATCATTACAACCCACATATAATACAACTTAAAAAAAATACATATTTAACAAATTATGTATTTAGTTTTAAACAAATTTAGAAGTTAATTCATAAAAAAAAACTTACTCAAAATCAAACAATACTACTTAAACTTAAAAAAAAAAAAAATACTAAAACAAAACTAGTATTACGTTTGTTTAACATTGTTGGCAATATAAATTATGTTAGAAAAAAAAAATAGTAAAGAAGTTGCTTAAACTTTAACCTTGACAAAAATCTTACACATGAGTGATTTAATAGTTCAACAACCAAATGCAGTAATACTACAAACAATATAAGAAACAAAAAAAAAACTTAAAAAAATAAAGAATATTCAAACAATTATATAAACAAAAAAAAAACTTTTAAAATAGTTCTATAATACAATAACAATTATTTTGAAGTGCAACAAAACAACGATTTTTTTAATACGCATTGTGTTCACAGAATAAAATTGTTAAGTTTTTTATTTTTCTTAACAATGGATCATCAAACTAACAAAAAAAAAAAAAAACAAACTCTACAAAATTTTATTCTTAACAAAATGAATTTTTAAACAGAGCATAAATCCCTTTAAGAAAAATTTCAAACTCTAAAACCATCAAGTAACAATACTAAACAAACTAACAAAAAAAATCTACAAATCATTTAAATTTTCAAATACATACATACAAAACTAAATATGATGCAATAAAGTACAACTTCTATATTTGTGCTAAGATTAAATATTAGGGAGGGTAGAAATTTTAAAAAATTTGGTTTTAATTTTTAAGTTTGATAATGACAAAGTAAAGACACCATGAATGTAAAACCTACTGTTATCCTACATTTGTATAAAAAATATTTCCCGACTCCTTATCAACTTCTCTTACGAGTTGTTAGGGCCGAATATATCGTTTTCTTACGAGTTGTTAAGGCCGAATATATCGTTTTCTTTTCTTAGTCGAGTTGAGAATCAAACCTAGAACCTTCTAGTTGTTTAGCTCAGAATGCAGCTAATTGTGTCAACTTCAAATTTTTATATATTAAGGATATGTCATAGCTGGGTCTAGAACCAAACCCGGAACTTTATAGAGAATATCATTGTTTTTTCATTACTGAGTCGAGAATCGAACCTAGGACCTAATAGTTGTTAATATCGCAATGCAGCTTATTGTGTCTACTTCAAAATTTTAGCTGGATGTAGAATCAAACCTGGAACCTTTTACCCATGATTTAAATTTTTTTTAAAATATTTGTAAAAAAAATTTCCAGATTTTTTTTCTCTTAGAAGTTCTTTTTATCATGTCAAAGATATTTTTCTTAAAATTTATCTTACTTAATATAAGTTCCATCCTAATCTAGCTACGTAGTTTATATTATAATTTGTATTATTATTGTTTAATGTGGGTGGTATATAATTAAAGTAATTTTTTTTCTGCGGTTTAAAATTTATATGTGCTTTGTGTATAGTTTGTACTTTATTTTTTTATACTTGCTTTACTTTATTTAAACACATCAAAATCTATTTATGATTGTAGCACATTATTTTCAAATTAACGCTTTTTGTATCTGATTTTTTTTTCTTTCTCATTTGTCTAATCTTCCCCTCATAAATCTTTTTTTATACCCTCCACTCTAGTGATAGAGGGTATATATAAGTTTGTCATTCCGTTTGTAACACATCGAAATATTGGTCTAGGACCCCATAAAGTATATATATTCATGATCCTTGATCGATTTTAAGTCGATCTAGCGATGTCCGTCCGTCCGTCCGTCCGTCCGTCCGTCCGTCCGTCCGTCTGTCTGTCTGTCTGTCCGTTGAAAACACGCTAACTTTTGAAAGACTTTACGGAGGCTCCTGAAGTTTGACATATATGTTCTACATTTACCGGGTCAGGTTGGTATTGCAATCCAGCGAAATCGGTCCAGTGGTTCAAAAGTTATGAGCAAAATAGTAAATTTTGGCAAGGGTATTTTTCGAATTTACAAGATTAAAACCACTATAACTTTCGAAAGACAATTCTGAGGGGGCTGAAGCTTAGCATATATATTTGTCGTTCCCCAAGGCTGTTTGGTTTTCAGCAAAATCGGTTCAGTGGTTCAAAAGTTATAAGCAAAGCACTGAATTTCAGATTTGTTTCACCTTAAACTGTTGAAAACTCGTTAAACAAGTTTTAAGGGAATGGTGAAATACCAGATTTGTAAAACTTGTTGTTGTTTGTTTTCTTGTCGTGGGGTGCAGTTTAGTTGTTAGACAAGTAAATATTTGTTATTGTTTTGTTATTGTTAGTGTAACTGTATGTAACGGGAAAAAATCAAATAAAGTATGTGTATGATTGAATGTTAATTTGTTTTTAAAGAAGAGGATAGTAATATAAAAAGTGGAAAATATGTGAAATAGTTTTTTTTTGTATTACATATAGGTATAAAACATCAAAAATATTTTACAAAGTAATTTGTTACTCAAAGAAATTGTACACTAAAAAAATATTTACACTCAAAAAAAATGTTACACTGAAAAAAATGTTACACTCAAAAAACAAATGTACACATTATTATTTTTTTTTTTAATGAAATGGCAGACTCAAAAAAATGTTGACAGTCAAAAAAATTTTACACTCAAAAAAATTTGATTGATTAAAAGAAAGTTTGACTCAAAATAATATACATATTTCTAATAAAAAATTTGTAATGCAAGTTTTTGGAATTTTTTTTAGAAAATTACTATTAGATAACATTGTGGAGGGTATTCATAGATTCGATTAAGTCGAATTTAATTTTTCTACTTGTTTTTCATTTTTTTTGTTTAATATTTACTCTAATTTGTAATTATAACGCTTTCAATTTCATTTCAAGTTCAAAACATTTATTTCCACTTGCTTGACTTTTTAAACTATTATATCCAGCAAGACGTAGAAAATATATATATTTTGTTTAAAGTATGTTTAATTTGTCTAATGTGTTATGCTTGTTTTTTTTGTTGCTTATATGTCTGAACTTTCTTTAAACAGGCGTAACGAATTTTCGTTACATATTTTGAGTTTATTTTTTTTATAATTTTATTGTTTTCAAGCACTTTTCCTGTTTAATAGCGTTTTTCTAAGTCAAGGTTAAGGTTAATATATAAAGAAAATTATTAAATAATTATGTTTATTGTAATGCTTTACAAATTGAGATTAATGATTTGCTGGCAAATTGGTCAAAATTAAGAAAATTTTGTAGTCTGTGACAAGTATGTGTCTTAAGTCTTTTGTTTATTTATTCTTAAAACCAATGGAAAGAGATAAGAAAACAACAAAATTAACACATAATAATGATAGCTTTTTCTAATAAAACCATCAGGTACTTTTTTTAAAAAAAAGGTACTTTTTTATAAAAGGTACTTTTTTATAAAAGGTACTTTTTTATAAAAGGTACTTTTTTATAAAAGGTACTTTTTTATAAAAGGTACTTTTTTATAAAAGGTACTTTTTTATAAAAGGTACTTTTTAATAAAAGGTACTTTTTTATAAAAGGTACTTTTTTATAAAAGGTACTTTTTTAAAAAAGGTACTTTTTTATAAAAGGTACTTTTTTATAAAAGGTACTTTTTTATAAAAGGTACTTTTTTTATAAAAGGTACTTTTTTATAAAAGGTACTTTTTTATAAAAGGTACTTTTTTATAAAAGGTACTTTTTTAAAAAAGGTAAATAATTTAAAAGCTACTTTTTCATAAAAGGTAATTTTTTTTAATGCTTTTTTTTAAAAGTATTTTTTAATAAAAGGTACTGATTTACACAAGGTACTTTTTATAAATGGTAATTTTTTTATAAAAGGTTTTTTATGAAAGATAAGTTTTTATAAAATGAACTTATTGATAAATGGTAAATGGTAAAAGGCACTTTTTTATAAAAGATACTTTTTTATAAAAGATACTTTTTTATAAAAGGTACTTTTTTATAAAAGGTACTTTTTTTATAAAAGGTACTTTTTTATAAAAGGTACTTTTTTTAATAGGAACTTTTTTATAAAAGGTACTTTTTATAAAAGGTACTTATTTTAAAAGGTACTTTTTTAGGTACTATTTTTTTTTATAAAAGGTACTGTTTTGTAAAAGGTACTGTTTTATAAAAGGTAATTTTAATAAAAGGTATTTCTTTATAAAGGTAATTTTTTATAAAAGGTGTTTTTTCATAAAAGGTATTTTTTAGAAAAGGCACTTTTTTATAAATAGTACTTTTTTATAAAAGTCACTTTGTTATAAATGTTACTTTTTTTATAAAATGTATTTTTTTTAAAGGTGTCATTTTTAAGGTACTTTTTTAAAAAATATACTTTTTTATAAATGGTACTTTTTTATAAAAGGTACTTTTTTATAAAAGGTGCCTTTTTATAAATGGTACTGCTTTATAAAAGGTTATTTTTATTAATCTTTTTTATAAAATGTACGTTTATATAGACTGTACTTTTTATAAAATACCTTTTACCTGTCATTTTTTATAAAAGGTGCTTTTTCATTAAAGGTACTTTTTTATAAGGGGTCTTTTTTTTTAAATGTACTTTTTTATAAAAGGTACTTATAAAAGGTACTTTTTTATAAAAGGTACTTTTTTATAAAAGGTACTTTTTTATAAAAGGAACCTTTTTAAAAGGTGTATAAAGTTCTTTATTTATAAAAGTACTTTTTATAAAAAGTACTTTATTAAAGGTGCATTTTCATAAAGTGCATTTTATTTTTAAAAAGTGTATATAAAAAAGAGGAAAAATTCGTAGATTCTGAGACATTTTTCCATTAACTTTTTTAAAAACATTCCTTATAAAAAGTTACTTTTAAAAATGTTTTTTATAAATAAGTATGAAGACTGTTTGCTTATGTAAAAAAAAATCTCTTATGAAAAAAGTACCTTATAAATGTACATTTTATTTATATAAAAAGTTTATTTTTTAAAAAAAGTACATTTTATAAAAAATTTCGTAAAAAATACATTTTGTAGGAAGTACACTTAATAAAAAGGTACATTTTATATAAAAGTATCTTCAATAAAATGTACATTTTATTAAAAAGAACCTTCTAAAAAAGTACATTTTATAAAAAAGTTTTAAAAAAAGTACATTTTATAAACAAGTTTTAAGAAAGATTTTTTTTTAAAAAGTTTTTAAAAAAGTACCTTTTATAAAAAAGTACGTTTTATAAAAAAGTACCTTTTGTAAAAAAGTACCTTTTATAAAAAAGTACCTTTTATAAAAAAGTACCTTTTATAAAAAAGTAATTTTTAGAAAAAACGACCTTTCATAAAAAAGTACTTTTTATAAAAAAGTACCTTTTAAAAAAATTTTACCTTTTTTCCTTTTACTACAGCATTTTACCCAGAATTATTTTATTCCTCCTTTTATATATCATGATAATTTTATGTAGATCAATTTAGATTTCTTAGATTGACACAAACGTGTTACAAAAGTCCTAATTTCACTTTCTCAACTATAACCTTTCAAGGCTTAAATTTAATACGAGAATTTTTCCTGCATGCAACATTAGAAACCAAAAATAAATCCCATAAAATCTAATGAAAATGAAATGAAAAAATTGTAACAGACATTAAAAGAAAGAAACTCCTAGAAAAACTAAACTCCTGTAGAGCATAAGTTGAAACAACTGTTTTCTTTACTATTTTTTTTTTTTGTGAAAAATCAAATAAACAATTTAAAAATGTCTCGCCTGTAAGCAGACTTAAAAAACATTAAATGGAAAAATCCAAATAAAAAAATAATATATAAAAAACTTTGAAAGTTGTTAAGCAGCCTGTTGTTGCTAATGCTGCTGCCACTTGTACACCACCTTCACTGTAGCTGTTAAGATTTCCTTAGCAGAAGACGTTGTAAAAAAAACTATATACAAATGCGGTAGATTGTGGTTTGGTGTAAAGCTACTCCTGCTTTCAAATTGGTGGTCTGTGTCGTTGTTTGAGCAGCATTTTGTTCGCTTTTATTCGTGGGAATTGGTTCATTAGAATTTTCTTTTATAGCATTTCTTTAGTTTTCTTTCTTCGTATTCATGGTCTTTTGTAACTACAATGTTGGTCATCATCTCTTTTAAACTAAATGTTGGTAAACATTTAACAATTTTTCAGAGATAAAAAAGATTTTTTGTTTTTTTGAGAAGAAGCTTTAGGTTTGTTTTAGCTTCTTATAACTACTTGTGGTGCCAAGTAGTAAATGTATTTTTTTTTTGTTTTTAGATTTCTGGAGTTAGGGAATTGTACAAAAAAAAAGATCTTTAACAAAATTGTTTATTGTAAGAAAACAAAAAAATAAAATTAAATGAAAATTTGATTTAAGGGAATCAGTGGCGGCTACACCTAAAATTAGAGGGACTATTTTTATAATCATTTTTATATTTAAAAATTTTTTGAGACTGGTAACTAAATGAGACGTTTTTAAAGGAAAATCTAAAACTCTTTCTGAGAAAATTTATTCAGGATTTGCGAATTTTCTATTTTAAAAATGTCACAGACTCTGAGACTGGCACTTAACGAAAATTGCTTCAGAAACTGATTTTTTTTTTTATATAAGAGCACTTTTTTATTTTTTTGAAAAAAGTGTCTTCTATAAAAAAGTACCTTTTATAAAAAAAGTACCTTTTCTAAAAAAAGTACCTTTTATAAAAAAGTACCTTTTATAAAAAAGTACCTTTTATAAAAAAGTACCTTTTATAAAAAAAGTACCTTTTATAAAAAAGTACCTTTTATAAAAAAGTACCTTTTATAAAAAAGTACCTTTTATAAAAAAGTACCTTTTATAAAAAAGTACCTTTTATAAAAAAGTACCTTTTATAAAAAATTACCTTTTATAAAAAAGTACCTTTTATAAAAAAGTACCTTTTATAAAAAAGTACCTTTTATAAAAAAGTACCTTTTATAAAAAAGTACCTTTTATAAAAAAGAACCTTTTATAAAAAAGTACCTTTTATAAAAAGTACCTTTTATAAAAAAGTACCTTTTATAAAAAAGTACCTTTTTTAAAAAAGTACCTCTTATAAAAATGTACCTTTTATAAAAAAGTACCTTTTATAAAAAAGTACCTTTCCCGAGTAAAAATTTTTATATGATGCAATACATAATGATATATAACACAATATATATTTATAAGCAATTTAATCCGAATAATGGTGGATGTTTTTGCATTAAAAAAGATCAACTTGTATAAAATATGATTCGATTTCATCCGAGTTTTGACCAGACATTGCCATATTTCATTGGATCTAATTAGATCTAATTGCATAAAAACATAAAAAAGTCTTGGTGTGTTTTGGTTTGGGTGAGTAGCACCACAGGTCAACGATACATTCACCAAGCATATAATTTTCAAAAACAAAAAAAATGTTTGGGTACGCTTCGAACCAGATAGGTGATATACATAACCCTAACAAGGAAATGTTTAGGAACATTTTAAAAGTTTCTTATACTTTGCTTAAAAAACTTAGAACATTTTTGGTTAATTGGAAACATTTAATTGGAAACATTTATATATGGAACAGAATAAGCTATATATAATTTTATATTAAATTATACAGAAAAACAAATTTTGTATTGGCCCTAATATTAATTCATATATTTATATCAACCGTATACCTTTTAATCCGAATCATGATTAAATTATATATTACAACATACAGTGCCGGTCAAAAAAATAGCACCAATGACAAAATCTCTATTCATTCAATTAAAACAAAATATTATATGCGTATTCGTTTAAAGTAAATATGCAATACTATTATACTAAGTATATACCCCTTAAATGTTTTTACTTTTTCCAAAAATTGTGGACGGTTCATTTTTAATGATCGATATTTTAAAAAAACTCTGAATTAGTGCAGTTAATAAAATAGCACCGAATGAAAAAATGTCTTTAAAAAAATTAATGTTGTTTTAATTATTTAAATAAAAGTGTTAAATATTAAAGAACGATAGTTTTTATTTATAAAAAAATTTAATTCATTGCAAAATTTGACATTTATTTTCATAAAAATATGACGTGAAAGGAATTACACACCTCAAAAACGTGCTCTTGTAAAAAATATGATTTCTGAACAGAAACCATATTCTGAAATAGGAAAATTGGTTGGATGCGCTTATAAATGATTGGAAATTCAACAAAACTAACTTTAGAGCTTGAAAAACTTAGTCACAAGCGATGTGTGTCACCATTAGTGGTTAGGTGTTTGTAAAGACAATGGAAGAAAACCCCATCTACGGCAGCTCCAGAGCTAAAAAAGGACAGCAAATGGCGAAAATGTTCGGCAAAGATTACAAAACAACAACATTAACGCCTGTAGATTTGGAAAAGGGCGCCTACTCTCATTTAAGCATGCTGCAAGTCGTTTGAAGTTTGCTAACAGTAACTCAGAATGACCAGCTTAAAAGTGGATCAATGTTCTATGGACAAATGAATCCATTGTTGCTTTATTTTGAGACATAGGATCACATTCCTATGTCAGAAGACCTTATAACGCGGAATTCAATCCAAAGTTCGAAATAAAAATAACTAAAAATGGTGCTTATGGTGTGGTGGATATTTTCCTACTGCGGAGTGGGGTTCATATATTGGACCATGGCTCACATATTGGACTAGATCAACCGCGGAGATACACTTAACGTTTATATCTTCCAGAAAGTAATGTTACCATAAGTTTCTGAGCAAATGCCACTAATTTAGGCCTTTTAGCAAGTCAATTACCCAAAGCATGATGGGAAATTGGCAAAAAATTGGGTCTGGACAATAAAGTAAACGTGATGGAATGGCCTGGTGAGTCCCCAGATCTAGACCAAATCGACAGTTAATGGACAGATATAGAGAAGGGAGTGTCTCGAATACAACCAACTTGTAATGAAGCTCTTTGGGTGGCTGTTTAGCAAATCTGAAACTCAATTTCGAATTAAAGATATCAAAATCTCGCGAATTCGGTACAAAAACGTTGTACAGAGGTAATTGTCAACAATGAGCACTCGACAATTTTTTTTTAATATTTAAAGATATCAAAACAATACTGAATTCATAATCCATTAGTTTTAAAAATTTAAGAATTTAATTTTAGTACAAAAAGTACTGTGGTGCTATTTTTTTGACTAAGTCTTTTTGAAGTTTTTTAAAAACTCTGAAAATTTTTATTAAAATAAAATACCGAATTAGCCTTTTCTTATGTAATATTGTTTCACACTCTTGTAAGTATCTTATGACATGTTTTCAGTGGCATAAGTAGAAATTGTTAAAAAAAAAACAACGAAGAAAATTTTATTTTATACTGGTGCTATTTTTTTGACCGCAGCTGTATGACTGCATTTAAAAAAATTAGAAAATACCTCACGGGATGTATAATCATATATAATTTATTATGTTTGTATCAAGTTATATATTGTTATATATGTTTATTTTTACTCGGGTTTATAAAAAAGTACCTTTTATAAAAAAGTACCTTTTATAAAAATGTACCTTTTATCACAAAGTACCTTTTCTAAAAAAGTACCTTTTATAAAAAAGTACCTTTTATAAAAAAGGACCTTTTATAAAAAGTACCTTTTATAAAAAAGGACCTTTTATAAAAAAGTTCCTTTTATAAAAATTCACCTTATATAAAAAATTGTCCTTCATAAAAAAGTATCTTTTATAAAAAAGTTCATTTAAAAAGTATCTTTTATATAAAATTACCTTTTATAAAATACCTTGTACAAAAAATAAGTACCTTTTACAAAAATTCCCTTTTATATAAAAGTAGCTTTTAGAAAAAAACCTTTATAAAAAGTACCTTTTAGAAAAAAGTACGCATTATAATAAGTACCTTTTTGGAAAAAGCATTATAATAAGCACCTTATATAAAAATGTACCTTTTATAAAAAAGTACCCTTTATAAAAAAGTCGTTTTATAAAAAAGACAGTTCATAAAAAGTACCTTTTATAAAAAAGTACCATTTACAAAAAGTACCTTTTATAAAAATACATTTTGTAAAACAGTACCTTTTATAAAAAGTACCTTTTATAAAAAGTACCTTTTATAAAAAGTACCTTTTATAAAAAGTACCTTTTATAAAAAGTACCTTTTATAAAAAGTACCTTTTATAAAAAGTACCTTTTATAAAAAGTACCTTTTATAAAAAGTACCTTTTATAAAAAGTACCTTTTATAAAAAGTACCCTTTATTAAAAGTACCTTTTTATAAAAGGTACTTTTATAAAAAGTACCTTTTATAAAAAGTACATTTTATAAAAAGTATCTTTTATAAAAATGTACCATTATTAAAAAACTACCTTTTATAAAAAAGTGCCTTTTATAAAAAAGTGCCTTTTATAAAAAAGTAACTTTTATAAAAAAGTACCTTTTATAAAAAAGTACCTTTTTTAAAAAAGTACCTTTTATAAAAAAACTGCCTTTATAAAAGAGTACCTTTTATAAAGAAGTACTTTTTATAAAGAAGTACCTTTTATAAAGAAGTACCTTTTATAAAAAAGTACGTTTTATAAAAAAGTACATTTTCTAAAAAAACACAGTTCATAAAAAGTAGCTTTTATAAAAAAGTACAATTTATAAAAAAATACAATGTATAAAAAAGTGCCTTTTATAAAAAAGTACCTTTTATAAAATAGATCCTTTTATAAAAAAAAAACCTTTTATAAAAAAGTACCTTTAATAAAAAACTACCTATTATAAAAAGTACCTTTTATAAAGAAGTACCTTTTATAAAAAAACAACATTTATACAAAAGTACCTTTTATACAAAAGTAAATTTTATTTAAAAGTACCTTTTATAAAAAAGTACCTTTACTAAAAAACCACCTATTATAAAAAAGTACCTTGTATAAAAAAGTACCTTTTATAAAAAAGTACCTTTTATAAAAAAGTACCTTATATAAAAAAGTACCTTTTATAAAAAAGTACCTTTTATAAAAAAGTACCTTTTATAAAATAGTACCTTTTATAAAAAAATACCTTTTATAAGAAAGTACCTGTTATAAAAAAGTACCATTTATAAAAAAGTACCTTTAATAAAAAAGTATCTTTTATAAAAAAGTACCTTTTATAAAAAAGTACCTTTTATAAAAAAGTACCTTTTATAAAAAAGTACCTTTTATTAAAAAGTTTCTATTATAAAAAGAACCTTTTTATTAAAGTCTATCGTTTATTAAAAAAAAATATTTTTCACCGCTCCCTCCTACTGGTTTCCCAGCACATGGTATTAAAGTGAAAAACTATAAAAAATATAATGTTTTTGCATGTGCATTAATGCTTTGATTTTAGTTGTTGCTGTTTGGTTTGTTTTTGGTTGCAGTTACTACCCAGCAAAAACATGGTAATGAGTGGTGAAAAGTAATCATTACCAAGTACATTATTTATAATGAGTACCCATTACCATTAACATTATTTTAAGCCCAAAAGTAACTACTTCTCAGTAATATGTTATAAAAGCACCTCTAAGTAATAATATCTTCTTGCACTTGCAGTTTTTATCCTTTACAATTCAATTAACTTAAAAAGTACTCAAAAACTTAATAAAATTTACGCAATTTTTAAGTTTTAGTAAAAACAAGTTAAATTTTAAAAGTTTTAATTAACTAATTATTTTACTTCTTATTGGTAATGGGTTTTTACTCCTTATTTGTAATCCGAGGCAGTAACTACTTATTTATCTCCATACTCTTCACTAGTTATTTTTGTCTCACGCCCTTGTTAAAATAATTAGTGTTTCATTCAATAAGTAACTACTTATTAACATCTGTTTCGGATTACAAAACCCATTACTAGTAATGCCAATTTTTGCTGGGTAGGTAAACGCGTTAAGTAAATGTGTCGTTTTCTTTCGTTTTAACATGGCACTTGCAACACACTTTTTTCTGGCTCGGCTTTAACTATTGCAAGTTTGCAACTGTTGCTGCTAAAATGCTGCTTGTGTTAAGTTGTGAGATTTATTTGTTTTTAGTTTTTTGGTTTTTTTTTTTGGTAGCTTAGTGTCTGTTTTCTTACCTAGAGATGGGTTAGGTTGACTTGTTATCTAAAGATATATTAATTACACTCAAAATAAAAAATTCATAGTAAAAAGTAAAAAAATGTGTTTACAACCAAATTGACTAAAATAAGCAAACAAATTCGATAAAATTGATAAACTTTTGTAATCAGCAAAAAATATTCAATTGATCTAAAAAATATTTTTGTTGAACAAAAAAAAAAACGTTTTCTTTTCTGATAAAACATGATTTTTTTTTAACATTTCATTTTTAATAATTTTTTATTTCGAGTGTACAAATATTTTTTGTGGGTTTATTTTGTTTAATGTTGTTAAACACAAAGTCAAAAGTCAATTAAATAAGAGCACTGATTTTTTAAGTTTGTTTTATTTTTCTATTTTGGTGGCATGAAGGTGGTTTTCTTAGTACTTAAACAAACATTGATTTTAATTTGGTGTTTCCAATATTGGTAGATGATGGTGGGATTTTTTTTTTGGGAACATATAAAATTTTTTGTAAGTTTTGGGATAAAATAAAACAAATGAAAGTGAGATTTTTTTTATATATGATGAAAATTACCAAAGAAAGTTTTTGATTACAACAGGGACAAATTTAAAACCTTTCTCCGATTCCGAAATTTTTTTAAGAAAAAAAACTCAGACTCTGAGACATTTTTTGTTACAGACGGAAGTCCCTGATTTTACGATATTTTTTCTAAAGAAAAAGGTCTCAGATTCTGAGACATTTTCCCTAATAGGAAAAATTTTCAGATTCTGAGAAATTTTTCGTATAGAAAAAAGTCTCGGATTCTAAAACATTTTTTCCTATAGAAACTGGTCGCAGATTCTGACACATTTTTTTGTATACAAAAAATTTTAGATTCTGAGACATTTTTAGTTTCGAAAATTTTTCAGATTATGAGACATTTTGACAAAAAAACTGTTATTAGGCAAAATGTTTTTAAAACTGGTTTTCATACTTATTCATCTATTTGACTGTCACGTGTTAATGTTTTAAATTGTTTGAAATTTCATGTGCATGTTTTTCTAGCAACTGCCATTTTTAGTTAATCATGCAAATAATATTAAAATAAAAAAATAAATTATATTAAAAAAATCATGACAAAGTAATTTAAATTAATTTTAAAGAAACGAAATTATAAAAGCATGTAAAGTAGAGTTAAGCAAATTGTATTTTTTTCGAATTTATAAATGGTCAGGGTCGGTCTTTTATGCAAAAGTACCTTTTATACAAAAGTACCTTATATACAAAAGTACCTTTTATACAAAAGTACCTTTTATACAAAAGTACCTTTTATACAAAAGTACCTTTTATACAAAAGTACTTTTTATACCAAAGTACCTTTTATACCAAAGTACCTTTTATATAAAAGTACCTTTTATACAAAAGTACCTTTTATACAAAAGTACCTTTTATACAAAAGTACCTTTTATACAAAAGTACCTTCTATACAAAAGTACCTTTTATACAAAAGTACCTTTTATACAAAAGTACCTTTTATACAAAAGTACCTTTTATAAAAAAATACCTTTTATACAAAAGTACCTTTTATACAAAAGTACCTTTTATACAAAAGTACCTTTTATACAAAAGTACCTTTTATACAAAAGTACCTTTTATACAAAAGTACCTTTTATACAAAAGTACCTTTTATACAAAAGTACCTTTTATACAAAAGTACCTTTTATACAAAAGTACCTTTTATACAAAAGTACCTTTTATACAAAAGTACCTTTTATACAAAAGTACCTTTTATACAAAAGTACCTTTTATACAAAAGTACCTTTTATACAAAAGTACCTTTTATACAAAAGTACCTTTTATACAAAAGTACCTTTTATACAAAAGTACCTTTTATACAAAAGTACCTTTTATACAAAAGTACATTTTATACAAAAGTACCTTTTATACAAAAGTACCTTTTATACAAAAGTACCTTTTATACAAAAGTACCTTTTATACAAAAGTACCTTTTATACAAAAGTACCTTTTATACAAAAGTACCTTTTATACAAAAGTACCTTTTATACAAAAGTGCCTTTTATACAAAAGTACCTTTTATACAAAAGTACCTTTTATACAAAAGTACCTTTTATACAAAAGTACCTTTTATACAAAAGTACCTTTTATACAAAAGTACCTTTTATACAAAAGTACCTTTTATACAAAAGTACCTTTTATACAAAAGTACCTTTTATACAAAAGTACCTTTTATACAAAAGTACCTTTTATACAAAAGTACCTTTTATACAAAAGTACCTTTTATACAAAAGTACATTTTCTACAAAAGTACCTTTTATACAAAAGTACCTTTTATACAAAAGTACCTTTTATACAAATGTACCTTTTATACAAAAGTAACTTTTATACAAAAGTACCTTTTATACAAAAGTACCTTTTATACAAAAGTACCTTTTATACAAAAGTACCTTTTATACAAAAGTACCTTTTATACAAAAGTACCTTTTATACAAAAGTACCTTTTATACAAAAGTACCTTTTATACAAAAGTACCTTTTATACAAAAGTACCTTTTATACAAAAGTACCTTTTATACAAAAGTACCTTTTATACAAAAGTACCTTTTATACAAAAGTACCTTTTATACAAAAGTACCTTTTATACAAAAGTACCTTTTATACAAAATTACCTTTTATACAAAAGTACCTTTTATACAAAAGTACCTTTTATACAAAAGTACCTTTTATACAAAAGTACCTTTTATACAAAAGTACCTTTTATACAAAAGTACCTTTTATACAAAAGTACCTTTTATACAAAAGTACCTTTTATACAAAAGTACCTTTTATACAAAAGTGCCTTTTATACAAAAGTACCTTTTATACAAAAGTACCTTTTATACAAAAGTACCTTTTATACAAAAGTACCTTTTATACAAAAGTACCTTTTATACAAAAGTACCTTTTATACAAAAGTACCTTTTATACAAAAGTACCTTTTATACAAAAGTACCTTTTATACAAAAGTACATTTTCTACAAAAGTACCTTTTATACAAAAGTACCTTTTATACAAAAGTACCTTTTATACAAATGTACCTTTTATACAAAAGTACCTTTTATACAAAAGTACATTTTATACAAAAGTACCTTTTATACAAAAGTACCTTTTATACAAAAGTACCTTTTATACAAAAGTACCTTTTATACAAAAGTACCTTTTATACAAAAGTACCTTTTATACAAAAGTACCTTTTATACAAAAGTACCTTTTATACAAAAGTACCTTTTATACAAAAGTAACTTGTATACAAAAGTACCTTTTTTACAAAAGTGCCTTTTATACAAAAGTACCTTTTATACAAAAGTACATTTTATACAAAAGTACCTTTTATGCAAAAGTACCTTTTATACAAAAGTACCTTTTATACAAAAGTACCTTTTATACAAAAGTGCCTTTTATACAAAAGTACCTTTTATACAAAAGTACATTTTATACAAAAGTACCTTTTATACAAAAGTACCTTTTGTACAAAAGTAACCTTTATACAAAAGTAACCTTTATACAAAAGTAACTTTTACACAAAAGTAACTTTTATACAAAAATGCCTTTATACAAAAGTACCATTTATACAAAAGTACCTTTTATACAAAAGTACCTTTTATACAAAAGTACCTTTTATACAAAAGTACCTTTTACACAAAAGTATCTTTTATACAAAAGTAACTTTTATACAAAAGTACCATTTATACAAAAGTAACTTTTATACAAAAGTACCTATTATACAAAAGTACCTTTCATACAAAAGTACCTTTTATACAAAAGTACCTTTTATACAAAAGTACCTTTTATACAAAAGTACCTTTTATACAAAAGTTCCTTTTATACAAATGTAGCTTTTATACAAAAGTACCTTTTATACAAAAGTACCTTTTATACAAAAGTACCTTTTATACAAAAGTACCTTTTATACAAAGTACCTTTTAAATGTCTTATTATTTTCAAAAAATGTTGTTATTATTGTAATGTTTTATGCTATTAAACTTGATCTACATTAAATTTATACCATTAAATAAATTATAAATTTTAAATATTAATAAATTTTTAACAAAAAAAAAACTAATATAATTAAATAATTAATTCAAAACACGTTTTACTCTAGTTTCTCCACTTGAATGAAAACTTAAAGTACTTGGCGCATTATCTAAAGTGTTAATTTTTATTATAGATTAACAAACAAAGCAATGGCAGTAAGCCAAGATTATACAAAATTTATATAAATTTATACAAAAATTACTTTAATATACAAAAGATAAAAAAAAAAACAAAACGAAGAGTTGCTTTATAATTTTTTTTTTAAACATGTATGTTATTTAAAGAATACTTTAAAAAAAAAATCATGCTCAAACTTAAGCAGCTACAACGAAAAAAAAAAAATATTATTAAAATAATTGCTTATGACCTTGGCAAATACAATACGAGAAATAAAATGTTATTATAATTTAGTTTAGTAAGAGAAGCGAGAAACAAAAAAAACTAAATTAAAACTACAATGATGGCAATCATGCAATTTATGGTCATAAATATAAAACATATAAAAATAAAATAAATTTAATTAGAAACAAAATAAAAACAAAATTATAATAATATAAAGCTAACTTCATCCTAACAAACAAAGTGTTCTAGATTTAACTTAAACAAGATTAAGATTACAAAACAAAAAAAAATAGTCATGAAAATGTAAGAACATAAAAAAAAATTAAAAAGACAAAACTAAAACATAAAAGTGAATCATATTCTATGCTGCAAATAACACAAAGCAACAGCTCTCTAGATCTGAGATATTTTACTATACGAAAAAATTTCTTAAAATTTTAGAAATTTTTTTATACAAAAAAAAATTCTCAGAATCGAAGAAATTTTTTTATGCCAACAATTGTCTCAGAATCTGTTAGTTTTTCAATTCAGTAAAATATGTCCAAATCAGAAAATTGTTCTACATGAACATAAAATTCTCAAAATCGGAAGATCCTACATTAGACTGCCATTATATTGTACATATCGCTCCTTTACTTGTATAGTGTCACAACTCAAAACATTTGATTTTGCATAAAACACGTTTAAAGTTTACTATTGAAACTGGTTTTTAATTGAAAAAGGCAGGTACATAGAAAATGTAATAATGGCGTGTACTCTTCTCAAACGGTGAGTTTAAAAGATATTAATACGAATTTTTGACACAATATGAAGCATGATAGAACAAATAATTCTGCATCATTAACTAAAAAAATCCCATTTTTTGAGTTATGACGTTATACAAGTAAATAAGCGATATTTCAAAAAAGTTTTTCCTCCGGTTTTGAACGTCTGGGCAAATTTTTATTTTTTAAGGCCTAAAATTTATATAAATTTATATGATCACCGGACCCGTAGCGTCCGGTGATCAAATATTTGGATTTTTGAAAATTTAAAAAAAATATATATTTTGCGACTCTCTATGATTATTAATTTTGATGATCTGAACACGAATATCAAAAAATATTAAGCATCGGTTGAATGGTTGGCGAGATATTGCTATTTGAAGCATACAAAAATTGGAATTTTTCCGCTACGTTCAAGAATTTTTTTAAGAAAATATTCAAGATTTCTTTCCTTCGACCCTTTCACAGAACTTGCAACAGTCTTTCTCATTTAATTTTAATTTGTGCCAAATCCAAACATTTTAACCCGAGGCATCCTATGATCAGATTTGGATCAAAATAATTTCAAATGAAAGTATGTCTTACGATGTATCAAATTGCCAAAGAAAATATTTTTTTTGTTCGGGACTTTCCAATTTTCAAGTAAAAAAAAAAAAAAAATTATAAAAAAAATTTGAGAAAAAAGTTTCAGAAAAAAAAATATTTAAGTAAAAAAAAACATTCATTCCCAATTCAGTTCCAGTTTGTTCACTGTTCAGTTTCATTTTGTTTCCTCTTAAATTCCATTTATTTTCCTGTTCTATTTCAATTTGTCACCTGTTGCATTCAATTTTGTTTTATGTCATTTTACTTCAAAATGTATAGTCCTTTTTATCCAAATTTTACCCTTGTTTTCGGAATGTTTTTTCCGCACGATGAAACATTTCAATTACGACCCCCAGTAAAATTTGAATCACAAAATGGTAGTAAAATATTTTAACTAGCGTGAGTGGTTTTTGACTCGCACTCACTCACGCTCACGACAAGAGTTTTTGAACCACGCACACTCACGAGCATATTTTTTCTACTCACAATCACGTGAGTAAATTTAATACAGCTCACACTCACGTGCACTCACGCAAGCTTCACCCACACTAACGTTAACTCGCACTCACGAAACTCTTATTTATACAAAAAAAAAATTGAAAACTAAAATTTCAAAAATCTTTCAAAATTTTTAGCAAAATTTAAAGTTCAGCGACATTTTACAATTTTTTCCGCTTTTTTCGGAACGAAAACTCAAGTTAGGCCAAATTTTACCAATTTTTTGTTGTTTTGTTTTTTGTACTACAGGAAATATGAAGGAAAAATAAATTAAGCAGACCTACGCAAAAAATTGACTCACGCACAGTCACTCACGAAAAAATCTTACTCACGCACACTCACTCACGCAATTTTTTTCTCCACTCACACTCAGTCACAATCACGTGAGTAAAATTAAATTCAGATCACGCGCGAATCACGTGAATCACGCTCTAATCTGCTCATGTGCCCATCTCTAATTTTAACCCTCTAACTGCCTTATTTCATAGAGTTTTATATATTTCTTTTAAAAAAGCACAAAAATGACCCGTTAAAACGGGAGATCATGGGTTTATTTGGCCAAAGATAAGAACACTGTGCTACAAAAGACCAAAAATAAAATATGCAGGGGTTCTCATATAAAAATTCGGGTTGGTTGGAGTCCATAGAGTACTGATATACTCATAGTTTTTCTGGATCACTTCGTTAAGTACGTTTTTTATTGGCAAATGTGTTGAAAAACGGCAATTCTTAAATTACAATTTTAAAAAATTATTACTTTGTTAATGTGTAACCGATTTTCGATTTTAAGGATTTTTTTGAAAGGTATAAGTCATACCTTTTAAACAAAACAAAAAAATTAAAAATCGATCAAGAATTGGCTGAGCTACGATCGTTTAAGTTAAAAAAAACCCAATTTTTTGAAAAATTTGCCATATTCTTTATACTCTAAGTTGAAAGTGCATCATTAAAATTTTTTTTTTGTATTTTTGTATAAAAGTATAGTAAAGTAGCTTTCCAAAACATCAAAAAACATAACAATCGGTTAAAAAATGAATGAGTTATGCTAAGTTTTGTGATAGGACATTTTTAATTTTTTTTTCAGAAATGCTTGTAATTCAGGTATTATTCATAAATCTTATTGCTAGTAGTAATTTTATGTGCCTATGCATATAAACAAGAGATGGTAACATAATTAGATTTGTGCGTGATTGACACATGATAACAAGTGAGCGTGATTGAAAATCAATTTTACTCACGTGGTTGTGAGTGAGTGGCAGTGTGAGTGGGATAAAACAAATGGGCGTGTCAGTTGCTTCTAAATCCCATTTATAATGTTTTCGTTTTGTTTGAAAAATATGAGTGTTACTTCTTAAACAAAAAAAAAATATTGAGAGTAGGTTGAAAATAGGCTCGTTTAAGTAAAAAACCTTTTTTGAAAAGTTATACCTGCAACATTTTTATGACAGAAAATGTTATGCGTTTGCAAACATTTTTGAAACGAAATTGGTAAAATTGTCGGATCATTTGATGGAAATTTTACCTATTTATAAATAAATTTTCATAACAATTTTGTAATTTGCTTGTATTTTCTTCAACGTATCGAATGAGTATTAAATATTTGCATAAATGTTACTTATACGCTACGTTGAAACAAGAAAATACATGCAAATTACTAAATTGTTATGAAATTCAAAATTCAAATGCGATTTTCTCGAAAAAAAAACGAAAAACACATTACTGAATTCTTTTGTGTGGATAGACAAACTAGAGATGGGCACATGAGCAGATTAGAGCGTGATCACGCGTGAGTGTGACTGAATTCAATTTTACTCACGTGATTGTGATTGAGCGTGAGTGGAAGAAAAAATTGCGTGGGTAAGATTATTACGTGAATGAGTGTGCGTGAGTTGATTTTTTGCGTAAGTTTGTGTGATTTATTTTCTCTTTATATTTCCTTTCATACCAAAAAAAGCAACAAAAAAAATGTAAAATTTTGATTAACTTCAGATTTCGTCCCGAAAAAATCAAAACAAATGAAGGGCTTACTGCAAGAACTTGATAAGCAACATTGTATTTGTTCGTGTTTTTCTCCTTCTTCTGATGTTCCATTTACAGATTTGTGGCAGAAGTCTTGCTGTAACCCTTTGTACAAATATTTTTAGAATAAAAGTTCTGCAAAAGTTACACTCAAAAAAAAAAAACTGTAAAGTTAACAAAAAATTTAATTAAATTTAACTATTAAAGCACCTGATTTTGAGCCTACTAAATTTCTAGTTAATTTAACTAAAACTATTTAGCTAACTTTTCGTAGAATGAATGTTGCAAAAAAAAACTGTAACTTTAACTAAAAATTTAGCTGAAAATTTCGTAACATTTTTATGTACATATTTACAAAAAAATTAATTGAATTCTGCTAAAATTTTTGTTACTTTTCGGAAACTAAAATTAACAAAATATTTTGTAATATTGTTTTTTACATTTTCAGGTTAAATTTTATTTTTATTTCACCGAACACTTTAAACACTAACACTTCACTTATTTTTTTTTCTATTTTTTCACAGCATTAAGTTTAGCTTAAGTAGAACTTATGAGATTTGCATAGGAGGCTACACAAGAAATTTCTTAAATAGTTGTTACAAAAAATCAGCAAATTAATTAGTAACAATTTGTTAACTCAGTTTTAAAGTCAACAAAAAATTAATTCAAAATTTGTTCAAAACTAGTATTCTCGTAAATTGAACTTAACTAAAAAAATTAGTTAAAACGCTGATTTTAATTAAAAATTTGCTAAAAAGCCAGTTAAATCAACTTAACTAAAAAAAATTGTTAACTTTACAGTTTTGTTTTTTTTTTAAGAGTATATTTTCTACATTATTTCAAAAGTTTTAAACACAAAACCCACCATAAAATGAAATGTTGCTTATCGAGTTTTTACAATAAGACCTCTAAATGTAAAATTGTAGATTTGGCTGAAATTTCTGAAAGATTTTTGAAGTTTTAGTTTTTGATATTTTTTTTTTTTTTGTATAAATAAGAATATTTATACCCCCGAACCTGTACCCATCACCATCTTCGATCCGTCCATAAAAATTGACAAAATCTAATATTAAAAAAAAATAAAAAAAAACAAAAGTGGCCGGATTTTTTATAAATTGACTTTTTTAAAAAATGCAAAATTTCAGATCGGGTTCTGAAAATTTTCCAAAAAATGTTTAATCAATAGCCCATACAAAACTATACAAGAATAGAAATTTATGAGATTGTAGTGCATTCCGTTTTAAGTTGATAAATATTTAAACAAGGCAACTCGACACAAATTTGACCATTTTTTTCCAATATTTTACCACGCTTCCTAAGCCCAGTTTTTGAAAAATTAAAAAACCAAAAACGCAATTTTCTTACCTCCATATAGGGCTATCCATACAACATATTCAGAAATTTACGGTACACGTGTTTTTTTCGCTAGCCATTTGGTGTGGAATGTCTCATACGTATATTTATAAATAGGTATAATTTCCATCACATGATCCCACAATTTTACTAATTTCGTTTCAAAAATGTAAAATTGATTTTCAATCACGCTCACTTGTGATCATGTGTCAATCACGCACAAATCTAATTATGTTACCATCTCTTGTTTATATGCATAGGCACATAAAATTACTACTAGCAATAAGATTTATGAATAATACCTGAATTACAAGCATTTCTGAAAAAAAATTAAAAATGTCCTATCACAAAACTTAGCATAACTCATTCATTTTTTAACCGATTGTTATGTTTTTTGGTGTTTTGGAAAGCTACTTTACTATACTATTATACAAAAATACAAAACAAATTGTTTAATGATGCACTTTCAACTTAGAGTATAAAGAATATGGCAAATTTTTAAAAAAATTGGGTTTTTTTTAACTTAAACGATCGTAGCTCAGCCAATTCTTGATCGATTTTTAATTTTTTTGTTTTGTTTAAAAGGTATGACTTATGCCTTTCAAAAAAATCCTTAAAATCGAAAATCGGTTACACATTAACAAAGTAATAATTTTTTAAAATTGTAATTTAAGAATTGCCGTTTTTCAACACATTTGCCAATAAAAAACGTACTTAACGAAGTGATCCAGAAAAACTATGAGTATATCAGTACTCTATGGACTCCAGCCAACCCGAATTTTCATATGAGAACCCCTGCATATTTTTGGTGTAGCACAGTGGAATCATCATAAAATTAAAAAAAAAAAACACTTCAAAATGTAATTTTTCGCTCAGAACTATATTTAAAATATTTTTTTTCGAATTTTTAACATTGCTTTAGTAAAAAATACAAAAAAATATGATTCTTTATATTTTTTCCAGTTTTTTTAATTTAGTGCACATCGCACGAACTTTCTTCCTTTGACAATCGCTAATGAAATTTTATGAGGAAAATATTTGTTAAACACTTTAATCCTATAAATGGACGTTTTATTAGACTTCTGTGTTTAATTTTTAAAAAAGGACGAAAATGCCCGCTTAAAATGTCAGTTAGAGGGTTAATATGTTCAAGGAAAAAAAAACGCCATACAATTTTACTGAAGACATCAAACCATATTTTAAAGCTCAGGTTTGAATTCTATAAGCCTTCTATAAAAAATTAAAAACTTCAGAGGACCATAAACAGGAATTTGAAACTAACCTGCATGAGTTTGTTTACTTGAAGGTATTCTTTCATTGGCCATTATGGCTCCAATGCCAAATGAAAGAAGACTAACAAGGGAAGTCTCTCTGGTGTCACCCTCCGATTTTCAAGAAATTTGGATATGTTATTAATAGGGATGAGATTTTCATGCACTAAAAAATCGAAAATATGCGCTTAAAATATGCGCTAAAAAATTCAAAATATGCACTAAAAAACCTAAAAATATGCACTAAAAAGTAAAAAGTGTGCAATAAAAATCTTGTTTTCAAAGGAAAAACTTCTTAAAAATCAAAAAATAACGCCGGGGTTAAATAGTAGCATTTGAAACTTTTAATAAGAAAGATTTTTTTTAGAAATTAAGACAATCTATAAAAAAAAATAAAAAAAAAAATAATTTTTCTTACTTTGAAAAAAATTTTTTAAAATTTATAATAGTTTTTGTAACAAAAAAATTTCAATTTGTGTTTCTGCTAATTTATGCCAAAATATGCAAAAATATGCACTTATAAGTTGGAAATATGCACAAAATATGCATTTTAAACCAAAATATGCAAAAATATGCATTTTCACCAAAATATGCAAAAATATGCAAAAACAAATCGATGCCATTTTTACGCAAATTTCTTGATTCGGAAAGATAATTGGTCGATATCGTTTTTAAACTATCGACAAAAAACATGCATTTGCATGGAAATCTCATCCCTAGTTATTAACAACGAAAATTAATTCGACATGTATTTTTTTTTAGCGGCCCAAACTCATTTTTAGGGGGAGTCGATTTGTATGGGGGAAATTGACCTTTTTCAGTTTTTTACAATTTACGCCTATTTAACCCTGCTGTTAGGTTAAGCCCATTTGGTCCAATTTTTGGATTGTTTCCTGTGTAACTTTTGAACGGTGATATATACTGGCTTAGATTTTTTGCTCATGGGGTCTTTTTATAAAACAATGTTATTTACAAAAAATCTAGGTTCTGACTTAAACCAGGACTGAGAAAAATAAAAAGTTACGTATCTTAGGTTAGGGGACCATTTGGTCCATAGTATATTTTCTCCTGCGATTTCGATAGCCGGAGCCTATGAAACGTCGATTTTAGAAAATAGGATGCACGCATTCAAAGCGGGTATTCCGGCAAAATTTTAAAATGGTGACGGCCATGTAATGCATTACCATGTAATGCATAGCAAAAAAACAAAAATTTTTTCCCTATCGCTTACCATAGGCATAACTTTTTTGTATTTTTCACGCATTATGTAAAACTTATGCGCTACTTTGAGTCTTATCCCAAACAAAAATCATTAATCCAGTATAGAATAAGGCAACCTTACAATACCTTATACTTGATTGATTCTTTTTGTTTGGGATGTCACTCAAAGTAATGCATGAGTTTTACATAATGCATGAAAAATAAATATAGTGAATGCCTATGGTAAGCGGTAGGCGAAAATTAATGCACATTTTTTAATTTTTATTGGGCTATGCATTACATGGTAATGCATTACATAACCGTTACCATGTTTAAGGTTTTGCTGGGATATCAAGTATGTTTCCAAATACAACGTTAGGCCATCGATTTCTTGCGCGTTTCGTGCTGTAGGAACCAACCATTTGATCAGCAATATCCACGCCACCTAAATGAGATGAATCATTAGAAATTATAGGAAAAAAAACTAACATATGTACCTTTTGTTGAATTGTAATACAAAACAATCTCTAAAGTAAAGAATATGAAAAAAGGGAATCCTTCAACAAATGTTTACATTGGTCACGTGATTTGCGTGGTTCTCGTGAATCAGGCGTGACTCACGCTCGAGCGAAAATCTAGTTAATTACGAGAATCATGCTTGAGTGAGTGTGATTCCAAAACTTTTATGTGTGAGTGATTAGAAATCGAGCCTAATTTTTGCGTGAGTGCCATTTTTCTTGCGTGATTCAATATATTTTTTTGTATTGTTTTCAGTTTTATTTACAGTTTTATTTGTATTTTTCGTTTAGCAATCAGTTAAAATTCAAATTAACGGTCTGCTAATATATGAAATTTTTTTTTTTTTTAATTTCCATAAAATTATGTATTTGTAAGTGAATATTGCGTGAATTGGGGTGAGCGTAATTATGAATCACGTGAGTCACGCATGACGTAACTTATTTAAGGTTTACTGACGTGAGTAGTAAGTGAGCGTGAGTAAAGAAAAAAATCGAGTGAGTGATTCATGAGCGATTATAATATTTCTTGCGTGAGCGTGACCCAAAATTCACTCACGCACCCATCTCTAACGTTGAGTTAAGCCTAAAATAATCGTATTTAGGTAGAAATGATCCAAAATATATACAAATATAATATTAAATTGTTATTTTGTTTGAATATTAAGTATGGACCAAATGGTCCACTAACCTAACAACCGTAAGATTTTTCTAACCTAACAGCAGGGTTAAACAAAACTATTATAGGCATGTGTGGTAGCAGATCAAAGGTATTAAAAATACCTATCTTGTGGTGCTAATAACGGGCCAAAGAAGTTAACATTTTTTGACTTATTAACAAAAATGACCTAAAATTTTGGTATTTTACTCAATATGATGAAAAGTTGTGCATGTTTGGACACGTTCTTAACACAAGTAGATAGGTTTTCCAAAGACCTTTCATTTGGTATGTAACATGACTAGATTTCTTTGCATAATATAGGAGATAAACGAAAAAAAACTGAATAATGGCCTTGTCTTCCCCCTCCGTTCTACCCCCTAAATATGAATTTGGGCCGCTAAAAAAAAATACGTGTCCCTTTATTTTTTCTGCTCTACAAAATAAAACCAATTCCATAAAGATCCGCGGGTGACACTAGGGAGACTTCCCTTGTAAGTTTTCTTATTGAACAGTGCAATCAGAAAATGAAAAATTAATCTTTCTTTATAAAAATTGTTTCATAATCTGTGACTTTATTATAAAAAATATTTCAGAGTCCGCAAGTTTTTCTACAACGAAAAATTTTTCAGATTTTCCCTTTAAGCACATACATTTTCTTGTTCATCAGTGTTGTTTAAAATTTTCTACATATTAAAAAAAACAAAAAAAAAATTTATAGTCTAAAAGATTTTTTCAATCTTAAAAAAAGTTGTCTTTCACTATGAAAATTTGTTCAGAATCCGCGAGATTTCGTATATCGAAAATTTTTTCAAATTTTCCTTTTTTTGCGCATAAATTTTCTTGTTGCTTAGTGCTGTTAAAAAAATTTTAGACATTTAAAAAAAAATAAAGTCTAAAAAAATATTTCTATTATGTTGAGTCATTTTAATTTGTCATTTTTGTATTTTGTTAAAATCATAACGATTTTCAATTTAATTATTATAGCTTTTTTGTGTTAAAATTTTATTTAGAGGTTATTTTTATTGTTTCTTTTTTCAAAATTTGTTTCATTTATAAAGATTTTGTTTAATTTTTATATATTTTTTCCTTTATCTCTTTAAGTGTGTTTTGTGTTTTACGCCCCTTAGGGAGTGATCAATCATCAATGTGAAATTTTATCACGTTTGCTCTTTTTAATTTTTTTGCCTTTTTTTTGTTTTTTTATTACTTAACAATTGTTTTTTATGGTTGCTTCTGCTTAAACTTAAAATTTCATCTTCCACTTCATCACCAGCAACCACTGATTTTTTATTTTTTTTTTTTTTTGATTTTTTGTTGGTAGTAAAATACTGATTACTTGTAGTCTGTCTGGGATTTTTTTGCGCTGTGATGATGCGTAAAAATATTTTTATGATTTGTTACAGTTTTGTTTATATATTCACTTATGTTAACAAGACTGCTCTAGTGTAGTAATTCATTTCATAAAAAGGTTTTTTTAATTTTTTTCTTTTTGTTCATGTTATGACAAATGATTTTTTTGTCTGTAAACAAATTTTTGACATTGCACATTTTTATTGTTTTGCTTTATAAAAGGCAAACATTTTCAAAAAAAAAAAGAAATCTTTTTTTTTTTTTTTGTTATTATTAGCTTGTATACAAATAAGGTTTATTATTGACATACAAAAATTAGGGAGTGTTGCAGTTATTTTTTTTTAATATTTAAGATGATCAATCATAACAATTTTAATACAAACAGAAAACTAAAACTTAATAATTAGGGTGAAATTTTTGTAACGTACAAAGGAAAGTTAAAAATGTGTGAAAATAATAAATGTAAATCAATCATCATATAACAAGACTAATGCAAACATTTTAAAATTTTTTGAAAATATACAAAAAACTGTCACAAATTGTGTTTATACGAGGAAAAAAATGGAGTTGAAAAAAACAAAAGACTTAAGACACAAGAGTAAATTAAGTAAAAATTATAATTATTAATAAAAGTAGTGTATACAAATTCTGTTAAGTCAGAATTTAGTTATAAGCTAAGTTTTTGAATTATTTTGGCTTTCATTTTATTACACTGTGCAACAAATTTTGTTATTTTAAAGAACACTGTGCATAGGCTGTGCCGAAAAATAAAATGTAAGGCAATAGCAAAAAAAAAACGATGCTCTTTCAAGAGCTGATGATTTGGAAAAAAAAAAACAAGTAAGAAAGTTATAGTCGGTCAAGCCCGACCATATGATACCCTACACCAGTGTTTTCCGGAAAATGGGTCCCAAGTCCAAACATTGACCGATTGGATCTGTCTTTTGTAATATCTTTATTTAGTATAGAAAACACACACAGATCAAATTTTAGTGGAATTGGTTTATTTTTTTGTCGATATACCAATTTAACTGAATATCGGTCGAAATTTTTATGAGGGGGACTTAGTCCAAAAATGGTCCAATTATATTCCAATTTGATTAGGTAACTAAAGTACACGTTTAACACCTAAAAATAAAATTTTTATCAAATATTTTCATTTTTATGAATTTTGAGGGAATTATGTGAATATCGGGAGGGTGGCTTGTGTGGGGACTACCAGAAGGACTGATCCGATTCCTTTGAAATTTGGAATGATGATTCATGCACACAAAATTTGATTAACTGCTAAGTTTCAAAGCGATATCTATTACAATACGGTCATTAGAGTCAATAGGCTTTGTCCTTGGGCCAAAAGATGCTTAAGTTTCAAATTTCAAGTCAATTGATTGAAAATTGGGAACTGTATCGTGCATTAACCGATAGATGGACAGACGGACGGACGGACATCGCTAAATCGACTCAAAAAGTAATTCGGAGTAGATCGGTATACTTAAAGGTATGTCTAGGACCAATATTTCGGGTAGTTACAAACATCAGCACAAACTGAATATACCCTGTACCACATAGTGGTGTGGGGTATAACAAGTAGAAAAGTTAAATTCGACTTGACCGAATCTACCCAGTTTGCAACGTCCTCGAGCCATCCTTAGTGACGGAGCGATGACATGTCAGAGTCACACCTGACATCCACAAGACATCTCTATATACTGGGTTGAGGACAGTTTCATACAATTTTTCAAAATGTCCTCACTCAAAGTCAGCAGTGGTCAGGGCTGACCTTCTGGGGACATGTCACCTAAGACTTCTTCGGGGAAATGTCTGACATAGGTCATGCGAAAATACAAAAAAAAAATCGTATTTCATTTAGTTCTTACTTTTATCCATTTTCCTTTATAAATTATCTCTCTCATATTTAGAAAAAACTTTTCGCCTTTTTTAGTCCCAACTGGATTTGAACCTGGAACCTCCAGTTTATTAGTCCCACACCTAACCACTTGTTCCAAACTTTATTTTTAAAATTGTTTGTCTATTTATTACTTTTATTCTACTTGTTAGACTTTGATTTTATTTTAATTAAGTCGATAACATTGCCATCTTTTTCTTGGAAATTAAAGAGTTGCCCAGATTTAAAATTCTAATTTAGTATACTGCTATTCTGAATACATTTCCTTTAAGACGTCTTAGAGGAATTGTCCACACTCTTAAAGCAAACATTCAGTGCTGACAATGTTAGGACATGTCATCAAGGATTGCCTATGATTTGTCAGAACCTGAAGACATTTCCTCAAGGAATCACTGTGGAAATTTCCTCTGTGACACATTTTCCAACTGGGTATGAATACCCTCCACAATGCCCTTTTTAAGTTATAGTAAATTTTCTAACGTGAAAAAAATAACATTTGTTATTAGAAATATTTTATTTTGTGTAAAAAACTTTTTTTACTAATTTTTGAAAAAAAAATAAATAATTTACAAAATTTTTTTTTGAGTGTAAATTTTTTTTTGAATGTGTACAATTTTTTTCGAGTGTACTTTTTTTTTTGTTTTAGTGTAAAAATATTTTTGAGTGACAAAAATAAGTTGTATAATATTTTTGTGACTTACCAATGTTTTTAAAACATGTGTAACGGGTTTTTAACACGTGGATTTAAGGTGAAGCGAATCTGAAATTTACGGTTTTGCTAATAACTTTTGAATCACTGGACCGATTTGGCTGAAATTCAATATGAACCAGCTCAGGGGAACGACAAATATATATGCCAAGCTTCAGCATCCTCAGAAAGTTATAGTGTTTTTTATCTTGTAAATTCGCGAAAAACCCTTGCCGAAATTCACTCTTTTGCTCATAACTTTTGAACCAATGGACCGATTTCGCTGGATTGCAATACCAACCTGACCAGGTAAATGCCCAACATATTTGCCAAACTTCAGGAGCCTCCGTAAAGTCTTTCAAAAGTTAGCGTGTTTTCAACAGACAGACAGACGGACGGACGGACATCGCTAGATCGTCTTAGAATCGAACGAGGATCATAAATATATATACTTTGTGGGGTCTTAGACCAATATTTCGAGGTGTTATCACTAGAGTGGAGGGTATAAAAAAGTATTGGAGTCTTTCTTTGCCTCCCTGCAACCGGTTGAAGTTCGCAATCGTAGTGTATTTTGTGAAAAATAAATATTGTTTTGTTTTGGCCGCAATTGGTGTCAAAATTTGCAGAATGTTTAGTTCTCTAAGGGGAAAAATGACAGATAAGGGGTTAATATGTTCTAGGAAATGAACCATCATACAATTTCACTGATAAAAAATTAAAAACTCCAGTGAGTCATAAAAATTACATTGGAACTAACTTTGTAAACCCCTTTGGTGATTTTGTTTATTTGATGGTTTACCTTCATTTGTCATTGATGGCTCCAATGATGCTCATTTTTCTTGCAGCACAGTGTTATTTTTTAGTGAAAAATTTAAAATGAAAAAAAAAAAATTAACAAAAAAATTTTAAGTAAAACAAAACTTCATTCCATTTTGTTTCCTGTTTCATTCCAGGTAGTGACCCTGTCCTTTTAGATTTGTGCTTTCTCCTCTATTTAGTTCCCACAGCAAACACAAAAAAAAATCTTATCCAGTTTTAAAATCATAAACAATTTTTTTTTCAACTTACTTCTGAACCAAATAACAAGTGTTGTTAACATGTCAAAAATTTTATAATTTATTACATTTACCACACATTCAATCATAACAGCAACATTTTTTTTTTTTTACAAATACCAAATTAACAATCATACTAAAAACATGAAATTTAATGAATGCTACACATCATAAACCTTGATAGCAAGACTAGCAAATAGCAGACAGCAAAAAAAAAACATGAACTACTCATGTATCTCCATGAATACCTATAAAACACTTGCATAGAAAGAGAGATCTCCTAAACAAATTAATTGAAAAAAAAAAAAAAACAAAAAAAAAATTAATAACATTTTAACACATTTTTTTTATATTTGTGTTAGAAATCATCTCACCATCATCATCATCAGCAGTTCAATATATTTTCATAACAAATCGTATTTGTAGTTCAAATACATTTTAACAGAAAACTTAAAACAAGGAGTTATGGTAAGACAGAAGGGATTTGTTAAATAGAGATTTTTTTTCCAATAAACTTAATAAAATTTTATTGGGGGAAGTAATGCCAAGTGAAAAATAACGATTTCTGAGAAAGAAAATTGACTTTGATGTATTATGATAAGGAAAACAAAAGACTTAAGAAACAAACTTGATTTAAATAAGATTCGTCATAAACAGAGTTGTTGTATTTATTGTTAGATTGATATTCAAATAAATCGAAAGACTTAAGGAACAAACCTTTTGAAGAGTTTTGAATTAAATTTGTATGGGGTACATTATAGACCGTTATTTTTGTATAAAATTCTTATGTTACAAAAATTAAACAAAAGACTCAAGAAACGAACTTGAAAAGGATATTTGAATCAAATGCTTGTATGGTTCATGAATCTTAAAAATTTACATTCTTATATAGTTTTGTATGGGCTATCGATTTGGATTTGTTTTTTGGAAAATTTTGAGAACCCGTTCTGAAATTTTACATTTTTTAAAAGTCAATTTATCAAAAATCCGGCCACATTTTTTTAATTCGAAAAATATCAATTGATTTTTTTTTTTTTTTTTTGACGTGGCATAACTTCCCCTTTAGTACTTTGTCTTTGTAAACATTCACTTGTTTATACAAAAAAATCTATATTCACATGTTGCCTGTTTAATGTTCGGTTGTCTTTACTACTACCACTACTACTTGGTAGTTCTTATCAGATTTCGTGTGTGTCTATGTAACATTTGTAATACATATTACAAAATTCGTATATTCATTGGGTTTTTCTGTTTGGTATGGAGGAGGAAATAAATTTTTTTATGTTTTGATTTCTATTCCCTGACTTTAACTGCAATTGTGTTCTTTTAAATTATTATTTGGACTTCAGCTTCTTGGATTTGAGTATACAAAATTTTCAATGATTTTAAGTTGATTTTAATAGTTTTATGTATAACGTGGTAATCGTTTAATGAAAATCACATAAAGAAAAATATAAACAAAAATAAATTAAAAATTATGAGTTTATAAAAACAAACCACAGCCTCAACAGGGCAAAAAAACATTCAGAAAAAATTAATTTGGGAATTTTTAATTCAAAAAGGAGGTAAAAATTAAAAATTACTAATGACCCGAGAATCTGAAAATTTAACATGAAAGATCCGCCAATTAAAAAACACAAAGAAGGGCATATTTGGAAAATCATTTTTTTTTAAGGGTAAAATGAATAAAAGTATGGCAAAAATCTTCTCAGAATCTTTTTTATTTTTCTTTAAAAAATTCCCACATTTGGATCATTTTATGGTAAAGAAAAATTCTTACATTCTAAAACATTTTGCGCTATAGAAAAATTCTCCAATTCTGAGTCATTTATTTGTATATTATAAATCTTTTAGTTTCTACTCCATATAAATAAACCAATTTTTAAAAAACCATTTTGTATCTTTAAACCCTATCACGCACTTGTGGCACGCGTGTCAATCTTGGCTTTAAAAAAATGTGTAACAAATGCTAACAATACGTGTGGCCTAAAGCCAAATAACAAATTTAACAAACAGACTATAAACAAGAAAATGTTAACATTTCAAAAATAAAAAAGCACATAAAGTAAAACAAACATACATTAGCATAAGTCAATTGCACAATATAATATAAACAACAAATTGTAATGTATGGAGTAGAAAAGATTTAAAGATTCTTTTTAACTATTTCAAATTGTAACACATGTCTGTAAAACAAGGTTAAAACAAAAACAGGGAAAGCTATTTAAAACGGATACTAGCTAGAAGCAGGCAGCCCCCTAAAAAAAACGCTGAACTCATTTTGAACAAAAAAAAACAAGTACAAAAGTTTAATTCAACTTTCCGAATCTATGAATACCTTCCACAATGCTCCTTTGAGGTGATAAAAAATTTTAAACTTGAAAAAAATAACCAATTTTGATTAGAAATATTTTATTTCGAGTAAAAAACTTATTTTTTTCACTTTTGTAAAAAAATACAACATTTTTTCGAGTGTATTTTGTGGTTTTTTGAGTGTAAAAATATTTTCGAGTGACAATAATACATTTTAAAATATTTTTGTGATTTTTTTATTAAATTTTTACTGTCTTTCTATTTAACATTTCACTGTTTTTAAGTATTCTCTGTACAAAAAATTTGCATTTAGTATATTTTAACACTACAACATAAATAACAATTACTACTTGAATGAATTTGAATGTGAACTACTTTTATACAATACCCATTTCATAGTAATTCTCATTAATGTTATAATTTTAAATAGAATTATTTAAAAAAATTCAGTAGTTAAGTAATTTTTAAAACGAACAATATGATTATACATTTAGACAAAGATGCTAAATACAATGAAAAGAAGAAAGAAAACAAAAAACATGACTTCCTTGAAGTTATTAAATAATTTATATAAATTACTAAACAAAAAAAAAAACAGTTTGCATATGTGTGGCTAAAATAAATGTTTAACAACAATAACAACAAAAAAAACACAAATAAAGTTTACAAGTGAGCATCGCTAATTTGCAAATTGCAACCTTGAGCAAAATATTGCACTTCAACTACATGTTTAATTTGAAAAATAAAAAATAATAATACAAAAAATACCCTACAAAAAGGGGAATTTTAGAATTTTTCTATACAAAATATGGCTTCAGAATCTTAACACTTTTTTGTACGAAAAAAATGTATCAGAATCTGAGAATTTTTTTATACGAAAACATGTCTCAGAATCTGAAAATTTTTCTATACGTAAAAATGTCTTAGAAGCTGAGATTTTTTTATGGAAAAATGATTCAGAATCACAGATTTTTTCTATACGAAAAAATGTCTCAAGAGTAAAAATTTTTCTACACGGAAATATGTTTCAAAATCTAAGAATTTTTGTAAACGGAAAAAAGTTTCAGAATCAATAAAATTTTTTTATACGAAAAAATGTCTCAGAATCTAAGAATTTTTCTGTATGGAAAACTGTTTCAGAATCTGAAAATTACGGAAAAATGCCTTAGCATCTGAAATTTTTTTTTTATACATAAAAATCTGAGAATTTTTATACACGAAAAAATATCTCAGAATTTGAGAATTTTTCAGTACGGAAAAATGTTTCAGAATTTAAAAATTTCTATACGTAAAAAGTGAAAAAGAATTTAAAATAAAAAAGTGAAAAAGAATTTAAAATAATAAAAAGAATTTTTCTATATGTAAAAATATCTCAGAATCTGAGAATTTTTCTATTTTTTTTTTTATCGAAAAAATCTTAGAATTTTTCTATACGGAAAAATGTCTCAGAATCTGGTAAAAAATGTTTCAGAATCTAAGAATTTTTCTATATGAAAAAATGTCTCAGAGTCTACTCATTTTTCTATACAGAAATATGTTTCACAATCCAAGAAGTTTTCTACACGGAAAAGTGTCTTAGAATCTGAACAATTCTCTATATGGAAAATGTCTCAGAACCTGAAAATTTTTTTATTCGGAAAAATGTCTCAGATTTTGAGAATTTTTCGATACGGAAAAATGTATCCGAATCTGTGAATTTTTCTAAACGGAAAAGGTTTCCGAAACTTAATTTTTTTTTATACGGAAAAATGTCTCAGAATCTGAATTCTCAGAATCTTAGAAATAGTCTATACGGAAAAATGTCTCAAAATCTGAGAATTTTTCTATAAAAAAAATGTCTTAAAAATTTTTCTATACGAAAAAATGTCGCAGAATCTAAGAATTTTTTCAATACGAAAAAATGTCTCAGAATCTGAGAATTTTTTTATTAGGAAAAATGTCTCAAATCTGAGAATTTTTCTATATGGAAAAATGATTTAAAATCAGAGAATCTAAAAATCTTGAAATTTTTCTATATAAAAGAAGCAAAAAAATTAAACTCAGCCTTGCCGAATGTAGTGATACCCTCTACAAAGTAAAAAAGATTTTGTGAAATTTTTTTAAAAGAAATTATTTTTGAGAAAAAAAAAAAAATATTAAAAACAAGTAAAAACGTTAAATTCGACCGTCTCGAATGTATTGATACCCTCCACAATGTAAAAAAGTTTGTGTGCAAAAATAAAAAATAAAAAATTTGAAAAAAATACGCAAAAAAAATTGTTGGTGAAAAAAAAATCGACGAATTTTTTTTTTGTAAAAAAATTTGTTTGTACAAAGCATTGTGTATTTTTAGGTTATGTTAAATGTACCAAAATTTTCGAGGTGTTCCTACATTTTCTTTCATAACTATTGAACCGCTGAACCGATTTCGCTCAAATGCAATACCAAACTGCTTATGGCAACAACAAGTAAATATGCAAAGACTTGGTCATATTTGTTTAATACTTTGGTCGTGATCACTGTTTTCACAGACGGACCGACGAAGAGACAGACGTACATCGCTAGAATGTCTTAAAATCGATCACTGATCAATAATATATCGGGCATTCCATGTCAAATCGAACAATTTGAATTTTTTTTTTAGATTTTCCCAATTTGCTTCGAAAACTCCTTCGTGGTAAATTCTCAGATTTTTTTGATGATTTGGTAGTTTGTTCCTTTACTCAACCTTCTTTTACTCACAACTTCTTCAATAATGGTCCAAATTTCAATTTTTAAAAAAAAAAAAAATCCAAACAAATTCTTAAAAGTGCTCTAGTATGCGATTTTTTAGTTTTAACATTTAAATCTCATTTTTGAAAATGTATGTACTCTTTGATTTTTTAAAATTTGTGTAAAATTCCTATCGATTCTAACGATTATTACTATTTTTTAAAATTTTTTGAAAAAATTTTATTGTAATTTTCCAATCTTAAAATCATTTCTACTGCTCCAATGGTGCGTCATAGAGGGGTCATTTCCTAGACCGACCCCCATTAATTTTTACATCTAAAAATTTCTTTGGATCAAAATAATACCCTATCTCCAATTTCTAAGGGGGCTCTAACACAAAATGCCATTTTTTAAAATTTGCTCCAACCGCTCTAACTGCCCAAAAAGTGCCCTAAGAGCAATCAAATTTATGACCGACCCACAATATTTCTTTAAGTTCAAACATTTTCTCTGAAGACACCTAGTCTCTATCTTTTACTATTAAGGCGGTCCCCATACAATTTTTTTTATACCCTCCACTCTGGTGATAGAGGGTATATATAAGTTTGTCATTCCGTATGTAACACATTGAAATATTGGTTTAGGACCCCATAAAGTATATATATTCATGATCCTTGATCGATTTTAAGTCGATCTAGCGATGTCCGTCTGTCTGTCTGTCTGTCTGTCTGTCCGTCCGTCTGTCTGTCTGTCTGTTGAAATCACGTTTTTGGCAATACTCCGAAACAGATTTAAACGCTTGGGGTACCAAAAGTTGCGTAATTTTGCCAGGCAAAAACTCATGTATTTTTTATTAAAATCGGTTAAGTATTTTAAAAATTATGAGCGAATTACTGAAAAAACTCATAATTTTTTTCAACATAACCCTAAATTAACTCATATTTTGTGTGATACATAAGAAAGAAAACGGAAATAAAAAAAAAAAACTGAGAAAAAGGAAAAAAATCTTTACAAAAAAGCTTTAACATATGTAAAACAAAATCTAAATTTAATTAAAAAAAAGTTCGTTAGGTAATAATAAAAAAATTAATAGTTTTTTTTTTTATATAGCATGTGTGTGTGTGTCCATTTTTTGCTTTGTCATATTAATGGGGTTGCCAGACTTTTTTTTTGGCTTTGTCGCCAAATCGGATGTAAAATATCGCCAAAATTCAATTTTGTTCAGATTTCTTAAAAAAAAAATATTTTCATTTAAAAAAATAAATTTTGTTAAATAATAAAAGACAGAAATAAACTTTATGGCAAAAATGGCCCAAATCCGGAAAATGTATATATATAAAAGAGTAATATGACTGACTGACATACTCATTCATCATCGCCCAGCCCAAACCGCTGAAGTTAGAGACTTGAAATTTGGACTGTAGTTTGACCTTCCGGAATAAAGATCCACTAAGGCTGGATTTTTGCCAATGTTGATTCTAAGGGGGTAAAAAGGGTAAAATACTGTACTTTTGGTACTTTTTATATCTCCCGATATAATGGTCATAGAGACTTGAAATTTGGACTGTATGTTACCCTCCCGCAATATAGATCCACTATGGCTGGAGTTTAGCCAATGGTAAGGGGGTAAAAATGGTAAAAAAAATTGTACTTTTGGTACTTTTTAAATCTTCTGATATAATGATCATAGAGACTTGAAATTTGGACTGTAAGTTCACCTCCCCGAATATAGATCCATTAAGGCTGGATTTTTGCCAGTGTTAATTCTAAGGGGGTCAAAAGGGTAAAAAACTGTACTTTTGGTGCTTTTTATATCTCCTGAAATAATGGTCATAGAAACTTGAAATTCGGACAGTATGTTCACATTCTAGAATATAGATCCAGTACGGCTGGATTATTGCCAATGTTGATTCTAAGAGGGTAAAAAGGGGGGAAAAATCTGTACTTTTGGCACCTATTATATTTCCTTAAAAAATTGTCACATAAACTTGAAATTTGGACTCTATGTTCACCTCCCGGAATATAGATCCCCTAAGGCTGGGTTTTTCCCAATGATTTTTCTAATAGGGTAAAAAGGGTAAAAATATGTACTTTTGTTACATTTTATATTTCCTTAAATAATGGTACTAGAAAATGGAAATTTGCAATGTCGGTTCACCTTCCGGAAAAAAGATTCACTAAGGCTGGGGTTTTGCCAATGTTGATTCTACTGAGGTAAAATGGGTAAAAAAGTACTTTTGGTACTTCTTTTTTATTTACTGAAATTTTATTCAAACTTGAAATTTAGAATGTAGGATCCTTTAGTGAAATAAAACATTCTGGAACAAGTACTTTCCGAAAATTCTGTACCGTTTTCAAAAAGTACCTTTTATAAAAAGTACCTTTTATAAAAAGTACATTTTATAAAAATATAAAAAGTACCTTTTATAAAAAGTTACTTTTTTAAAAAGTACCTTTTATAAAAAGTACCTTTTATAAAAAGTACCTTTTATAAAAAGTACCTTTTATAAAAAGTACCTTTTATAAAAAGTACCTTTATAAAAAGTACCTTTTATAAAAAGAACCTTTTATAAAAAGTACCTTTTATAAAAAGTACCTTTTATAAAAAGTACCTTTTATAAAAAGTACCTTTTATAAAAAGTACCTTTTATAAAAAGTACCTTTTATTAAAAGTACCTTTCATAAAAAGTATCTTTTATAAAAAGTACCTTTTATAAAAATTACCTTTTATAAAAAGTACCTTTTATAAAAAGTACCTTTTGTAAAAAGTACCTTTTATAAAAAGTACCTTTTACAAAAAGCACCTTTTATAAAAAGTATCTTTTATAAAAAGTACCTTTTATAAAAAGCACCTTTTATAAAAAGTACCTTTAATAAAAAGTACCTTTTATTAAAAGTACCTTTTTTAAAAAGAACCTTTTATAAAAAGTACCTTTTATAAAAGGTACTTTTAATAGAAAAAGTACCTTTTACAAAATTACTTTTTATAAAAAGTACCATTTAAAAAAGTACCTTTTATAATAAGTACCTCTAACAAAAAGTACCTTTTATAAAAAGTACCTTTCATTAAAAGTACCTTTTAGAAAAAGTACCTTTTATTAAAAGTACCGAAAGTACACTTTTTGGTACTTTTTTATTTCCTGAGGTATAAATAAAACAAACTTGTTTGTTTTTTAAATCATCACATTGGTGGAGGGTATTTAAAGATTCGGCACAGCCGAATATAGCTTTCTTACTTGTTTTTTTGTAAATTTGTTTTATTTAATCAGCTTCTACCGGTCCAATGGTGCGTCCAAGAGGGGTCATTAGTGAGACCGACCCCCATATATTTTTAACCTCCAACTTTTTTTTAAAACAAACTTACGCCCTATCTCTGAATGGGGGTCGGTCTTGGAAATTACCACTCTATGACGCACCATTGGAACAGTAGAAATGATTTTAAGATTAGAAAATAACAACAAAATTGTTTCAAAGAGTTTATTATTGGAAAATTTTCACCAAAAATTCTAAACTTTTTCTTGGACGTAGTAAACAAAAAACGGCCATTTATGGAAATTTTTTGACAAAATGGCGATATCCGCTCCACTGATTTCAGATTGTTTTTGATATTCGTATTCGGCAAATCAAAATTTATAAAAATAATGTATCGCAAGATAATTTTTTTATTATTTTTTTAATATTTTGAATTTTTCAAGTTTTCAAAATTTTGTTGGAAATTCTCAAAAAATATAAAATTTTACTATACAACACTCGTGTTGTTCACGCGAAGAACCAAACATAAGGGTCTTCAGCTTCCTACGTTGAAGGGCATAACTCTTCAACTGTCCACAGAAGTTAAGTATTTAGGGGTTACCCTAGATAGTAAACTAATGTGGACAAAACATGTTGAACAAAAAGTTTCACGGGCACTTCGGATTTTCTGGCAGTGTCGGCGTGCTTTTGGAAAGACATGGGGTCTAAGACCTGCTAATGTACATTGGATGTACATAGCTGTAATTAGACCTATTGTGACGTATGCGGCGGTAGTCTGGTGGCCGAGAACGATGGTGAAAACTATTCGATCCAAGCTAAACGGACTGCAAAGAGCGGCTGCCTTGGGAATTACTGGTGCCATGAGCACCACCCCAGGCGCAGCTCTGGACGCTATGTTAGATATGCTTCCCTTGGACTTAAATATTCAAGGAGAAGCCATGAAATCTTTGTGCCGGCTCCGCAAAAGCGGAACATGGCATGGGGAGTACAATGTGGGACATGGTCGTCTGTTCAATAGGCTATCGGAACTTTGTCCGATGTTTTCTATGCCTTTGGACAATACAACCTCTTGCATCGAGTTTGGTAGGAAGTTTACTGTAATATTTCCGAGTAGGGAAGACTGGGGAAACCCAGCAGACCTACTGGAATATTACACGGATACTTTCTACACGGATGGATCCAGTACCTTAAATGGCTCTGGGTCTGACTGGTATTTGGACGATGCGACCAAATGCTATGGGAAAAATGGCTACATTATTTCAGACTGAAATATTTGCTATTTTGGACGTAGCGACCTGGATATTTGGGAACAGATGGAGTAATAGGAGAATCAGTATTTGCAGTGACAGCCAGGCTGCGCTCATTGCACTTGAATCTTCAGTCACTTCATCCAAAATTGTCCAGGAATGTAGACGCAGACTCAATGAGGTCTCATGTGGGAATAGCGTCAGTCTTCTGTAGGTTCCGGGTCATAGGGGAATACGTGGAAACGAGATTGCTGACTCTTTGGCAAATCTTGGCTCTGATACAATTCCTTACAATCCGGAACCTCAAATTGGTATTGGCTTGACATGGCTGATGCGTTGGATCAACTCTCATATGAAAGCAACTTTCATGGAAAGATAGTCAAATGAGTTGGCATGCAAGAATACCAAACGTTTTGTAATTAAGCCAGACAAGAAAGTGGCTAACTATCTACTCAGTCTCAGTAGAATAGACTGTCGCAGACTTACTGGCTTAATTACGGGACACAATGCCTGTGCTCATCATATGACGAGATTAGGTGTCTTATCAGACCCATTATGCGTGGCTTGTCTTGAGGATGATGACACAACTGAACATTATGTATGTTGTTGTCCAGCGTTCTCAAGGGCTAGACTGCGGATATTGGGTTCTGATATTCTGTCTATTGACACGGTCCATGGACTTCCCTTGTCTGATTTTCTCAAGTTTGTGAAAGCAACTGAGAAATTCTGAGCAAGCACTTTTCTTCCTTTTTCTTCTCAACCTTTTATCACCCTTACTTAATCTTTCTTTTCTGGCTACGGTACAATGGACTATTTTAAGTCTGAGCGCCATGGACTTGCCTAAAAATTTACCTATTTTTAGGCTTGTACAACCCACCCTCAACTCAACTATACGGAAAAATGTTTCAGAACCTAAGAATTTTTCTATGCGAAAAAATTTCTCAGAATCGGAAAAACTTGGAATTTTTCTAGAAGCAAAAAAATAAATTCAGCCTTGTCAAATGCAGTGTTACCCTCCACAATGTAAAAAGTATTATGTTAAATTTAAAAAAAAAATAATAATTTTGAGAAAAAAAAAATTCCGCGAAAAAAATTCGTCGAAAAAAATTTGGTGAAAGCAAAAAATTCCGCGAAAAAAAATTTATTCTTATGTCACAAGATAAAACGATTGGATTTGGCTTAAATTAAGTTTATATAAAATATTGTCTCATGTTCTATAAAAGGGTCAAGGGAAAGAAATTTTGGGCACGTGGGAGAATCAAAAGTTAAAGAAAAAATGTCACTCTATGGATATATATCTCTGAATCTGTAGTAAATTGTTAGGTCGTTCTCCACCATCCTTTTAATCCCCCAATGCTTTAAATTATTATCTCTCTCCATTAATAAATATTTCTTTATTTTTATTGTTTTTATTATTTTAATAAAACAGCATCATCACTACTGATCTTCCTTATGTGCTTTTACAAAAGTAAATTTAATTATAATTGTTAAATAATGTTTAGAAATTAATTTAAATTAGATTTCCTGTTTTATATTTTTATTTATACATTTTTCATTTATAATATTTTGTTATGTTAACACAAAGCACAAAAAAATGTGTGTATGCATGTTATTATAGAGTAAATTGTAGATCGTTTTAATAAATGCAAGGTTTCGCTCAATTAGTTAAATAAACAATTAACTTTAAATGTCTTATTTTAAAGCATGTTTATTGCTTTTTATATATTTCTTTGCAAAATGTTGAGTATTTTTTTTTTGTTGTACTCGTTTAATTATATAAAACAAAAAAAAAATAAATATTTAATAATGTTAATAATACATCATTGTTTATGATTTACAAGTTGTTGTATTGTCAAAATGATATGTTATGCTAATTTACATTTTTTTTTTGAAAAAAAATATCAAGGTTTTTTTTAAAGTAATAAAAAAAAGTAAAGAAATATTTATTTTAAATGCACTGAGGAAAAAAAAACAAAACAAAAGACTTAGGAAACGAACTTAGAAATTATGGTAGAATATTTTTTATGGAAGATGTAATTCGTTAATGACAAAGTTAACAATAAGACCCCTAATTATTTTCAAACAAGTATTTTTGTCGAAAGTGCTGCTTAGGTAATTTATCAAGCTTTAATTAAAGCTTAATGGCGTCCAGATTGAGTAAATATTAAATGTGCTACGAGGGTAGAAAGGGACATTTAAATTTTTGAAAGACCTTTTTTAGATTTTTTTTTTTTAATATTTTATGGACGATTTATTGCAAGCCCAAGCATTAGAAATTTAAAAAAGGTCTAACTGTATATGGGGCATTCCATGCCAAATAGGACACTTTGAAAAAATTTTTTTTTAGATTTTCCTAATTTGTTTAAAGTTTTTAGTACCCTTCGAAAACTCCGTGATGGTAAATTTTCAGATTTTTTTGATGACCCGTTCAAAATATATCGAATTTTTACTGGTAGTTTGTTCCTTAACTCAAACTTCTTTTCCTCATAACTTCTTCAATAATAGTCCAAATTTCAAATTTCTTTTTTCAAAATTTTTGTTTTTCTACGTACTTTTTAAAAATTAAAAAAGCGCTCTAGCATGCGATTTTTAAGTTTTAAAATTTAAATCTCATTTTTGAAAATGTTTGTACTCTTTGATTTTTTTGAAATTTTTTTGTGTAAAACTTCTATCGATTATACAAATTTTTAGCCCAGGAGGATCGTGGGATAACGATTATTACTATTTTTTAAAATTTTTTGAAAAAATTTTATTGTAATTTTCCAATCTTAAAATCACATCTACTGCTCCAATGGTGCGTCATAGAGGGGTCATTTATAAGACCAACCCCCATTAATTTTAACGTTTTAACATTTCTTTGGAACAAACTTATACCCTATCTCCAATTTCTAAGGGGGCTCCCACACAAAACGACATTTTTTAAAATGTGCTCCAACCGCTCTAACTGCCCTAGTAGTGCCCTTAGACCAACAAAATGTATGACCGACCCACAATATTTTTTTAGTCCAAACATTTCTTCTGAACACACCTACCCTCTATCTCTAATTTTTAAGGCGGTCCCCATACAATTTTTTTTTATTTTTTGTAATTTTGTTTTATTTAATCAGCTTCTACCGGTCCAATGGTGCGTCTGAGAGGGGTCATTAGTAAAACCGACACCCATTTATTTTTACCCTACAACATTTTTTTAAAACATACCTACACCCTATCTCCACTTCCTAAGTAGGCTTCCATTCAAAATTACATTTTTATAAAATTTGCTCCAATTGTAATTTGTATGGGAGCCTACTTAGGGAGTGGAGGTAGGGCGTAGGTTTGTTTTAAAAAATGTTGTAGGGTAAAAATAAATGGGGGTAGGTCTCACTAATGACCCCTCTCAGAAGCACCATTGGACGAGTAGAAGCTGATTAAATAAAACAAATTTACAAAAAATAAAAAAAAAATGTATGGGGACCGCCTTAACAGTTAAAGATAGAGGGTTGGTGTGTTCAGAGAAAATCTTTGGACTAAAAAAATATTGTGGGTTGGTCATACATTTGATGGCTCTAAGGGCACTATTAGGGCAGTTAGAGCGGTTGGAGCAAATTTTAAAAAATGTCATTTTGTGTGGGAGCCCCCTTAGAAATTGTTGAATGGAAATGTTAAGACGTAAACATTACTGGGGGACAGTTTTATAAATGAACCCTCTATATCGCACCATTGGAGCAGTAGAAATGATTTTAAGATTGGAAAATTACAATAAAATTTTTTCAAAAAATTTTAAAAAATAGTAATAATCGTTAACCCACGATCCTACTGGGAAAAAATGTTGTAGAATCGATAGAAGTTTTAAACTAAAAAATTACAAAAAAATTGAAGAGTACAAACATTTTCAAAAATGAGATTTAAATTTTAAAACTTAATAATCGCATACTAGAGCGCTTTTAAGAATTTTTTGGGATTTTTTTTAAAAGAACGTAAAATAACAAAAATAACAAAAATTTAAAAAAAAAAAAAAATTGAAATTTGGACCATTATTGAAGAAGTTATGAGTAAAAGAAGTTTGAGTAAAGGGTTTTTAAAATTTTTAAAAATTGTATATCTTTTGAACGGTTCATCAAAAAAATTTGAAAATTTACCACAAAGGAGTTTTCGAAGGGTTCTAAAAACTGTAAATAAATTGGGAAAATCTAAAAAAAAAATTTTTCAAAGTGTCCGATTGGACATGGAATGCCCCATATATTTAGTTATCAAAGCAAAAATTAAAATTTTTAAATACAGTAAAACAAATCTGCATTTTTTGATATACAATTCTTTTGACCACCAATTTTTTGTAAACAAAGAAAAGCTTTTATTGTTTGTTAATTTTAATACACCCTAGTGTATAGTAATGAGATATCAAAAATTTCAGATTTAGAAATATTTTTCCTATGGAAAAATTTTGAGATATTTTTTGGCAGATTCTAAATCATTTTATAGAAAATTTTTTTAAGATTATGACACATTTTTCTTAAAAATAAAATCCCACTTTCAGACACATTTGACTACTTCGCAAAAACCTGTATTTTGTTTATTTTTAGTTTCAATTGAAAACAAAATTTTAATTTATTTAAAATTAATTGTTGTTATCTTAAATTAATTAATATTGTTTTTTGTTTGTTTAAATTAATTTGTATTATATTATATTTCACATTTCGTAAATTATTCTGTCAGAAATTGTTAAAATAAAAAACAAAAATTGACATTTCTGTTCTTTCATTAATCACCAGCTAATTTAAAAGAAAGAAAAGATGATCTCAAAAAAGATCAATAAATAATTGATGCAATCGTTTAGATAACATTATATAATAATGTGCAAAATTTTGCTCATTAATTATGAATATATGGAGAGATATATAATAATACAGTAAAAGGGGAGGATAGAAGTAGGGGAATATATTTCAGACTTGTGCTAAAAATTAATTAATAACTAACAAACGTAAAACATAAATGCAATCAATTTTAAAATAGCAGTAAAAAAATTTTATAAAAGTATCAAATTTAATTTGTTTTGTTTCACAAGGGAAGTATCTCAACCCTTATGAACCGATTTGCCTGAACCCAGCAAAACTTAGATTACCAAATAAGGTATAAAATAAGGTATATGATCTCTTATTTTATACATTGCAGCATTGATGATTTTAACAGGCGATGAGACTCAAAGTAATGCATCCACATTATCACATTGAATACCAGTAAGGTATAAAATAAGTCATAAATTTATAACGAAGAATACGAGTAAGGTGTAAAATATATGATATTTTATAGGTTACGAGTAAGGTATATAATATAGCATACCAGATCGTAATATATAAGGTGTTACGAGTAGTGAAAAAGTAATTTTGTATTAAATTTACTCACGTGATTGTAAGTGAGTCTAAGTAGATATAATATGCTAGTGAGTGTGTGTCGTTAAAAATTTCTTGTCGTGAACCCATCTCTAGTTTAAACTTATGCATTTTTTATAAAATAATTATTTTTTATGTTATTGTAATGCATTATGCATTTAATTATAAATAATGCATTATTTCAAACTTTCAAATAATACATAATGTAACCAAATATAAATCATCCATGATATAATGTTTAGAAATAATAAATATGAAATACATTTTTCCAATAATCATGCATTACGTAGCAAATTATTAGTAATGCATTATTTTTCACTTTAAAATAATACTTTTTGGAACAAATTTTTGGTAAGACATCCTAAAATAATGCTACAAATAAGGTATATACATTACCTGGTAATGTGTTATATAATCACTACCTATTACCAAAGTTTTGCTGGGAAACTTAAAATATACATAAAAGAGACGATTTTAAGGTTGGGGTGTCTCGGCTTATCGGCCATATCAGTGATTTAAAATTTCGTTGTCCCCTTATAAAACAATGTGGACCTCCGGGAAAATTTCGATAACTCCCGAACTAATAGGAATATCCTCTAGAGCAAAAATACGTGTCGACTTAAATTTAATAAAGATTATTTCATATTCATATGGACATCGTAGGTCAATGTCTTCATATAAATACCCCCCAAAATTTACACATTTTCATGAAAAAAGTTTTTAACGAAGCCAAACTTTTACAAGGCTATGACACCGTTGGATAGGCATTAAAGAAAACCTTTCTTCTCATATGTAAACATTATATAGTTTCTTCGAAAGAAAAAGCGATTTTTTCGCCATTTTTTGACCCATGTTTTGAACCCCTAAATCCGCGATATGGCCGATAAGCCGAGACACCCCAACCTTAGAACTATCTCTTTTATATATATTTTACGTTTCATGCAAATCGGTTCATAAGGGTTGAGATACTTCCCTTGTAAGTATTTTATTTAAAAAAATTAGAAACTTGGACTTATTTTATAGGTTCTGTTTTGTTAACAAAAAGAGTCTCTAAATCTTTAAAATTTTTCTACACAGAAAAATTCTTAAGAATATGAGATTTTTTTAATTGATATTTTTCACAAGCTAAGTTTGTGTATTAAGTCTTTTGTTTTGGAATAAAATTATTTTATATTGAATTACAGGAAGCTTTTTCTACAGAAAAAATTATCCAGAAATTGGGTAAAAATGTAAATTTTTTGTATGGAAAAATGTCTCAAGCATTTTTAAAGGTTAAAAAGTGTCTCAGAGTCTAAAAATTTCAATTACAAAAAAAAATGTTTTAGAATCTTGGACTTATTGTAAAGGAATAAAATCTGATCAGTTCTGTTTATAAAAAAAGTCTCAGAATTTTTAGAATTTTTCTACACAGAAAAACGTTTAAGAATCAAAGTTTTTTTTTTAATTGATATTTTTGACAAGTAAAGTTTGTGTCTTAAGTCTTTTGTTTTGGAATAAAAAAAAAATTATATTGAATCACAGGAAGCTTTTTCTACATAAAAAATTACCCAGAAATTGGGTAAAAATGAAAATTTTTTGTATGGAAAAATGTCTCAAGAATTTTGAAAGGTTAAAAAGTGTCTCAGAGTCTAAGTATTTTAATTACAAAAAAAAAATGTTTTAGAATCTTGGACTTATTTTAAAGGAATAAAATCTGATCAGTTCTGTTTATAAAAATAGTCTCAGAATTTTTAGAATTTTTCTACACAGAAAAACAATTAAGAATCATAGATTTTTTTGTAATTGATATTTTTTGACAAGTAAAGTTTGTGTCTTAAGTCTTTTGTTTTGGAATAAAAATATTTTATATTGAATCACAGGAAGCTTTTTCTGCAGAAAAAATTACCCAGAAATTGGGTAAAAATGCAAATTTTTTGTACGAAAAAACGCCTCAAGAATCTTGAAAGGTTAAAAAGTGTCTCGGAGTCTAAATATTTTAATTACAAAAAAAAATGTTTTAGAATCTTGGACTTATTTTAAAGGAATAAAATCTGATCAGTTCTGTTTATAAAAATAGTCTCAAAATTTTTTTTAATTTTTCTACACAGAAAAAACGTTTAAGAATCAAAGATTTTTTTTAATTGATATTTTTTGACAAGTAAAGTTTGTGTCTTAAGTCTTTTGTTTTAGAATATAAATATTTTATATAAAGCCACTTCAAAGCTTCTTCTAAAGAAAAAATTTATCCAGAAACAAAATCTGAGAGTTTTTTGTACGGAAAAATGGAAAAAAAAATCCTGAGGTGCTAAAAAGTGTCTCAGAGTTTAATTATTTTTATATAAAAAAAAAATGTTTTAGAATCCTGGAATAATTTTTTAAGAATAATTTCTCAAAATCTGGGCAATTCTGTTTATAAAAAGAGACTCCGAAACTTTAAAATTTTACTACACAGAAAAATTCGTAAGAATCTGAGATTTTTTAATTGATAGTTTTGACAAGCAAAGTTTGTGTCTTAAGTCTTTTGTTTCAAATACAATCATTTTGTGTTTTACAGTTTTTCTTTATCAAAAATATATTAAAATCCGAAACGTTTTCTATACACAAAACTTTCATAATCTGAGAATTTTATAGTTTTTGACAATACAGGTTTGTGTCTTAAGTCTTTTGTTTGAAATATAAATATTTTATATTTAATAATTAAAAAAAAAAAATCAGAAATGTCTAAAGAATCCTGAAGCGTTAAAAAGTGCCTTAGCGTATAAGAATTTTTCTTTAAAAAAATGGACTTATTTTATTGGAATAATTTCTCAAAATCTCAGCAATTCTGTTTATAAAAAGAGTCTCTGAATCTTTAAAAACTTTCCACACAGAAAAATTCTTAAGAATCTGAAATTTTTTTAATTGATATTTTTTGAAAAGCAAAGTTTGTGTCTTGAGTCTTTTGTTTTGAAAACAATTATTTTGAGTTTTACAGTTTTTCTATACCAAAAATTTCTTAAAATCCGAAAAGTTTTCTTTACAAAAATGTCCAGAATGTGAAAATTAAAATTTTTTTACAAACAAAGTTTGTGTCTTAAGTCTTTTGTTTTTTCTTCAAAATCAGAGAATTCTTCAAACCTGAGAACTTTTCAATACGTTTTCTTTTATATTAAACCTTTTCCTTGTTTACATTTATTTTATTCTTTCATTTATTTATTTTTTCTATTTCAAATTTTTTTTTCTATAAAAATTATTATCATGACATTTTCAATTTCTTGTATTTGGACAACCAATAAATCCTTGGGAAATCTTCATTTTAAAATCAAACTAAATTGCTTAGACGGTTGCACGCACCACAAATAAAACTTCAAAAAAACTATTAAAATAAAAAACGAATTGCAAAACTCCAACAGAAAAAACAATCTCTTCCAAAAACGCCATCATCGAGTTAGAAAAACTGAAGTTTTTTTTTTGTTTACCAACAAGCACGCATGACTTTGTTTAAGGCAAAGCAATGTTTACTCTTGTTACTCATAAATATTCAAATTAAATATTGTTTTGGAATAGGAAAGGAACCACAAAATAAAAAACAAAATAAAAATGCAGTCAAAAATACAGCTTAAACATAAAATGCATACAAATCATCTAGATGCCATAAACAAAGCAGTGCAACAACACACAGGCCACAAAAAAATCTACAAAAAAAAATAAAAAACTATATTGTACAATTGCTAAATTGCATGAGAAATTTACATTGACATCTTGTTTTTGGGCAAACATGAAAAAAAAACAAACTGGAACAAAACTAAGGAAACTAAAGACGAAACATTTTTCCGTAAAGACAAATTGTCAGATTCTAAGATATTCTCCAGTATAGAAAAATTTTTAAAATCTGAGACATTTTTCCTTATAAAAAAGTCTCAGATTCTGAGACATTTTTCCTTATAAAAAAAGTCTCAGATTCTGAGACATTTTTCCTTATAAAAAAAAGTCTCAGATTCTGAGACATTTTTCCTTATAAAAAAAGTCTCAGATTCTGAGACATTTTTCCTTATAAAAAAAAGTCTCAGATTCTGAGACATTTTTCCTTATAAAAAAAAAGTCTCAGATTCTGAGACATTTTTCCTTATAAAAAAAAGTCTCAGATTCTGAGACATTTTTCCTTATAAAAAAAAGTCTCAGATTCTGAGACATTTTCCTAATAAAAAAAGTCTCAGATTCTGAGACATTTTTCCTTATAAAAAAAAGTCTCAGATTCTGAGACATTTTTCCTTATAAAAAAAAGTCTCAGATTCTGAGACATTTTTCCTTATAAAAAAAAGTCTCAGATTCTGAGACATTTTTCCTTACAAAAAAAAGTCTCAGATTCTGAGACATTTTTCCTTATAAAAAAAAGTCTCAGATTCTGAGACATTTTTCCTTATAAAAAAAAGTCTCAGATTCTGAGACATTTTTCCTTATAAAAAAAAGTCTCAGATTCTGAGACATTTTTCCTTATAAAAAAAAGTCTCAGATTCTGAGACATTTTTCCTTATAAAAAAAAGTCTCAGATTCTGAGACATTTTTCCTTATAAAAAAAAGTCTCAGATTCTGAGACATTTTTCCTTATAAAAAAAAGTCTCAGATTCTGAGACATTTTTCCTTATAAAAAAAAGTCTCAGATTCTGAGACATTTTTCCTTATAAAAAAAAGTCTCAGATTCTGAGACATTTTTCCTTATAAAAAAAAGTCTCAGATTCTGAGACATTTTTCCTTATAAAAAAAAGTCTCAGATTCTGAGACATTTTTCCTTATAAAAAAAAGTCTCAGATTCTGAGACATTTTTCCTTATAAAAAAAAGTCTCAGATTCTGAGACATTTTTCCTTATAAAAAAAAGTCTCAGATTCTGAGACATTTTTCCTTATAAAAAAAAGTCTCAGATTCTGAGACATTTTTCCTTATAAAAAAAAGTCTCAGATTCTGAGACATTTTTCCTTATAAAAAAAAGTCTCAGATTCTGAGACATTTTTCCTTATAAAAAAAAGTCTCAGATTCTGAGACATTTTTCCTTATAAAAAAAAGTCTCAGATTCTGAGACATTTTTCCTTATAAAAAAAAGTCTCAGATTCTGAGACATTTTTCCTTATAAAAAAAAGTCTCAGATTCTGAGACATTTTTCCTTATAAAAAAAAGTCTCAGATTCTGAGACATTTTTCCTTATAAAAAAAAGTCTCAGATTCTGAGACATTTTTCCTTATAAAAAAAAGTCTCAGATTCTGAGACATTTTTCCTTATAAAAAAAAGTCTCAGATTCTGAGACATTTTTCCTTATAAAAAAAAGTCTCAGATTCTGAGACATTTTTCCTTATAAAAAAAAGTCTCAGATTCTGAGACATTTTTCCTTATAAAAAAAAGTCTCAGATTCTGAGACATTTTTCCTTATAAAAAAAAGTCTCAGATTCTGAGACATTTTTCCTTATAAAAAAAAGTCTCAGATTCTGAGACATTTTTCCTTATAAAAAAAAGTCTCAGATTCTGAGACATTTTTCCTTATAAAAAAAAGTCTCAGATTCTGAGACATTTTTCCTTATAAAAAAAAGTCTCAGATTCTGAGACATTTTTCCTTATAAAAAAAAGTCTCAGATTCTGAGACATTTTTCCTTATAAAAAAAAGTCTCAGATTCTGAGACATTTTTCCTTATAAAAAAAAGTCTCAGATTCTGAGACATTTTTCCTTATAAAAAAAAGTCTCAGATTCTGAGACATTTTTCCTTATAAAAAAAAGTCTCAGATTCTGAGACATTTTTCCTTATAAAAAAAAGTCTCAGATTCTGAGACATTTTTCCTTATAAAAAAAAGTCTCAGATTCTGAGACATTTTTCCTTATAAAAAAAAGTCTCAGATTCTGAGACATTTTTCCTTATAAAAAAAAGTCTCAGATTCTGAGACATTTTTCCTTATAAAAAAAAGTCTCAGATTCTGAGACATTTTTCCTTATAAAAAAAAGTCTCAGATTCTGAGACATTTTTCCTTATAAAAAAAAGTCTCAGATTCTGAGACATTTTTCCTTATAAAAAAAGTCTCAGATTCTGAGACATTTTTCCTTATAAAAAAAAGTCTCAGATTCTGAGACATTTTTCCTTATAAAAAAAAGTCTCAGATTCTGAGACATTTTTCCTTATAAAAAAAAGTCTCAGATTCTGAGACATTTTTCCTTATAAAAAAAAGTCTCAGATTCTGAGACATTTTTCCTTATAAAAAAAAGTCTCAGATTCTGAGACATTTTTCCTTATAAAAAAAAGTCTCAGATTCTGAGACATTTTTCCTTATAAAAAAAAGTCTCAGATTCTGAGACATTTTTCCTTATAAAAAAAAGTCTCAGATTCTGAGACATTTTTCCTTATAAAAAAAAGTCTCAGATTCTGAGACATTTTTCCTTATAAAAAAAAGTCTCAGATTCTGAGACATTTTTCCTTATAAAAAAAAGTCTCAGATTCTGAGACATTTTTCCTTATAAAAAAAAGTCTCAGATTCTGAGACATTTTTCCTTATAAAAAAAAGTCTCAGATTCTGAGACATTTTTCCTTATAAAAAAAAGTCTCAGATTCTGAGACATTTTTCCTTATAAAAAAAAGTCTCAGATTCTGAGACATTTTTCCTTATAAAAAAAAGTCTCAGATTCTGAGACATTTTTCCTTATAAAAAAAAGTCTCAGATTCTGAGACATTTTTCCTTATAAAAAAAAGTCTCAGATTCTGAGACATTTTTCCTTATAAAAAAAAGTCTCAGATTCTGAGACATTTTTCCTTATAAAAAAAAGTCTCAGATTCTGAGACATTTTTCCTTATAAAAAAAGTCTCAGATTCTGAGACATTTTTCCTTATAAAAAAAAGTCTCAGATTCTGAGACATTTTTCCTTATAAAAAAAGTCTCAGATTCTGAGACATTTTTCCTTATAAAAAAAAGTCTCAGATTCTGAGACATTTTTCCTTATAAAAAAAAGTCTCAGATTCTGAGACATTTTTCCTTATAAAAAAAGTCTCAGATTCTGAGACATTTTTCCTTATAAAAAAAAGTCTCAGATTCTGAGACATTTTTCCTTATAAAAAAAAGTCTCAGATTCTGAGACATTTTTCCTTATAAAAAAAAGTCTCAGATTCTGAGACATTTTTCCTTATAAAAAAAAGTCTCAGATTCTGAGACATTTTTCCTTATAAAAAAAAGTCTCAGATTCTGAGACATTTTTCCTTATAAAAAAAAGTCTCAGATTCTGAGACATTTTTCCTTATAAAAAAAAGTCTCAGATTCTGAGACATTTTTCCTTATAAAAAAAAGTCTCAGATTCTGAGACATTTTTCCTTATAAAAAAAAGTCTCAGATTCTGAGACATTTTTCCTTATAAAAAAAAGTCTCAGATTCTGAGACATTTTTCCTTATAAAAAAAAGTCTCAGATTCTGAGACATTTTTCCTTATAAAAAAAAGTCTCAGATTCTGAGACATTTTTCCTTATAAAAAAAAGTCTCAGATTCTGAGACATTTTTCCTTATAAAAAAAAGTCTCAGATTCTGAGACATTTTTCCTTATAAAAAAAAGTCTCAGATTCTGAGACATTTTTCCTTATAAAAAAAAGTCTCAGATTCTGAGACATTTTTCCTTATAAAAAAAAGTCTCAGATTCTGAGACATTTTTCCTTATAAAAAAAAGTCTCAGATTCTGAGACATTTTTCCTTATAAAAAAAAGTCTCAGATTCTGAGACATTTTTCCTTATAAAAAAAAGTCTCAGATTCTGAGACATTTTTCCTTATAAAAAAAAGTCTCAGATTCTGAGACATTTTTCCTTATAAAAAAAAGTCTCAGATTCTGAGACATTTTTCCTTATAAAAAAAAGTCTCAGATTCTGAGACATTTTTCCTTATAAAAAAAAGTCTCAGATTCTGAGACATTTTTCCTTATAAAAAAAAGTCTCAGATTCTGAGACATTTTTCCTTATAAAAAAAAGTCTCAGATTCTGAGACATTTTTCCTTATAAAAAAAAGTATCAGATTCTGAGACATTTTTCCTTATAAAAAAAAGTCTCAGATTCTGAGACATTTTTCCTTATAAAAAAAAGTCTCAGATTCTGAGACATTTTTCCTTATAAAAAAAAATCTCAGATTCTGAGACATTTTTCCTTATAAAAAAAAATCTCAGATTCTGAGACATTTTTCCTTATAAAAAAAATCTCAGATTCTGAGACATTTTTCCTTATAACAAAAAAGTCTCAGATTCTGAGACATTTTTCCTTATAACAAAAAAGTCTCAGATTCTGAGACATTTTTCCTTATAACAAAAAAGTCTCAGATTCTGAGACATTTTTCCTTATAACAAAAAAGTCTCAGATTCTGAGACATTTTTCCTTATAACAAAAAAGTCTCAGATTCTGAGACATTTTTCCTTATAACAAAAAAGTCTCAGATTCTGAGACATTTTTCCTTATAACAAAAAAGTCTCAGATTCTGAGACATTTTTCCTTATAACAAAAAAGTCTCAGATTCTGAGACATTTTTCCTTATAAAAAAAAGTCTCAGATTCTGAGATATTTTTCCTTATAAAATAAAGTCTCAGATTCTGAGACATTTTTCCTTATAAAAAAAAGTCTCAGATTCTGAGACATTTTTCCTTATAAAAAAAAGTCTCAGATTCTGAGACATTTTTCCTTATAAAAAAAAGTCTCAGATTCTGAGACATTTTTCCTTATAAAAAAAGTCTCAGATTCTGAGACATTTTTCCTTATAAAAAAAAGTCTCAGATTCTGAGACATTTTTCCTTATAAAAAAAAGTCTCAGATTCTGAGACATTTTTCCTTATAAAAAAAAGTCTCAGATTCTGAGACATTTTTCCTTATAAAAAAAAGTCTCAGATTCTGAGACATTTTTCCTTATAAAAAAAAGTCTCAGATTCTGAGACATTTTTCCTTATAAAAAAAAGTCTCAGATTCTGAGACATTTTTCCTTATAAAAAAAAGTCTCAGATTCTGAGACATTTTTCCTTATAAAAAAAAGTCTCAGATTCTGAGACATTTTTCCTTATAAAAAAAAGTCTCAGATTCTGAGACATTTTTCCTTATAAAAAAAAGTCTCAGATTCTGAGACATTTTTCCTTATAAAAAAAAAGTCTCAGACTCAGACATTTTTCCTTATAAAAAAAAGTCTCAGATTCTGAGACATTTTTTCCTTATAAAAAAAAGTCTCAGATTCTGAGACATTTTTCCTTATAAAAAAAAGTCTCAGATTCTGAGACATTTTTCCTTATAAAAAAAAGTCTCAGATTCTGAGACATTTTTCCTTATAAAAAAAAGTCTCAGATTCTGAGACATTTTTCCTTATAAAAAAAAGTCTCAGATTCTGAGACATTTTTCCTTATAAAAAAAAGTCTCAGATTCTGAGACATTTTTCCTTATAAAAAAAAGTCTCAGATTCTGAGACATTTTTCCTTATAAAAAAAGTCTCAGATTCTGAGACATTTTTCCTTATAAAAAAAAGTCTCAGATTCTGAGACATTTTTCCTTATAAAAAAAAGTCTCAGATTCTGAGACATTTTTCCTTATAACAAAAAAGTCTCAGATTCTGAGACATTTTTCCTTATAACAAAAAAGTCTCAGATTCTGAGACATTTTTCCTTATAACAAAAATGTCTCAGATTCTGAGACATTTTTCCTTATAACAAAAAAGTCTCAGATTCTGAGACATTTTTCCTTATAACAAAAAAGTCTCAGATTCTGAGACATTTTTCCTTATAACAAAAAAGTCTCAGATTCTGAGACATTTTTCCTTATAAAAAAAAGTCTCAGATTCTGAGATATTTTTCCTTATAAAATAAAGTCTCAGATTCTGAGACATTTTTCCTTATAAAAAAAAGTCTCAGATTCTGAGACATTTTTCCTTATAAAAAAAAGTCTTAGATTCTGAGACATTTTTCCTTATAAAAAAAAGTCTCAGATTCTGAGACATTTTTCCTTATAAAAAAAAGTCTCAGATTCTGAGACATTTTTCCTTATAAAAAAAAGTCTCAGATTCTGAGACATTTTTCCTTATAAAAAAAAGTCTCAGATTCTGAGACATTTTTCCTTATAAAAAAAAGTCTCAGATTCTGAGACATTTTTCCTTATAAAAAAAGTCTCAGATTCTGAGACATTTTTCCTTATAAAAAAAAGTCTCAGATTCTGAGACATTTTTCCTTATAAAAAAAAGTCTCAGATTCTGAGACATTTTTCCTTATAAAAAAAAGTCTCAGATTCTGAGACATTTTTCCTTATAAAAAAAAGTCTCAGATTCTGAGACATTTTTCCTTATAAAAAAAAGTCTCAGATTCTGAGACATTTTTCCTTATAAAAAAAAGTCTCAGACTCAGACATTTTTCCTTATAAAAAAAAGTCTCAGATTCTGAGACATTTTTCCTTATAAAAAAAAGTCTCAGATTCTGAGACATTTTTCCTTATAAAAAAAAGTCTCAGATTCTGAGACATTTTTCCTTATAAAAAAAAGTCTCAGATTCTGAGACATTTTTCCTTATAAAAAAAAGTCTCAGATTCTGAGACATTTTTCCTTATAAAAAAAAGTCTCAGATTCTGAGACATTTTTCCTTATAAAAAAAAGTCTCAGATTCTGAGACATTTTTCCTTATAAAAAAAAGTCTCAGATTCTGAGACATTTTTCCTTATAAAAAAAAGTCTCAGATTCTGAGACATTTTTCCTTATAAAAAAAAGTCTCAGATTCTGAGACATTTTTCCTTATAAAAAAAAGTCTCAGATTCTGAGACATTTTTCCTTATAACAAAAAAGTCTCAGATTCTGAGACATTTTTCCTTATAACAAAAAAGTCTCAGATTCTGAGACATTTTTCCTTATAACAAAAATGTCTCAGATTCTGAGACATTTTTCCTTATAACAAAAAAGTCTCAGATTCTGAGACATTTTTCCTTATAACAAAAAAGTCTCAGATTCTGAGACATTTTTCCTTATAACAAAAAAGTCTCAGATTCTGAGACATTTTTCCTTATAAAAAAAAGTCTCAGATTCTGAGATATTTTTCCTTATAAAATAAAGTCTCAGATTCTGAGACATTTTTCCTTATAAAAAAAAGTCTCAGATTCTGAGACATTTTTCCTTATAAAAAAAAGTCTCAGATTCTGAGACATTTTTCCTTATAAAAAAAAGTCTCAGATTCTGAGACATTTTTCCTTATAAAAAAAAGTCTCAGATTCTGAGACATTTTTCCTTATAAAAAAAAGTCTCAGATTCTGAGACATTTTTCCTTATAAAAAAAAGTCTCAGATTCTGAGACATTTTTCCTTATAAAAAAAAGTCTCAGATTCTGAGACATTTTTACTTATAAAAAAAAGTCTCAGATTCTGAGACATTTTTCCTTATAAAAAAAAGTCTCAGATTCTGAGACATTTTTCCTTATAAAAAAAAGTCTTAGATTCTGAGACATTTTTCCTTATAAAAAAAATTCTCAGATTCTGAGACATTTTTCCTTATAAAAAAAAGTCTTAGATTCTGAGACATTTTTCCTTATAAAAAAAAATTCTCAGATTCTGAGACATTTTTCCTTATAAAAAAAAAATTCTCAGATTCTGAGACATTTTTCCTTATAAAAAAAAAATTCTCAGATTCTGAGACATTTTTCCTTATAAAAAAAAGTCTCAGATTCTGAGACATTTTTCCTTATAAAAAAAAGTCTCAGATTCTGAGACATTTTTCCTTATAGAAAAAAGTCTCAGATTCTGAGACATTTTTCCTTATAGAAAAAAGTCTCAGATTCTGAGACATTTTTCCTTATAGAAAAAAGTCTCAGATTCTGAGACATTTTTCCTTATAGAAAAAAGTCTCAGATTCTGAGACATTTTTCCTTATAGAAAAAAGTCTCAGATTCTGAGACATTTTTCCTTATAGAAAAAAGTCTCAGATTCTGAGACATTTTTCCTTATAGAAAAAAGTCTCAGATTCTGAGACATTTTTCCTTATAGAAAAAAGTCTCAGATTCTGAGACATTTTTCCTTATAGAAAAAAGTCTCAGATTCTGAGACATTTTTCCTTATAGAAAAAAGTCTCAGATTCAGAGACATTTTTCCTTATAAAAAAAAACTCAGATTCTGAGACATTTTTCCTTATAAAAAAAAATTCTCAGATTCTGAGACATTTTTCCTTATTGCTGAAAAAATTTTTATACAAAATTTTGCTTTATAAATTTTTAGTCTCCCCAGAATTGTGTTTTCTTTAAACGAAAATTCTGTTTTACATACATAAAATTCAAATTGGTTATATTTTTTTTTAGCGAAAGATGGTTTTAGCTGATGGTGGCAGTTTTGTAGCAATTTCTTACACAAAATACTAGAATATAAGGAAAAAAGGTGATGATGCTCCATTTTTTTCCTTTACTTTTTGGCGAATTGTTGGCAAACCTACAAGTATATTAAAAATTTATTTTATTTAGTTATTGTGTAGAAGAGACCTTGGCCTTTTTTAACGATTGCAATTTGTTGATAAACATTTGCAAGGTAATAAATATTTTCTACTACTAGTTACAATATATATATAACAGATGAACTTTTTGTAACTGAAAAAAAAAAATAACAGAGATTTTATTAAGATGATTTTTTTGAAATCGAGTTCCTATATGTAGAGATGGAGGGAAAAGTAGCAGGGAGGATAATTTTTTAAGGAGTTCAAGATTTTTATATTCTTCGGAATATAACTTTTTTTTTGCAAGAAAATTATTCAAAATGTGAAAGGTTTTCTAAGGAAAATTTGAAAAAAAAAATAGCAAAAAAATTTTTAATGCAGAAATAATTTTTTGTTATAAAAAAAAGGTTTTTTTAGAAAAAGAAAGAAAGTATTCTGAAAATTTATTTAAAGAAACTATGGCCCTTACCACAAGAAACCAAAAAGTCTATTTTAACAAAAGTTTTATTTTAAATTTCAAATTTTCAATACATTTTTTGAAAGTCGATTTTAAAAACAAAAACAATTTGTATGGAAATAAAATTAAAAGCTCATTTTAAATTTATTTTATTTTCTTGTGGTAAAGCTGAAAAAGTCTATTTTAACAAAATTTTTATTTTAAATTTCAAATTTTCAATACTTTTTTGAAAGTCGATTTTAAAAACAAAAACAATTTGTATGGAAATAAAATTAAAAGCTCATTTAAATTTATTTTATTTTCTTGTGGTAAAGCTGTATATATTTTTACCTGACATTTTTTTCTCATACCCCGCTCTTTTTTTGCTTTCATCTGTTCTTAGCACCAATAAACCATAACTTGCTTTACAATATGCTAATTTTTTCTTTATTCTTTCTAGCCAGCCTTAAAGCTGCCAGTGCTAAAAAATATATATAAATAATCTATTCATATTGTATATGTTATAAAATGCTCACTCACCACTCAATAAAGAGGCAGCAGCAACGGCAGCCTTTAAAATATATGGACTGTGTAAATACAACTTTCAATGTTAAAAAAAAACAAACCGGCAAAAGTATACAAAAAAATCTGCATCTGTATTATCTATAGTGTCGCTTTTAATGTTTGTCTAGGCTTTAGCTGCTTGTTTTTTATTTTTTTGCAATCTTTCTTTTTTTCTTTAGTGTTAGTTAGTGTTCCAAGTCATGTTACTTATGCGTTTTTTGTTTCTTTCCAATCTTGTGTTATAAAAAAAAAAAAAAAATGCAAAAAAAACGAACAGCCATCCATTATCATGCGTGTGAATTTTGCTTGTGGCTGATAATTTTAGTTAGATTTTCTTAAATTTTTTATTGCTTTTATTTGTTTCCTTCTTTCGTTAAAAGAAAAAAAAAATCCTTTAAAGATTTGTTGCATTTTAATTGATTTTTTTTTTCTTTTTTTTCTTATTTATTAATATATTAGTTTTTTATATGTGTGTTTATAATATTTTAATAAATTTTTTTAAGTGTTTTTTAATATGAATAATAATTTTGTTTTATAGTTTAAAAAGTTTTAACATTTTCTTTATTTCTGTTTTTTGCAGATGAACCAAACCTGCAAGGTTTGTGGGGAACCAGCTGCAGGATTTCATTTTGGTGCATTCACTTGTGAGGGCTGTAAGGTGAGTTGTGAAAGGTTTAAAAAAATAATAAATATTCGAAAAATTTCTACAAAAATGTGGCTTAAGAAACAAAAATACTCAGGAAAAAACATTAAAAAAATATAGTTTACAAAATTTTTGCTTCAAACAAAAGACTTAAGAAACAAACTTGCACCCAAAGTGGTTCATTCGGTGGGTAATCCCAACCCGATAAACTCAAAATCACTTTTTAAGTCGATTTAGCTATGTTAGTCCGTCAGTCCATGTAAATGTTGTAATCACAATACAGGTCACAATTTTCAATATATTTGGATAAAATTTCAAACTTAAGCTTCACTTGTCCCAAAGAAGAACCCTTTTGGAATTGAAATTCCTTTTACAATTTGCAGATAAACTTATTTTATATTCACAAATCATCCTTCAAAATTTTAAAGGATCGGACCAGTTGTATGCCCCATACAAGCCACCCTCCCAATATCCTGAAAAATCTCTAAAAATTCATGAAAAAACAAATAATTATTTCCAGTTGACAAAATAAAATCACCGCTGACATACTGCTGACTCTCCCTTTATAAAACCGGTGACATCTTCATACATTATTTCCAAATGTCTGCAATGACATGTCAGCAGTTGGTCAGCAGTGCCCACCAGTATCGGTGACCTCCAAAAGTTCGTTTAAACATGTCATTGGGGACATTTTGAAAAATTGTGTGAAGATGTCAGCAATTTTATAAAGGGAAAGTCAGAATGTCAGAAGAAATTTTTTTGACCACTGGGTTCATACAATTTTTCCAAATGTCCCCAATGACATGTCAGCAGTTGGTCAGCAGTGTCCACCAGTTACGGTGGCCACCAACAATTCGTTTTAACATTCGCTGACCAACTGCTGTCATGTCAATGGAGACATTTTGAAAAATTATATGAAGATGTCAGCAATTTTATAAGGGGAGAGTCAGTAGTATATCAGGGGTGATTTTTTTTGGCAACTGGGTTTGATTTAAAGTTTTGTTTGTATACTTTGATAACCTTATCAAATCTATTTATCACACTGTGCAACACGATTTTGTATTTTGGATGGGACCAAAAAAAAATGAAACTATACCAACAGCAGAGCAAACCCTCGAAGGGTTTTGAAAACTTAGCTCGATTTCTTTTTTTATGGCCCACTGAAGTTTTCTAATTTATTTCAAAGGCGTATATTATAACTCAAAAAAAGGTATTAAATCTAATTCTGAGGTAAATCACGTTAAGACATATCTTCAGTAAAATTTGATAGCGGTTCTTTTCTTAGAATACATTAACCCTCTATTTCAAATATCCTCATAGAAACTTTTTACCTTTGACAACCCCTAGTAAAATTTGATGCAGAAAATGTTTGTAGAACATTTTAACCCTATAAACGCACGCCTTAGTCGTGTTCTAAAAGGTTATTTGAAAAAAGGGCCAAAATGACCCCTAAAAATTGGTGATAGAGGGTTAATATATTTTAAGAAAAGAGCCGCCATTAAATTTCAATGCAGACATCTTTAATCGTAATTTAACTCAGAAACAGATTTACAAAATTTTTTCGACACATTTAAAAGGGCGTTTGATAAATTACAATTTTACATTTTTAAGCATTATTCACTTTTCGCACGAAATTTTGATCTTCGACAACCCCTAGTGAAATTTGATACAGAAAATTTTTGTAGAACATTTTAACCCTTTAAGCGCACGTTGTATTGGTGTTCTATCAGGATATTTGAAAAAACGACTAAAATGGCCCCTATCAAGTGAGAGTGTTAAATTCGGCTGTGCCGAATCTCGTATACACTCCAACGTTAAAAAAAAAAAATAAAAAAAATTGCAGGGGCGTTTTTTTTGGGGGGGGGGCTTGTCGGGGGTCCTTGGGGACACCTTCTCATTGGTCAAAAATGTTTACAACTTTAATTACTATGCTTTTTGTACAAAAGATATACAATTTCATCAGTATATAAATTATTTGCTAATATCCACGCCCACAAAAGGGGGCGGACCAAAATAAAATAATTTTCAAATCCTGTGGGTCCAAGTCCAAGACTTTGAACTTTTTCAAGCATAAAAATGTTTCATTTGTTTAACAAAAATACAAAAAAACCTATAAAAACTTACCTTTTTTCACTGGTTGGTTTACTTCGTCAAGGGGGAACTTTTTCCCCCCTGGTCCGATTTTGCACATCTCTAAACTCAACCAGCCTATGAACATAAGACATATATGTGCCATATTTCAGGAGTTTGGCACTTTTATTTTGGACTGTATCGTGTCTTCCACAGACGGACGGACGGACAGACGGACATCTTAGAATCGATCACTAGACCGATATTTCGATGCGTTACACACGGAATGACAAAGTGAGTATACCCCCATACTGTAGTTGGAGGGTATAAAAATGGAAGATAGAGGGTTAATATATTCTAAGAAAAGAACCACCATCAAATTTTACTGAAGACATGTCTTAACATTGTTTACCTCCGAATTAGATTAAATACTTATTTTCAACTTATTCAAAACGCCTTTGAATAAAATTAAAAAATTTCAGATGGCCATAAAAACGAACTCGAGCTAAGTTTTCAAAACCCTTCGGAGGTTTCGGTCTTCTATTGGTATACTTTCATTTCTTTTTTTCCCCATCCAAGATACACTCGAAGACCCCGAATTTGTTGCACAGTGTTGTAATTAGACCATTTTTGGACTCACAAAGGAAGTCTCCTTAGTGTCATCCGCCGATCTCTATGGCATTAGTTTTATTTTGTAGATCAGGAAAAATAAAGGGGCACGTATTTTTTTTTTGCGGCCAAAATTTATATTTAGGGGGTGCAAATGAGGGGGAACGAAATGGGCGTTTTTCAGTTTTTTTTTTTCTTTATCTCCTATATCACTGTCCGACTGCCAATATTAAACATGAATCGGATGATGTACATGCGTCTGATAGTAGAAATAAAATGGAGTAAACCTGCGTTTACAGTTTTTTATTTCGTGATACTGTTTTCTTTTATAAGGACTTCAAAGTTTTAAATTGTACATTTTGTAAAATATTTTTGAAATATTTGTACTTGTCCTAAGATGCAACTAGTGACGGCAGATGATAGAGCAATATCTTCCCTAATTTTTACATTTTTATATTTTACCATATTAGGATAAAAGGATGTGAATAAAGTCATTTGAAAACTTTATCAAAATATTTTGTTGAAAATTTTGAATGGTATTGAAGGACACATTTTTGAATGGACGTAATTTATCTCCTTATTCCTGATATGTAAAAATAATAATATAGGAAAATTAGGGGAGATCCTACTCTTTCATTTGTTATCAATAGTGGCATCCTAGGGCAAGTACAAATATTAAAAAAAAATATTATATTAAATTTAATCCTTTAAAACTTTGAAGTACTTTAAAAAGGAAACAGGATCACAAAAGAAAAATCTGTAAATGCAGCTTTACTACATTTAGTCTCTAGTTTCAAACGTATATTATCCAGTCCCTGTTCAAAGATTTTTTTAATTTTTTCATTAAAATTGTCATGCTGAATGTGAAATTAAAAAAATTTCTGAAATCGGTCCAGCGGTTTTCGAGATATCATCATTTCTAAAAATAACGGGTTTTTCTATGTTCAAGAATTAAAAAAAAATCCCAAAATTGTTTCTCCTGATTTTTTCATAGAGGTTGAGACAGACTTTCATTTAAAATTAATTTGAGCCAAATCCGATCATTTTAACCCGTAGTGACCTTCGATCAAAGTTTAAAGTTTTTGGTGAAAATTTTTTAATAAGGCCGCTGTTCCATAAAAAGTAATTCACATTAAAAATGTGAAAATGAAAATTTCCAATTTTTTTTGGTGTTTCTAGATTTCACATCCGATTTTTTTTTTCGTTTTGTTTCACATTAATAAAATTTGGTGAAAGTAAAAGGAATGCACTTTTTTCCTTATAATTTTTAAAATTTCAATTATTTGATTTCAACTTCGAATGAAAACGTGATTAACAAAACAGTTAACTTGATTTCATGTGGTTCGGAAATTTTCATGTGAATTGAGGCCTAAAATAATCGTTCTCTCTCAAGTCACGGGAAAGACATTTTGAGACTATTTTTTTAATATTTGAAAGTAGGAAAAACCCGTAATTTTTTGGCAAATTTGAAACAGCAATATCTCGAAAACCGTTGAACCGAATTTTAATTATAATATTTTTTTATTCGCAATTAACAAATATAATGTCTCGCATGACTACACTCCAAAAGAAAAAAAAACATTGTAAAATTACAAGAAAAACTTGTAACTATTTTTTGTTTGCTACCTCCTATTTGACAAAATTCCTAATTTTGCAAGATTTTTACCAATAAGTTTGTAATTTTACAAGGTTTTTACCAATAAAATTGTAAATTTACAAATTTTATTACACGATAAAATTGTAAATTTACAGTTTTTTGACGCAATTTAAATTACGAGGAATTGTCGTAAATTTACTTAATTTTTTTTTGTAAAATTATTTTGAAAATTTGTAAAATTACAAAAAAAAAATGTAAAATTACAAAAAAAATTTAAATTTCTATTTGTTAAAAAACAAGAAAAACTGTCAAATATTGGTAAAATGGGATTACGAGACTTTTCCTACTAATTTGACAAAGTTTTTTTTGTGTGTAAGTTTTTTTTATTATAATTTTTTAATTTTTTAAAATCCAAAACTTTGATCGCCGGGCGTCACGGGTTAATTTAATCCGATTGGTCTCAAATTTTTAACACATATCTTAAAAATTCGCCCGGACACTCTAACGGTGCGTATTATTAATTTTATCATATATGAAATATATGTCTATTAATATTAATAATACGCACCGTATACAAATAAATATTTGCCATAATATTTTCTATAAAGTTGCTGAACACACCCTAATCCTCAGATGTAAAGAAAACATAGTTTTATATGCCGATATGCTGAAAGAACAGTCCAAACCTAGGAAACTTTAACTGTCTCTTAAATTTAATTAAGATGTGATCTTTGGTCTCCTCTACCAAAATCAGTCGCCGGAACCCCACAATTTTGGAAAAAGTTTGCAATTATTGTACAGTGTAAAGCTAAAATTGTTTTTTTTTCACTTTGTTCGGAACTTTCTGATTTTTAAGTCAAAAATAAAGCACAAAGACATTGTCCTACAGATCCAATATTTTTATACCCTACACCACATTGTGGTACAGGGTATAATGAGTTTGTGCTGATGTTTGTAACTACCCGAAATATTGGTCCTAGACCCACCTTTAAGTATACCGATCGACTCAGAATCACTTTTTGAGTCGATTTAGCGATGTCCGTCCGTCCGTCCGTCTGTCCGTCCGTCCGTCTGTCTGTCTGTCCATGTAAACGGTGTAAACACGATACAGGTCGCAATTTCAATTGACTTGAAATTTGAAACTTAAGTCTCTCTTGGCCCAAGGACGAAGCCTATTGAAATTGGAAAAAATCGGTCCATATTTAGACCTAGCCCCCATACAAAGGTCCTCTTTAGTTTTGGCTCAAATGACTCTAATAACCGTATTATAAAAGGTATCGCTTTGAAATTTGGATGGTAAACATGTTTTGTCTTCACATATCATCATTCCGAATTTCAAAGAAATCGGACCAGTTCTTCTTGTAGCCCCCATACAAACCACCTTCCCGATTTTCACATAAATGTCTCAAATTTCATGAAAATAGAAAATATTTAATTAAAATTTTGTTTGTGTATGTTAAACGCGTACTTAAATAACCTTATCAAACCTGATAATCATCGGACCAGTTTTGGACTCAGGCCCCTTGTGAAAATTTCGCCCGATATTCAGTTAAAGCGGTTTATTGTCAACAAATAGAAGCCTATTTCACTCAAATTTGATTTGTGAGTGTTTTCTTCACTTATTAAAGGTTTTACAACATATAGATCTAATCGATCCATGGGACCCATTTTCCGGGAAACCTTGGTGTAGGGTATTATATGGTCGGTCTTGACCGACTATAATTTTCTTACTTGTTTGGTGTTAATATTGACTCTTAAAGGTAACTTTTCTGACGCTGACGATTTTGAAATTCCTAAAAAATCAAAATTTGCCCCAGTCTAGTGTACATCAAAAGATGGCTCAACTCTAATGATTACAACTAATTTAGAATTTTTTATCAAAAACATAATGTTTAACTTTGTTTTCTTAAATTATTAACTATTAAATCTATTGTTTAGCTATTTAAATGTTACAAAAATCATTATAATTTTCCACCTACAAAATTATTTGTTTCTGTATGTTTTTTTTGCTTAATTTTTTTTGCTAACTTTGGTTAGCAACTCCAATGCCATTAACAACAATTGCATTAACGAGTTAAAACAAATAAACAATTTAATTCAATGGGGGCAAAAATAAACAACTTAACCAAAAGCAACTTTAAAAAAAACACACAAAAATCTAAAATAGAGACACAGAAAAGAGCAAATCATTTGAAAAACTAAAATTCACCATAAAAACAACACCGTATGTATGGGCTGCACTTTGGTAACACAAAAGGTTAAACAATAAACTACTCCAAAAACAATCAGCTCTCGTAGAGTTAGAACACTTATGCCAACAATAACATGATGGCAGTAAATCACAATTGCTTCTTGAAATGAAAATATTTCAAGAAGAAGAAAAAATTGGCAAACGAAAAAAAATCACCAAAAAAACACAATGAGGAGTCGCTAACAAAAAAAAAAAAATTATATATCTATAATATTGTACAATGCAAACAAGCACTTTTAAGGTTAATTGGGCATCAAGATTACTGGGTCGGAAATGGGATTTACGGTTACATTTGAAAGAGCAACAAGCCTTCGTAGCACACATTTACAAATACATACGACTACTACCTTAGAATAACAACTACTGCTCTGTTATTTTGATGAGTTAAATTTGATTTGTTTGCCATACTAAAGTAAAGTAATTTACCAAGAAAAAAAAAAACAAAAGACTTAAGAAACAAACCTTTTGCTAGGCAAGAAAACTAAGTTTTAAATATAATGCAATTAATTTTTTTTTGGTTTTAGTTTTTAGTTAATTTTGTGTATTTTTAAGAATATTGCAAAGGGGAGAGAAGGGTGAGAGACGAAAAAATATATATTTAAGACTTTTGTATTTTCAAAAGCTGTATTTTTATTTTTTAAAAGTGTAAATCTATTCGTTTGTCATTTCGTTTGTAACACACTAGGAAAGTCTTTCTAGTAAAAAATTGTGAGAGGTCAACCTTTCCCCAAAACAAATAGAACATCCCTAAAAACTAATACTTGTCTAATAAATTTTTGTTCCGAGCAATAAATCCAAATTTCATGAAGATCGGACAGCAACGCTAGGGAGACTTTCCTTGTCAGTTCTAACCAACGATTAACCAAACTCCGAGTGAATGTTTTAACAGTACTAGTTGCAAACTGGTTTTTTAGATAAATTGACTCCTTTTTTCTAGTCATAGAACTGGTATTCTGTGACCAGTTCTGCGTTGAATCATTCATGGGATAGTTTTTTTGAGATCAATCGGTCTTGTGGGTCCAATGAAGTTCTCACAGGGTAGTTAAGGGTTTACATCTACTTTAAGTCACACAGATTTTAAATTTTTGAAGTTTTTCAAATATTTTCTATTTGAGTTAAATCTGTAAATGACTCCATAGAAGATCTGTGTAAAAAATATTAAGAAAATCAGAAGACCCTCGACCAGATTTTATAAAATTAATGGTGGAATCGATGTTGCATACTTTATGGGGTTCCGGACCAACATTTCAAAGCGTTGAAATGAAAAAGGGAATATAATTCCATACTGTGTTTGGAGGGTATAAATATGGCGTCAAACTTGAGGCAAAGTTATACGAAAAAATGTCTCAGAATCAGAGAATTTTTCTAAGCGCAAAAACGTCTAAGAACCGCAAAAACGTCTAAGAACTACTGGGAACTGAGAACTGCCGGACAGGTTCCAGCAGAATTGGAATGTGTTGTTATAACTCTAGAAACTTGCAAGCAAAATCTACGTTTTTGTTTCGCGACGAAGACTAAACAGAGATGGGCAAATTGATTGGCGTGTGGGACAACGCGACAGATTTGACCTTCTCCTTAATCACAAGCGCACAAGTGGCCTGATGTCGCTTCCAAGAGAAGAGACTTCGACAGCGGATTGTGTAATTACCGGACACTGTCTTATAAAGAAGCACGCAGAGCGGTTAAATGTGCCGTCAAATGACATTTACCGGAGTTGCATGGATAAGGAGGAGTTGAAAACTATCCAACACTAGACACTTTTTAGTCAAAGACTGGGATCTAGGGAGCTGCACGATCTTTCTGATTTGTCGGATGTCAAAATTTAATATCTTAGGAGTTTCATAAGAAGCTCACATTGGTTTAACGACAGGGACTAATAGGGAAACCTATAACAGCCTCGTGGTACCACAACGGACCTCAGAGTCTATGTTTGCTGACGTAAATCATCAGCAGCCACTTACAATCTGACCTAACCTATACACTAAAATTTTCTCATTTTTCTATACACTAAGATTTTCTCAGATAGAATCTAAGCATTTTTCGATTCGAGCAATGACCCAAAATCTGAGAAGAGTAGTTTACAGAAGAGTGCTTCAATGTCTGAAAACTTTGTATATACGACAAAAATGTTAAAAAATATTAAACTTGATTTAGAATAAAAAAATATTAACTAAAAAAATTTATAAGAAATGGGGCCCAACTTGGGGCCTCATGTAAAAATTTATTTTCCGTTACTAATTTTGTATTTAGTTATATTGGATCGAATATGAATACATAAACGCCATTATTAACTATCATCCTTAAGTTAAAATTGACCTGCTCTTCAAAATATGAGAATTTTTTTATACATAGAAATTTTTCTAGAATCTTAAAATTTGATAACATTTCTAAATGGAAAAATCTATCAGTCTGAGATTTTCGTTACACTAAAAAATGTCTGAAATTAAATTAAATTAGAATAAATAACTGTTAACTAAAACAATATTTTTAAAATGGCGCCCAACTTGGGGCAAATGTATATTCAGTCAATAATTTTGTATTTAGTAATGTTGGGTCGAATACGAATACATAATCGACATATTTAATTTTCAGCCTTAAGTCGTAATTGTCCTGTTTTTCAGAGTGCGGAAATTTTTTATATTACAGACATTTTTCTAGAATCATAAAATGATTCTATATGCGAAATTTCTAAATCTGAAAATTTTCCTGAACGAAAAAATCTATCAGTCGAATAATTATTTCACTGAAAAATTTCTTAAATTTAACTTGATCGAGAATAAATAACTTTTAACTAAAAAAAATATTTTTAAAATGGCGCCCAACTTGGGATATCTTGTGAATAAGTATTTTCAATTACTAATTATGCATTTAAATATATGTATTGTGCCGAATAAAAATACATAAACGCCATTAGTCATTATCAGTCTTTAGTCGCAACTTTCCTGCTTCTCGATATGTGAAGACTTTTATTGCAGAGAAATTTTTCTAAAATTTTAAAATCATTCTTCACGTAAAATCTTTGAATCTAAGAAACTTTGGAAACGCAAAAATCTATCAATCTGAGAATTTTTGACACTGAGAAATGTCTCAAATTAAACTAAATTTAGAATAAATAGCATTTAAAAATGTTTTTGAAATGGCGCCCAACTTGGGACGTCAAGAAAAAATGTTTTTCCGTAACTAATTTTGTGTTTTGTTACATTGGGTCAAATAAGAATACATTAGTGGCATTATTCATTTTCAGATTTAAGTCGTAATTGTTTGCCTAACTTGGGTCGCCATGTAAAAATGTATTTTCCGTTATTAGTTTTGTGTTTAATTATATTGGGTCAAATAAGAATACATTAATGCCATTATTCGCTATTAGCTTAAAGTTGTATTGGACCGGCTTCGTAGATTTTTTTTATACAGAGATATTTTTCTAGAATCTTAAAATGAATTACTCGAAAAGCTTTTGAATCTGAGAAACTTTCTAAATGAATAAATCTATCAGTCTGCATTTTTTTTTACACTGGAAACTGTATCAATTTAAACTTGATTTAGAAATATTAACTGAAATGGTGCCCAACTTGGGGCCTCATAATAAAAAAGTTTTTTCCGTTACTAAATTTGTGTTTAGTTATATTGGGCCAAATCAGAATACATTAATGGCAGTATTCATTTTCAACTTTAAGTCGTAATTGTCCTGATTCTCAAATTGTGAGAATTTTTTATACAAAGATATTTTTTGGAATCTGAGAAATTTTCTAAAGGTAAAAATCTATTAATCTGAGAATTTTATGCACCAAAAAAATATCTCCAATGAAACTAGTTTTAGAATGAATGCATAAGAGTTAACTGAAAAAATATTTTTTAAATGACGCCCAACTTGGGACCCCATGTAAAAATGTATTTTCCGTTACTAATAGTGTACTCAATTATGTTAGGTCAAATAAGAATACGTAAACGCTATTATTTGTTAAAGTAACAATTGTCCTGTGTTTCAAAATTTCTGAATGTTTTATACGGAGAAAATTTTTCTAGAATCTTAAAATTCAAAATTTTTGGATCTGAAAAATTTTATAAATGAAAAGTCTATTAGTTTACACAAAGAAGTCGAACATCCAAAATCATAAACAATAACATTTACAGTGCTAGCAAATTGAAAATAAATTCGGTGCCGACTAAGCGTAAAAATTATTTAAGAAAGTTACCTTGCACTGTGGGGCCCTAAGTTGGGCGCCATTTTTTTTTTTTTAATTTTTACTCATAGTTTTGCTACATTCTAAAAAGTTTTTCTATACAATTTTCCTTTATATTGGGATGGGTATTCATTGAATATATAATTGGATGGTCTGCAAGGTAATAACATACAATTATAAAATGCGAAAAAAATATCCTTCACACAGGCCTTCTTGGGGGTCAGTCAACGATAGAACATTTTTTATACAACAGCTGCCCCATGTTGGGCGCCATTTTATTTATTTTTCTTTTCAATCTAAATAGTATTTTCATAAAACTTTTCCTATATATTGCGTAGGGCAATGGTTCCCAACCTTTGATTCTCGCCCCACTGGGGGGGAAATCTGAATGCTTTAGGGGGGCAACGAGCAACTTTTTAAGATTTTTTTCTTTGAAATAAACTAAAAAAAACACTATTTTAGTTAAATTATTTAGTTGATTGGTGATTTTTTTTCTAAAAACTTTGTTTAACGATGATTTGAACAAAAAGTTTAATTAACCACAAGTAAATTTTGAATTTTAAAACATGTTTGAAAAATTTACAAATTTTTCTTGAGTGTTTGGGGGACATTGTTGTTTTTATACCCTCCACTTAGTGATAGAGGGTATATATAAGTTTGTCATTCCGTTTGTAACTCATCGAAATATCGGTCTGTTACCCCATAAAGTATATATATTATTGATCAGTGATCGATTCTAAGACATTCTAGCGATGTCCGTCTGTCCGTCTGTCCGTCTGTCTGTGGAAATGGTGATCGCGGCCAAAATATTACACGGAGATGACTGAAACTTAACATATTTATTGGAAGTTCTCCTGGTAAGTTTGGTATTGCATTTGAGCGATATCGGTTCAAGCGGTTATGAACGAAAATGTAAGGACACCTCAAAAATTTTAGTACATTCAACATAACCTAAAAATTCAAAATGCTTTAATTCGGATGCTGATTGACATATTTGGACATAATTGAACACAAAATGGTATTTAAACAAGTACGAACATATTTTTTGATAAAAAAAGAAAAAATCACGGATTGTTTTTACCAAATTTTTTTTCGCGGAAATTTTTTAAAAAAAAAAAAAAAAATTTTAAAACTAATTTCCTTTTAAAAAAAAGTCTATTACAATAATCTTTTTGAAATGGTAGAGGGTATCACTACATTCGGCAAGGCAGAATTTAACTTTTTTACTTGTTTTAGCTTAAAAGTGGGGCATGGCGCATAAAAGGTTGGGAACCATTGGCGTAGGGTATTGATAAAATTTAATACTTTAACTTTATAATTTTAGTTTACTTTCAAGATTTTAAAAGAAGAGAGACGACTAAAGCCAATATTTTATTTTTAAATGATTAGAGTACTTTGTTGTTCAGAGCTGTTAGATTTTTTTAAAGGTTTATTTGTAATGTTTGTACAAAAAAAAAATAAAACGTTTTTGATTGAAATAAATTAACGTGTAAAAATAACAAATTAGTTTGACCGACAAATTGTTTAAAAGGTTTTTTTACAAGATATTAAATAAAATTGTTTGGATTAAAGTTCTATTGGTTAAACAAATATTTACTTAAAAAAAACAATTGTTTTTTCAAAAGATTTTTCTTGTTTTAAACGGTAATTCTTATAGTCTTTTTGCATAACCTTTCAACCTTGTGGCAGTTAATTTTATTTAGTTGGAATTGTTTTTTGATTGTTAAAAAAAAAAATTTTCTGTTTAAAAAGACACATTTAAATCAATTAGTTTGTTTTGTTAGTTTTTTTGTTGTAGCTTTAAGCAGTTTAAACTTTGACTTTTACAATGCAATTTTTCAAATGTTTAATAAGTTTAAGAAAAATAAAATTAAAAGAAAAATCTAAGCAAAACTTAAATTTTTTTTCAATAACTTGAAAATTTTGTTTCAAATACAATGTTGCTTTTAATTTTCTAGGGTTTGTTGTTTGATGCTAACCTTCACTTTTACAAGTTTAGGGCTATCATGAAAGTTATAATGTTGTTAAATTTGTTTTGAAAAACAAAATCGTGATTTCTTAAATGATCTAGTTTGGTTTTTATAGTATGCAATGTCATTGCAGTGTTTTGAAATATGTAACAATAAGTTTGTTGCTTAAGTCTTTTGATTAAGCTTGAGAAAAAAACAACACAAAAATCTGTTTAGAATTGTTTACTAGTGAGTCATACAATTTAAATATGCATATAAGTAAGTTTTTTAAAAGATACAATTTTTTAAACTTTGTGATACGAAAAAAAAATCTAACTAAAGTTTTAAGCTTAACTTGGAAATTAAAAATTAAGGTTTGTGTCTTAAGTCTTTTGTTTTGACTTTTCATACAAAAAATCCCTTTCATTAAATTTTCTTCAAAATTGCCCCATTTTTATTACCATATTCCATTACAAAAAATTATTTTCAATTGGTTTCTATAACTTTAATTACATTTGTTACAAAAAACATATTATTAACATTTTGTTGACAAATTAATCACTTTTTTGTTCAACAAAAAAAAAAAAAAAACCAGCAAATTACTTTGGTCTGTCATATAAATCTTAATGACTCAAAATGTTAAAGATTGGAACCCACATACACTTAAAGCCAGCAACTCCTTAAGAAAAAACTTTGAAATTAAATAAACACCTACACATTCAACAATATTTAGACAAGAAAATCATATTTATATGTTGGTTAGATAAATTTGTGGCAGGCATTATACAACTTACATGATTTAATAATGACAAAAGAGGGCTATTTAGTTAAACAAATTTGTTTTAAATTGTTAAGTTAAACATTAAGAAAAAGGTTAACGCCATAATTTATAATGCTGTTAAAAAAACAAATATCATTTGTAAGTGGAATAACAAAAAAAAAGTACCAAAGTAGTACTCTAAGATAAAAAAGTATCATTTTGTAAAAAAAATTACCAAAAAAGAAGTTGACTAAAAAAACAAAGTTATCTGTTTTTAATAAAATATACCAAAATGGTACTTTTTTTCAAAAGTACCAAAATTTTTTTTAACAAAAGTACCAAAATGGTTATTTTTTAAACAAAAATGGACTAACAAAAAAGTACCGAAGTACTAACCAGAGATAAAAAAGTCTTCACATAAAATTTTTTATCAAAATGGTACTTTTTTTTTTGAAAAGTACCAAAATATATTTTTTTTTCAAAAGTACCAAAATGGTTATTTTTTCCAAAAGTGGAATAACAAAAAAAGTACCAAAGTACTACTCTGAGATAAAATAAAAGTATTTCGTTAAAAAGTAGCAAAATAGTAGTTGACTAAAAGTACAAAATCAGCTGTTTTAAATAAAATATACCAAAATGGTACTTTTTTTCAAAAGTACCAAAATGCTTTTTTTTTAACACAAGTAGCAAAATGAATATTTTTTATCAAAAGTGGAATAACAAAAAAAAGTACCAATGTACTACTCTGAGATAAAAAAAATTTTCGTAAAAAAGTACCAAAATAGAAGTTGACTAAAAGCACAAAGTTAGTTGTTTTTTAAAAAATATGCCAAAATAGTACTTTTTTTCTCAAAACTATCAAAATGGTTATTTTTTATCAAAAGAGATAAAAAAGTGTTTTTCATAAAAAAGTACCAAAATAGAAGTTGACTAAAGTACAAAGTTAGCTGCTTTTAATAAAATATACCAAAATGGTACTTTTTTTCCAAAGTTCCAAAATAGTTATTTTTTTTAACAAAAGTACCAAAATGGTTATTTTTTATCAAAAGTACCAAAATAGTTATTTTTATCAAAAGAACCAATTTAGTAGTTTGTTATAAAAAATGCCAAATGTCTCAGAATGTGAGACAATAAGAAATATAAAACATGTTTCTTATAAAAATAGAATAACTTTAAAATTCTACAAAAATTTATTTAATATAAAAAAGTTCTCATATTTTGAAAACCTGGACAATGGCGACTTAAAGTTGATAATGACTAATGTAGTGTATGTCAAAGTTAATAAATAATAAAGATACCCAGTTGGAAAATGTGTCACTGAGTAAATTTCCACAGTGATTCCTTGAGGAAATGTCTTCAGGTTCTGACAAATCATAGGTAATCCTTGATGACATGTCCTAACATTGTCAGCACTGAGTGTTTGCTTTAAGTGTGGACAATTCCTCTAAGACGTCTAAAAGGAAATACCGACAGAATAGCAGTATATTAAATAAGAATTTTAAATCTGGGCAACTCTTCAATTTCCAAGAAAAAGATGGCAATATTATCGATTTATTTAAAATAAAATCAAAATTTAACAAGTAGAATAAAAGTAATAAAAATAAAATAACAAATTTTCAAAATAAAGTTTGGAACAAGTAGTTAGGTGTGGGACTAACAAACTGGAGGTTCCAGGTTTAAATCCAGTTGTGACTAAAAAAGGCGAAAAGTTTTTTCTAAATATGAGAAAGATAATTTATAAAGGAAAATCGATAAAAAAAAAACTAAAGGAAATACGAAATTTTTTTGTATTTCCGCATGACCTACCTCAGACATTTCCCTAAAGAAGTCTTAGGTGACATGTCCCTAGAAGGTCCGCCCTGACCACTGCTGACTTTGAGTGAGGACATTTTGTATGAAACTGTCCTCAACCCAGTACATAGAGATGTCTTGTGGATGTCAGCAATGACTCTGACACGTTACCGCTCCGTCACTGAGGATGGCTAGAGGACGTTGCCAACTGGGTACATTGGAACAGTTGCTAGAGTTCGAATAGGTAGTTCGAAAATAACGAATGTGTCTTTCGAAAAAATTTTAATTTTTTTTTTTGCAAAATCGAACAGTTTGGCCACCAATAATAGTATTTTTTAACAGGTAATAGTATTTTAGAAGGCTTGCTTTTCACAACATAAATTAGAAAAGCTTTAATTTCCTTCAAAACTAAAAATTATTTTACAAAAAAGTAGTAGGATAGGAAGAGATTTTTCGTATGTGTTCCCATTGCAGTGGCTTTGGTTTTTGTATTCTTATTCGACCCAATATAATTTAATACAAAACTAGTAACGGAAAATACATTTTTATATTTGGCCCCTAGTTGGGCGCCATTTCAAAAATATTTTTTTAACAGCTATTTATTCAAAATCATATTTAATTTTAGATATTTTTAGTGTAAAAAAATTCTTAAAATAATAGATTTTTCGTTTAGAAAATTTCTGATATTCAAAAATTTTGCGTGTAGATTAATTTTAAGATTCTAGAAATATGTTCTCTGTATAAAAAATTCTCACATTTTGAGAAGCAGGCCAATTGCGACTTTAGACTAACAACGGGTAATGACGTTTATGTATTCTTATTCCACCCAATATAATTAAATACAAAATAAGTAACGTAAAATACATTTTTACATGGAGCCCCAAGTTGGGCGTCATTTCAAAAATATTTTTTTTAAGTTAACAGTTAAATTTGAGACATTTTTGGTGTAAAAAATTCTCAGACTGATAGATTTTCCCATTTAGAAAATTTCTCAGATTCCAAAAAATTTGTTGTATAAAAAAATTCTCACATTTTGAGAAGCAGGAGAATTACGACTTAAAGCTGAAAATTGATAATGGCATTAATGTATTATTTTTAACCCAATATAATTAAATACAAAATTAGTAACGGAAAAAGCATTTTTTTCTTGAGGCCTCAAGTTGGGCGCCATTTTCAACATATTTTTTTTTAGTTAGAAGTTATTTATTTTACCTCTAGTTTAACTTGAGATATTTTTAGTGTAAAAAAATTCTTAGACTGATAGATTTTTTCATTTAGAAATAGGCTTAGATTCAAAAATTTTGCGCGTTGAATAATTTTAAAATTATAGAAAAATTTCTTTATATAAAAAATTCTTACATTTTAAAAAGCAGGACAATTACGACTTAAGGCTGATAATGAACAAAGGCGTTGATGTATTCTTATTCGACCCAATATAATTAAATAGAAAATAAGTAACGGAAAATACATTTTTAAATGAGGCCCCAAGTTGGGCGCCATTCTAAAAATATTTTTTAAAATAAATTTGATTTATTCTAAATCAAATTTAATTTGTCCCATTTCCGGGCTAAAAAATTTTAAGACTGATCGATTTAGCCATTTAGAAAATTTCTCAGATTAAAAAAATTTACGTATGGAATAATTTTAAGATTCTAGAAAACTATCTCGTTATAAAAAAATTATGATGACGGAAAGTTACGACTTAAGACTGATAATGAATAATGGCGTAGATGTATTCTTATTCGACCCAATATATTTAAATACAAAATTATTAACGGAGAATACATTTTTTCATGAGGCCCCAAGTTGGGCGCCATTTCAAAAATTTTTTTTTTATTAAAATTTATTTATTCTAAATCAAGTTTAATTTAAGACATGTAGGTACTATTTTAATACTTGTTCTAACGGACAAATGCTCAGGTTCTGACACTTTTTCTATTACCTATATTAAAATGTATTATTTTAGAACTTGTTATAAAAAAAGTACAAATTTTGTACTTTTTGGAAAAATACTATTTTGTTACTTTTTACTAAAAACTAAGCAATTTTCTACTTCCAATACGAAGCATATTTTTTTAGTATAATAAAATGTATTATTTTGAGAGATTTTCATTCGGAAAAATGTTCAGAATCTCAAACTTTTTCTATAGGAAAATAAATCTGACAAATTTTCTATACAAAAAATTACTCCAAGTCTAAGAATTCTGACAGTTTTTTGAAAATGGTGTTTTAATTAAAATAAAAATTAATAATTTAAAACAAAAAAAATCTGAAACTAATTGTGCATTTTATATCTTTGTTTTCATTTTCAGTCATTTTTTGGCCGCTCCTACAATAATTTATCATCCATTTCGGATTGTAAAAATAATGGTGAATGCATCATCAACAAGAAAAATCGAACAGCCTGTAAAGCCTGCCGTTTACGCAAATGTCTAATGGTGGGAATGTCCAAAAGTGGCAGTCGTTATGGTCGTCGATCCAATTGGTTTAAAATACACTGTCTGCTGCAAGAACAACAGCAACAAGCAGCCGCCGCCATGGCAGCTCATCAAAATAGTCAACAACAGGCTCATCAACAGGGTATGCATAATAAGCCACCGGGTGGTATACCACCACCAGCCGCCGCGGCAGCCGCTTTGGGTATGTTGGGACATGGTGCCTATTCTGGTTTATATTCTCCACGTACAAAAGAAGAATTTATGATGTTAAGTCTGGAAGAATATGCCAAACATCCGGGTGGTTCTCCTTCCGTCAGTTCACCAGATTCTCATAATTCTGATAGTTCAGTAGAAGTAAATGGTAGATCAAATTCGGGCTTATTACATTCATCCAATAAACATGGTACAATGGATGCTACGGGAACCACAACAACTTCCTCTACAACAGTGGGTCCACCACATCCAAATCATTTACGTAAAGATCTACCTCCCTTTTTACCTTTGCCATTTCCTGCCTTATCCTCAATGCCTGTAATGCCACCTCCCAGTTTTCTACCTCCTTCACATTTATTATTTCCTGGTTATCATCCTGCCTTATATCAGCATGCTCATGCTGGTCTGCTAAAGCCATCACCAGAACAACAGGCTGCGGCAGCAGCCGTACATCAACTATTCAATAATGCACCTAGATTTCATCCGACTACCTTACCCACATCCACAACATCCTCCAGTGAAGAACATAAATCCGAAGATAAACAAGAAAAGAGTTTAGTAAATCCTCGAGCAGACTCGCTAAATAATAATCATATACCAAATGGTAGTAAGGCAGCAGAAGAATTAACTAAACGTTTTTATTTAGATGCTGTCTTGAAATCTCAACAACAGTCTCCTCCTCCTATGGTTACTAAAATACCAAATCTAACCAAACATGATCATTCCATTTCTGCCCTAGTAACACCCAATTCTGAAAGTGGTCGTAATCATAGTAATACTTCTAGACAAAGTAATGAGGATGAAGAGCAAGATGAAGAAGATAGATTAAAAACACATCAAGATTCTCATTCGAATGGTCATGATAGTGAGGAACACAATGATATTGATGAGGACGAGGAAGAAGATTTAGTAGTATCCATGACGCCACCCCATTCACCAGTAGATATTGATAATCATCATGAAAAATTGGAAGAAAATCTACCACATGAAACTCCTCCCAATAATCAAGATAATCCTATTGATTTAAGTATGAAAACTGGCAGTTCTGTTTCCAGTTCTTTGAGTAGTAATAAATGTGATTCTTCTTCATCGGATCAGGAGAATGATTTAAATGAGGACAGCCAGCGTGACAAGGAAACTTGGAATAATAATGAGATTATAAAAAATTGTTTAAATAACAATAATAATGAGAGTGAAGAAGAAGAATTAAGTGTTAAGGTTAAGGGTGTTAAAAGAAAATTTGAGGAAGATTCACAAAAGTCTGGAGAAGAGGAGGAGGAGAAGACTCCCACGAAATTAGCAAAAAAGACAGGTTCAGCATTAGATTTAACTAGAAAAGTATGAAAGGAGGAGGGGAGTTAAAAATTAAAATAATAAGAAAGGCTAAATTAAAATAAATTAAACGAAATTTTGGTGTAATAAAAATTAAAAAAAAAAATTTGGACCTCACTAAAAAAAATCAAATTTAATTTTTCTTTCACACAGAAATCTTAAATAGACTTAAATTGAATTCTAAAGTTCAAATTTAAAACAAAATTTCAAAACAAAATTGGGTCCTCTTTAAAAAAAATACTTTTGATTCCTCTTGGTAAGGCCCATTTTTTTAAATAATTTTTTTTTATAAAAAAAAAATTTCTTTTAATTTATTTGACTGATGTCAAATTAATCAAACAAAATTTTGAAAATTATAAAATCATTCACAAGTTAAGAAAAAAAAAATGAAATGAGAACAAAATGTTGGGCCTCACCAAAAAAAAAATCTAATTTTTTTTTTTTTTTTCACAGAGAAAGCTTAAAAATACCTAAATTGAATAATACGCTTTAAATTTAAAACCAAATTTTGAATAAAAAAAATTTCGTCCTCTTTAAACCATAAAAAGTGACCTTTGATCCCTTTGATCCCTCTTGGTAAGGCCCATTTTTTTTTTTTTTTTTAATTACACTATGCAACAAATTTTTGTCCATCGTCTTGAGCCGCAATGTCTCTAATGCCAAATGAAACTAGAACATCAAATAAGAAACATCACCAAAGGGTTTTGAAAAGTTAGTTTGAATTTATTTTTTATGGCCCACTGAAGTTTTAAATTTGTTTCATCTAAGGCGTTTGGACAACGCCAAAAAACTATAATAAATGCACATCTGTGCCTTAAAATAATGTTGAATGTTGTCAGTGAAATTGTATGGCGGATCTTTTTCTATAACATTTTAACCCTCTTACTGTCATTTTAAGGGGTCATTTTAGTCCTTTTTGAAAAATTAAACTCCGAAGTCTTATAAAACGTGCATTTTAAGGGTTAAAATGTTCTAAAAATTTAAAACTTCTTAATATTAAACAATTTTTTAAACCGAACTTAAAAAAATGCCCTCACCGAAAGAAACTTAAACTTCCCTACCAATAGAAAACTGAGTCGAGTATAACTGTTTATTCAAAATTTGTTTTCTTAATATCATCTTCGAAAATTTAACTATAAATTATTAATTTTTGAATTGAACTTTCTCTTTAAATCTATTCTATGTCTTTCTTGGTTAGGGCCAACATTTTTTTTTTTTCAATAATATTGTCTTTTTTGAGCATATTGTCAAATTCTTTCTTTATCACTCCTGTTTTTAGTTAATAAATTTTGTAAAAAAAAAAATATTTTAAACAAATTTTATAAAAGCAATTATTTTAAAAAATTTTTATTTTAGATTTTTTATATAATAAATGAATTTCATAAATTAGTTTTATTGTAATGAGAACATGTGTATTATAGCAAAAAATTAATTAATTTACAAATAGAGAAATTTATTAGTCAAATAGCAAATGTTAAAAAGTAAAGTTTATAATCTTATTTTATAAAAAATAAATAAATAATATAATAAATTATTAAAAATATATTTATATCACATTTTTTTATATAATGAAAAAGAATTTTATAAAAGTTAAATAAAATAAAGAAAATTTTTAAAAGTAAAAAAAAAATGTGTTTAAAATTTTTTTGGAACAGATTCCTATAGCAACAGACTTTGGAAATTGTATCATATGGTAGGTAATTGCAACAAATTTTCAATGGTTAATTACACAGTGGCACAAAATCGAACTTTCCGAACTTTCCGCAGAAAGTTGACATTTTACATAACAAAACCCTCAAGGCTGTGTTTTAGTTCAGAGCTAGGTTTTTTTACACGCATTTAAAGTTGGTGATTTTTAAGCATTTAAAGTTTTCGTGTGCTAAACATGTCCTACTTTATTGGCCCTGGTGTTGCCCTTATTGGACATGTGGGTCCAGCGTCCAAACTTAAGCTCAAAATTACGTATGCTATAACCGGTATGAATTTCGCTGCAATCTGTCCAGTACCTACTTATTGAAGAGTCAAATCATTAATAAGAAACCACTGTACATCGTTGCGTATGATTGTTATTTAATGGGAATTACAAAATTGATCATACGCTATTCATACAATTTTCAAGAAATTTCTATTACCTATAATTATAATAAAAGTTTACCAACTTCAAATGCGTGTAAAAAAATCTAGCGCTGATCTACACTGAAAGAATTATTGTTCATAATATCTATGAACAAATTTCATAAAACCAAATTCATAGAATCTATAAAACAATTCATTGGCTGAATGAATATTTATTAGTATTGTGAAATATTTCATAGAATTTTATTCATAGATTTTGTTAAATTCATAGGAAAAAATCATAGAATTAATGAACGTCATTCATAGAAAAAAATGTCATCAATAAGCCTTTTAATTTTTTTTTTAATAATTAAAATAATGTTACTAAAATTACAAAAATGTTATAAATATATTAAAAAAAATAAAAAAAAACATAAAAAACGTAAAAAAAATATTGCTGCCCTGGCGGGATTTGAACCCAAGACCTACCGGCTGTGGAAATTATTGTCGACGCCTTGGCTATCAGCGCCACCAAAGGAGAAAAATCTCGCCAACTAACACTTGTTTTTTCTAATGTTCGTTATTTTTTTTTTTGCAAATACACAAAAAAATGTGTTTTCTACAACCCAGGAAAATTTTTTTGGAACAAATTCCTGGTTCAATCGATTCTTGAATATATTCTACGGTAAACACAGAAAAATTTTCTATGTAAAATTATTTTTCAAAAAACCACTTGCTCTAAAAAATGATTGCTTTCGGGACAATTTCGAACAAAAATCATTGATTCTGGAATGTTAAGTAGAATCGGTTGCAGGGTAAAATGATGCATTCTGTAACAGATTATTTGCAACAGAAAATTTTGCTGGGAAATACACACACAGCTTTTGGCAGGGCATAGATACAAACTCAATAAGTTAAAGCAGAATATTAAACAAAATGGATTTTAAGTGTTATTATATGTTTATATACTTTAGCTCAGTGTTTAGAGACTAAGCTTTACGAACAACTGGTTTTGTGTTCGAATCTCGATGGGGATAAGTTAATAACACAAAAAATTTTAAATAGAAAATTGTAAATAAATAAAATAATAAAAATAAATAAATAAAAATTAAATAATAAAATAAATAAAAATAGAATTGAACAATATTTTTTTTTTATAGCCTATGAACTTTTTCATAGATTTCTGGTTTATATGAATTTGTTTCATAGATTCTATGAAGGGCTTCATTGGCTGACATCTAATGTTTTTTTTTAATAGAATCAATGTATGTTTTCATAGCCGTAACGAACAAAATTCTTTCAGTGTAGGAAAATGTCAACGGAATATGTAAACTTTCATTTGCATTTGGTTTTATCCCATTCCGATTTTGGTTGTTGCACTGCGTTATTGAACACAAAAAACTACTTGTGTTAACAAACAAATGTCTTTGGAAACTCCAAGTGAATAAGAGAACACATCTTACAAGGAAGGTCTTTCACAGGGCACCCACCGATTGTCCTGAAACTTATATATAGGAAAGAGGGGAGCAAAATAAGAGTTACCTCTTTTTTTACAGCTGCTTAATCTCACATTAAGCGGGTCAAAGGGCAGGGGGACAACGGGATTTTTTCGTTTTTTGAGGATTTTTCCTATTTCTTCAAAAGAAACTACACCAACAATTTATTCAGGACGAAAGGTTTTTTAAGGCCTATCCAATGGTGTATCGGTCGTGTCCGAATTCGGCTTCGTTAAGTCCGTTATTGTGAATATCCGTTGGGGTAGTTTATATGGAGATGTATATGGGTACGACCGCCAAAATCATATATAATAATCTCTATCAAAATTTAGGTGACCCGTATTTTTTCGTTTGGAGAAATTCCTGCTAGTTCGTCTTTAATACGGATTTTCCCGAAAGCCCTAATTTTTTCATAAGGTGGCAACCCTTTTTTAAATTTGAGATTGGGCAGCTAAAAAAATGGTAATTTCCAACCCCCCCCCCCCTGATTGTAATATTTAAGTTTCAGGACAATCGGTTGGTGCCCTGTGAAAGACCTTGTTAGAGAGAAAAATTTTTTTGTAAAAATGCTCACCAGAAACGCTTAAGTTTGATCAAAAGGCGCCATGGGTTCAAATGGTCTGATTTGACTTAAATTAAGTTTAAATGAAAGTTTGTCTAAATCCTTATGAAATATTCAATGGAAAAAAATAGAGATTTAAAAAAAACAAGTGAGAGTGTTAAATTCGGCTGTTCCGAATCTTTTTTACCTTCCAACATGTAAAAAAATTATAAAAAAAATTTTGACAGTGGCGTTTTTTAGGGGTGGGGGGGCAAGGTGGGGGAGGGGTCGGTGAGCTGGGGGGACTCCTTGGCCCTCGCGGTATATGTTTACAAGTTAATTTTTGTCTGCTTTGTGCACTAAAGTATTATAGTTTATAATTATTTAAACTATTTTTTATCCACGCCCTTAAAAGAGGGGCTGGCAAAAAAAAAGCAAAATTTTTTAATCCGCTGGGTCCAAGCGCAGGACTATAAACTTCTGCGAACATGAAAATGTTTCAATTGTTTCCCAAAAATACAAAAAAACGTAAAAAAAATTGGCATTTTTAAGAGGTTGGTTTAGTTCTTCAAGGGGGAACTTTTTTCCCCCTGGTCCATTTTTCCCCATTTAGTCCATTGCCGAACCTAACCCGCCTAGGACCATTAGACATATTTATGCCAAACTTGAGGGGTCTAGCTCTTTAATTTTGGACTGCATCGTGTTAACTACAGACGGACGGACGGACAGACAGACGGAGGGACGGACGGACGGACATCGCTAGAATGTCTTAGAATCGATCCCTGATCAATAATATATACACTTTATGGGGTCTCCGACCGATATTTCGATGCGTTACACACGGAATGACAAAGTGAGTATACCCCCATACTGTAGTTGAAGGGTATAAAAATTGTGAAAGTGGTAAAAAAACCGCCATTTTGGAAATTTTTTAACATGTATAAAATGACGATTTTCAGCATATTGTTTATATGGTTTTTTGGTTTTAACTCATCGACTAATTGATATTTTTTCAATCTGTAAAAGACAAATTGTTGCTAGAGACCTGTCCAACAACTAAATTTTTTTTTAAAAAATTGATTTAGAAAATTTTTGTGGTGCTTATGAAGCAAAATGTTGGAAAAAAAAAATTTCATGCTTTTTTCCAACATTTTGCTTCATAAGCACCACAAAAATTTTCTAAATCAATTTTTTAAAAAATTGTAATTGTTGGAAAGGTCTCCAGCAATAATTTGGCTTTTACAGCCAAATTATATAAACATCCCAGCAAAACTTAGATTACCAAATAAGGTATAAAATAAGGTATAGGATCTCTTATTTTATACATTGCAGCATTGATGATTTTAACAGTCGATGAGTTTCAAAGTAATGCATCCACATTATCACAAAGAATACCAGTAAGGTATAAAATAAGTCATAAATTTATAACGAAGAATACAAGTAAGGTGTAAAATATATGATATTTTATAGGTTACGAGAAATGAAATAATATAGCATACCAGAAGATAATATATAAGGTGTTACGAGTAGTGAAAAAGTAATTTTGTATTAAATTTACTCACGTGATTGTAAGTGAGTGTAAGTAGATAAAATATGCTCGTGAGTGTGTGTCGTTTGAAATTTCCTATCGTGAGCCCATCTCTAGTTTAAACTTATGCATTTTTTTATAAAATAATTATTTTTTATGTTATTGTAATGCATTATGCATCCAATTATAAATAATGCATTATTTCAAACTTTCAAATAATACATAATGTAACCAAATATAAGTCATCCATGATTTAATGTTTAGAAATAATAAATATAAAATACATTTTTTCCATCACTATTTGCAATTTTGTAAAAAAATACCGGTTTTTCGTACGTTCAAAAAGTTAAAAAATAAAAAAAAATCTCAAAATTTCTTGCCCTTAAACCTGTCATAGAGCCTGAGAAAAACTTTCATTTAAGTTAATTTGAGCCAAATTCAATAATGTGGTGCCCTTCAATCAAAGTTTTGATTTTTAAAAAAATGTTCACCAAAAATTACCGAAACAAAAATTTAAATTTTTTAAATGCAGTAAAAAATTTTTATTTTTTGATATCCAATTCTTTTGACCACTAATTTTTTGTAAACAAAGAAAAGATTTTATTGTTTATTAATTTAATACACTGAAGTATTCAGTAATCAGATATAAAAATAATTAAAAATTTTCTTTGTTTACAAAAAATTGGTGGTCAAAATAATTGGAGATCAAAAAAATGCTGATTTTTTTTACAGCATTTAAAAAATTTTAATTTAAGTTTGGGTCATTAAAAAAAAGCTTCGAGCCAATTATAAATAATTTGACATTTTCTTGAATTTTTTTTATGTTTGAACTTGGAAAAAATCAATTTAAAAATATTTTTAAAAAAATTAAAAAAAAAAATGTCTATAAAAAATAAAAATTGTTTAGTTCGACCCTCGTAGAACATTTGTTATTTACTTAATCTAGACGCTATTAAGCTTAAATTAAAGCTTAATAAATTACCAATACAGCACGTTTTCTAATAATACTCGATTGGTTATAATAATGACTTATATTTTATACCTGTGCACTACATTTTGTCCAACAGAATATACTGTTCCATTATATGTTTGAGTCACTGTAACCGACTCCAACGATTTCACAATTCAAAAAAAAAAGAAAATTTGCTCCACCCTACTGTACAGTCAGTCTTTGAAATAGACTGAAACTGTTTATAAAATGAAAGTGTTTATTTTCAGTTTCTATAAATGTTCGTTTCCTAAGTCTTTTGTTACCAATTTTGTTAAAGTCTACACCCTAATTATTTTAAATAAATATATTGAGCATTATATTTTTTTTCTTTTTCCTATATAGTCTAGTTTTAACGCCTCCTCAACTAACAGTTTATATAATTAACATTATTTTATTTTTAATTTCAAAAACGCGGAACACCTTTATTAACAAGCCTTTTTTTATATGTCTACAATTAAATTTAAATAAACTAAAATCTAGGTGAGTTAAGTGATCTAAAAAAAAAAAAAAGTAATCATCAAACCCTTAAAAAATACTTTAAAAGCGATTTCATGATATAGAAAAAATAAATATCATTTCAATAAAGCAGCAGCAAAAAAAAATTCAAAAAATTAACAAAAGAAAAATAGAAATCACATACAAACATCTTCAACAAATAATTTTCTTATACAAATAATGGGTGTTGCCATTTAAAACTAAGAAAAGTGCCACTTAAATTGCTCCCGTTGTCACACCATTGAAAATGACAACAACAAAAAAAAAAAACAGTCAACATTTGCATGCAAATTTCCATCACTGCAAATCACAACAATCTTTTGCAAATCTTTAGAGCAGAAAAAATACAAATAAAAAATCTGAAAACAGAAACAACATTAAAGTATAACAAAACTCAAACCTTTTGATGAACAACACAACCAGAACACAATGTATCAAGTGACGAGCATCTACTTGAAAATGAAAATTTATTATAGTTTTAGAAAACAAGCTCAAATATACTTACAGCTACGTCGAAAGCTATAATAGAAGACAACAACAGCAACAACGACGACTGACTGTGACTTTGACTGTAAGTCTTAAGCTATAATGGGCACGTCAAGAGCTCATGTCACACTCTAACTATATTTTGTCACCAAAACAAACTAACAGCAATAGACAGGGACGTATACAGAAATTTTTCTGTATAGAAAAAACTCTTACACTCCAAAAATTATGAATAGATTCCATTACAAAAGACAGTTAAAAAAACTACATTTGTTGTTGTTTAGGCGTCTACTACATTTTTCGGTAAAACCAACCGAAATTTGTTGTTGTTTTTAACTACTGATCAACAACTACAAAATACGGTAAAAACAACTTCAAATTACAGTTGTTTTTACTGTAACTGAAATTGTCGGAATTTTTTATTAACAAAAAAAAACTTCTAGACGTAAAAACGGTAAAAATTGTTTGGTAACTAAAAACAACTACATAAAACAACTGTTACTACAATGTAGTAATTTTTAGTATTTATCTTTTACCAAAAATAGTTGTTTGAGATTTTTCATACAAAAACAACTGAAATTGTAGCAGAAAACAACAACTACTACTGCAATACTTTTCTAACAAGGAAAGTATATCAACACTCATGAAATGGAATGAAAAAGAATGAAATGGAATGAAACGGAATGAAACGGAATGAAATGGAATGAAATAGAATGAAACGGAATGAAATAGAATGAAATGGAATGAAATGAAATGGAATGAAGTGAAATGGAACAGAATAGAATGAAATAAAATGCAATGAAATGAAATGGAAAGCAATGAAATGGAATGAAAATAATATAATGAAAGGAATGTTATGGAATGAAATGGACTGAAATGGAACGAAAAATAATGAAATGGAATAAATGGAATGAAACTGCGGACAAAATGGAAAAAACAGGAAACGAAACCGGTACCGTAATGAAATAAAATTTAGTTTTCCTTAATTTTTTATTCCTCGATTTTTTTTATACCCTCCAACCACAGTATGGGGGTATACTCACTTTGTCATTGCGTTTGTAACGCATCGAGATATCGGTCGGGGACCCTTAAAGTGTATATGGGGCATTCCATGCCAAATCACTCACTTTTAGGCCCGACCCCCTTCGATTAATTTTATTTTTAAATATGTTTTAGTACGTATTAAATGCAACTTTCAGCCAAATTTTCAGCCTTTTATACCAAGGTGGTGTTGAGTAATCAATTTTTCAAAATGGCGATTTTTTCCAAAAAATGAAAAAATTTAAATTTTCAATCAATTTTGACCAGTAAAAAATATAGATATTTTAAAAAAAGTTGGACAACGTTTTGTTGGTATTTAAATGTAGTTTTAGAAAAAAAATGTGAAAAAATTATTCGAAGTAATTATCACTTATTTTTTGACGTTTAAAAATTAAAATCGACTTTTTGAAAAAGTCCGAAACCTTCGATTTTTTTGTAAAAAACTAAAAGAATTCTACTCTAAATTATGCAACTTTTAAGCCATAACTCGAGATGTGATCACAATTCTTTCTATTTTTTTTTTAATTTTTAAAATTGCACCTTTTATGTTTTGGCTCTGATTTAGTTTATATGGAGCTCCAAAAAAAAAAAAAATGGTAGATACTGACCCTAACTTATCCTAAATATATTCAATTGGAGGTAAATATACGTCTCACAAAAATTTGGGACGATCGGACATGTGTAAGGCGCTTAGCATGGTCCTTGAATTTTAAAAAACGGATTACAAGGAAAAATATGATTTTTTTCTGTTTTCGCAATTTCTTTGGTATTTTAGGTTAAGTTTTAATTCAAGTGATAACAGAATTATGATGTGGAGTAAAATGCCTTTCTAATAAGGTACTAAAAACTAAAATCGGTTGAAAATCAGCCAAGTTATTACAACTTCCCCAGGCATCTAGCGTGTGCCATACAACTTGATTAAAAAATACGAGGCCCTTTTTTTAAATTTATTGAAATTTTCTACTGTAATAACATTTTTTCATTATTCATGTTTCAGTGTAATATTTTTTTGACTTTTCCAAATTTTAAAACAAAAAAAATATTTTTTTTTTTTAAAATAGAGATTTCAAAAGGGTGTGAAAAATGCAGGCATTTTTAGCACTAATTTAAAAAATGTTAGCAAAACACAATATGAAAAATACTTGTCATCTAATAACATTTGAACTTGAAGAATAAAAAAATGTTATTACAGTAGAAAATTTCAATGAATTTCAAAAATCGGATTGTATTGATTAATCAAGTTGTCTGCCACACGTTAGATGCCTGGGGAAGTTGTAATAACTTGGCTGATTTTAAACCGATTTCGGTTTTTATGACCTTAATAGAGAGACATTTTACTCTACATTTCAATTCTGTAACCATTTGAATTCAAAATTAACTTAAAATACCAAAAAAATTAAGAAAACAGAAAAAAATTCATATTTTCCCTTGTAATCCGATTTTCAAACTTCAAAGCCGATGCGGCACGCCTTACCCATGTCCGATCATCCTAAAATTTTCTGAGACGTATTTTTACACCCAAGTTAATATATCTAGGGGAAGTTACGGTCAATATTTACCAAATTATTTTTTTTTGGAGCACCATATAAAATAAACCAGAGTCAAAAAAAAAAAAGTGCAATTTTCAAAATTTGAATAAAAATAGAACGAATTACGATCACATCTCGAATTATGACTTAAAAGTTGCGTAATTTAGAGTAGAATTTTTTGACATTTTTAAAAAAAAATCGAAGGTTTCGGACTTTTTCAAAAAGTCGATTTTAATTTTTATACGATAAAAAACAAGTGATAGTTACTTCGAATAATTTTTCATATTTTTTTTCTAAAACTACATTTAACTACCAACAAAATGTTGTCCATCTTTTTTGAATATATCTATATTTTTTACTGGTCAAAATTGATTGAAAATGTAAATTTTTTCATTTTTTGGAAAAAATCGCCATTTTGAAAAATTGATTACTCAACACCACCTTGGTATAAAAGGCTGAAAATTTGGCTGGAAGTTGCATTTAATACGTACTAAAACATATCCAAAAATAAAATTAATCGAAGGGGGTCGGGCCTAAAAGTGAGTGATTTGGCATGGAATGCCCCATATATTATAGATCTATGATCGATTCTAAGACATTCTGTGAATGTCCGTCTGCCCGTCCGTCCGTCTGTCTGTAGATAACACAATGCAGTCCAAAATAAAACAGCTAGATTCCTGAAGCTTGGCACAAATATGTCTCATGATCATAGGCAGGTTAAGCTCGTGAATGGGCAAAATTGGGCAAGGAGGGGAAAAGTTCCCCCTTGAAGAACTGAACTAACATCAAAAAAAAAAACAATTTTTTTACAGGTTTTTTTGTATTTTTGTTAAATAAATGAAACATTTGGTATATATATCGCGATGGGAATGAGCGTTCAAAGTCCCCCACTGACCCTTCCCTCACCCCCCTCCCCCAAAAACGCACCTGACATTTTTTTGTTTTTATTTTTTTTTTTTTTCATTTTGGAGGGTATAAAATATTCGGCACAGCCGAATTTAATACTCTCACTTGTTTTTCATTAAATTTTTGTGTTCTATTTTTTGCACATAAAAATTTTTTTTCGGTTTTTTTTTGCAGTTTCTGCAAAAAAATTTTGTGTAGAAAACTGATCAGCTTCTTTAGTGCCCCTCCTCTTCTCCCACGATTCTGTCCTTCCAATTTCCAACATTAACGTTTTCTTCTGGCAAAAAAAATAATGCTCGAGCGCATTTGCAAAATGTCAATCTCATTCTACATTTTTCTGAATAAGCTCATCATTCGTCTGTTCAAATCAAATTCACTTACGTTCATTGTACATTTATATATTGAATGTAGTTTATATTTGCAGCTACTTAAGGTGGTATAATTTTCACGCCATTCTTCTTCTCACTTCTGAAGAAGACGATAAAAAATACAAAAAAAAAAATTGTTTAAACTTGCAACATGTATAAAGCCTGCTTAAGTTGCAATTTATACTCGTATTTCGTTGTTGTATTGACAAAAATGTTGAAAGTATTTGCAATTACTTGAAGATTGATTGAAATAGATTTCAGATTGATTAGTGTCAGTTTGAATAGTTATGCTAGAGTGGCAAATGCAGCAAAAAAAAACAACAACAACCAAGACAAAAAAAAAATAAAATTCAGTTTATTAAGAAAAATGTTTATGCAATTGTATAAGTGCCAATAACATTAACAGCAGAAAAATTTTTAAACAAAAATTGGTGGGAAAATTTGGAAAAAAAAAATTTCAAATTTTGTAGAATAAAATTTTATTTCGCTTAAGCTAAAAATTAATAAAAAATTCTAAAAGATTTTGCATTTTATTTATTAAAAACAATGTATTGGACGTGTGAATTTTACGCACTCATTTATGACATGTGAAACATGTTAAAGTCAAAAACATCATATAAAATAGACAAAGTTTAGCCTGTATTTCATGTGTAGCACCACTAAAACTGCCACAAAAGACCTTTTATGATCTTTTTTTTTTTTTTGTGCATTTAGTTTTTGGTGTGAAGAATGCCAGGCGAATAAAAAGAGTGCATCTACAATATAAAAAAAAAATAAAAATAGCAAAGTCTCAACGCCAAAAGAGAACGTGTCAGTTCGTTATGGCAAAATTAAAGTTCAAAAAAATCAAAAAAACTAAAAAGTTTAAGAAATAAACCAGGTGTTAATGTCAGACCCAGACAACAACAGCAAATAGATGAAATATGATGGTGGGAATTAAGGCAATACAATATATATTCTTTTTTTTAAATGAAAAAAATCACTTTAACACTTCAGTGGATTAACAACAAATTGGATATAAAGATCAGGTTAAAGTTAAGTTTATTATCAGAAAAGGTCCTTTTTTAAGCGGTTTTAAGGAAACAAAAGACTTAAGAAGCAAACTTTTAACTAACAGGTTAAAACATAAGACTTAAGAAGCGAACTTGAAATTCGTCTTAAAAGTATAGAACTTTTTTATAAGGAATATATCTCAGATTCAGAGAATTTTTTTATACGAAAAAATGTGCCAGAGTTTTTGTAAATGGCAATTTTAGAATCTAAGGACTTTTTATACGGATTTTTTTGTTTAAGAATCTAAGAAGTTGTCAATACGGAAGAATATAAAATACCTTAAAGTCTTTGATTTTGGATATTTCGATTTTACGAGACAAAAATTTGTTTAAAAGTTTACTTTGCTACAGTTTCTGTTTCCTGAAACATTGGTCCTAGAAACTTTAAAATTGGTATACAGAAACGTAAATTAGGGAAACAAGTGTTAGAGTGGATTTTTTTTGTAAAAAGGTTTTTCTTTCAATTATTAATGTCCGTCAAATTTTTACTTTCCTAAAAATAAAACGTATGTGGTGTAAATTTAAGGCTTATCGGACTAAAATAACCAGAAACCCTTGGCGATCTTAGTTTCGTATTTTCCAAATTAAAAAATAAAAAATATGTGTCTTGCGATAGATACACCACATTTATTAATCTTGATGCTCTGATCACGAATACCCAGTTGGGAACGTCCTCGAGCTATCCTCAGTGAAGTCGCAGTGATATGTCAGAGTCACTGCTGACATCCACAAGACATCTCTATGTATTGAGTTGAGGACAGTTTTATATAAATTTTCAAAATGGCATCACTCAAAGTCAGCAGTAGTCAGGGCATGGTCATTTTGCAAGACTTACTCGACACACAGAAAAAAATAAAAAAAAATGTAATTTAAAAATTCGTAGATTTAATTAAAAAATTAATTAAATCCGGACCAATCACTAAAATGCGCATATAAATTAAAAATATTTGTATGTCGTTAATTAAAAATAAATGGATATTTAGTTGATTAAAAACTTAATACTATTAATTAAAAAGTTAAATTAAAATTAAAAAGTTTAATTAAAATTAAAAAAAAAAAATAATTAAAATTTTTATTATATAAATTAAAAATTTATTAAAAAAAAAAAATTGGAAACAAATTAAAATTTTAATTGTATAAATTAAAAAAAATATAAAATAATTAATTTTTAAGAAAATAAATAATTTAAATTTTTTTTTTAAATAAAAAGGTTTAAAAAAAATATTTTTTAAACTTTACCAAATATATTTATGTCATAAAGACATTGTTAGTGAGACAATTTTATTAAGTTAGATATAAACCTTTTATATGCATACATATAAAACTATAAACAAAATGAGAATTAAAAAATCTATATGAGAAATAAAAAACTTTCAACAAACTGTTTGTTCTGTTTTTGTTTTTGTAAGCAATACAATGCAAGAGCAAAACACGTACTCGCACACACGGAAAACAAAACAAAAACAAGTGAGAGTGTTAAATTCGACTGTGCCGAATCTATAATACCCTCCAACAGATAAAAAATAAAAGAATTACAAGTAGAAATTCGACTTGGCCGAATCTATGAATACCCTCCACAATGCCCTTTTTTAGTAATAGAAAATTTTCTAACGTGAAAAAAAAAACATTTTTGGTTAGAAATATTTTATTTTGTGTAAAAAAACTTTTTTTAGTAATTTAAAAAAAAAAAAAAAAATAATTTACTAATTTTTTTTTAGTGTAAAATATTTTTTGAGTGTAAAATTTTTTTTGAGTGTATTTTTTTTTGTTTTAGTGTAAAAAAATTTTTGAGTGACAAAAATACCTTGTAAAATATTTTTGTGACTTACTAATGTTTTTTAAACATGTTTAACGGGTTTTCAACACGTGAATTTAAGGTGAAAATAATCTAAAACTCACGGTTTTGCTAATAACTTTTGAACGACTGGACCGATTTGGCTGAAATTTAAAACGAATCGGACCAGAGGAACGAAAAATATATATGCCACACTTCAGCACCCTCAGAATTGTCATTCGAAAGTTACCGTGTGTTTTAACTCGTAAATTCGCGAAAAACTGTAGCGTGTATAATGTTCGGTTATTATTTACATACTCCACGTACCAACGTTTTTATGTGAATTCTGCCCAGACGACATTTGATACGTCTTTAGACTTTTATACGTCTACATAAAATTTCCCACAGTAATTGTCCACACAATTACTGCATGGCCTAGTCAGGTAAACTGCTGACTACGAGTATTCACACGGTACGTAGAATACATGTACACGTTACGCTCTCTTAAAGTATATTTGTATTAGTGAGTAAGATAGTTTAAGTTAGGGTAGATTATAGAATAATAAAATAAATAAAGTTTAATTATTAAAAACTCATAAAAGGTGTATCAACGTTTAACATGGCGATCTTGCCAAACAATAAAACAAAAACTTTGTGATAATAAACAAAATTGAATCCGCATAAACAGAAAAATTAATTAAAAATATTAAAAAAAAAAAAAAAAAAATTAATTATAGTTGGTGTTAAAAAAAAAACAAAATTGGATAGAACTCTTTTAAACATTCCTAATTAAATAAAAACAATCAAAAAAAAAAAAAATGAAAACCATGAAGAACCGCTATCCCAACAACCCGCTAACAACATATGGGACTATTACAACCAGAGAAATGAATATACAACATTAAACAAAAAAAAAAAAATAAAAAGAATTACAACAATAACGCTATGTTAAAGAATCCTTGCAAGTTTTGGATAATCAATTTACCTACACAACAAATTTGAATCAACAACAACATCTACAAACCTACCCCAACAACATCTACAAATGCTGTTACGACTATAGCTATAACAACAAACACAACCACTTTGCACAAATTTAGAAGATAATTATGGCGCATCAACTTTAATATGACAACATTTGGGTGCATTAAATAATGAAACTAAACCAATTGACCAATTTATCTGCAAGTACAACTACAACATCTGGAAGTACAACAACAACAATTACAGCAGCAACAACAGCACCAGCAGCAGCCAGCAACAACAAATGGTAATGTAAATGAAAAAGAAAAAACAATGTAAAAAAAAAAAAAAAATGTATAATAATAATTTTTTTATAAAATTGAAAAACAAAGCTAATTTTTTTATAAATTTGAAATAAATTCTAAAAAAAAAAAAAAAAAAAAAAAAAAAAAAATAATAATAATAATAACTTAGAACTTAAATGAAAAAAAAAAGCAAAACTAACATATTACATGTACTGGAAACATTAGTAATCTTTCCAGTACAAATACTAACAAATAATAAACTACTGTGATACTTACGAGTCCCTCCAGTAGTATAATAATAAAGAATGAATAACCAGTTCGGTTGTTAATTGGTGACAACCGATATATGCTATTGCTTCTGAGATCGGTGCTCCAGAGGACACGGATTGCGGAGGAAAATAGCATATATTCCATTTTTTTTTATTTATTGCTTAACACGACCTTAAAAATAAAATAATTTCTTAATCTTTTTGAATATGGGGGGCAAGGAATCTAAAGTGGAGAATCCTAATGCCAACGTTATTAATGAAGTAAGGGTGGAAATTGAATTCCCGATAATTTACTTTATTATTATTATTGTGATTTTGGCTTTGCAATTGATGACGACCCTGTATCAATTACACAAGAGGTCTCTGCGAAAGAATTATATCCGAGCAGCATCATTTGCAAACGGTCTGGAAAAAGTTTAATTTTTTTGTTAACCTCATGTTAACAAACCTTACCTAAAACGGTCTGGAAAAAGTTTAATTTTTTTGTTAACCTCATGTTAACAAACCTTACCTAAAACGGTCTGGAAAAAGTTTAATTTTTTTTGTTAACCTCATGTTAACAAACCTTACCTAATTTTTTTTGCCTTCTACATCGTCCCATAAATGGAATGGGAACGAATTATTTTTAGGGCAAGGACAATTAAAGAGGAATTTTTAAAGTCCCACAAATGTTTGAATATAGACAGGGACACTAAGCCTGAAACTGTCGACAAACATGTCAATAATCTCATAGAGAGACTAGAACAAATAAGGGTTCTATTTAATGTTAACTATTCTAGACTAACTAAGTCTCACCAAATAGTGGCTGAGGCTTTCTTCCTAGATATTAGAGAAAAATTCTTAGCAGTGACACTTAAGAAGGGAATTGATATTCCGATTTCCTCGTCACTACACGAACAAATCGTTTTTCCAAGACCAGTACCGGCATTGCAAGCTAAAATGCCACAAACTATTACAGAATTCCTTGGTCTAGCTTCGAGAATCCTTCCGGATTTCGATGGCAAACCCGAAAATCTGCAATCATTTCTTGATGCTTTAACATTGGTGGATACACTAAAAGAAGCTCATGAAGAGATTGCAATGAATTTGATAAAAACAAAATTAAAAGGTTCTTCACGAACATTAATTTCAACTGAAACTACAATTCAGCAAGTTATTAGCAAACTAAAGGGAACTATTAAAGGTGAATCAACTGAAGTACTCACCGCTAAGCTAATGAACGTGAAGCAAAATAATCGATCAGCCAATGCTTTTACAGCAGAGATCGAAGATTTGACAAAAGCATTGTCAAACGCATACATAGCTGATGGATTGCCACACACAACAGCAGAAAAATACTCGACCCAAGCCGCAGTAAAGGCTATGACGAAAAATGCGTCAAATGAAAGAGTAAAGCTCATAATGGAGTCTGGGAATTTTGCGACAATGAACGATGCAGTTTCAAAGTTCGTTAATTCCTGTACGGACTCAGGCGCTTCGAGCTCCAATGTATTTCATTACAAATCCAACAATTATGGCCGTGGACGCGGTCGTGGTGGTTACAATCGTGACAATGGTCGTAACTATAATCGAAATTATAGTAACCGCGGAAATAAACGAAATAACAATTATAATAGTAATTATAATAATCGTAACAATAATGGTTATAATAACAGTATTAGAGGACGTAACGTCCGAATAACACATGAAAATACGGAAAATATACAATCCCCAAGTACTCATTAAACGGAAATGGAACAAGCGGTAAAATTTTTAGTATGAATTTGAATTTAACATCATACATCTCCCTAAATACAACATTAAATAATGGAAAATTAGTATTTTTGATTGATACTGGCGCGGATATCTCAGTAATAAAAAATGGGCAAATAAATGATACTTCAATAAATACAGATATAACAACAAGCCTGCACGGCATAGGTCAAGGTATAACATATACACTTGGAAAAGTCAGAACGAAATTAAAATTTAATGGTCTATTAATAGAACATGAATTTCATGTGGTGAAAGGTGATTTTCCTATTCCATCTGATGGAATACTCGGTCTCGATTTCTTTAGAAATTACAATTGTGTACTGGACTATCAAGAGAGTCAAGATTGTTTAATTTTAAGACCAAATGACTATCCTGAAAAAATTTCTATTCCAATGATCAATTCACCTAGTATTAATTCAATATCAATACCTGCAAGATCAGAGGTAATTAGAACGATAAACATTCAGAGTTCGGAAAAAGAAGTGTTAATCCCAAACCAAGAACTTCAAAATGGGATATTCATTACAAATACAATTGTGAATACCGTACAACCTTTCGTAAGGGTGATAAATACCACATCCGATAATATAATTATACCGAATGTTCATATAAAAACTGAAAGTCTAAACGACTATGATACAATAGTTCCAGTTGAGGAACAGAATGACAAGGCTAAATTGCAAATACTGTCCAGAAAATTTCCAGCTTTTGTCAGGCCGGAACTAGAAGAAATATGCAAAAAGTACATTGATGTTTTCGCGCTAGAAACTGAGAAAATATCTGTCAATAATTTTTATAAACAAAAACTACGGCTAAAGGATAGTGAACCTACGTACATTAAGAATTACAGAATACCTCACACACATAAAGAGGAAATTACCAAACAGGTTGACAAATTGATAAACGATGATATAATAGAACCTTCAGCTTCTGAGTACAATAGTCCTATTCTATTGGTACCAAAGAAATCCTTACCGGGAAATACTGAGAAAAGATGGCGATTAGTAGTAGATTACAGAGGTATCAACAAAAAATTAATTGCGGATAAATTTCCATTACCAAGAATAGATGATATTCTTGACCAATTGGGTAAAGCTAGATTTTTCTCTTGCCTTGATTTAACATCCGGATTTCATCAAATTGAATTAGATGAAAATTCAAGAGATATAACATCATTTTCAACGGATAAAGGTTCATTTCGTTTCAATCGTCTACCATATGGACTTAAAATAGCTCCAAACTCATTCCAAAGAATGATGACGATTGCATTTGCTGGACTTTCACCAGCCCAAGCATTTTTATACATGGATGATTTAGTTGTATTGGGTCGTTCAGAACATCACATGTTGAAGAATTTAACAGATGTATTCGAGACGTGCCGAAAATATAATCTAAAACTTCATCCAGGAAAGTGTTCATTTTTCAGTCACGAGGTGACCTATTTAGGACACAAGTGTACAGATAAAGGCATACTTCCAGATGATAGCAAATTCAAGATAATTCAAGACTATCCTGTACCTAAAAATGCCGACGAAACTAAACGGTTTGTAGCTTTTTGTAATTACTATAGACGTTTTGTTTCCAATTTTGCGGAACATTCTCGACTATTAACGAGGCTATGTAAAAAGAATGCAAAATTCGAGTGGACCGAAGAGTGTGAAAAAGCTTTCAGATACTTGAAGGATTCATTAATGAGTCCAGAAATTTTACAATATCCAGATTTTGACAGACAATTCTGTATTACAACCGATGCTAGCAAATATGCATGCGGTGCCGTACTAAGCCAAGAGTACGATGGATTACAACTACCTATTGCATACGCCTCACGGTCTTTTACCAGAGGCGAAAGCAATAAATCTACAATCGAACAGGAATTAGCGGCCATTCATTGGGCCATTAAATATTTCAGACCATATATTTATGGTACAAAATTCCTGGTCAAAACGGATCATCGACCATTATCATATTTGTTTGCTATGAAAAATCCGTCGTCCAAGTTGACGCGAATTCGATTAGATTTAGAGGAGTATGATTTTACCGTAGAGTACTTGAGGGGTAAAGATAACCATACTGCTGATGCTTTGTCAAGAATAGATTTCGAAGAAATCAAGAAAATAAAGGGACAAGCTGATAAAGTATTTAAAGTTACAACAAGACAGCAGAGTAAGAAAGCTAACAATGAGAAAGAGTCAAACTCAACAAATAAAGAAAAAATAAAAGAAGATTTAAAAATATATGAGGCGTTCAGTGCAAGAAGAAGTAAACAAAGTGCCAAACTAACGATAAATGGCGAATATATATATTTACAGAAAATTAAAGTCGACTATAAAAATAATGAAAATAAAGTGATCAAAATTAAAATAGATAAACTTATCAATAATGGAAAAATTGACTTAATTCAATTATTTCCAATGCTTGAAAAATTAGCAGTTGATAACAATATGGAAAAGCTGCAGCAGTCATTAAATGACGATATATTCGAAAGAATACGGATCACTGAATATAAGAAAAAGGGAAATGAAATTCTCAAGAGAGTAAAAATTGAACTGACGCCCAGAATAACAAAGATTACAGATAATAACGATAAGGAATCAATTATACGAAAATATCACGATGATCCAATCTGGGGTGGCCATCCAGGGATAACTCGTACATTAAACAAGATACGAAAAAAGTATTCTTGGAAAAACATGACAAAAGACGTCACCAAATACGTTAAGTCATGTACTAAATGTCAAACAAACAAGACATTTATGAACACAAAGGAGGAAATGATTAAAACTCCAACTCCTATCAATGCGTTTGAGATTGTACAAATAGATACCATTGGACCGTTACCTAAATCGGAAAATGGCAATGTGTATGCTGTCACAATTATTTGTGACCTGACGAAGTATTTAATCTCTATACCTGTCATTGACAAAAGTGCGAAGGTAATTGCAAAAGCAATATTTGACCACTGTATACTCATATACGGACCCATGCGGAGAATAGTTACAGATATGGGCACGGAGTATAAAAATCAAATTTTTGATGAAGTATGTAAGCTACTGAAGATAGAAAATATTACTTCAACAGCTTATCATCATCAAACTCTCGGAACTGTGGAAAGGAGCCACAGAACATTTAATGAATACATTCGTTCATACATATCAGTCGATAAAACTGATTGGGACGAATGGTTGAAATATTTTACATTTTGTTACAACACAACTCCATCATTGGTGCATGATTATTGCCCATACGAGTTGGTGTTCGGTAAAATACCTGATCTATACGACTTTCTTTCTAATGCGGAAATAGATCCAATATATAACTTGGACGCATACGATAAGGAAATCAAATTTAGATTACAGGTAGCCCACAAGAGAGCTAAAGAACTCATCGAGAGTAGCAAGATGAAAATGAAAAAACTATACGATAGGAATAAGAATAGCATAGGGATAAACATTAATGATCTAGTATATTTAAAAAAATGTAGGACATAAATTAGATAGTCTGTATAAGGGCCCATATAAGGTAATAAATTTAGATGATAAAAATAACTGTACTATAAAGGACGCTAACGACAAGACAATGACGGTACATCTAGACAGAGTAAGACGAAAAGATTATTAATTTAAAAATGCTAATAAAATTACAAAATAAAATAAAAATAAAAGTTATGATAAATATATTGAACAATTAAGATAGAACATAGAATAAATTTATTAAATATAAATTCATTCTTTTGTAAAAGGGAGGTGTAGCGTGTATAATGTTCGGTTATTATTTACATACTCCACGTACCAACGTTTTTATGTGAATTCTGCCTAGACGACATTTGATACGTCTTTAGACTTTTATACGTCTACATAAAATTTCCCACAGTAATTGTCCACACAATTACTGCATGGCCTAGTCAGGTAAACTGCTGACTACGAGTATTCACACGGTACGTAGAATACATGTACACGTTACGCTCTCTTAAAGTATATTTGTATTAGTGAGTAAGATAGTTTAAGTTAGGGTAGATTATAGAATAATAAAATAAATAAAGTTTAATTATTAAAAACTCATAAAAGGTGTATCAACGTTTAACAAAACCCTTGCCGAAATTCACTCATTTGCTTATAACTTTTGAACCACTGGACCACAGGAGCCTCCGTGAAGTCTTTCAAAAGTTAGCGTGTTTTCAACAGACTGACAGACGGACGGACGGGCGGACATCGCTAGATCGTCTTAAAATCGATCGAGGATCATGAATATATATACTTTATGGGGTCCTAGACCAATATTTCGAGGTGTTACAAACGTAATGACAAACTTATATATACCCTCTATCACTAGAGTGGAGGGTATAAACAAATTGCAGGGGCGTTTTTTTTGGGGGGGGTCAAAAGGGGTCATTGGGGGACACATAAACCAATGCGATAAATGTTTAAAAATTGATTTATTTTGCTTTTTGTGCTTAAGTAATACAATTTTATCATTACTTAAAAACATTTTTAAAATCCACGCCCACAAAAGGGGGACGGGCAAAAAAATTTTTATTTTATTTCCCAAGTCCAAGTGCAGGACCTTGAACTTTTCCTGGTATCAAATTTTTTCATTTGCTTTACAAAAATACAAAAAAACCTGAGAAAATATGACGTTTTTCAGAGGTTAGTTAAGTTCTTCAGAGTTAGCTAAGTTCTTCTTTTTTCCTCCTGGTCCGATTTTGCCCAACTACGAACTTAAACTGCCTAGGACCAAAACACATATTTCAGCCAAACTTAACGAGTCTATCTCTTTTATTTTGGACTGCATCATGTCTTATACAGACGGACGGACATACACACAAAAAAACGTGGGTATTCAATACTAAAAATTTAACTAAATTTTAGTCCAAAAGGACCTAGTGCAGAAATTGGTAACCAATACTAAAATTTTTAATTAAAATTATTCGATACCAGTAAAAATTAATAATTTTAGTACTTTGAAGATACTAAAATTAGTTACTTATTAGTAGATTTTGGTACAATTTTCTAATTTTTTTTTTTTTACTAAACCTTTTACTGTAGAATTATTTTAAGTGTACGTACATTCTAGAAAAGTCTTAGAATCGATCATAGATCAATAATACATATACTTTATGGGGTCCTAGACCTATATTTCGAAGCGTTACACACGGAATGACAAAGTGGGTATACCCCCATACTGTGGTTTGAGGGTATAATAAGTAAAGCTAAAAATTTAATTAAACAATTAATTATATTAATTAAACATTTAATTAATATTAAATTAAAAGAACAATTAAAATGTTAAATTAAAAAAAAGTTAAAAATTTGATTAAACAATTATTTATATTAATTAAAAATTTAATTGATATTAAATTAAAAAACAATTAAAATTTTAATTAAATCGAAATATACGATATTATTTTCTGTGCAAGTGTTTCGAAATTTATCAAATTCCACTGTCAAGAGTATTTAGCAAATTGACAATCGTTAGCGGCAAAACATTAAGTTTTATATTCGCATGTAAGTCAGGCGCGGATCCACGTGGGGGAAGGAAATCCCCCAAGCCGAATTCGAAAGAAAAAAAAGCAAAAAATAAAAAAAAAAAAATAATCTGAAAGTTTTTTTTTTTCAATAAAAAATGTTTAAGAATCTCAAAATTTTTCTAAAAAAAAAAAATTTTAAATGTTAGAATTTTTCTACATTAAAAATTTGAACATTTTTCTATAGTAAGATTTGAGAATTTTTTTTAAAAAAAATGAGAATTTTTCTATAAGAATAATTTGGGAATTTTTCTAAAGAACAAATCTCATAATGATTTTTTCCTTAAAGAGATATTTCTTAAAGAAATTCTTTAATGAAAAATGTCTTAGAATCTTACAATCTTTCTAAAGGAAAATTTTTTCGGAATGTTAGAATTTGTCTATGCTAAAAAAGTCTCGAAATATAAAAAATTTACATGCCCAGCTAAATTTTCTGTTCCAAATAATCGGTTCCAGAACGCATCAAACTACCCTGCAACCGGTTCAACTTAACATTCCAGAATCAATGATTTTTGTTTGAAATTGTCCCGGAAGCAATCGTTTTTTAGAGTAAGTAGTTTTTTTAAAAAATAATTTTACATAGAAAATTTTGTTGTGATTACCGTAGAATATATTTAAGAATCTATTGAACCAGGAATTTGTTCCAAAAAAATTTTCCTGGTGGGTTCAAGTTAAAAAATGCAAAAGAAAAACTGAATTTCTAAAAATTATAAACATTTCTGGTATTCCCATACCAGTTTCAAACACTCCTGTTAGTGTTATCATCAGTAGAATTTTAAATGTCGGTTTGACTTGTTAATGGAAATGGTTTTTTATATATGTGAATATTTATAGTTCCTACAGAATAAATTTTGACAGTTTCCAACACTACAATTCTATTTCTAGCAATTTCAACCTCACTTCATACTTGCTTTCAACTTTTTTTGTCTCGTACATTATTTCGCAAGGGTGTTTTTAGAAAAAATATTAGAATTTTTGTAAAAGAAAAATTTGTGAATTTTTCAATAGAAAAAATTTGGGTATTTTTCGATAGGAGAAAAATTTTCAATTTTTCTATAGAATTAATTTGCGAATTTTTCTTACAGGGAAAGTATTTCAACCCTTATGAACCGAATTTCATGAAACATAAAATATATATAAAAGTGAAAATTTTAATGTTGGGATGCTTCGGCTTATCGGGGATTTAGGAGGTCGAAAATGGGCGAAAACATAGTTTTTTGGATTTTACAGCCATTTCTTTCTTAGAAACTATATGATGTATCCATATGAGAAGTAAGGTTTTTTTAATAAGAATCAAAAAATTCACCTTCAATAAATATTTTTTTTGCGAAAACATGTACATTTTGGGAGTATTTTCGTGAAGATATAGACCTACGATATTTATATGAATACGAAATTATCTTTTTTAAATTTAAGTCGACCAGTGTTTTCTCTCTTGACAATATTCTTGTTGGTTTGCGAAATATCGGAATTTTTCCGTAGGTCCATTTTGTTTTATTAGGCGCCAACGGCATTTTTAACACTGTTGCCAACTATTTTTAACCAAAAACCTCTAAATTTCACAAAAAAAAGCGCTAGAAACCGCCAAAAATAAATTTAGCGGGAAAAATTTAAAATTCTCCCGCTAAATTACGAAAAAAAGCGCTGAAAACTGAAAAACTTGGCATTTTTGATTGACAAAAAAGAAAAATTTAAGAAAAAACCTCCAAATTTTTTTTTCTACAAAAATTGAATTTTCACTAAAAACACGCAAGAAACCGCCGAAAAAATTTAGCGGGAAAATATAAAATTTTCCAGCTAACAATAAGTTACAAAAAAATCCCTAAAATTCGAAAACTTGGCGATTTCGATTGAAAAAAAAAGAAAAATTGGAAAAAAACCTCTAAATTTTTCCCACTAAATCCAAACAAAAAGCGCTAGATTTTCCCGCTAACGCACCATTCCCGCTAAAACCAATTTTCCCCCGCTAAATCCAAACAAAAAGCGCTAGATTTAGCGGGAAAACCTCCAACTTGGCAACAGTGATTTTTAAACACTGATATGGCCGATAAGCCGAGACACCCTAACCCTAAAATCGTATCTTTCATATATATTTTAAGTTTCAGGCAAATCCGTTATGGTTGGAATTAGAGATGGGCACATAAGCAGATTAGAGCGTGATTCACGCGTAAGTGTGACTGAATTCAATTTTACTCACGTGATTGTGAGTGAGTGTGCGTGAGTGTGCATGAGTCGATTTTTTGCGTCAGTTTGCGTGATTTATATTCTCTTCATATTTCCTTTCATACCAAGAAAAGCAACAACAAAATTTTTAAAATTTGGCTTAACTTAAGATTTTGTCCTGAAAAAGCAAAAAAAATGTTAAATTTCGCTGAACTATAAATTTTGTAAAAATTTTGAAAGATTTTGAAATTTTAGTTTATAGATTTTTTTTTATAAATAAGAGTTTCATGAGTGTAAGTCAACGTGAGTGTGAGTGAAGCTTGCGTGAGTGAGCGCCCATCTCTAGTTGGAATACTTCCCTTGTAGGAGATGATACAATTGTTCTATTTCTGTTGTTCAATGTGTGTAGATTTGAATATGTCTTAATATTTTGGATTTGTACAATATGATTTTTATATTTTTCTAAAATGTCTTGACAAGATCTTGACGAGATCGAAACACAGGTAAGCGAAGTCGTGAAAAAAATGAAAAAGGACACAATTGAATAAAACTTATTTTCTAAAAAATTATTCTATGAGAATATTATGGCGTAATAAGTAAAGAAAAATTACCTCGAGCTAGAATAAACGTACTCAAAATATAATTGTTTATTTGCAGAATATTTTTTACTAAAAATTAATCAGAATTAAAATTTGAGAATTTTAAAATAAAAACAAAAGAGTTAAGAACCAAACCTAAAATATTAAACTTAACTCGATACCTCTGGAAATGCTGCTAATTACGAAATAAAATCACAAAATCTAAAAAGTTTTAAAAAGCAAAATTTATATTCTTTAATTCCTAAATATTACGATTGATTTTAAAATGTTCAACAAATTAGACTAACTACAACTCCAATTTATTTTAATAGTTTTTTTTTTGCTTCAAATCGCTATGATTTATAGTTTTCATATTGTTTAAAAATTAGCAAAAAATATTAAACTTTAGTTTTGAGCTCATCTAATTTTGTTTAATATATTTCGTTTAAAAAATATACATACAGAAATCAACAAAAAAAAATAAAACCCTATGGTGTTTAAAGTTTAAAATTACTGCTACCATAAAATCACAGCTTTTGGTCTACATTGTCTAGATGAGACCAATAATTATTGAACTTTTAAAGTGATTAATGATTTATTGATGATGAAAAATATCATAAAATACAAAAAAACCAAAACATCAACCAAAACTAACGTAATTTTTTAAGCCTTTTGGCAACAAAAATGTTTAATTTTGGTTAAAGAATAATGTTCCAAAAAAAAAAAGCAATACACCTTTAAACAAAAAAAGAGGTTAATAAACTTTTTGAATATCAAATACAATGTTAAATATTAAAAAATAGTTTTTATATATTCATTAATTAATTAAAAAAAGTTTTCTTTGTTTCTAAACCACAATTTAAACGATTTTAAACACCTGAACTAGAGTAGAATAACGAACTAGTGAACTGGTATTTGAAAGAATTTAAACACTTAATAAATCACAAAATTATATTAATGATGGTTAAATGTAATGGAACATATACGTACATTCTAACAAAACTGATATTTATAAGATCATGATATTGAAAATGAATAAAGAAAAAAAATATTGTTGTAATAACAATAAACAACTTATTTTCTTAATTGATTGTTCATCACCCAAAAGAAATACAAGTATAGATGGATGGATTGGTTGGTCGGTGGATGGTTGGTGGCTTGATGGTAGCATGGCTACAAAAGCAACAAGAAGTTTAATCCTCTTAGTTTATAAGACAACAACCTGCCAGCTTTAGCACTTGTTCAACAAGAAAAAAATATATATCTAAGATGACAGAGAACAGTGGGAAAACAAAGTTTTTTTTAGAAAACTTTGTTATCAACCGATAACAAATTTTCTATAGAAACATTTGTTATCCATGAAAACAAATTCTCTATAGAGAATTTTATAATCCATTTTCTAAAGAAAACTTTGTTATCCATCGATAACAAATTTTCTATATAAAACTTTGTTATCCATCGATAACAAATTTTCTACAGAAAACTTTGTTATCCATCGATAACAAATTTTCTACAGAAAACTTTGTTATCCATCGATAACAAATTTTCTATAGAAAACTTTGTTATCCATCGATTACAAATTTTCTATAGAAAACTTTGTTTTCCACCGATAACAAATTTTCTATAGAAAACTTTGTTACCCATCGATAACAAATTTTCTATAGAAAACTTTGTTATCCATCGATAACAAATTTTCTATAGAAAACTTTGTTATCCATCGATAACAAATTTTCTATAGAAAACTTTGTTATCCATCGTTAACAAATTTTCTATAGAAAACTATGTTATCCATCGATAACAAATTTTCTATAGAAAACTTTGTTATCCATCGATAACAAATTTTCTATAGAAAACTTTGCTATCCATCGATAACAAATTTTCTATAGAAAACTTTGTTATCCATCGATAACAAATTTTCTATATCGATAACAAATTTTCTATACAAAACTTTTTGTCCATCGATAACAAATTTTCTATAGAAAACTTTGTTATCCATCGATAACAAATTTTCTATAGAAAACTTTGTTATCTATCGATTACAAATTTTCTGAAGAAAACTTTGTTATCCATCGATAACAAATTTTTTATAGAAAACTTTGTTATCCATCGATAACAAATTTTCTATAGAAAACTTTGTTATCCATCGATAACAAATTTTCTATAGAAAACTTTGTTATCCATCGATAACAAATTTTCTATAGAAAACTTTGTTATCCATCGATAACAAATTTTCTATAGAAAACTTTGTTATCCATCGATAACAAATTTTCTACAGAAAACTTTATTATCCATCGATAACAAATTTTCTATAGAAAACTTTGTTATCCATCGATAACAAATTTTCTATAGAAAACTTTGTTATCTATCGATTACAAATTTTCTGAAGAAAACTTTGTTATCCATCGATAACAAATTTTTTATAGAAAACTTTGTTATTCATCGATAACAAATTTTCTATAGAAAACTTTGTTATCCATCGATAACAAATTTTCTATAGAAAACTTTGCTATCCATCGATAACAAATTTTCTATAGAAAACTTTGTTATCCATCGATAACAAATTTTCTATATCGATAACAAATTTTCTATACAAAACTTTTTGTCCATCGATAACAAATTTTCTATAGAAAACTTTGTTATCCATCGATAACAAATTTTCTATAGAAAACTTTGTTATCTATCAATTACAAATTTTCTGAAGAAAACTTTGTTATCCATCGATAACAAATTTTTTATAGAAAACTTTGTTATCCATCGATAACAAATTTTCTATAGAAAACTTTGTTATCCATCGATAACAAATTTTCTATAGAAAACTTTATTATCAATCGATAACAAATTTTCTATAGAAAACTTTGTTAGCTATGATAACAAATTTTCTTTAGAAAACTTTGTTATCCATCGATAACAAATTTTCTATAGAAAACTTTGTTATCCATCGATAACAAATTTTCTATAGAAAACTTTGTTATCCATCGATAACAAATTTTCTATAGAAAACTTTGTTATCCATCGATAACAAATTTTCTATAGAAAACTTTGTTATCCATCGATAACAAATTTTCTATAGAAAACTTTGTTATCCATCGATAACAAATTTTCTATAGAAAACTTTGTTATCCATCGATAACAAATTTTCTATAGAAAACTTTGTTATCCATCGATAACAAATTTTCTATAGAAACTTTGTTATCCATCGATAAAAAAATTTTCTATAGAAAACTTTGTTATCCATCGATAACAAATTTTCTATAGAAAACTTTGTTATCCATCGATAACAAATTTTCTATAGAAACTTTGTTATCCATCGATAACAAATTTTCTATAGAAAACTTTGTTATCCATCGATAACAAATTTTCTATAGAAAACTTTGTTATCCATCGATAACAAATTTTTTATAGAAAACTTTGTTATCCATCCATAAAAAAACTTCTATAGAAAACTTTGTTATCCATCGATAACAAATTTTCTATAGAAAACTTTGTTATCCATCGATAACAAATTTTCTATAGAAAACTTTGTTATCCATCGATAAAAAATTTTCTATAGAAAACTTTGTTATCCATCGATAACAAATTTTCTATAGAAACTTTGTTATCCATCGATAACAAAATTTCTATAGAAAACTTTGTTATCCATCGATAACAAATTTTCTATAAAAACTTTGTTATCCATCAATAACAAATTTTCTATAGAAAACTTTGTTATCCATCGATAACAAATTTTCTATAGAAAACTTTGTTATCCATCGATAACAATTTTTCTATAGAAACTTTGTTATCCATCGATAACAAATTTTCTATAGAAAACTTTGTTATCCATCGATAACAAATTTTCTATAGAAAACTTTGTTATCCATCGATAACAATTTTTCTATAGAAACTTTGTTATCCATCGATAACAAATTTTCTATAGAAAACTTTGTTATCCATCGATAACAAATTTTCTATAGAAAACTTTGTTATCCATCGATAACAAATTTTCTATAGAAAACTTTGTTATCCATCGATAACAAATTTTCTATAGAAAACTTTGTTATCCATCGATAACAAATTTTCTATAGAAAACTTTGTTATCCATCGATAACAAATTTTCTATAGAAAACTTTGTTATCCATCGATAACTAATTTTCTATAGAAAACTTTGTTATCCATCGATAACAAATTTTCTATAGAAAACTTTGTTATCCATCGATAACAAATTTTCTATAGAAAACTTTGTTATCCATCGATAACAAATTTTCTATAGAAAACTTTGTTATCCATCGATAACAAATTTTCTATAGAAAACTTTGTTATCCATCGATAACAAATTTTCTATAGAAAACTTTGTTATCCATCGATAACAAATTTTCTATAGAAAACTTTGTTATCCATCGATAACAAATTTTCTATAGAAAACTTTGTCATCCATCGATAACAAATTTTCTATAGAAAACTTTGTTATCCATCGATAACAAATCTTCTATAGAAAACTTTGTTATCCATCGATAACAAATTTTCTATAGAAAACTTTGTTCTCCATCGATAACAAATGTTCTATATAAAACGTTTCTATCGAAAATTTGTTATCGATGGCTAACAAAGTTTCCTAAAAAAAATTTGTTATCGATGGATAACAAAGATTTCTATAGAAAATTTGATTATCGATGGATAACAAAGTTTTCAATAGAAAATTTGTTATCGATGGATAACAAAGTTTTCTATATAAAATTTGTTATCGATGGATAACAAAGTATTCTATAGAAAATTTGTTATCGATGGATAACAAAGTTTTCTATAGAAAATTTGTTATCGATGGATAACAAAGTTTTCTATAGAAAATTTGTTATCGATGGATAACAAAGTTTTCTATAGAAAATTTGTTATCGATGGATAACAAAGTTTTCTATAGAAAATTTGTTATCGATGGATAACAAAGTTTTCTATAGAAAATTTGTTATCGATGGATAACAAAGTTTTCTATAGAAAATTTGTTATCGATGGATAACAAAGTTTTCTATAGAAAATTTGCTATCGATGGATAACAAAGTTTTCTATAGAAAATATGTTTCCAAAGGATAAAAAAGCTTTTTAAAGAAAATTTGTTATCAATGGATAACAAAGTTTTCTATAGAAAATTTATTATCGATGGATAGCAAAGTTTTCTATAGAAAATTTATTATCGATGGATACCCAATTAGAAATGTCGTTAAGACATCTCAAAGACTTCCTTATAACAATGTCAGTGTACCTGCTGACTGAAAAATCTCTGACCATACAAAAAACCTCATGACACCTCCTGACTTTTTCAAGTATTTTGTCAAAATTCCTCACCGACAAGTATGCAGGTAGTCAATAGTGCTGACTACATTATGACATGTACATAGTACGTCTGAGATCGTCCAAAAATTTAAAATTTATTAATCACGTCTTTTAATTTACACTACTTACTATTTTTATCTGTCTATTTCTTAAATTTTATTTTTTAAAACTTACTATTTTGATCTGCCTCACTTGGTCCGCGAACTCAGAACCTTCTGCTCACTGGTCTAGCACCTTACCCCTTTAGCCAAACTTTGATAATAAATGTGTTTATTTAAAAACAAATTTAAATTAATTTATTATTTGAATTGTCCTGTTATATATATTTCGTCACCTGAATTGAAAAATGCTACAATATAAATTTTTCTTCCTCAAATATAAAATTTTTTTAAAATATTAATTGGAATTTGGCTTCATCCTATTTAACAAGATTTTGTTAGAGTTATTTAGGCGTATCTTAGTTGTTTTTAATATTATTTATACAAAACAAAAAAAAATATTTACAAAAATAATATTGCAGGAGCCCTTTACAATTAAGGTGACGATATATTCAATTTATTTTGGTTTTGACAAATTTGAAAATATTATGATTTCAAAATATATTTTATTACAAACAATTTTAAGTTGTGATTGGCCTAGTTGTCTAGCAGGTTCGACAGCATACGTGTTGTAGATTTTTGGCCTCGGTTCAATCCCCGGTCGCGGATTTTTTTTTTATTTTTTTTTATTGTTTTAAGACCAATTCAATTTCATTTTTTTAATTACAAAGAAAACTAAAAGAGTTTTAAAGGATTATAAAAAATTACATCGATTTTACATCGGGGAAAAAATTTTTAGTGATTGGTCGGATTTGCTACATAATTGTCAGCATTAAAGACATGATTTTTCTAAACTGATAAGACAACGTATATGACAAGTCAGTACATTTATAGAACTTAGGGAGCTCCGACAAAAATTATGACATGTCCTTAAGTTGTCTTTAGTAAAATGTATTCACTTGCTGACTTCTACCTGATGAATCATTACTGACAATGTCTTAAAGACAAAATTTCTAATTGGGTAGCAAAGTTTTATATAGAAAATTTGTTATCGATGGATAACAAAGTTTTCTATAGAAATTTTGTTATGGATGGATAACAAAGTTTTCTATAGAAAATTTGTTATCGATGGATGACAAAGTTTTCTATTGAAAATTTATTATCAAATTTTCAATAGAAAATTTGTTATCGATGGATACCCGAGTAAAAATTTTTATATGATGCAATATATAATGATATATGACACAATATATATTAATACGCAATTTGATCCGAATAATGGTGGATGTTTTTGCATTAAAAAAGATCTACTTGTATAAAATATGATTTGATTTCATCCGAGTTTTGACCAGACATTGCCTTATATTGGTGGATCTAATTAGATCTAATTGCCCAAAAACATATAAAATCGTGGTGTTTTTTGGTTTGGGTTGAGATACACCACAGGTCAACGATACATTCACCAAACATATAATTTTCTAAAACAAAAAAATGTTTGGGTACGCTTCGAACCAGATAGGTGATATACATAACCCTAACAAGGAAATGTTAGGGACATTTTAAAAAAAAATTTATAGTTTGCCTAAAAAACTTAGAAATTTTTTTGTTAATTGGAAACATGTGGGGCATTCCATGTGAAATCGGACACTTTGAAAAACTTTTTTTTTAGATTTTCCCAATTTGTTTACAGTTTTTAGTACCCTTCGAAAACTCCTTCGTGGTAAATTTTCAGATTTTTTTGATGACCCGTTCAAAAGATATTGAATTTTTAAAAATTGGTAGTTTGTTCCTTTACTCAAACTTCTTTTAATCATAACTTCTTCAATAATGGTCCAAATTTCAAATTTTTTTTTTTCAAAATTTTTGTTTTTTTACGTACTTTCTAAAAAAAAATCCCAAAAAATTCTTAAAAGCGCTCTAGTATGCGATCTTTAAGTTTTAAAATTTAAATCTCATTTTTAAAAATGTTTGTACTCTTCGATTTTTTTGAAATTTTTTTCTGTAAAACTTCTATCAATTCTACAAATTTTTTGCCCAGGAAGATCGTGGGATATCGATTATTACTATTTTTTAAAATTTTTTGAAAAAATTTTATTGTAATTTTTCAATCTTAAAATCATTTCTACTGCTCCAATGGTGCGTCATAGAGGGGTCCTTTATAAGACCGACCCCCATTAATTTTTACGTCTTAACATTTCTTTGGAACAAACTAATACCCTATCTCCAATTCCTAAGGGGGCTCCCACACAAAACGACATTTTTTAAAATTTGTTCCAACCGCTCTAACTGCCCTAATAGTGCCCTTAGAGCAACAAAATGTATGACCGACCCACAATATTTTTTTAGTCCAAACATTTTCTCTGAACATACCTACCCTCTATCTTTAACTGTTAAGGCGGTCCCCATACAATTTTTTTTATTTTTTGTAAATTTGTTTTATTTAATCAGCTTCTACCGGTCCAATGGTGCGTCCGAGAGGGGTCATTAGTGAGACCGACCCCCATTTATTTTTACCCTACAACATTTTTTCAAAACATACCTACGCCCTATCTCCACTCCCTAAGTAGGCTCCCATACAAATAACAGTTGGAGCAAATTTTATAAAAATGTAATTTTGTATGGGAGCCTACTTAGGGAGCTGAGATAGGGCGTAGGTATATTTTGAAAAAATGTTGTAGGGTAAAAATAAGTGGGGGTCGGTCTCACTAATGACCCCTCTCGGACGCACCATTGGACCGGTAGAAGCTGATTAAATAAAACAAATTTACAAAAAATAAAAAAAATTGTATGGGGACCACCTTAACAGTTAAAGATAGAGGGTAGGTGTGTTCAGAGAAAATGTTTGGACTAAAAAAATATTGTGGGTCGGTCATACATTTTGTTGCTCTAAGGGCACTATTAGGGCAGTTAGAGCGATTGGAGCAAATTTAAAAAAATGTCATTTTGTGTGGGAGCCCCCTTAGAAATTGGAGATAGGGTATTAGTTTGTTCCAAAGAAATGTTAAGACGTAAAAATTAATGGGGGTCGGTCTTATAAATAACCCCTCTATGACGCACCATTGAAGCAGTAAAAATGATTTTAAGATTGGAAAATTACAATAAAATTTTTTCAAAAAATTTTAAAAAATAGTAATAATCGATATCCCACGATCTTCCTGGTCAAAAAATTTGTAGAATTGATATAAGTTTTACACAAAAAAATTTCAAAAAAATCGCAGAGTACAAACATTTTCAAAAATGAGATTTAAATTTTAAAACTTAAAAATCGCATACTAGAGCGCTTTTAAGAATTTTTTGGGATTTTTTTTTAGAAAGTACGTAAAAAAACAAAAGTTTTTAAAAAAAAAATTTGAAATTTGGACCATTATTGAAGAAGTTATGATTAAAAGAAGTTTGAGTAAAGGAACAAACTACCAATTTTTAAAAATTCGATATCTTTTGAACGGGTCATCAAAAAAATCTGAAAATTTACCACGAAGGAGTTTTCGAAGGGTACTAAAAACTGTAAACAAATTGGGAAAATCTAAAAAAAAAGTTTTTCAAAGTGTCCGATTTCACATGGAATGCCCCATATATAGTTTTATATGGAACAGAATAATCTATATATAATGTTATGTTAAATTATACAGAAAAACAAATTTTGTATTGACCCTGATATAATTTTATATAATTATATCAACCGTACACCTTTTAATCCGAATCATGATTAAATTATATATTACTACATATGACTGCAGTAAAAAAATTTAGAAAATATCTCAGGGATGTATTATCATATATAATTTATTATGTTTGTATCAAGTTATATATTGTAATATATATGTTTATTTTTACTCGGGTAACAAAGTTTTCTAAAGAAAATTTGTTATCGATGGATAACAAAGTTTTCTATATAAAATTTGTTGTTAATGGAAAACAAATTTTCTATAGAAAATTTTTCTATAGAAAATTTGTTATCGATGGATAACAAAGTTTTCTAAAAAAAATTTGTTATCGATGGATAACAAAGTTTTCTATAGAAAATTTGTTATCGATGGATAACAAAGTTTTTTGTAGAAAATTTTTTATCGATGGATAACAAAGTTTTCTATAGAAAATTTGTTATCGATGGATAACAAAGTTTTCTATAGAAAATTTGTTATCGATGGATAACAAAGTTTTTTATATAAAATTTGTTATCGATGGATAACAAAGTTTTCTATATAAAATTTGTTATCGTTGGATAACAAAGTTTTCTATAGAAAATTTGTTATCAATGAATAACAAAGTTTTCTATAGAAAATTTGTTATCGATGGATAACAAAGTTTTCTATAGAAAATTTGTTATCGACGGATAACAAAGTTTTCTATAGAAGATTTGTTATCGATGGATAACAAAGTTTTCTATAGAAAATTTGTTATCGATGGATAACAAAGTTTTCTATAGAAAATTTGCTATCGATGGGTAACAAAGTTTTCTCTTGAAAATTGTTATCGATGGATAACAAAGTTTCCTATAGAAAATTTGTTATCGATGGATAACAAAGTTTTCTGTAGAAAATTTGTTATCGATGGATAACAAAGTTTTCTATAGAAAATTTGTTATTGATGGATAACAAAGTTTTCTATAGAAAATTTGTTATCGATGGATAACCAAGTTTTCTATAAAAAATTTGTTATCGATGGATAACAAAGTTTTCTATAGAAAATTTGTTATCGATGGATAACAAAGTTTTCTATAGAAAATTTGTTATCGATGGAAAACAAAATTTGTAATCGATGGATAACAGAATTTTTTATAGAACTTTTTTATTGACGGCTAACAAAGTTTTCTATAGAAAAATTTGTTATCGATGGATGACAAAGTTTTCTATAGAAAAATTTGTTATCGATGGATGACAAAGTTTTCTATAGAAAAATTTGTTATCGATGGATGACAAAGTTTTCTATAGAAAATTTGTTATCGTGGATAACAAAGTTTTCTATAGAAAATTTGTAATCGATGTATAACAAAGTTTTCTATAACAATTTTTTAATCGATGGATAACAAAGTTTTCTATAGAAAATTTGTTATCGATGGATAACAAAGTTTTCTATAGAAAATTTGTTATCGATGGATAACAAAGTTTTCTATAGAAAATTTGTTATCGATGGATAACAAAATTTTCTATAGAAAATTTGTCATCGATGGATAACAAAGTTTTCTAAAGAAAATTTGTTATCGATGGATAACAAAGTTTTCTATAGAAAATTTGTTATCGATGGATAACAAAGTTTGCTATAAAAAATTTGTTATCGATGAATAACAAAGTGTTCAATAGAAAATTTGCTATCGATAACAAAATTTTCTATAGAAGACTTGTTGTCGATGGATAACATCGCTGATTAAAAATTGTGAGTTCCATAATTCTCTCCTTAAAGTCCCACTGTTACCCTGATTCGTTGTTAGGTTTTTTTTTTTAGTATAAAAATTTATTCCACATAGAAAAGAAGGCACGCACACTATTATTATTTAATAATAGAGTGCTTAACCACTTTCAGCCCGCCTTAATTTTAACCACATTGTACGTTCATCTACATTTAGTAGTAGTTGTACTCATAAAAAAGAAAAGAAACAAAAAAAAAAAAAATAAAATGATTGCCACCCCATTAAAATGTGAAACGTTCAATTTGTGATTTATACTGTCTGTCCACCGAGTAGAATGTTGCAAAACTTGGCAGCTTAACAACACTTATATTCAATCATTCATTTGATAGACACACTCAACTCAAAGAATGAAATTGAACAACAACAACACTAGCAAAAGGAAAATAATAAAGTGAGAAAAAAAAAACCATAGACAAGTGTTTTCTTTTACAAATTTTTCTTGAAAGAAAAATAATAGTTTTGAGCTTGAAAAGCTTGTTGAGTTCTTAAGGTAATTGCTGCTGTCAATAAAACTCCCCCTATTACATGGTTTTAGCGGGACTATGGCTAGACAGCTAAACAGACAGACAATGCTGCTAATGTGGCAAGTTTTAAATTGTCAGATTACACTGTAAGACAAATTTCAACTTTTTTTTTAACACCAGAACGAGACCTTATACACTTGAAAGTAGAGCCCCTCTGGAGTAAAACTGCATTTACAGTTTTTCATTCGGTGATCATTTGTCCTTTTTAGAGGACTTTAAAGTTTTGAAGGACATTTAAAGTAAAAAAAAATAAAATATATTTCTATTTATCCTACGATACTGAGATAAAAAGCAAATTAAAGAGGAAAGCTTCCTCAATTTTTTAAACATGTTTGTTTTGTCATATCAGGTTAAAAGGATATCAATAAGGTCCTTTCAAAACTTTGTCCTTTAATATCCTTGAGAATTTCCAGCCATTTCTTCCGGAAAAAATATATGTTAAGGACATTGATATGCACTAACACATTGTTAAATTTCATCCTTCTCACTTTGTTAGTTTAGTGTAAAAAAATAAGTTTTTATATATAACTGAAAATATATTTTTTTGTTTACACATAGCCTCCCAAATATTAACCAATTTTCTTGGAAAAAAATCTAACACATGAATAAATGGATATACATGTGAAACTGGACCCTCCATGGAGTAAAAGTACGTTCATAGTTTTTTATTCGGTGATCCGGTCTCCTTTAAATACCATGTACAATGTTAAGCAAAGTGAGAGATTTAAAAAAAACAAATGAATTTGTTTCTTTCGGTTAATAATTTATGTTTTTTTTTTTGTTTGGTTTAGTTTTTAGATTTTAAATTGTTTTTTAATAGTTTTATTAACAATCTAATGGATTGTCTTTATAATTTTGTTAACTAATATTAAAATGCATCATTTGAAGTCTATATATAAATAAATCGTATAAAAAACACGTGTTTACTTATTTGTACTTTTACTTATGCAAGTATATGCTACTAGCTGACCCGGTCCGCGTTGCTGGCCCTAAGAAACATCGATTTTTTTTATTGCATCTCGATCTTAATATACAGTGTCGGACAAAACTAAAGCACGGGACCGTGTCCATAAATAGCCTTTAGTTCCACCTTCGGTTAGCACTATCTATAGAGAAATCTATTGAAAACAGACAGACGTAACGTTAATTATAGTGTGTCATTTTACGCATTCTTATCGAATCGTGGCCTTTAATAAAGCTAAACTTCCAAGTTGCGTCCTCGGTAAGTAATGTCTATACTGCAAATTTCAATGAAATCGGTTTAGCCGTTTTTGTGTGATTGCGGAAGAGAAAGAAATAACTTTTATTAAATAAAAAAGGGGAGTGACATTTTTTACCCCCCTATGCCGAATGGCGCTCTAACATGAACGATAGTTCCAGATCGGTTAGTACTATCAGTTGTAAAAGAAAAAATAACGTTGAGTATAGCATAAACTTACTCCTCTTTGTCGAATCGAGTTCTTATATATCATGTAGTTCCACCCTCTTTTAGCACTATCTGTGCAGGAAATTTCATTAGGATCGGCTTAGTCGTTTTTACTTGATTGCGGAAGTGGCAGGAATATATTTTTTTTGGTTTGTTTGACAAATGCTCAGAGGATGTCCCCTATAAATGAAATGTATTGTGTTTTCGCGCCTTTTTACATTATATGGCCTACATATGCAAATGATTACCACTGTCTTGATTAAAAACGCCAAGAGAATCGGCGTAGAGTAACATGGCCTATAGTTCCGCACTCCGTTGGTACTGTCAGTGCTAAAAATTTAATTAAAATCGTATCAGCCGTTTTCTTTTATTATTGCAAAGCATGCAGAAATATTTTCAACTCAATACAAAGGGCCATGGTATTTTACTCCCCTTTGTCCGACAACGCTCTAATTTGGTACGTAGTTAGTATCCGATTAGTACTATCTTTGGTTTAAATTTCATCAAAATCGGGTTACTAATTGTTTATATACATATGTCAAAAGTGGTGGAATGTAAAAAAATCGATTTTGCAACGCCCCTCCGCCCACAGACTTAGGATCAAAAATCTGACCGCACAGTGCTACTCCCAAGGCAATTCTTAATATTCTCTGAAGATTACATTAAGATCGGTCAAGTCGTTTTCGAGTCCATAAGGAACATACATACATCCGTTTTTGCATTATTGCAAAACTTGCAGAAATAACTTTCAGTTCAATACAAAGGGGTATGGCATTACGCTCCTTCGTCCGATCACGCTCAAATTTGGCATATAGTTAGTACTCGGTTAGCACTATCTTTGGTTTAAATTTCATCAAAATCGGTCCATCCGTTTTTTATATATTGATGTCATTAGTCGTGCAATGTGAAAATTCGATTTTGCCACACCCCTCCGCCCACAGGCAGAAAATCAAAAATCTGACCGCACAGTGTTACTCCCCAGGCTATTCTGAATATTCCCTGAAAATTTCATCAAGATCGGTTCAGCCGTTTTCGAGTCCATACGGAACATACATACATACATACATACATACATACACACATCCATTTTTATATATATAGATATGTATGACAATTGCTGTGTTTTTCAATAAGTGGATTTATTTTCGGATTAATCTTATTTAGTTCAAAATAAATAAATTAAAATGCCAAAACAAATTTGGAATATTTTTTTTCCATAATCTACGATAAATAAGCAATTATTATCCTAAAAAATAATAAAAAAATCTGGAAACTTAAAAAAGTTATAAATAAATCAAAATAAATCCAAATAAATTTTAGGATTTAATAAATCCGTTTTGGATTAATTTTGTTTTATTTATAACTTTTCTCATTTTCCAAATTTGTTCATTATTTTTTTCGGATTATAATTGCAAATTTATTGTAGGTTACGGAAAAAAATATTCCAAATTAGTTTTAGTATGTTAAAATATTTTTTTTTAAGCAAAACAAGATTAATCAGAAAATAAATCCACTTATTGAAAAACACAGCAAATATATTTTTTTAACTCTTGCTTTAAACAACAACCTAAAATTAAGGCAAAGCCGAAAAACTTCCTCTGAAATTCTTGAGTTTGACTTTATATCACCATTTCCGCAACAAACTAATAGAAGTAATTTTAAAAAGTTTTTTAATTTTATATGTCATTTGTAATTTAAAAGTTTATTTAAAAGGAGACCGGATCACCGAATTAAAAACTGTGAACTTACTTTTACTCCATGCAGGGTCCAGTTTCACATGTATATCCATTTATTCATGTGTTACATTTTTTTTTCCAAGAAAATGGGTTAATATTTGGGAGGCTATGTGTAAATAAAAAATATATTTTCAGTTATATATAAAAACTTATTTTTTTTTTTACACTAAACTAACAAAGTGAGAAGGATGAAATTTAACAATGTGTTAGTGCATATCAATGTCCTTAACATACATTTTTTCCGGAAGAAATGGCTGGAAATTCTAAAGGATATTAAAGGACAAAATTTTGAAAGGACCTTATTGACATCCTTTTAACCTGATATGATAAAACGGACATGTTTAAAAATTTGAGAAGACTTTCTTCTTTCATTTGCTTTTTATCTCAGCATCGTAGGATAAGTAGAAATTTTTTTTTTTTTTTTTTTTACTTTAAATGTCCTTGAAAACTTTAAAGTCCTCTAAAAAGGACAAATGATCACCGAATGAAAAACTGTAAATGCAGTTTTACTCCAGAGGAGCTCTACTTTCAAGTGTATATGGTCTCGTTCTGGTGTTAAAAGTAGTGTTGTACGGTGTTACATGTTCAATAACTGGAATTGTTAAGCTTTTATAAACGATAAAAGGATGACGATTCAAAAATAAAAAAAACTAAATGCAACATATAATAAAGTTATTGATGATTTACAAGTAATAATGAAGAGAAAATGTTATGGTTTCAATAACTTAAGGAACGTCCCCTTAAAGAAAAAAACGAGGATGTAATGATTCAATAATAAAGAAGAGGGTTTAAGGAGAGATGAGTTATGCAAAATGGTGCTTTAAGAAGTCTGAATATGATCTGACCTATTAAATTTTTGTTGGAAGTGCCTTTGGAAAGTAATTTTAATTACTTTAATGATATTTCGTGTTTGTTTCTTAAGTCTTTTGTTTTTATTTTAAACTTTTTACAGTTTCATTAATTTATTAGGAACATTTCTAAAAAATTTATTTAAAATAAGAATTTTAAATTCTGCATCGTATTTAAAATCATTATTATTATTGGTAACATTCATAAAAATTTCATTAAAATCAAAAAGACCTGTTAAACTATTTTTCTAATCATCTAACTACCGTTGTTTCTAAAAAAAAAAATCTTAAAAACAGCCTAAATTTTTTAAGCCCTGTTTTCGCATAACCGTATATATGTTAACATTAACCGTTTAACCGAAATACCATCCACTTTTAACAATATTTTCTTGGCACCACTGTTGTTAGATGCCCAAATTTATTTAGGCAAAACGAAAAAAAAAAATTAAATGTAAACTAGGACGTAATGGATGAATAATAAAGGAGACTGTTTAAGGAGAATTGAGTTATACAGAATAGTGCTTAAAAAGGGTCAGATAATGATCTGACACAATTTTATTTCCTTTGGACGTGACTTTTGAAAGTAATTGTGATTGCTTTTATAATATCACTGTGGAACGAATTCAGGTTAGCAAAAGTTATGTCGATTCTGAGAAGGAGGGGTGAAATTAGAGGCTAAATTAGAAGACCCGTATCGCGGAGTTTGTTTATGTTAGTTAGAATTTTTTTTTTAATCGACCTTCGAACTTTGCAGTCAAATGCCGATTTTCAGCATATTGTTTATATGGTTTTTTGGCTATAAGTCGTCGACTAATTGATATGTTTTCAATCTGTAAAAGCCAAACTATTGCTAGAGACCTGTCCAACAATTAAAATTTTTTAAAAAATTGATTTAGGAAATTTTTGTGATGCTTATGAAACAAAATGTTGGAAAAATTATTTTTTTTTCATGATTTTTGAAAATATTTGCTTCATAAGCACCGCAAAAATTTTCTAAATCAAGTTTTTTAAAAATTTTAAAAGTTAGACAGGTCTTTAGCAATAATTTGGCTTTTACAGATTGAAAAAATATCAATTAGTCGACGAGTTATAGCCAAAAAACCATATAAACAATATGCTGAAAATCGGCATTTGACTGCAAAGTTTGAAGGTCGATTAAAGAAAAAATTCGAACTAACATAAACAAACGCCGCGATACGGGTCTTCTAATTTAGCCTCTATTTTCAACCCTCACTCTCAGAATCGACATAACTTTTGCTAACCAGAATTTGTTCCACAGTCTATTTCGTGTTTGTTTCTTAAGTCTTTTGTTTTTATTTCAAGATTTTTACAGTTTCATCCATTCAAACAAGGTTAAAACAAGCGTGGATATTTGAAAAATTTCTATAGGTTAGCGTTTATACGCTTATGCGCAAACATGTCTTTAATTTCTTTTTAACCAACTGCCATTTAAACTAAAACTGTAGCACGCGCCATTACCACCTATAAAAAACAAAAACTAGATAAAACTGTTTATAGGTTGTCTTACCCTTAGGACATAAAATCATTAAAAACTTCAAAAAAAAAATAAAACTTTAAAACTAATGATTTTTTTGTAAGAAAAAAAGCAACATCAAAAACATTAGGTATTTCCTTTGACCGACAACTAAAGCACCTGTTTAATGATTTCTAAAGAAATTTGGAACAATTAGTACTTTAAAAACAAACCCTTTAGCTACAAAAAGAAGAGCTTTTATTTAGTCCCCTCTGAACTAAATAGAAATTTAACATACACTTAAAAAAATTTTACAAAGGCAGGCAGGAATTGTGTAGAAATTTTTGCAGAAATTGCAAAAAGTGTACAACGATAGCACTGTGGGCGAGCAGCCCTGAATTTTGGCCATAAATAGACCACTCAACCTATACGTAAAAAAAAATATTAAATATGGGTGTTAAAGGATCGCTGATCACGATTCTGGAAAAAAAATTGAAAATTCAAAATGGCGGATCCAAAATGGAGGACATGATTTTTTAATTCTTTTCTTATTGTATTTACTATAGTCATTGCCGATGTATTTGGGGTCGTTAATAACGAATATGAGCTCAGCCTTTTAAAATTCAAAATGGCGGATCCAATATGGCGACAAATTTAAATTTAAGATTTTTTATACGTTGTCTCATTTTGCCAAAAACTTAGATTTTAATGGTTTTTTGGATGTAAAAACTGATTTTGGAATTAAAGATTCGAAATTCAAAATGACGGATCCAATATGGCGGATATGATTTTTTTAATTCTTTGCTTATTGTATTTATTATAATCATTTTCGATGTATTTAGGGTCGGAAATTTCGAATATGAGCTCAATTTTTTTAAATTCAAAATGGCGGATCCAATATGGCGACAAATAAAATATAAAAATTTTTTCTATGTTGTCTGATTTTAATGGTTTTTCGGACGCCAAATCTGATTTCAGAATTAAATATTCAAAATAGCGAATCCAATATGGCGGACAAGATATTTAAATTACACAGTGCAACACCCAAAATCGGAATGGGATGAAACCAAAAGCAAATGAAAGTTGACATATTCCATAACAAACCTCTCAAGGTTTTTTTCTACACCATTTACAGATGTAATTCGTAAAAGATCAATTGTAATTCGAAGATTCTACTTGTAATTCGAAGATTCCATTTGTAATTCGAAGATTCTACTTATTTGTAATTCGAATACTCCAATTGTAATTCGAAGATTCCATTTGTAATTCGAATACTCCAATTGTAAGTCGAAGATTCCAATTGTAATTTGATCTTTTACGAATTACAATTGATCTTTTTCGAATTAAAATTGATCTTTTACGAATTACAATTGATCTTTTTCGAATTACAATTGATCTTTTTCGAATTACAATTGATCTTTTACGAATTACAATTGATCTTTTACGAATTACAATTGATCTTTTACGAATTACAATTGATCTTTTACGAATTACAATTGATCTTTTTCGAATTACAATTGATCTTTTACGAATTACAATTGATCTTTTTCGAATTACAATTGATCTTTTACGAATTACAATTGATCTTTTTCGAATTACAATTGATCTTTTACGAATTACAATTGATCTTTTACGAATTTCAATTGATCTTTTACGAATTACAATTGATCTTTTACGAATTACAATTGGAATCTTCGAATTACAAATGGAACATTCGAATTACAATTGGAGTATTCGAATTACAAATGGAATCTTCGAATTACAAATGGAATCTTCGAATTACAAATGGAATCTTCAAATTACAAATAGAATCTACGAATTACATGTGTAAATGGTATAGTTCAGAGCTAGATTTTTTTTTTACACGCATTTGAAGTTAGTGCACTTTTATTATAATTATAATAATAAATGCTTGAAAAATGTCATAGTGGCGAATGATTAATATTGTAATTGCCTTTAAATAACAATCATACGCAACGGTGTCCAGTGGTTTATATTAATAATTGCCTATAAATAACAATCATACGCAACGGTGTACAGTGGTTTATTTAAATATTTGGCTATTCAGCTGAAGTAATTTTGAGCTTAAGTTTGGAAACTGGACCCTACATGTTCAATAAGGGCACCACCAGGGGCCTTTAAAGTAGGACATGTTTAGTACACACCCAGCAGAAATAAATCGAGATTTTGGCGACACAGCATCTGTTTATAGCATACCGTAGCGCATCCAAAGAGCGCTCTTAGGGATGCAGTAAAGGAAGGGGAAAAAGTTTAATTTTTTTTTTAAGATTTTTTATATAAAACTTATAATGTGTAATTATTTTTTGATAAAATTTCACACTTGCTTTCCTTTTTAATATTTTTAACACTTTTTGAATAAAAAAACATGAGTTTTAGACAAAGACACATGATTTGACTGCATCATTATTGCGCATAAATCAGCGCTGCAAAGAGCGCTTCAATCATAGAATCTTTGACCGCTGTTCCCAAAAAAAATCCCATAAAAAATGTGAAAATGAAAATTTCCGATATTTTTTTGATGTTCACTTCCGATTTTTTTTTTTTTTTTTTTTCATTTTGTTTCACATAAATAAAGTTTTGTAAAGTAACGAATGAATTTTTTTGTTATATTTTTTTAAATTTTAGTTATTTGATTTCAACTTTGAATTTACAGCATCTTTATTCTGCTTAAATCAGCTCTACAAAGATACATGAATTCACTGCATCTTTAATCTGCTTAAATCAGCGCTAAAAAGATACATGAATTTACAGCATCTTTATTCTGCTTAAATCAGCGCTCTAAAGACACGTGATTTCAGTGCATCTAAAGAGCGCTGTTTCTGTGTATCCAACTAGCGCTCTAAAGTGGGACATCGCCTTAGGGAATCATGCATGAATTCAGCGCAATTGGATGCGCTCCTTTACTCAAGTTCCCCTTCCAAAAGCTGCTGAACGTTCAGCAAAATTTCTGCTGGGCAAAAACTTTAAATGCTTTAAAACACCAACTTTAAATGCGTGTTAAATAAAATCTAGCTCTGACCTAATGATCGATTTTGTATCACTGTGTTATTGATTAATATCACTAGGAAATGATTGCGTAACACGAATACGAACTCTGACTTTTTGAAATCAAAATGGCGGATCCAAAATGTAGGATATAGTATTTAAAAAAAAATGTACAATGTATACATTCCTAAGTTTTTATAAATCACTCTTTTTGCTTTTATCAGAAAATTTTAATAAAATATTTCTCTTTTAAATGCGTCAAATAGTTACCATATCCAGTGGGACATTTAAGAGAGTACTCTTGTATTTCCAGTTAGCATTTGCCATCCTAAATGTACAAATAATGCTACTAGCTTACAATTTCACAATAAATATTTAAAATGCTATCGCCAAAATATGCCCGCTTAAATGCGTTTTATCATTTATTATGTTTAGTACTAGAAATGGACGCTGGTCAAGTGACTCAATTGTTTTTTTATGAGTGATAAGTGAGTGAGACATTTTTTGTGTGAGTGATTTGTAGTGAGTGCCATTTTTTTGCGTGAGTCAAAATTATTTAATTGTATTGATATATGCCCGCTTAAATGCGTTCCCAGTTTTAATGTTTAGCACAAGAGATGAACGCTGGTCAGGCGAATCATGCGTGATCGAAAGTGAGCGTGTCTCAAATTTTTTGTTCGTGAGTGACAAGTGAGTGAGACATTTTTTACGTGAACGATTCGTAGTGAGCGCCATTTTTTGCGTGAGTCAAAATTTTATAAGTGTATTAATTTAGTTTTACAATTTTTTGTATTTAAGTTACGCGTGAGCGTGAGTCACACGTGAGTGGTGTTTTGCTTACTCACGTAAATAGTGAGTAAGTGTGAGAAAAAAACGATTGAGTAAATTATGTTATTTTTTTTGCGTGGGCGTGAGTGCACGTGAGTCAAAATTCACTCACGCGCTCATCTCCAGTTATCACGCCAATGTTGTCAAAGTGAGAAATTTTTTATTAGAAATCAATAGAAACAAAAATATCAAACAACTTTTGAAGTTCCATTTTAGGGCATTTCTAAACGCTATATTTTGGTTTATTGCCTCTATGTCAAAAGATTATTAACGGTCGCACAGGGTCGCAAAAATGTGAATAGAATACACTGTAAGAGACAGATTGTAGTTCAAGATTTGTCAACATCGTTTCGACTTTTTTGGACTTTGATGTTGAAAAAAGGCGGATTTCAACAGAAGTATGAATTTCCATAATTTATTTAAAAAAATATATACTTTTTTCTTACTTTTTGGCAGTTTATCTCATGTGTTGGACTAACAGGTATGTCTGTTATGTCGCAGAAAATTTTAAAAAATATTGTGTTGAAGTACAAAAAAAAATTATTTGTTTCATGAAGAAAATATATAAAAAAAAAAATCTCAAACTGTCACTTTAACCTTATGCAAAAAAATAACTCTAAGCTATATTAAAAAGATATTTAAGGTGGACAAAATTCAAGATGTCGACATTCTGAAAAAAAATTTTAAATATGTGTTGCCTTACAGAACGTATTGGCCACAAAATGGAAATCCTGGCCCACAGTGGATAGACAGAAATAAATTTAAAAAAAAAAGTCCACCTGTTGATTTTGTAACATTTTTAAGATCCGGCACAGCAAAATTTAACACCTTCTTTTTTAATTAATTTTAGTATTTTTACGACCACGCCCACAAGAAGGGGCTGACAATGTTAATGACTTAGACCAAGTGCAACACTCCGAACTTTTTCTGGCATTAAAGTGCTAAAAAATCTAACATGCTATAACAAACAAAGTCACACTTTAAAAAAGTATTCATTCTAATTTTTCCAAGTGTAAAAAAAATACTAAAAACATATCATTAAAACTAAAGCGGAATATATAAATTTTTTAATTATTTCAAAATTGACTTGAATTGATTTAAAAAAAATGGAAAACAAAAGATTTCAGTGGCATTCAGTGATTGTGTAGCAACTGCTTATACGCCCCATTATAAAGAAAAAAAAAAAACTTTGAATAAAATCAGTGCTGCCATTTTAGCACTTTTAGTGCTAGATCTAGCACTTTTTTCTTGGACTTAGCACTAAAGTTTTGGAAAAAAGTGCCAAGTGCTAAGTTAGCACTTTTTTAAAATTTTTTAGCATTTTTAGCATTTTTTTTAACATTTTAATTTGTTTTTTTAAATCTCTTGTAAAAATTTTTAGCCTGCGGCGCTTTTTTTGCACCTTGTAAGGAAATAATTCCCAAATCGTATGGAATTTATTTAATGTTTTTTCTTGGGACTTATTTCATGGCGCCTAATTGAAAATCAGGAATCCTAAGAAATTAAGAAAGTATAAATTGAAATTTAGAAATACCAGTTAAAATTCAGAAAACCCAATTGAAATATAAAAATCCAGATAGGAATTAAGAAATTATTGAAATTAAAAAATACCAATTGAAATTTAAATTTAGAAAACCTAGTCAAAATTTAGAAAAATGAAATTGAGAAAAACCTTTTTAAATTTAGAAAACCCAATTGAAAAACAGAAAACCTTTTTGAAATTCAGAAAATCCAATCAATATCAAGAAAACCATTGGAAATTCAGAAATCCATATTGTAATTAAGAAGATTTTTAATGAAATTCAAAAATCCCAATTGAAATTCAGAAAACCCAGTTTAAATTAAGAAAACGCAATCGAAATTCAGACAAAAATTTGATTGAAACCGCAACAAAAAAATTTATTATGGTTTTTTTTAAGCCTGATCCTTAACTAAAATAACAAAGTCGGTTTGATGAAAATCTATGGGTTATCACCGAAGTTATGACGTATTATATGAAAATACACACAAAAAAAAAACTATGGTATTTAACCCAGTTTTTATTCTTGTATTTTAAATACAAAAAAAATTTAAGAACATTTTTATGCGTAGTTTCAAAAAAATCATTATAACTTTGGTAATGATGGTTATTAAACCCATTTTGTTATATTTGTATAGGTTCAAGCTTTTAACGATTCGTTAAAAAAAAAAAAATTTTAAATCAACAAATGAATTTTTTTGATAAAAAAAATGAATTTTTACAATATATTTATCTATCGCGCGTAAACTATTGAACAGATGGGAAAGTAACGTGTGTAAAGTTTGTTGAAAATTTGATTAACTTTAATTTGGTTTTTATCACGAGTAGATCGGAGGTACATTACTCAAGATATAAGGAAAACAGTGAAAATAACTCCAAAAAAACGCAAAAAAAGTTTATTAGAAGTATTTTTTTCGATTAAAAATTTTTAAGTTTAGCGGTCAAAAAAATATGTAGACACAGTTAGTGCGCATTTTCGTTGTAAACTAGGGTTATTGTTAAAAATTATTATTTGTTAATTTAAAAAATGAAAAAAAAATCTAGCACTTTTTTTTTTGGTCTGTAGAGCATTTTAGCACTTTTTTTCTGCCATTTAGCATTTTTTCAAAATTCTCTTATGGCAACACTGAATAAAATAGAATTTTGAGTGAAAAAAAGAAGCTGTTTCACTATGGTTAAAAGGGTACTTAAAATTATTTTAAGAGAAAAAAAATAAATTTTTTAAAAATAATTAGTAGCTTTTGGATTTACTGATTGTTTAAAAAAATATTTTTCGACCGAAAAAAAGATCAGTAATTTATGTCATTAATCACAATTAACGCCACATGCCCTCCTCACCATAAAAAAAATCAAAGAAGAAGCTTTTGGGGAGATGACTGACTATCAAAACTACCAAAAAATTCAAACAAAGCTTAACAAAAAAACATCATTAGAAAACACTTTACTTTTAAACAGGCACTTGCCAAACTTGTCTTGTCTTTTTTTGTTTTTTTATTTTTGTGTTGTTATTATTTAATTTTGACTGTTATTTTCTATTATGTTTCTTTGGATTTAAAAAAAAACAATGCATTGTTTGCTCATCATCCATCTCCGGTTAAAGTTTTTTTTTTTCTATTTTTTGGTGGACATATTGAAAATAGTTTATTATCAGAATCAGGTTCATCAAAAAATTTTTTTTTACTTACTTAATATCTAGTTTCTCTAGCTATGCCCTTTGGCAAAATGTTTCTAAATGTTCACTTGTTAAACTGAAAATAGAAAAAAAAAATAAGACAAAATTATGTTAAAAAATTTTAATGGCGGTATTTTGTTTGTTAAATATGATTTTGAAATTTGTTCAAAAAATGAGATCTTGCTTGGTGTAGTTTTTTTGTTTCCTTTGATTTCATTATATGATAAATTGCTGTCAAATGTGAAATAATCATTAGCTGTCAAATATTCCAAGTATATAATTTTATAATAAACCAAAATTGAGATTTATAAAACGAACAGGTTGAAAACGCCCCCCAAAAAACAAAAAAAAAAATTGGCATAAGTAAATACTTAATACTAATACAAAAAATTCCTAATCTAAGACGTAATCTAAGCAAAAAGAAAGTCAACAAAATTAAAAGTCTCAGAATCAAAGCAGATCTTAGAAAGACGTCTCTTTTCTATAATGAAAAATGTCTCAGAATCTGAGAATTTTTTTAAGAATATTTTGAGTACTTTGTATAAAAAATTACTTTCGTGTTACGCAAATAGTACTTTTTATCGAAAAATTTTATTTTGGTACTTTTTATAATACTTTTATATAAAAAAGAAATATTTAGGTACTTTTTATGAAAAATACTATTTTGGCACTTTTTTTAAAAAAAAAAGCGATTTTTGGTGCCTTTAATAAAAAAGTACTGTTTTGGTACTTTTTATTAAAAAAGTAATATTTTTGTTTTTTTTTTTTTTTTTTTTTTTTGTAGGGATTATTTTGGTACTTTTTATAAAAAAAGTACTTTTTGGTACTTTTTATAAAAAAAGTACTTTTTGGTACTTTTTATAAAAAAAAAGTACTTTTTGGTACTTTTTATAAAAAAAAAGTACTTTTTGGTACTTTTTATAAGAAGTATTTTTTTGGTACTTTTAGTAAAAAAAATACTTTTTGGTACTTTTTATAAAAAGTACTATTGTAGCAGTTTTTATAAAAAGTATTATTTTGTAACTTTTTATACAAAAGAGTATTAAACTCCTTCTTATAAATAAGTACTATTTAAGACTTTTAAATAAAAGTACAATTTTAAAGATTTTTAATAAAAAAAGTACTTTTTTGGTATTTAGGTATGTATTTTTTAAAAAAATTGCTACTTTATAAAAGTCGTGCTATTTTGGTAATTTTATAAAAGTGTAAAATTTTTGGTACTTTTATAATAAAGTACATTTTCGAAACTTCTATACAAAATAAGTACATATTTTACAAATAAGTACTAATTTGTAAAGAAGAATGTCTCAGAATCTGAGACTTTTTTCTAAAAGGAAATTTTTCTTATAAAAAGTACAATTTAAAGGATTTATTTATAAAAAGTACAATTTTAATATTTAAAAAAAAAAAAAAACTGTTTTGGTACATTTTATACAAAAGTAGTATTAAGGTATGTATTTTTTATAAAATACTACTTTAAAAAAGTCTTGCTATTTTGGTAATTTTATAAAAATGAAAAATTTTGGTACTTTTATAATTAAGTAATAATTTGGTACTTTTATAAAAAAGTACTACATATTTTTTAAATAAGTACTAATTTGTAAAAAAATTTATACAGAATCTTAGACTTTTTTTTACTACTTTGGTACTTTTTATAAAAAAACACTATTTTGGTGTTTTTTAAAATAAGGTACTAATTATAAAAAAAAATATTTATTGGTAATTTAAATAAAAATTACTATTTTGGTACTTTTTAAAAATGTATTATTTTGGTACTGTTTGTACAAAACAGTATTTAAGAACTTCTTATAAATAAGTACTATTTAAGTACTTTTTATAAAAAGTACAATTTTAGCGATTTCTTTTATATAAGAAGTACTTTTTTGGTACATTTTATACATTAGTGGTATTTAGGTATGTATTTTTTATAATAAAGTACTATTTTGTACTTTTATACTAAAAAAAGTCTCACTAGAGACTACTAGATCATTTTATAAATAAGTATTAATTAGAAAAGAAAAATATTTCAGAATCTGAGACTTCTTTATATAAAGAAAAATGTCTCAGAATCTTAGAATTTGTTCTATAAGGTACTATTTTGGTACTTTAATAAAAAAGTACTTTTTATAAAAAAAATATTATATTGGTATTTTTTATAGAAAAGTAATTTTTTGGCACGTTTAATTAAAAAGTACAATTTTGGTGCCTTTTATTAAAGAAGTACTATTTGGTGTTTTTTTTTTTTAAGGACTATTTTGGTACTTTTAATAAAAAAGTACTTTTTGGCACTTTCTATTAAAAGTATTATTTTGGTACTTTTTATCCAAAACAGTGTTTAAATACTTCTTATAAATTAGTACTATAAAAAAGTTCTTTTGTGGTACATTTTATATAAAAGTAGTGTTTAGAAATGTATATTTTATAAAAACAGGCTACTTTATAAAAGCCGTGCTATTTTGGTAATTTATACTTCGAGAGCTTGGAAACCGTTTCGAATGTCGACCTAAGGCAAATAGTACAATTCGCGATGAGGACAAACGCGTTCTATCAGCGTCGCTGAGGAATTATTGTGGTTTCGCTATGGACCATCCGGTCTATGTGAGGAGTCTTTGACTCCGCCACCTCTAACCTAACCTAACCTTGGTAATTTTATAAAAATGTGCAATTTTGGTACTTTTATAAAAAGTACTATTTGGTACTTTTATACAAAAGATCATCATATTTTATAAATAAGTACTAATTTGTAAAGAAAAATTTCTCACAATCTGATCCTTTTTTCTGAAGGAAAAAATGTTTTAGAATATAAGAATTTTTTTATAAATATAATATTTTGATACTTTTATAAAAAAGGACTATTTAAGGACTATTGAGACTATTTAAGTACTATATTGGCACTTTTTATAAAAAAATACTATATTGGTACTTTGTATACAAAAAGTATATTTTTGATACTTTAATAAAAAAGTACTATTTTGGTACTTTTTATTAAAGAAGTATTATTAAGGTGTTTAAAAAAAAACTATTTTGATACTTTTTATAAAAGAAAGTACTTTTTGGCACTTACTTTAAAAAGTATTATTTTGGTACTTTTTATACAAAACAGTATTTAAGTACTTCTTATAAATAAGTACTATTAAAGTACTTTCTATAAGAAGTACAACTTTAAGGATTTTTTTTTTTATAAAAAGCAAGAAATGTATTTTTTATAAAAAATTGCTACTTAATAAATGTCGTGCTATTTTGGTAATTTTATAAAAATGTACAATTTTGGTACTTTTATAATAAAGCAATATTTTGGTTCTTTTATACAAAAGTACTTTATATTTTATAAATAAGTACATACAATATTGTAAAGAAAAAGTCTCAGAATTTGAGACTTTTTTCTATAAGGAAAAATGTCTTAGAATCTGATAATTTTTTTAATAAGGACTACTTAAGCATTTTTATAAAAAAAATACTATTTTGGTGCTTTTTATAAAAGTGATTTTTTGGTACTTTTAACAAAAAATTGTACTTTGTACTTTTTATTAAAGAAGTACTATTTTGGTTTTTTTTAAAGGACTATTTTTATAAAAAAAGTACTTTTTGGCACTTTTTATAAAGACTATTATTTTGGTACTGTTTATAAAAAAGGGATTTTTTTTTTTGATAAAAAAGTGTATTTTGATTCTTTTTATTAAAGATGTACTATTTTGTTTTTTTTTTAAAGCACAATTTTTATAAAAAAAAGTACTTTTTGGCACTTTTTATAAAAAGTATTATTTTGGTACTTTTTTCACAAAACAGTATTTAAGTCCTTCTTACAAAAAGTACTATTTAAGTACTTTTGGCAAAAAGTACAATTTTAAAGATTTTTTTTTTCATAAAAAGTACTTTTTTGGTACATTTTATATAAAAGTGGTGTTCAGGAATGTATTTTGTATAAAAAATTGCTACTTTATAAAAGTCGTGAAACTTTTTTCTATAAGGAAAAATGTCTCAGAATCTGAGGCTTTTTTCTATAAGGAAACATGTCTCAGAATCTGAGAATTTTTCCAATAAGGAATCTGAGACTTGTTTTTATAAGGAAAATGTTTCAGAATCTGAGACTTTTTTTAAAGGAAAAATGTCTAAGAATCTGAGACTTTTTTGTATAAGAAAAAATGTCTCAGAATCTGAGAATTTTTTCTATAAGGAAAAATACCTCAGATTCTGAGAGTTTTTTCTACAAGAAAAAAATTACTCAAAATCTAAGACTTTTTCCATAAGGAAAAATGTCTCAGAAAAGGAGAAATGTCTCAGAATATGAGACTTTTTCCATAAGGAAAAATGTCTCAGAATCTGAGATTTTTTTCTATAAAAATATCTCAGAATCTGAGATTCTTTTCTATAAGGAAACTGTCTCAGAATCTGAGACTTTTTTCTATAAGGAAAAATGTCTCAGAATCTGAGACTTTTTTCTATAAGGAAAAATGTCTCAGAATCTGAGACTTTTTTCTATAAGGAAAAATGTCTCAGAATCTGAGACTTTTTTCTATTAAGAAAAATGTCTAAGAATCTGAGTCTTTCTATAACTTAAAATTTCTTAGAATCTGAATTTTTTTCTTAAAGAAGAAATATCTCAGAATCTGAGACTTTTTTCTATAAGGAAAAATGTCTCAGAGTCTGAGACTTTTGCCTATAAGGAAAAATGTCTCATAATCTGAGACTAAAAATGTATCTGAATCTGAGACTTTTTTCTAAAAGAAAAACTGTCTCAGAAACCGAGACCTTTTTCTATAAGGAGAAATGTCTCAGAATATGAGACTTTTTTCTATAAGAAAAAATTTCTCAAAATCTGAGAGTTTTTTTTATAAGGAAAAATCTCTCAGAATCTAACTTTTTCTTATAAGGAAAAAAGTTTTAGAATCGAGACATTTTTCAAAGAGTATTTTTTTTAGAAAAAAAAAAATACAAAATACTTTGTATAAAAAGTACCAAAATAGCATTTTTTAAAAGAAAAGTACTCAATGTTACTTTTTTGTAAATAGTACCAATATAGTACTTTTTATAAAATGTAGTCAATATTACTTTTTTATAAAAAGTAATAGTAATTTTTTATAAATTATCAAAAAAATAGTTATTTATAAAAAGTACCAAATAGTATTTTTTAGTGAAATGGTCCAAGATAGTACTTTTTTATTAAAAGCACCAAAATAGTACTTATACATAAAAAGTTCTAACATAATTGAAGTATATTATAAAATGTACTCAACAGTACTTGTTTATTAAGTACCAAAAAGTTCTTTTTAAAGTACTACTTTTTTAAAAAAGTACCAAAATACTACTTTTTTAAAAAAGTACCAAAATACTACTTTTTTTAAAAAAGCTCCAAAATACTACTTTTTTAAAAAAGTACCAAAATACTACTTTTTTAAAAAAGTACCAAAATACAAATTTTTAAAAAGTACCAAAATACAGCTTTTTTTAAAAAGTACCAAAATACTTGTTGTGTTTTTCAATTATATGTACTTATTAAGTACATTTTCTAATATTACCCCAAAAGTGTGCTTTAAAAATGCTAAAAATTTCAAATAATGAAAGTTTTAAACAAAAGAGCTTTTACTTCCTGCATGATTTGATTGGGATATTTATTGTGCGCCCTTAAAGTATGCTATAAGAATATTACAAAAGCTCTGTATAAAATACATTCCACAACAGGGAGAGTCAAATGTGTACTAATCTTTTATAATAATAATATTTATTAAGTACACATATTGTATGGTAAATCCTAATCCAAATGATTGCAAAACACAGCTACTATATTTTTAAAACAGTACCAAAATAGTATTTTTTCAAAAAAAGTACTAAAATAGTACTTTTTAAATCCTGAGACATTTTTTTAATTTTTTGCTTATATTTTATGTACTACTTCCAATACACTTGTTCTTTAACCTGCCTTCCATAAAAATTTCAATAATATTTATAATTTTCATCACATTTTATGATCTTTAAAACATCCTAAAACCAAAAAACAATGACGATATAACATTCCATATATAAAGAAGAAGAAAAAAACCAACAAAATCATTTAATCCATAAACTTAAAAAAGCCGCCAAAAACCAAAAGAAAATAATAAAAATTATATGCTTCAAGACAACAAGTAAAAAAGATCACAGCAATAGTGGACCAAATAAAACTGACCTAAGACTACGATGATGACGATGATATGATGATGGTATTCATATGTGTTTTTTGAGAAAAAACAGAAAAACAGAAAAGCGCAAAAAATAGCAAGTATTTTAAACATGCACCATGCCATTGCAATGCTGGGTTTTATATGTGCAGCATTTTTTGGATGGATGGATTGATGGATTAATGTTTTTGGTGTGGTTTGAGTGTGTGTGGTGGTCAAGAGAGTTTTTGTGTTATATTGGCTTTGTAAGGAAACTAAAACCTTGTAGTTTGATTTTTTTTTTAGTTGTTTTCAAAAGAATTGCGCAAATAAAGATGCACATTTTAATGCCACACAATACCAAATAAATACAAAAATATGTACTAAAAACAAAAAGAAGAAACCAAATAAAAATAGCCGACTTTTTTTTTTTGCAATGCTACGTTTTCAATTGCTTTACATACAAATATGTACATTAGGAGGGTATTTAAGTAATAAAATATTTTCAGGATTTCAGTTTGAATTCTTAATAGATTTTTTTACCAAATTCTATGTATAATTTATTTTTTTATAGAAACAAGCAAATTATAAGATTTGCTTGTCCACTCCACTTATAAGTGGAACCCTAGTGTGCACACGTACAGTAACTCAAAAAAGTATTCATACAAATTTCTTACCAAATACAGTGGAGATGATTCTTAGCTGTTTATTTGGAATCTATGAATGAATTCTATAATTCCACTTTAGCAGATATTTGTGAAGACCGCTTAAATTGTTTTCGTAATTTTTCTAAGGGACTAAAATTCATAAAGAATGACTTTAGAACGACTTTATAATGTCCCCCTATTGGGAACCCACTAGGTACAAAATTCAATTGAAATCCACTTAATATTTTTCGATTTACAGTTTAGTTTAAATCTTCGAATTACAATTGATCTTTTCAAATCACAGTCACTTTCTGGTCAGACACTTCACTAGGGAGCTGTACGATCTTTCTGATTTGTTGGATGTCAAAATTAAATAATTTTGGAGTTTTGTAATGAGCAGGGCCGAGAAGGGAAACCCCTTTACTACACCGAGGTATCACAATGTTTCTCAGAGTCTATACACACAAAAAATTATTGGCTAAAAATTATCAATTAAATCTATTGATCAACAAAATTTAAATGAGTCAATCAATGTTTTGATTAAAAATTTTGATATTTTCTTTAACTGTCGAATTACAAATTTCCAACATACCAGATTTTTTCGCTTTAATTCGTTTGAATAAAGTTATTCAAAATTTACAAAATAATCGGGTTTTACTTTTGTTTATTGTTGGCAACATAATGGAAAGCAAAAAGGTGAATTTTTTGATAATTTTGTCATAAGCATACAATTCATTTGTTAAATCAATCAATATTTTGAATCAATCAATATTTTTCAAAGTCGAAAAAATGTTTGATTGAAAAAATTTTCAATCAATCAATCACCTACAATTTAATGATTGGTATAACAATTTTTTTAATCCGTGTTTTTGTTGATTGAAATTCGTTCCAATTTTTTCTATGTGTATGCGGACGTAAAGCGTCAGCAGTCATTTACAACATAACCTAGCATTTTAAATGTCGGTTTGTTTTGTTAGTGGGTAATTATTTTTCATATATGTGAATTTTTAGTAACATCTACCCCAGCCAGGAATCGAACCAAGGATCCTTTGCCATATTCATACCAATAACAACACAGGCTGACTATTAATTAACATTCACTCTAGTTTTAGAGACAAACCAACACTATGGGACTGCCCTCAAATGCAGTTGGGTATAGAGGGGCACATTCGCCACTTTTTTTAAGTGCTGTAAAACCTAAACCAGATGTTTTCCCTAAATTCCTGGTGATTTTAGATGCTAAATATTTATGTTTAAAATGGAAATTGCCCCATCCATGGGGCACGTGCGCCAAGCTGGTAGGGCACAATCGCCAAGAAATAAAATTTTTAGAAATTTGTTAACAATAAAGTTTTTGGAAGAATTGTTATTAAAAACAAAATTTGATTTAAAAAACACAATTTTATTGAAACAAACCAAAAAACATACTAACCGTGGGGCACATTTCACAACAAACTACCCCATTCTAAGTGGCGTATCAATCCCATGGGGTATATCCGTCATCGGCGAATCAACAACATGGGGCACTTTCGCCGTCGAAAATACCACCATTTCACGTGGCGTACGTACCCCACGGGGTACATCTATCGTCGGCTAATGTGCCCCATTGGATACATTCGCCGCCAAAACTGCCCACCCTCAATATGGCGAAAGTGATCCAAGATCGTGCTCTCACAAAAAAATAAAAATTTTTACACTTAATTATTCCTTACGGTTTTAACCATTAGGGCAAACTAGGCTCATGCCCAGGGCCCAATCAAAGATGGAACCGAAATGACAATAGATTCGCTTAGACGAAAGTTAGAAAAATTATTTTTTACTTTGTTTTTAAAGACAATTTCACATTTTCCTTCAGAAAAATTCTCAGAATCTAACAGATTTTTCGTATACATCTAAGACTTTTCCTATAGGAGAAATTTGTCATATATCAAAAGTCTCAAATTCATAGAAATTTTTCCTACATAAAAAGTTTCAGATTGTGAAAAATTTTTCGTACAGAAAAGGTTTTAGATTCTGAGATTTTAAAAACCTAAAGGTTATAGAAATTTTGACAAAATAAAAATTCTCAAATTTTGAGACACTTATCAGATTCTGAGACAGTTTTCGTATAAAAAATGTCTCACATTCTGAGATATTTTTCACGTAAAAAAAAGTCTCAGATTCTGAGACATTTTTCGTATAGAAAAAGTCTCAGATTCTGAGACATTTTTCGTATAAAAAAAGTCTCAGATTCTGAGATATTTTTCGCCTAAAAAAAGTCTTAGTTTCTGAGACATTTTTCGTATAGAAAAAGTCTCAGATTCTGAGATAGAAAAGGTATCATTAAAATCAAATTGTTCTACACAAATATCATGGTTTTAATAAGTAAAGGAAAATGACCTCGAGTTGCAAATCCCTACAAAATTTTTTTTTTAGTGTCTTTGTCTTAAAACAGATAATAAGTGACACAAGTTTAATTTGTACCAAAAAAAATGTGGTATTTTTTGTTATGCGACTTTTTACTTTCCAGCTGGGCCCCAAATTCGTGTGTGCTCAGGGCCCCGCCATAACTTAATGCGGCCCTGCGAATAAACTTAAAGAATTTTGTTCATTACGGCTATGAAAACGTACATTGATTCTATAAAAAAAAAATCATTAGGAGTCAGCCAATGATACCCTTCATAGAATCTATGAAACAAATTCATAGAAACCAGATACCTATGAAAAAGTTCATACACTCAAAATAATGCATTGCTAATGCTGGTTAGCTAACTTTTAGAAAATCTTTAGTTGAGATTAGCATGTTAGCAAAAATATCTTGTAAACTTCATTTAGCGCATTAGCAATCTTAAACAAAATTTGAACTAATTTTTTTTGCTAAATTCAAAATTGAGTTGACCAAATTTTTACAAGCTTTTTTGCTAATATTAGCACAAATGATGGTAATTTTTTTTTTTTTATTTTCAGAAAATTTAAAATGGCGCTATCTCGCTAACTAAGCCAGATATAGCAAAATTGAGGCTATTTTTGGTTCTCGGGCTCTCCATAGTATCGCCGGTCCTCTTCACATGTGTGGACCCTAATGGGTCCTAACTTTGGATCCAAAAAAGTTAGCATTCCCGAAAATTTTAAAATCCTCATATCTCGGTAAATATTGCCGACACAACAAAAAGTCCAAAAGCATTTTTGTAGCTCTCAACACGTAGAACAAGAAATAATCAAAAGCTCTCCGAGTAATAGTTTTCAAGTTATAGAGTTGTAATTCTCAAAACCTCGGAGGTCCCCTAAAATCACGTATTTCAAAAACTAAGCAGGGTAGAGCGAAACAGACACAAATTTTGCATCAAAAACTATGACGAATTTTAAGGAACCAAACTAGGTCTAGGCCCATCGGGGTCTGGATCTATCGGGTCCGAACCCAATGGGGTCCTCAAATGTGTATGAACTAAGTTGAAATAAAAACAATTTCAGTTAACTAATTTTTGGCAACTTTACCAAAAAAATTGTGGGTTCAAAATCACCAAATTTTCTTGTAGGTTTACAAGCTTTTTTTGCTAACATTACAGTTTTTTTTTTTGTTGAGTGTAGGCTATGAAAAAAAAATTATTGTTCAATTTCATTTTTATTTATTTTATTATTTCATTTTTATTTGCTTTATTATTTTATTTTTATTTATTTACTCCCTGCAAACAAAACGATACGACATCGATTCGCCGGCTGTATTGCCGATACGATAAATGTTATTGCGGCAATTATCGCATTCGTATCGCCGGCGATACACCTTTCGGGAGAAACTGTTACCCGACGGCAATACATCTCGGCGATACGAAAACGATTCGTCTTGGCGATAAAAGGGCAATATCGCCAGATAATCGTATAAACGAAAAATAATAGATTTGTATGTATCGCCGGAATATCACCAAAATGATAAACCGGCGATACAGCTATATCGATTCCCTGAAGCTAAAAATAAACATTATTTTTTTCATTCATATTTTAGTCATGTTAACAGGACTAAAAACATTTGCATTCACCTGAAAAATATATCTGCAACATTCGCTGAACTTTTTATTTTATCTTTGAACGCAAATTTTTATTTTTCGGCCAAATTTATATTCTTTCAAAGATTTCTGGTTGTGCTTGATAAATTAGTTTATTTTAAATTGACAAAGAAATAAAAATTTTCAATATTTTTTATTTGTTTATCGCCAAAATATCGTTCGTATGAGAAAACGGCGATATAATAAAAATACTACTTTGATTTTTTATTGAAATGATAAATTTTTGTATCGCCGCAATATCTTTTCGGCGATATATCGCCCTATTGTTTGCAAGGCTGTTTTTAAAAATTTATTTATTTTTAACTTATCCCCACCGAGATTCGAACACACAAACAGTTGTTCGTGAAGCTTGGTCTCTAGCCACCGAGCTAAAGTATACAAACGAATTATAACACTTAAAATCCATTTTGTTTAATATTCTGCTTTAACATATTGTGTTTGTATCTATGCTCTGCCACAATGCTCTGCCAAAATCTGTGTGCGTGTTTCTAGAAAACAAAATGTTTGTGTATTTGCAAAAAAAAAAAATAACGAACATTATAAAACTAAGTGTTAGTCGGCTAGGTTTTCCTCTTTTGGTGGCACTGATGGCTAAGGCGTCGATTATAAATTTCCCAGCCGGTAGGTCTTGGGTTTCGAATCCTGCCAGGGCAGCATTTTTATACCCTCCACTTAGTGATAGAGGGTATATATAAGTTTGTCATTCTGTTTGTAACTCATCGAAATATCGGTCTGGGACCCCATAAAGTATATATATTTATAATGCGCGATCGATTTTAAGACATTCTAGCGATGTCCGTCTGTCCGTCTGTCCGTCTGTCTGTCTGTTGAAAATGCTCTCGCGGACAAAATATTGCACAGAGATGACTGAAACTTAACATATATATTGGAAGTTCTCCCGAGAAGTTTGGAATTGCATTTGAGCGATATCGGTTCAGCGGTTCAAAAGTTATGAACGCAAATGTAAGCACACCTCAAACATTTCAGTACATTCAACATAACCTAAAAATACAAAATGCTTTAATTCGGCTTCTGGTTGACATATGTGATCATAATTGAACAACAAATGGTATTTAAACAAGTACGAACATATTTTTTGACAAAAAAAGAAAAAAATCGCGGTTTTTTTTTTAAAAAATTTTTTTTCGCGGAATTTTTTTTTCAATTTTTTTTTTTTTTTCAAAAGTAATTTCCTTTTAAATAAAATTGTTTGCAATAATCTTTTTGAAATTGTGGAGGGTATTACTACATTCGGCAAGGCCGAATTTAACTTTTTTACTTGTTTTTTTTCTTTTTACGTTTTTTATGTTTTTTTTTTTTTAATTTTTTATATTTTTTTAATATATTTATTCATTAGTTCTATAAATTTTTTCTATGAATCTATCAAAATCTATAAATAAAATTCTATGAAATATTTCACAATACTAATGAATATTCATTCAGCCAATGACTTGTTTCATAGATTCTATGAATTTGGTTTTATGAAATTTGTTTATAAATATTATGAACAATAATTCTTTCAGTGTAGTAATGGTTTACCACAATCAGCAATATATTTGTAACTCACTAAATTAAAAAGTTATTACTAAATGTATTGACTAGGTAATATTTGTCCAGCAACCTAAAAAATACAAAACCATATCTGTCCGCTTTCACGTGCAAAGTAGAAAGAAAGGTCAAAGTTCATAGTGTGAAAGATTATTGATAAATACACATTTGACTCATTTGTCACAATTTGATATCTCCCTTAGTTTAAGAGATAAGTGGGGCTGCCGATTTTACCCCACTGGCGAATGTGCTCCTCTCTACACTACATTGTGTTGATTAGAAAAGGTGCAGTAAGGAAAGAAGGAGGAAGTAGAGGACATTCGATTTGAAATTCTGTAAGCTGACAGTAAGAAGACCAGTTCGGAAAGTTTACAAACTATACGTTTTAGTTTAGTTGTTAAAACACCCAAACGTTCGTTACCTTTTTAAACTCACTGTTCATGTATCTTGCTTGTAATACTTTGCGGTTTTTACGAACTTATATTGCACATATTTGAAATTTTCATATGTTTGTTATTGGTTTCGTTTTATTTCTTCTTATGCATTCTTGGCAATGCTAAGCCTTGTTTTAAATTTTTTGGTGGCGGCAAAAATCTTTTCCCAAAAAAAAAAAAAAAAAAAAAAAAAAAAAAATAGCTAATTTAAAGCAATTTACTTAGAGTTGAGTATTCATTTCCATAGTTTAGTTTATAACTATAAGTAAAGTTTTATTTTGGCTTTTTGTTGCAATCGGCCCGACTCATACATCTTTTCATCATTTGGCCATGATGGACAAATATTACACTTATTGTGCTGATGATGTTGCTGCTGCTGCTATTGGTGTAAGTTGCATAGACCTTTGTTGTAAAGATTTACTTAAGTAGATGCACCTTACCTACTAGATTTTGTTGTTTTTTTTTAGGTGAAGTTAAAACTAGAGTGATGTATGATATTTTGCAAGTCTTAAAGTACAGCAATTTATACAATACCATTGCTCTTGATAATGATGATGGTGATGAGGAAGAATGATCTTGATGTAATAGTATCGATTTCGAAACAAAACAAAGTGTAATCAATTTTCAATAGAAAATAAGAAAGCAATAAATTTAAATTAATTTGAAATTTTTTTTATACAAAAAAAATGTCTCAGAATTGGATTTTTTGGTTTTTTAGTAAAAAAAAATTTTTGAGAATCTAAGAATTTTTTTTTTAAAGAAAAATGTCTTTAATACTGCAAAATTAAGCACTCAAATGTACGTGTTTCGGTCTCGTCAACCTCTTGTTAAGACTATTTTGCAAAATATAGAAATTTAAAAAAGAAAATAATTTTCTTTAAAATTATTCAATCATAATTTAATTGGTAAAAAAAATGACCTCGAGCTGGAATAAACCAACTCAAAATATAATATTTTAAAGGTCGAATAAAACAATTTTTTTTAATAAAAATTAATCAGAATTTAAATTCGATTTAATTTTTCTTTAAAAAAAAAAAATCAGAAAATCGGAAAAACAGAAAAATTTCTAAAATCTGTGATTTTTTTATACAAAAACTATCGCAGAATTTTATTTAACCAAATACAACAAAATTCTTTATTAAACAGAAAAAAAAGAGTTTAAACAAAAATTAACAAAATAATTTTTTTTTATTACCAGCGTGAGAAATCATCCACATAAAATATTCCATAATCTTAAATACAACATTGAAAATTAGTTTAATCTTCAATGTTTTACTACATTTTTTTCTCTTACACATTTTATTGAATAACCTAGATCAGTAATTAAGTGCGAATTCACTATGTACAACATTAGGAGCAACACCACCACCACCGGCAAAAACATGTTGCTGATTTTAATTGGCTGCTGCTAGAGCTCATAATGATGGCTATGTTAATAATGAAGATGAATACACAAGAAAGTAATAAAAAAAATTAGTAGATTCACCGAAATACTAAAAAAGTTTTAAAACACTTGTTAGTATTGCAAAACGATAATAAAAATTAATTTATAAATTTGTATGGAAATATAATCTAATATTACAGATGTAATGCTTAAAAATTGATATTCGAAAAGAATTCGGTACTTGCCAGCATTTTGTTTAAATTTTGATAATGGCCGGCTTTTTTAATAGATTTTAAAATGTGTTAAAAAAACTTGTTATTCAATATTTTATTTTTATGGGAACCAAACAGGAAAACTAAATTGTATTGAATCTGCTGGTTACAAATATGTATCTATAGATTTATGTTTTACCAAACCTTTTCCATTTTAAATTCAAAAAATTTAATCTGAGACATTTTTTTATACAAAAAATCTCATATTCTGTGACATTTTTCCGAGAGAAATATTCTTAAGATATTTTTTCTATAGAAAAATTCTTAGATACTGAAAGATTCTTGGATGTTGCAAAAAAACTCTCAGATCTAATTTTTCTAAAAAAAAAAGATTTTTTTTTTGAAAATCTGATTCTAAGGTGGTACTTTTTTCCTTCTCCTATAATAACACTACTCAACAAAAATCAACTTTTTTTGCATAGACTTCTAGAGTACATTTCCTAAAGTATTTTCGCCTCCTTAACACGAATCAGCCATCAGAAAAGTTGTATCAAATTGCCCTTTCGAAATATCAAATTGCCCTCAAAACCAACAAAATTTTCTTTTGCAAATATCTTTGCACTCAAGAGAAAAACTCTGTCAAAAAATCTGCAAAATTATTTTCAATTTGAATTAGCAAACTCTTAGCAGACTTTTCTGCTGAAATGGATATTTGAAGTAAATCATCTATCATTCAGTTCTAGAAAATAACAAAAAAAACAAGTAGAAAAGTTAAATTCGACTTTGCCGAATCTATGAATACCCTCCACAATGCATTTTCTTTAAAGGGAAGTACATTTTTTAACGTGAAAAACTTAACAATTTTGATTAGAAATATTTTATTTTGAGTAAAAAACTCTTTTTTTGTCATTTTTTTTTTTTTTAAGAAAAATTACAAATTTTTTTTTTTGAGTGTAAAATTTTTTTCGAGTGTAATGTTTTTTTACTGTAAAAATATTGTTGAGTGAATGCACGTACGTATGTACACAAAATATTGTCATTTTTGTAAAAAAAAAAAACTAAATTTTTTTGTGTAAATTTTTTTTTGAGTGTAAAATTTTTTTGAGTGTAAAATTTTTTTTGAGTGTAAAATTTTTTTCGAGTGTAATTTTTAAGTTACCAATGCTTTTAAAACTAAACAAGTTTAAAAAGCATTGCTTTAAAATTGAACAAGTTTGAAAAGCATTGTTTAGTTACCACCAATGCTTTTAAAACTTGTTAAAACACGTGGCATTTTAGAAGAAACTAATCTGAAATTCAGGGTTTTGCTTATAACTTTTGAACCACTGGACCGATTGAGCTGAAATTTAAAACCAAACAGACCCGGGGAACGGCAAAGATACGTGCCAAGCTTCAGTAGTCTCATTATTGTCTTTCGAAAGTTATCGTGTTTTTTATCTCGTAAATTCGCGAAATACCCTTGCTGAAATTTACTCTTTTGCTCATAACTTTTGAACCACTGGACCGATTTGGCTGGATTGCAATACCAACCTGACCTGGTAAATGACAAACATATATGCCAAACTTCAGTAGACTCTGTAAAGTCTTTCAAAAGTTAGCGTGTTTTCTACGGACGGACAGACAGACAGACAGACGGACGGACGGACGGACGGACATCGCTAGATCGACTTAAAATCGATCGAGGATCATAAATATATATACTTTATGGGGTCCTAGACCAATATTTCGAGGTGTTACAAACGGAATGACAAACTTATATATACCCTCTATCACTAGAGTGGAGGGTATAAAAATTCTGCAATTGTCTTGATTCTGTTTGATGAATTTCCAAATATTTGTGTGCACATTTTTTTATAGATTATTTTGTTATTTTACAAAAATATTCTGTTGGCCATTTTTTTTTGCAAAAAAAAATTGTTTTTTAAAGACGTTTTTTTTAGATTTTGTAAAATTTAAAACCCTAAAACTAAAAATGATTAAAATAAAAAAACAGCAGATTGCTTTGTTAATTTAGCAGAAGTATTTAGTGATCCTGTTTTGAAAAAAATTTTATAAGTTTTTTTTTTTTTAATTTGAATTTATAAGTTTTTTTTTTTTTTTTAATTTTTTAATTTGAAAAATCTTAGAAAGTTTTTGTTTCTACGGATTTCACATAGACAATCAAGATTTAGCAACCAGAGTCTGCTAAAATTAGCAGATTTCTCATATGGCTCAAAATGGGTGGACAAAGAATTTATTTGGATTGTGGATATACTTAACTTATGGATTTTAACCCAGGTTCTCTTTATTGGTTAGGAAAAAAGTACTTTTTAGAACGATTCGTTTCTAAAGCTAAGTACTCTGTTCGGTTTCACGGGAAAAAATCTGTCAAACTCCATATAAAAAAAAAATAAATTGGCAACGCGAGGAATTAAGGGGAAATTGTTAAAAAAGTTTTTACTCATTTTTATTATACAAGACAATTTAAATTGCCGTGAAAAAGTGATATTTCAGTTTTGTTATGATCGTTTCTTTCTTATCATTGTCAAAAGTTCTTGATTTTTAAATGTTTTATTGCAATTTGAGGCGTTTAAAGTTTAAGTGAAATTTTCACCGTAAGAAACAGAGTACTTAGCTTAAGGTGGTAAAAAAGTGTACTTTGATACTTTTTCGACATCCTGTATAAGCATTATAAAAATTTGATATTTGAAATATTAGATATCCCAGCAGAAAAAACATTATGACTGAAAATACAGACTTTAAGCCATGATTCTAAGAGCATAAATAGGAGTAAAAATTTGAATTTTAGTACTTTTTCGATCTTCCAAAACAATGTACCCAAAAACTTGAAATTCTGTAACATTTTTTCCAGAGAAAAATTACCATATTTTTTATTATTTGAGATAGATTTTGAGACATTATTTTAAATCCAAATTTTAGGGGGCATAATGGGGTAAAAAAAGTAGTCTTTTCACCTTATCTATCTTATAAAATAATGCACTCAAAATATTTTGTGAGCAAAAATAAATGAAAAACACATTTAAAACCAGTAAAAAAACAATTGTAAACCAACCCAGTAATTATTCATTTGTTTTAACAAACATCAATATTTATTTTTTACTGTTGACAAAATTTTCTAAAATAAATAACATTAAACAATAAAAAAATACGTTTTTTCACTCTTTTTTACTAACAAATTCGAAAAAAAACTTACGAAAACATTTAAAATTAATGATAGTTCTGTTATTTCAACCAACAAATTTCAAAAAAATAACCTACGAAATCATTAATTTTTAATGTTTTTTACAATTTTTTATTGAAATATTTTTTTAAAAATTGTTAATAAAATGTTGGGGAATCGATCCAGCAATCTACTACATTAGGGCCAGACACTCTACCCAACGTTTTAAAAAAATTACTTACACAAATCATTAAAAATTTAAAGAATATCAGTAGTTACAGAACAAAAATAAATGACTTTAAAAATTAAATGTTAATGAAACAAAGGACAGAATTAGTCATTAATAAAAACTGAACATCAAACAAATGTTTTTCTTTTAAAATCGACTAAATGTAAAATTTTTAAAACTACAAACAGTTAATCACATAATTTTTTGAGTGTGTTCATAAAAACATCAAATTGTAGTGTAATATCCTCCGAAACAATATATTAAATGTAACTTTCCGTTTCAAAAAGTTTTAACAGTGTAAAAATAGTAATTTGGTACATTTTCTGTCTTCTAAAATAACAGTTTTTAAAAATTTAAATTTGGAATGTATGACCCATTATGCGGAAAAAACAATTGAGACTTCTTGGAATATTTAATTCAAGATATGGGTAAAAAAGTGGTCTCTGTGGTACTTTTTCTATCTCCTGAAATAATGCCCTTATAAACATAAAATTTGAAAAGTAGGATTATTCAGAAAAAAGAAATCTAAAAAATATTAAAAAATTGTAATTCGGTACATTTTCTAAAAGACATTGTGATTTTGTAATTGGGTAAAAAAGTGTACTTATATACTATTTCGATCTCCTAAAATAATGCTCACAAAATTTTGATATTTGAAACGTAACACAGCAAGTTCTTAGAGTAAATTGGGGTGAAAAATTTTACGTTGGTACTTTTTCTATCTCCTAAAACAATGGTCCTAAAAACTTGAAATATTGAACCTAGGAACCTTCAGATAAAAAAATTTGCATGTAGGATCATTTAGAAGAATTACCATCCAAGAGGCATTTTTCTGAAAAAAAATTTCCCACAGAAAAATTTTTAGATTCTATGATATTTTTCCGACAGAGAAAAATTTAGATTTTAAGAAGTTTTTTTAATAGTAAAATTCTCAGATTCTAAGAAAATTTTCCATTGGGAAAACTCTCAGATTTATTTTATTTGGAAAAGGGGTATATGACATTACAATTTTCACAACCCATCTAGCCTTGTCAGTGCTCTTGCTGTCATATGTTATGCTTTGTCTAGCTCTCGCTCTGGCAAAGCTAAACTGAATGGTGTTTTTGTTCTAGCATGTAGGTAAAGAGCAGGTCTCCTAAGTGATACATTTAAAGATTTCTGTTAAAAATTTACAGATCGAAAATTTTTCCAAAATTTTGTGAAATTTCTTACGACTCAATGGAACGAACAGTTTTTTCGAATTTTTTTTTTTTTTTTGTTGCTAAAAATTTTTTTTTTTTTTTCAAATAAAGTTTATTTCAATAACACCGTCCGACAAAAAGTAAAAAAGTCTATAACCAGGAACTAGATAACATACGTTTAAAACTAGAAACTAAAATTAGTAAAACTGCATTTACAGTTCTTCATTTCAAATTTTAGATTATTAAATCTTGCAAATTGTTTTTTAAATATATGCACTTGTCCCAGGATGCCACTAGTGATGGCAAATCCAAGAGGAGGATCTTCCCTAATTTTTCTTTTTTATTATTTTGACATCCCGGTGAAAAATGTGCATATATGGATACATATATGTAAATATATGGATGCATATATGTAAATATATGAGCATATATGGTCATATATGAAATTGTATGCAGTCATATATGATCATATTTGCAACATATATATATGTATATGGACATTTTACGTATATGGACATATATGTCCATATACGTAAAATGAGGGCATATGCCCATATATGACATATTTGGACATATATGGAGCATATACAGTGGGCGACAATACATTGGAAACTTTTTTATAGTAGATGAAATTTGTTAAAGACAAAGTTAACAATACTAAACGTTATAATTATCAAACAAATATTATAAAAAAACAATATGTAGGTAATATATCAAGCTTTAATTTAAGCTTAATAGCGTCCAGATTGGGAAAATAATGAATGTGCTACGAGGGTCGATGTGGAAAATGAAAAAATTTATAGACATTTTTCAGAACATTTTTAAATAATATTTGCGAGTCGATTTTTTCCAAGTTAAAACATTAGAAATTTAAAAAAAAGTCCAATAGTTTTTATTCAGTGATCAAATAATTTTTCCAACAACCCAAACAAACAGTGGAATTTTTTAAGTACAGTAGCAAAAATCCACATTTTTTGACCTCCAATTCTTTTGACCACCAATTTTTTGTTAACAAAGAGAAATTAAAATTATCTTAATATATCCTTAGCATATACTTAAGTGTACTAAAATTAATAAACAATAACATCTTTTCTTTGTTTATAAAAAATTGGTGGTCCAAAGAATTGGAGGTCAAAAAATGTGGATTTTTGCTACTGTACTTAAAAAATTCCACTGTTTGTTTGGGTTGTTGGAAAAATTATTTGATCACTGAATAAAAACTATTGGACTTTTTTTTAAATTTCTAATGTTATAACTTGGAAAAAATCGAGTCCCAAATATTTTTTAAAAATGTTCTGAAAAATGTCTATAAATTTTTTCATTTTCCACATCGACCCTCGTAGCACATTCATTATTTTCCCAATCTGGACGCTATTAAGCTTAAATTAAAGCTTGATATATTACCTACATATCGTTTTTTTATAATACTTGTTTGATAATTATAACGTTTAGTATTGTTAACTTTGTCTTTAACAAATTTCATCTACTATAAAAAAGTTTCCAATGTATTGTCGCCCACTGTATGTCATATATGTTCATATGCCCTCATTTTACGTATATGGACATATATGTTGCAAATATGATCATATATGCATTCATACAGTGTCATATATATTCATATATGTTACATATATGGACATTAGAGTGTCCCTTATTTTGGAAATGTTGGAAATGTTGAGACGGTACCCACTAATTTTTTTCCTTTTGACTTAAAAATAACTGAGAAAAAATTTTACGCCCCTACGACCACGCCTACCCTACGCGACGGGGCCTTAAAGAGCGGGGCCGAAAAAATAATTTTCCCATACAAACCAAAAAATTTTTTTTTGATTTTTAATTTTTTTGTTATTAATTATTATATTACTTGATTTGCTTATTCACGACAAAAAATTTGATTTTGGTGGGATAAGGCTTTCAGCTCTAAAAAATTTTTCGCAAAAAAAAATTTAGAGCCGTTGGGGTCCTAGGGTAAAAAATTTTTAAAAAATATTTTTTTTTAGTTTTGACAAGCAACGGTTTTAGTTGTTATGTTGCTTTTAATGATATATATTCAAAAAAAATATTATTCATATCAGTGACATCTTTATCTTTTTCGAAAAAAAAAAATTTTAGCCGCAGGGATTCTACGGTAAAAATTTTTTAAAAAATATTTTTTTTTAGTTTTGACAAGCAACGGTTTTAGTTGTTACGTTGTTTTTAATGATATATATTCAAAAAAAAATATTATTCATATCTGTGACATCTTTATCGTGTATCGAAAAAAAATAACAATGCATTTTTTACCCTTTTTTAGAACACGATAAAGATGTCACAGATACAAAAACTATTTTTTTATGAATATACATCATTTAAAGCAACATAGCAGCTAAATCCGTTGCTTGTCAAAACTAAAAAAAATATTTTTTAAAAAATTTTTACCGTAGGACCCCTGCGGCTCAAAATTTTTTTTTTTTTTTTTAATTTTTTAGAGCTGAAAGCCTAATCCCACCAAAATCAAATTTTTTGTCGTGAATAAGCTAACCAAGTAATATAATAATTAATAACAAAAAAATTAAAAATAAAAAAAAAATTCTTGGTTTGTATGGGAAAATTATTTTTTCGGCCCCGCTCTTTAAGACCCCGTCGCGTAGGGTAGGCGTGGTCGTAGGGGCGTAAAATTTTTTCTCAGTTATTTTTAAGTCAAAAGGAAAAAAATTAGTGGGTACCGTCTCAACATTTCCAACATTTCCAAAATAAGGGACACTCTAATGGACATACATGACGCTGTATGAACGCATATATGATCATATTTGTACCATTTTTCACCGGGATATCAGGAAAAAGGGGGGTTAGTTACATCCTTTCAAAACTTTATCGATAAATATCATTCAAATTTTTCATCAAAATATTTTTTAATTAAAGTTTTCAAAGTACTTTATTCACATCCTTAACATCCTGATATGGAAAAATCAAAAAATAGAAAAATTAGGGAATATCCCAGTTGGAAAATGTGTCACTGACGAAATTTCCACTGTGATTCCTTGAGGAAATGTCTTCAGGTTCTGACAAATCATAGGTAATCCTTGATGACATGTCCTACCATTGTCAGCACTGAATGTTTGCTTTAAGAGTGTGGACAATTCCTCTAAGACGTCTAAAAGGAAATGTCTTCATAATAGCACCACACTAAATTAGAATTTTAAAGCTGGGCAACTCTTCAATTTCCAAGAAAAAGATGGCAATATTATCGATTTATTGAAAATAAAATCAAAATCTAATAAGTAGAATAAAATTAATAAATAGACAAACAATTTTCAAAATAAAGTTTGGAACAAGTAGTTAGGTGTGAGACTAATAAACTGGAGGTTCCAGGTTCAAATCCAGTTGGGAATAAAAAAGGCGAAAAGTTTTTTCTAAATATGAGAAAGATAACACTGTACAACACCAAAAAAAATTACAAGGTCAGACCAAAAAATTTTGATAGAAAAGACAAAAAAAAAATACACGTGTATCGGCGTTTTGAAAGTTTACATCTGGTTTTCATTTTAGGGGGAGGTGAAGTTTCCCCCAAATGCAAATGTTGTATTGTCAATCGTCATTGAATATCGAGTGAAGCTTACGTTTAAAGTATTTGGTGTGTTCAGCAATTTTATATAAAATATTACGGAGAACATTTTTGTGGAATATATTAACCCTCTAGCTCCTCACTATAAGGGTCTTTTTTGTCCTTCTTTTCAAAAAGAGCAAAAAACACCATTAAAACAGGGATTTAAGGGGTTTAAATGTTCGGAAAAAATATTCGCCGTAAAATTTTACTATAAGTCCTTGAATACACCAAAACGGAAAACTCAACCAGAAAGTCAGAAATAAGACGCAACAAAAGAGATCTTAGGGTTAATTTCGCATTTATTAAGAAAATCGAGTAAACCTTACGTTTAAAGTATATGGTGTGTTCAGCAAATTTATGTAAAATGTTACGGAGAACATTTTCACAGAATATGTTAACCCTCTAACTCCTCAAGATAAAGGTATTTTTTGTCCTTTTTCTAAAAAAGAGCAAAAACACCATAAAAACAGCTATTTAAGGGGTTAAAATGGTCCGCAAAAATATTTGCCGTGAAAGGGACTTATAGTAAAATATCACGGCAATTATTTTTGCGGAACATTTTAACCCCTTAAATCCCTGTTTTAGTGGTGTTCTATGCTCTTTTTTAAAGGAAGGACAAAAAATACCCTTATCTTGAGGAGTTAGAGGGTTAACATATTCTACAAAAATGTTCTCCGTAACATTTTACATAAATTTTCTGAACACACCATATACTTTAAACGTAAGGTTTACTCGATTTTCTTAATAAATGCGAAATTAACCCTAAGATCTCTTTTGTTGTGTCTTATTTCTGACTTTCTGGTTGAGTTTTCCGTTTTGGTGTATTCAAGGACTCATAGTAAAATTTTACGGCGAATATTTTATCGGAACATTTAAACCCCTTAGATCCCTTTTTTAATGGTGTCTTTTGCTCTTTTTGAAAAGAAGGTCAAAAAAGACCCTTATCGTGAGGAGCTAGAGGGTTAATATATTCCACAAAAATGTTCTTCGTAATATTTTATATAAAATTGCTGAACACACCATATACTTTAAACGTAAGCTTCACTCGATATTCAATGACGATGGTCAATACAACATTTGCATTTGGGGGAAACTTTACCTCCCCCTAAAATGAAACCCAGATGTAAACTTTCAAAACGCCGATACACGTGTATTTTTTTTTTGTCTCTCCTATCAAAATTTTTTGGTCTGACCTTGTAATTTTGGAAAAAATTTGATTTTGTTGTTCAGTGTAATTATTAAGGAAAATGGATAAAAGTAAAAACTAAAGGAAATACGAAATTTTTTTGTATTTTGGCATGACCTACGTCAGATATTTCCCCAAAGAAGTCTTAGGTGACATGTCCCCAGAAGGTCAGCCCTGACCACTGCTGACTTTGAGTGAGGACATTTTGAAAATTTGTATGAAACTGTCCTCAACCCAGTACATAGAGATGTCTTGTGGATGTCAGCAATGACTCTGACATGTCAGCGCTCCGTCACTGAAGATGGCTCGAGGACGTTGCTAACTGGGATCCTTCTCTTTCATTTGGCGTCACAAATGACATCCTAGGACAAGTAAAAATACTAAAAAAAAATATGTTAGAAAATGTTATCCTATAAAACTTTAAAGTACTTTTAAAAGGAAACAGGATCACGAAATGCAAAAAATTTAATGCAGTTTTACTCTATTTGATATCTACATTTAGACGTTTATTATCCGGATTATGTTTAATATTAAGCTTTAAGTAATCTTTTTTACATTGTGGAGGTAATTCCGAATGCAATCTATATAACCTAAAAATGCAAAATGCTTTAATTCGACATACTATATTTTGTACGTCAAAATTTTTTTCGCGGAAATACTTTTTTCGGAAAAAAATTGTTAGAGCGTATTTTTTTTTCTGAAAATTAATTCCTTTTACCAATTTTTTACACCCAAATTTTTTCCGCATATTTTTTTTGTTTTTTTGCAAAATTTTTTTTTCCGATGAAAAATTTTTTTTTAATAAAGTTTATTTCAATAATCTTTTTATATAGTTTTGGGTATCCATACATTCGGCAAGGCCGAATTTAGCTTTTTTGACTTGTTCTTTTTTAGTTGTGTTGGTAAACCTTCTTTAAGTGTAAAATATTTAAAGTTAAAGTAGCCACAGACAACTTACAGTCGTAAGAATCCTGCTCAAAATGCACTGGATCGGTAGTAAACTTAAGCAACAACAATTTCATTAAACTTTTTAAATTTAAAAAGATTAATGTGAGAAAATTAGGGCGTACATTTTGAAACGGTGCACATAATTTATAAATGTTGGGACAACAAGCGCTGCTACTGGAATGGTTTGATCAAAAATTTAAATCTATGAGTTTTTTTTGTTCTGGGGGCATTTTTATATGCATTTAAAATGCAAACTGTACGATTTTTCTAAGGGTTCAAGTTGAAAAAATGCAGAAGAAAAATTGAAATTCTAAAAATTTTAGACATTTCTAGTATTCCCATACGGGTTTTTGAACAATATTGAGTCACCGCCCTAATACAAATATTCTCTACATGTTTGTGATATGGTAGGGTTATTTTTATTGCTTAAAAAAAGTAAGAATTTTCTCGCTTTGTAAAACATTTTAAAGCGTTACACAAAAAAAAAACAATCAACTTGTAAATAAAAACTAAAAAACTAATTGATTTTTTCTAGACAAAAAGGTTTTTAGCATATCAAGGGTAAAGTAAAAATAAAATCAATTTTAAAAATTGAATTTTTTAGCACAGGTGCTACAAAGAAATTATTTTTGCTGAAACCAAGACTTTTTCTATATGGCAACATGTCTAACAAGGGAAGTATCTCAACCCTTATGAACCGATTTGCATGAAACTTAAAATATATCTGTGGAGATTTGACAAAAGCATTTACTTCGACTTAAGTTCTTTTGTCAAAAATATATTAAAATCAAATTTTTCGTATACAACAAACACTTTTTCCATAATTTTTTTTAAAGATCTCAACAATTGGAAACATCAGGTTATAAGATCTCTTGAAAAATATTGAGAAAATCGTCCAGTTCTTACCACTTCAGTCTCTTAAAAAAGCTCGAAAAATATTTAAAAAAAAAAATAAGTGCTTTTGTCAAACGTCCACAGATATATAAAAAACCATTCTAAGGTTGGGGTGTCTCGGCTTATCGGTCATATTGAGGATTAAGGTGTTCAAAAAATGGCAAAAAAAGTTTTTCGGATTTTTCAGCCTTTTTTTCTAAGAAACTATCTGATGTTTTCATATGAAAATAAAAGTTTTTTAATGCCTAGCCAACAGTGGCATCATAGATGGGACTAATTAATTAAAGGGACCAATTAATTGATGGTTTAATTACCATTTAATTGATGTCAATGGTAATGAAATTTTTTTCATTGCCATTGGTTGTATCAATTGTACCAATTAAATTACTTATCAATTTAATTACTAATGAAAATTAAAAAAAAAAAAATTACCATTGGTATGGCATCACTTAAAAAAAAATAATTACCATTAGTAAAAGTCGTCACAATATTGTCAAAATCGTTAATATTTGGAAATATCCGTTGTTTTTTGTTATATGGATTTTTAGTTTTTCACATTTTATAAACCAAACACACGTTGATTGCCTTTGTATAACACAATATTTGAAATTTTTATTTGCGTTTTGTTTTTTGTCTTTAACATTTTCATATTTTTTTTGTAAAAACATACTTTGATGTTTAAATTTTTATCTTTTCAAAAAAACAAAAATGTGCAAACCAATAGTTTTGAAACCAATTATAATTGGTGTTTTTCAACAATTGGTGCATTTCATTACCATTAGTAATTATTTTTTCAATTAAAAAAATTTAATTACCATTAAATGGTAATGAAATTTTTTTCATTACCATTGATATCAACCAATGGTAATTAAAATTCAATGGTAATGAAAAATTCCCATCTATGAGTGGCATAAGCTTGTAAAAATTTGGCTTCGTTAAATATTTTTGTTATGAAAATGTGAAAATTTTGGGTGGTATTTATATGAAGACATAGATCTACGATATCCATATGAATACGAAAAAATACCCAGCAAAATTTTCCGTTCCAAATAATCGGTTCCAGAACGCATCATATTACCCTGCAACCGATTCTACTTCACGTTTCAGAATCAATGATTTTTGTTTGAAATTGTCCCAAAAGCAATCGTTTTTTAGAGCAAGTAGTTTTTTTGAAAAATAATTTTACAATGAAAATTTTGTTTTGATTACCGGAGAATATATTCAAGAATCTATTGTTATAGCAATTTGTTCCAAAAAATGTTCCTGGGTATTACTGTGCTCGAATTAGACACTTTTTTTAACAAGCTGGGCACCCTACTGGTAAAGTTAATTCGAGTACGCTGAATTCAATGGTGCTAGCCTTTTTTCGAAGTAAGCGCTCGTATTCGCGATATTCGCGATTTAAAATTTTGATGCTCAAGTACAATAAAAACGATATTTTTAAACTTTTGCGATAATTTTTAAATTTAAAACCATTCAAGTCTGTTAAACTAGCATAAAAACCAAAATACCGTGAATTGTTTTCGCGAAAAATATTTTTTGGTCACGAAAAATCGTTATTATCTTAAAATAATTGGTTCAATACAAATATTTTTAGTTTTAGTTGAAATTATGACATCCATTTGGTAAACCTAGTTCATGTACACAAAATCTCATTGTATTAACAGTTTTTTTTACAGTTAGCGTATGTATTAGCGATATTCGCGATTAAATTTTTATTTTATTTTTAAGTAAAAAAAATATTTTTTATATTATTTAGACAATTTTTGAATTTTTATCATCTAAACTCTATTGAATATACAAAAAAAAAATAATCGCTGAAAATTTTTTCGCGATATTTTTTCGCGAATTTTTTTTCGAAATTTTTTTAAAACCAGATTACGGTGAATTGTTTTCGCGAAAAATATTTTTTGGTAACGATAAATCGTTATTATCTCGAAATAATTTTAGTTTTAGTTAAAATTATGGCATCCATCTGGCACACCTAGTTCATGTGCACTAAATCTCATTGTATTAACAGTTTTTTCAAAGTTATCGTATATATTGGCGATATTCGCGATTATTTTTTTTTTTTATTTTTAAGTAAAAAAAATATTTTTTATATTATTTAGACAATTTCTGAATTTTTAACATCTAAACTCTATTGAATATACAAAACAAAAATTATTCGCGGAATTTTTTTTTCGCGATATTTTTTTTCGCTAATTATTTTTTTGGAATTTTTTTATTTTGCTATTAATTTATGAAAATGTGTAGAATACGATACATTTCAGACACATCTGGTAAGCATAGTTCACTAAATCTCATTGTATTAGCAGTTTTTTCAAAGTTAGAGTATGTATTAGCGATATTCGCGATTAATTTTTTTTTTTTTTTTAAGTAAAAAAAAACATTTTTTTATATTATTTAGACAATATCTGAATTTTTATCATCTAAACTGAATATACAAAAAAAAAAATATTCGCGCAAATTTTTTTTCGAAATTTTTTTGTTTTGCTATTAGTTTATGAAAATATGTAGAAACATTGCAGACACATCTGGTAAGCATAGTTCATGTACACTAAATCTCATTGTATTAACAGTTTTTTTTAAGTTAGAGAATGTATTAGCGATATTCGCGATTAATTTTTTATACCCTCCAACTATAGTATGGGGTATTCCGTGTGTAACGCATCGAAGTATCGGTCTATGACCCCATAAAGTATATATATTATTGATCAGTGATCGATTCTAAGACATTCTAGCGATGTCCGTCTGTCCGTCCGTCCGTCCGTCCGTCCGTCTGTCCGTCTGTCCGTCCGTCCGTCTGTGGAAGACACAATACAGTCCAAAATAAAAGTGCTAGACTCCTAAAATTTGGCACATATATGTCTTATGCTCATAGGCTGGTTAAGTTCGGAGATGGGCAAAATCGGACCAGGGGGGAAAAAGTTTCCCCTTGGAGAACTAAACCAACCTCTGAAAAACAGTATTTTTTGCAGGATTTTTTGTACTTTTTTTAAGAAAATGCAACATTTTAATGTCGGAGAAAGCTCAAAACCCTGTATGTGGACTCAGCGGATAAAAAAAAATAAAAATAAAGTTTGACCCGCCCCTTTTGTGGGCGTGGATATAAAAAATGTATTTTAATAATGATTAATTGGATTAAATAATTGCATGAATCATAATAAATCCATTTGATAACATCTATCGCAAGGGGAAGATGTCCCCCAATGACTCCCACCAAACCCCCAAAATGGCCCCCCCACCAAAAAAAAAAGACGCCCCTGAAATTTGTTTTTTTTTTGTTTTTTTTTTAAATTTTTTAGGGTATAAAAGATTCGGCACAGCCGAATTTAACACTCTCACTTGTTTTTTTTATTTTTAAGTAAAAAAAATATTTTTTATATTATTTAGACAATTTCTGAATTTTTATCATCTAAACTCTATTGAATATACAAAAAATAATCGCGAGATTTTTTTTTGCGATATTTTTTTCGCGAAATTTTTTTTTTCCAAATTTTTTTGATTTTGCTATTAATTTATGAAAATGTGTAGAATACGATACATTGCAGACACATCTGGTAAGCATAGTTCATGTACACTAAATCTCATTGAATTAACAGTTTTTTCAAAGTTATAGTATGTATTAGCGATATTCGCGATTAATTTTTTTTTATTTTTAAGTAAAAAATATATTTTTTTATATTATTTAGACAATTTTTGAACTTTTATCATTTAAACTCTATTGAATATAAAAAAAAAAATTTTTCGCGGAAATTTTTTTTCGCGATATTTTTTTTCGCAAAATTTTTTTTCGAAATTTTTTATTTTGCTATTAATTTATGAAAATGTGTAGAATACGATACATTGCAGACCCATCTGGTTCACTAAATCTCATTGAATTAACAGTTTTTTTCAAAGTTAGAGTATGTATTAGCGATATTCGCGATTAAATTTTATTTTTTTCTTTAAGTAAAAAAAAAAATTTTTTCGCGATATTTTTTTCGCGATTTTTTTTTTCCAAATTTTTTTGATTTTGCTATTAATTTATGAAAATGTGTAGAACACGATACATTGCAGACACGAAAATTTTGAAAAATTTTTTTTTTTCTTTTTCACGGAAAAAAAAATTTTCGCGAAAAGAAAATTTATATATAAAAACAATCCCAAAAGCATAAAAATTTTATTTTTGTTGTACTTTAGCTTTACAATTTCAAATCGCGAATACGAGCGCTAACTTCGAAAAACGGCTAGCACCATTGGATTCAGCGTACCCAAATTAGGTTTATCAGCAGGGTGCCCAGCTTGTTAATTTTTGCGACTAGCACAGTGTATTTATTAAATTTAAGTCGACATGTATTTTTGCCCTAGACGATATTCCAGTTAGTTCGAGAGTTATCGAAATTTTCCCGAAGGTCCACATCGTTTCATAAGGGGACAACGAAATTTTTAAACACTGATATGGCCGATAAGTCGAGACACCCCAAACTTGAAATCGTCTCTTTAATATATATTTAAGTTTCAGGCAAATCGGTTCATATACCGAAAGGAATGAGTTCCGTGTGAGAACGAAATGGAATGAAACAGGGGACGAAATGGAATGAAACAGGAAACGAACTGATGTGAAATGGAATATGGAATATAGAACGAAATGGACTAAAATTTTGTTTTACTAAAAATTTTTGCGCAAACTTTCTCTCACTTTATTAATTTTTTTTTGTAAAAAAATAATGAAACCTACATGAAAGAAAATGGAATGACACAGAAAAGAACAGGGAATAGAATAGGAAAAAGGAATGTTATTTTTATAAAGGTTTAAGTTGAAAAATGTAGAAAAAAACTTAATTTCTAACAAGACAAACCGACATATAAAATCCTACTGATGATAACACTAACTGGAGTGTTTAAAACCGGTATGGGAATACCAGAAATGTCTATAATTTTTAGAAATTCAACTTTTCTTCTGCATTTTTTCAACTTAAACCCTTTTATCAAATTGTTCAAATTTCTTTTATCACTGAAATTTTTTCACTTCCAGGAAAAATGTCTTACAAGAGAAGTCTCCCAAGTGTCACCCGCGGATCTTTATGGAATTGCTTTTATTTTTTAGAGCAGAAAAATAAAGGGACATGTATTTTTTTTAGAGGCTTAAATTCATATTTACGGGGTAAAAAGGAGGAAGACAAGGTAATTTTTCTGTTTTTTTCGTTTATCTCCTATACTATGCAAAGACCCCTAGTCATGTAACATACCAAATGAAAGGTCTTTGAAAAACCTATCTACGTGTGCTAAGAACGTGTCCAAACATACACAACTTTTCGTCATATTGAGTAAAATACCAAAATTTTAGGACATTTTTGTTAATAAGTCGAAAAATATTAACTTCTTGTGCCCATTGTTAGCACCACGAGATAGGTATTTTTAATACCTTTAATCTGATACCATACATGTCCATATTAAATTTGTTTAAATAGGCGTAAATCGTAAAAAACTGAAAAAGGTCAATTTCCCCCCATACAAATCGACCCCCCCCCCCCCTAAAAATTAGTTTGGGCCGCTAAAAAAAAAAATACGTGTCGAATTAATTTTCATTCTTAACAACATATCAAAATTGCATGAAGATCGGAGGGTGACACCAGGGAGACTTCCCTTGTTAGTGACTGAGACATTTTCACTAGAAATATATTTCCAGGAAAAATATCTCATTGTCAGTGACTGAGACATTTTCTGCATAGGAAAAATATCTTAGTTACAGAAACTTTCTTCTTGTCTGGGCATCCAAAAAGTTCAATTTATATTGAAAATTATTTAAATTTTTCGCTGGGATTTTTATATATTTTCTAATTTATCGAAAATCGTGCTATCGATAGCATTTATACAAGTACCCACAATCAAAAATATTTCCCATTCAATAATAATTTTCTAACTATTCACCTTAAATTGAAAACTAAATTTTGATACCATCATTATTATTGTATTTTTAAAGATTTTTTCTTTAGTTTTTTGCTATTTATGACGATAATAATGTTGATGATAGTTTTTTTGTCTACCAATGATGAATTATGTAGAGCACGAAAATGAACGTGTTGAAATTTTAAAGTGGAACAAAATGTACAAAAAAAAAAACTTTAAACTCCAAAAACCAACTAAAACTTTTGCCAAGAAAAAAAAAATTAAATATCACGACTTTTTCTTAAAACACATAGAAGAGAAAAAAATAAAAGCCAGGAAAGATTTTTTGTAGACAATCAGGCGATGATTTAAATTATATTGAACACTAACATTGGAAAAAAACTAAAATAAAAAAAAACCTTAAACTTAAATTTATGGTAAAATATAAAATAAACATTGTTATTTTTTTTCAGACTGTTTGTTTTTACAGAATAACAAGTGTTTGACCTTTTTAGTAAACACCAAAATCGAAAAAAAAAATTCAAATCGATTTTTGTATATTTTCCGTTAATCATAACAATTGTTTTCAAATTCAACTTGAAATCTTATCCAAAATGTTAAAGAAAAGGCGCCTGATTTCACGCGCAAAACGTGCAACATACATGCACTTTGTTGTTTTGAAAATTTTCTTTAAACATTTCACATCATGCTGATGTTATTAGCATTTTAATGCAAATAAACTTAAAGGAATTCTCTTTGAAACACTATTATCAAAAACACAGAAAATAAAAGCCTGGGAAATGCCCTGTATAAGTAAATTTTATAAGACTATAATAAACTACTAAAACACACGAAATACGGCCAGTTTACCTGAAATTCAGCCAGTTTACCTGAAGGCTAAAGGAAAAAAATTTTATTATGGTAGCCTATCGTCAAATATCATTAGTGTCAGTTTTAGATAATTTTGTATTTTTGGAAGTGCTTGAAAGTTTGACCACAACGTTTTTTTTTCTGCATGCCAACTATTGGATCATGTTACACATGATTCTTTTGCACAACAAATATCATGGTAGAAAAACTAACTAAATTAACCCAAAGATTTTGTAAAAAATTTTTATCGATATCGATAGCAAAAATGTAAAAATAGAAAATTCTATCGATATCGATAACGAAAAATTTTCAATAGAAATTTCTATCGATACCAAAAAATTTTCTCTAGAAAATTCTATCGATAACAATATCGAAAAAATTTTCTATCGAAAATTTTTTGTTATCGATAAAATTTTTTATCAAAAATTTTTTATTATTGATATCGAGAAAATTTTCTACAGAAAATTTTTTGTTATCGATATCTATAAAAATTTGTATAGAACATTTTTTGTTTTCGATATCGATAAAATTTTCTATAGAAATTTTTTTGTTATCGATATCGATTAAATTTCCTTTAGAAAATTTTTTGTTATCGATAAAGTTTTCTATAGAAAATTTTTTGTTATCGATATCGATAAAATTTTCTATAGAAAATTTTTTGTTATCGATATCGATAAAATTTTCTATAGAAAATTCTATCGATATCGATAGCAAAAAATTTTCTATAGAAAATTCTATCGATATCGATAGCAAAAAATTTTCTATAGAAAATTCTATCGATATCGATAGCAAATATTTTCTATAGAAAATTCTATCGATATCGATAGCAAAAAATTTTCTATAGAAAATTCTATCGATATCGATAGCAAAAAATTTTCTATAGAAAATTCTATCGATATCGATAGCAAAAAATTTTCTATAGAAAATTCTATCGATATCGATAGCAAAAAATTTTCTATAGAAAATTCTATCGATATCGATAGCAAAAAATTTTCTATAGAAAATTCTATCGATATCGATAGCAAAAAATTTTCTATAGAAAATTCTATCGATATCGATAGCAAAAAATTTTCTATAGAAAATTCTATCGATATCGATAGCAAAAAATTTTCTATAGAAAATTCTATCGATATCGATAGCAAAAAATTTTCTATAGAAAATTCTATCGATATCGATAGCAAAAAATTTTCTATAGAAAATTCTATCGATATCGATAGCAAAAAATTTTCTATAGAAAATTCTATCGATATCGATAGCAAAAAATTTTCTATAGAAAATTCTATCAATATCGATAGCAAAAAATTTTCTATAGAAAATTCTATCGATATCGATAGCAAAAAATTTTCTATAGAAAATTCTATCGATATCGATAGCAAAAAATTTTCTAAAGAAAATTCTATCGATATCGATAGCAAAAAATTTTCTATAGAAAATTCTATCGATATCGATAGCAAAAAATTTTCTATAGAAAATTCTATCGATATCGATAGCAAAAAATTTTCTATAGAAAATTCTATCGATATCGATAGCAAAAAATTTTCTATAGAAAATTCTATCGATATCGATAGCAAAAAATTTTCTATAGAAAATTCTATCGATATCGATAGCAAAAAATTTTCTATAGAAAATTCTATCGATATCGATAGCAAAAAATTTTCTATAGAAAATTCTATCGATATCGATAGCAAAAAATTTTCTATAGAAAATTCTATCGATATCGATAGCAAAAAATTTTCTATAGAAAATTCTATCGATATCGATAGCAAAAAATTTTCTATAGAAAATTCTATCGATATCGATAGCAAAAAATTTTCTATAGAAAATTCTATCGATATCGATAGCAAAAAATTTTCTATAGAAAATTCTATCGATATCGATAGCAAAAAATTTTCTATAGAAAATTCTATCGATATCGATAGCAAAAAATTTTCTATAGAAAATTCTATCGATATCGATAGCAAAAAATTTTCTATAGAAAATTCTATCGATATCGATAGCAAAAAATTTTCTATAGAAAATTCTATCGATATCGATAGCAAAAAATTTTCTATAGAAAATTCTATCGATATCGATAGCAAAAAATTTTCTATAGAAAATTCTATCGATATCGATAGCAAAAAATTTTCTATAGAAAATTCTATCGATATCGATAGCAAAAAATTTTCTATAGAAAATTCTATCGATATCGATAGCAAAAAATTTTCTATAGAAAATTCTATTGATATCGATAGCAAAAAATTTTCTATAGAAAATTCTATCGATATCGATAGCAAAAAATTTTCTATAGAAAATTCTATCGATATCGATAGCAAAAAATTTTCTATAGAAAATTCTATCGATAGAAAAAAATTTTCTATAGAAAATTCTATCGATAGAAAAAAATTTTCTATAGAAAATTCTATCGATAGCAAAAAATTTTCTATAGAAAATTCTATCGATAGCAAAAAATTTTCTATAGAAAATTCTATCGATATCGATAGCAAAAAATTTTCTATAGAAAATTCTATCGATATCGATAGCAAAAAATTTTCTATAGAAAATTCTATAGATATCGATAGCAAAAAATTTTCTATAGAAAATTCTATCGATACCGATAGCAAAAATTTTTCTATTGAAAATTCTATCGATATCGATATCAAAAAATTTTCTATAGAAAATTCTATCGATATCGATAGCAAAAAATTTTCTATAGAAAATTCTATCGATATCGATAGCAAAAAATTTTCTATAGAAAATTCTATCGATATCGATAGCAAAAAATTTTCTATAGAAAATTCTATCGATATCGATAGCAAAAAATTTTCTATAGAAAATTCTATCGATATCGATAGCAAAAAATTTTCTATAGAAAATTCTATCGATATCGATAGCAAAAAATTTTCTATAGAAAATTCTATCGATATCGATAGCAAAAAATTTTCTATAGAAAATTCTATCGATATCGATAGCAAAAAATTTTCTATAGAAAATTCTATCGATATCGATAGCAAAAAATTTTCTATAGAAAATTCTATCGATATCGATAGCAAAAAATTTTCTATAGAAAATTCTATCGATATCGATAGCAAAAAATTTTCTATAGAAAATTCTATCGATATCGATAGCAAAAAATTTTCTATAGAAAATTCTATCGATATCGATAGCAAAAAATTTTCTATAGAAAATTCTATCGATATCGATAGCAAAAAATTTTCTATAGAAAATTCTATCGATATCGATAGCAAAAAATTTTCTATAGAAAATTCTATCGATAGCAAAAAATTTTCTATAGAAAATTCTATCGATATCGGTAGCAAAAAATTTTCTATAGAAAATTCTATCGATAGCAAAAAATTTTCTATAGCTAATTCTACCGATAAAAAAAAAAATTCTATTGAAAATTCTATCGATAGCAAAAAATTTTCTACAGAAAATGCTATCGATAACAAAAAATTTTCTATAGAAAATTCTATCGATAGCAAAAAAATTTCTATAGAAAATTCTATCGATATGGATAGCAAAAAATTTTCTATAGAAAATTCTATCGATATCGAGAAAAAAATTATTTTTGCAAGAAATTGATAATGTCTATACGGAAAATTTTTCAAAACAAGATCTTCCTTGGGTTAAATGTTAATAGTGGGAAATCTGATAGATGTTTCATTTATATTTCTAGGTTCTATCATCTTTTTTGATCATCATTATCATCATTGTATGTAATCTAAAGTGTGTCTTGAGGGTGTCAATTGTGTGCATTAGTTTCAAAAACGTGTTGCAATTTATTGTTTAATGTACGAAATGAATATTAGAGTGGTGTCAGAAAAAAAAAAAATTCAAGGCAAAATGAAAATGTAAATAGAAACATTAGGAAAAAAGTAGTTGAAGAAAATAATTGTTTGTAAATTTTTACCAAGCACAGAAATCAAGTTTACTTATTTTCAATTAAAATTTAGTTGATGCAACAAAAATCGGTTTATGCATATAAGTCGTCACAACTAAATATCGGTAGTGACAACTGAATTCGGTAGATATTTATAGCTTTTATTTGAAACAACCACAAAATTTGATTAACACAACCGAATACACGCAGAGAAAAAACATGTTTGAAACATTATTGCAGCACACCATAATGGAGAGGCAACATAGTATGGTTGAGCCATTTGATTATATATATGATTGCGACAATCATACTATGATCATCAACAATCTCAAAATGACTTTTTTTATCATACTATATTAAAAAAACATCATAATTTATCATACTATGATAAAAAAAAAACATCATCGCTACAATCATTTTATGATAAAGCTAATAATCATACAATGTTGCTTTTAATTATGGTTGTGGCAATCATGTTTCTTCTCTGCGTATATAGTAGAAGCTACCGAACATAAAGTTGATATAACAAAAATTCGATTAAAAATTTATTTTTCTGTGTTTCCTAAAATTTAGATTTAATATTAGTTATCAAGTCCAATATGTAACTCCTTTTAGAATATGGTTTTTGGGCCACTCTATTCAGCATGTATGACTATTTTATTCTGTTTTTTGTGTTTCTATTAGTTTGGACTCTATAATTTTGTTGCATATTAGCGTGACTTTGGTGATGGTGATGATGGTGTTGGATGTATGTTATTTTCCACCTTTGGGTTGTGGGGATATTTACATGTTTTATTATTGGCAGCATTGGAATTATTGATGTTGTGTGCTGATTTTTCTTGTTTAAAGGTATTAAAAGAAGTTTAAACGAAAATAAAAAATTAAAAAAAAAAAACAAATGTGTGGGAGTTTGGATTTTTTTAGATTTTTTTTTAATTAAAGTAGGTTGTTTTCAATTTTTGGGTGAAAAAACTTTCAAGGTTAGTTACAAAATCAATTAAAAACATAAAAAAAATAAAATTTACCTTTGTCGAATGTATTGATGCCCTCCACAATAAAACCCAGATTAATTTTTTTTTTTGTTAATATTTTAGTTTGAATATAAGCGATTTGTCATTTAAATTGCCTTTGCTACTTGTCGTACAGGGTTTTTATATTTGCTAAATAGTCTTGACAATGGAATCTGACAAATTCCGAACACGTGTCGATTGAGTCATGCAAAAATGACCAACATAAATAAATTTAAAACAGAACAAGTATAAAAGTTAAATTCGAATTGGCCGACTGCCCTTTTTAAAGGATAGTACATTTTTTAATGTGAACAAAATTGACAATTTTGATGAGAAATATTTTATTTTGAGTAAAAAACTTTTGTTTTGTAATTTTTGTAAAAAAAAAAAAAAAATTTACTAATTTTTTTGTGAGCGTAAAATTTTTTTCGAGTGTAATTTTTTTTTTAGTGTAAAAATATTTCTGAGTGACAAAAATACTTTGTTAAGTAATTTTGTAGCTTATCATTGTTTTTAAAGCTTGTTTTTTTTTTTAAACTCTGGTTTTTCTACACGTGAATTTTAGGTGAAGCCAATCTGAAATTCAGGGTTTTGCTTATAACTTTTGATCTACTGAACCGATTTGGCTGAAATTTAAAAGAAACTGGGCCAGAGGAACGACAAATATATATGCTACACTTCAGCACCCTCAGAATTGTCGTTCGAAAGTTACCGTGTGTTTTATCTCGTAAGTTCGCGAAAAACCCTTGCCAAAGTTCACTCTTTTGCTTATAATTTTTGAACCACTGCACAGTGGCCGAAATGGCCAATCTAGCGGCGCTTAATTCGGAAATGTAAAATAATAAAGAATAATGCTTATTTGCGATTATAAAATTTAAAAAGAATTAATTTTTAAACAATATTTATTTATTTTTATGTATTTTGGAAAATTTATGTGAATATTGGGAGGGTGGTTTGTATGAGGCCTAGAAATTAAAATGGTCCGATTCCATTTAAATTTAGAGCGATAGTTTATGAATATAAAAAACATTTATTGGACGAATTTCAAGAGGATATCTTGAATACTATTGTTAGGGGTATTTAAGTAAAACTTGAAGGGGACATTTACATGGGGGCTATGGGTTAACATGGATTGATTTTGTCAAAATTTAATAGGTTTTGTTCTTGCGATAAAATAAACTAAATTTCAAATTTCAGCCAAATCGATTGAAAATTGTGGTCAGTATCGCGTTTATACTGTTTATTTGGACAGCAGATGGACCCTAAAAAACAGAGCAACTTGCGCGAACTAGCACGCCATACTGAAACGTCACAACAAAAATAACCCAAAATAATAAACAAAACAGGAATTGGACCGAATACGATCGAATTTCAATAGTTGCAGTCCATGAAACTATAGTTAATATCACAAATGTAAACTCCTGTAATGAACTAATAATAAACTAGATACACACAGGCCACAAACATTTATTTTTTAGTTAAAACATACCTTTTACTTTCAATTAAACCTTTTTGGCTCAAAATGTGTAAACAATTGACTTAAAAGTATCAAGAAAAACTCACTGAGTAATTAGGCCCCAAATTCCTTTAATAAACTTGCTGCAGAAAATTTATATTTGATAGCTTACAGCTGTGCGAATATTAAGAGAAAAACAAAAGTGAAAACGTTAATTTTCTCTGTAAAGTATAGGTAATCGATACAGTCCAAAACATTTATCAGTTTTAATTTTTTAATTTTGACTAAAACGCCGCTAGATCAGTGATTTCGGCCACAGTGCACTGGACCGATTTCGCTGGATTGCTATACCAATTTGACCAGGTAAATGACCAACATAAGTGCCGAATCTTAGGATCCTCCGTAATTTCGTTCAAAAGTTAGCGTATTTTCAACAGACAGACAAACGGACAGACGGACGGACGGATATCGCTAGATAGTCTTAAAATCGTTCGAGGATCTTATATATACCCTCTATCACTAGAGTGGAGGGTATAAAAACATTTTCTTGAAAATTATGCTAAGAGAATATCATAGTTTTAATAAGTAAAGGAAATAATGACCTCGAGCTAGAATAAACCTACTCAAAATAATTTTTATTTTTAATAAATATTAATTAGAATTTAAAAATTATTTATAAAAAATAAATTAAAAAAAATCCGCGAAAAAAAAATTTCTTGAAAAAACTATCGCAATTTTTGTTTTTTTTTTTTTTAAATATATTTGTACTTGTTTAAATAGCATCCGGTATCCAATTCTGTTCACATATGACAACCAGCAACTCAATTATAGCATTTTGTATTTTTAGGTAATGTATGTTATCACTCAAAAAAAAAACCTTTTAAAATGACAAGAAAAGTTTGTATTTTTTTTTTTTTGCTACGTCCTATTTGACAAGAATTTCTTGTTATTTTAAAAGCATTTTACCAATATTTTTTTATTTTTAAAAGCTTTTTACCAATAAAATTGTAAATTTACAATTTTTTTGACGCTATAAAACTCACAAGTTTCGTGATTTACTAGATTTTTTGCTACTTCCTATTTTACGAGAATCCTTAGTAAAAATTACGATTTTTTTTGTAATTTTACAAGATTTTTACCAAAAAAATTGTAAAGATACAACTTTTTTGGCGCAATGAAACTTACAAAAAATTCTCGTAAATTAACTTTTTTTTTTTTTAAACCTAGGAATTTGTTACATTACAAAAAAAATTGTAAAATTACAAAAAAAACATTGTAAAATTACAAAAAAAATTGTAAAATTACAAAAAAAAAAATTTTAAATTACAAAAAAAAATTTAAATTTCGACGAAAATTTTTTGTAAAAAAACAAGGAAAACTGTCAAATAATGGCAAAATGGGATAAAGAGACCTTTTCTTATAATTAACAATTTATTTTTGAGTGTGCCAACATTTTCAAGGTGTCCTTACATTTTTCTTCATCACTTTTGAAAAGCTGAACCGATATTGCCCAAATCCAATACCAAACTTCTCGGGGCAACAACATGTAAATATGTTAAGTTTCAGTCAGATCTGTGTTATATTTTGGCCGTGATAGTCATTTCAACAGACAACGGGCATCGCCAGAATGTCTTAGAATCGATCACTGATCAATCATCTCAATAATCCAAAAACAACTGAAAAAGGGGAACTTCACATTAGGTAAAATAAAATTTTTAGTTCAATCAATAAAATTTTTAATTGATTTAAAAAATTTATTCAAATCAATTAAATTTTTAATTGATTTAAATAAAATAAATTGTTGTCGTTAAAACCCGAGTCAAAAAGTTGTTTATATAATTATATAAAATTTGATAAAATTATATCAAATTATATATAACTATATAAAATTATACAAAAAGTTTAAATTCTTCAAAAAGTTGGATAATATTTCATCAAATTATATATAATTTGATATAATTTTATATAATTATATCCACCAAATCCTGGATAAAATTAAATATAATTTTGTTAAATTATGTATAATTTGATGAAATTTTATCCAACTTTTTGAAGAATTGAACCTTTTTTATATAATTTTATAGAATTATGTATAATTTTATATAATTTTATCAAATTATATATAATTATATATAAACTTTTTTACTCGGGAACTTAAAATTCAATAATTACAAAACAAATATTTAAAGCACATTGACTTTTCAATAAAAATTCCATTTTGTCAAATTTTCTACGTGAACAAAAATTTTTAAACTCTCCCTCGATTCACCTGCTTAAAAAAACCTGTTTAATTAAAATAACCTAAAATTTATGTTTTTCTTATAACAACAAGTCTTAGATGTATTTTGATAAATGTTATGCCTGTCATAAAACCAATATTATTGGCATTATTACATTCAAGTGTTGACAGCATAATAAAAATAATTGTCGACAACTTTTCTGTAACAACCATTCAAGCAGACAACCAACATGCCACAAACAACAGCGCTAAAAAAAACATTAAAGATCATAGCCTAAGCGAAGGTACTCAATAATCTTAAATGTAACATCTAACTAGGTGGAAAAAATAGAATCCCATATAAACCAAACTATGTTGGAAACGAAAAGCAATAACTGGTATTTAAAATTAAGGAAGGATATGTAACACTTGTGGTCCAAGTTCCCCTTTTCACCAAATTTTTGCTATTGCTAGTCTATTAAAATAACGCAAGTTATACGGAAATAAAATGAATGCCACATGAAACAGGGAACAAAATGAAACAGAATAAAGAATTTATGAAATGGAATGGAATGGGGGAAAAATGGAAAAAATATTTGTGTTACTCAAACATTTTGTGTTTAAATTTTGTTTACTCAAACTTTTTTTCGTCAAATTTCTTTTACTCAAAATTTTTGCTTTCAGATTTTTAACTCAAAAATTGTAAATCAATTTTTTTTATTAAAAAAAATTAAAAAAAAAAAAAATTGCGATAAAAAAAGTCTCCGATGCTTAGATAGTATTCCTACACGCAGAAAAAAAACATGGTTGAGGTGATCATGTTTTAAGAGCGTCATATTATGATTGCGAATATTATTGTAGCAATAATGTTAATATGATTGAAGGCAACAAAGAATATTTATCATAATATGATTGCGGCAATAATAGTCAAAATGTTATATAATTATTGTAATATGATTCTAATTTAATATATATTTTTGGAAAATTGAGAAAATACATATATTAAATTTAAATAAAACACGTTTAAAAAAATTTTATTTTTTTATTACTTTCTTCCAAAAACGTAAATTAAATTAACATCACTAATTTATTTTTTCTTTTTAAATGTTGTTTTATAAATTTTGGTTTTATAATAATTTTGGTGTAATTTAGAGACAACCTGCGTTTTACATCAATGACGCGAAAAAAAACTTATGGTATTTTTCTAAAAAAAAAAAATACACCAACGATAGCATTATTGTCAGCCAACATTGAATGATCGTATTAAACATTCAATAATTGGTAAAATCATAACATTTTTGCTGCAAGGTTAACATGTTTGCTACGAGATTAAAATTATTGTCAGCAACTATAATATGTTTAGTAAAGATAAAACTAATTAAAAGACACATAAATATTTTCCATCAACACTTTTTATTTAAAATTTAAAGTTATTAATACAAAACCGCACAAAATAATAATTATATAAAAAGGACTATTGTATAATACTCCATTTTGCGATTATCTAATTTTTTAACATAAATTTTCTTAATTTTTTTTTAAAGAACCTTTTGTTAGTGGCGTCTTTGTGACTTACTGCTTGCTGGCAAAACACTGAACTGATGAGTAAACCTGACAATTACATGTATGTTTGCAAACATCAATATTCATTTAGCTAGGATTATCTAATGATTGTTATAATCATATAATGTTAAAATTTTTGGTGTGTCGAGAATATCAGTAACAATAAGATTGTTACAGCAACCATATTTTACTTTTTAATTTAGCAATCATGTAATCATGATTGAAGCGACTATTAAATGCCTAAAGCAACCATATAAATGTTTAAAAAGAATTTTAAAATCGATAACTTGTTTGCCGCAATCATATCTGACCTTAGAGATCATAGTATAGTTGCCGTGATCATGTCGCAACCATATTTTTTCTCTGCGTGTATAAAAAAGTCAGAGATTTTAAAATCAATTGTTGTTGATTAAGTTCGACTTAAGGTCATAAGTTAGAGAAATGTAATGTTAAATTAAAACACTGTTTTTAATTTTTCAAATTTTCACTAAAATTTTTATTTATTTTCCGATATTTCGATCAAACATTGTTGACCATCATCAGGGATTTTAAAAATCAAAGTTTTTTCTGGGAGTGGAAAAAGCTTTTAGCTGGTGTGTAAGTTATGTCAAATAAATTATCAGATTCTTCAAGATAAATTGTCAAATTCTTTAGGGTATTTGTTTTATCACATTGTCTCATAAAAATTTTATTTTTTTTAAAACTTTTGTTAAAAAAAAAATTGTAATATTTTTCATATTACATTCAACCATTTATAGAGCAATTTTCAGACAACGTTTTAACATGATTTCAGCACTTTTACACACAAAAAAAAAACAAAAACAGTCCCAAAGCTTTGCTCTCCTATACAGTAAGAGTGTAGTTTTTTGCATTTTCCGACTAATAATAATGGCTACAATAATCTAAAAAGATCAAAAGAATCAATAGCGGCGCTTCATAATATTTAGAAAAGAAGCCTTCCTTTATCGTTATAATTCACCCTCATTTCATAATAAATTGCTATCAATTGATCACGACGACAACAGCAACACAACTGCAGCAACAATCGATGGTGTATTCCAACTTTAAATAATAATAATAACATTGGATATATAAACAACATGCTGTAATGTTGTTGACGTTATAGTTACACCAATTTAAGAACACTAGCCAGCAACAAAAAAATATTATGATGGTGTTGGTTTGAGAACAAAAAAAAACAAGAAAAGTCATGGCAAAGTTTAATATTTTTGTAAAAGGTGTTTAGACTACAATAACTTATAAAGTGTTTAAAGGTGTTTAGAGGACAACCATTTAAAAAAAGATAAGGAGGTAAGAGATCTTCCGTAAATAAATAAAGTTATTGGTAACGCAATGTATCATTCACACAAAAAATAGTAGGCTAAAAATTTTCAATTAAATCTGTTGATCAACAACATTTAAATGAGTCAATCAATGTTTTGACTAAAACTTTTATTATTTTATTTAGCAGTCGAATCACAAATTTCCAACATACCAGATTTTTTTGCTTTAATTTATTTGAATAGATTAAATCAAAAATATACAAAATAATCGACTTTTACTTTTAATTGTTGGCAACATTTTGGAAAGCAAAAAAAAATAAAAAATTTTTTGATAATTTTGTCAAAAGCTTACAATTCATTTGTTAAATCAATCATTATTTTGATTGACTATAAATAAAAAATTGATCAAATTTTTGATAACAGTCAAAAAAATGTTTTATTGAAAAAATTTTTAATCAATCACCTACAATTTGATGATTGGTATAACAATTTTTTTAATTGCAGGAATTTCAATCAAAAAATTTATTGAATCCGCGTTTTTGTTGATTGAAATTAGTTTCAAGTTTTTTCTGTGTTCTCATAAAAATTTCAAGTTTAAATGTTTAAGTGACAGTCTAAACGCCTTAATATAATGTTTGTTATATTTCATGTTCAATAGTGTTGAGTGGTTTTTATGAAAAGTTTTTCGAATATGTATCGATTTAGCATTAAGGTCATTTTGAACGGCTTAAAGTTATAATGTGAATAATGAGCGTAAGGAATGAGTTTTATAGGCCAGATATTTGTTTTGAGAGAATGTGAGAATAGAAGAAACTTTTTCATTATGTCGGTAACACTACACAAGGACAAAAAGTTCCTTAGAAGGATGCCCAAAAAAAAATCTACGGCTTTGTTCCGCGACGGAGACTAATCAGAGATGGGCAAATGGATTGACGTGTGAGATAACACGACAGATTTGGCCTTCTCCTAATCAGAGGCGCACAAGTGAGGTGATATCGCTTTCAACAGGAGAGATTTCGACAGTGGTTGCTGTAATTACCAGACACTGTCTTATATGGAAGCACGCAGAGCGGTCACATGTGCCGTCAAATGACTTTTGCCGGAGTTGCACGATCTTACTGATTGGTTCAAAAAATATTGTGAGTGGGTCATTTGACTCCTCTAGGGGCACCCTAAGGGCAGTTAGAGCAGTGTAAGCAAATTTTATGAAAACGGCCTTTTTTCATGGGAGCCTTTTACGGAGTGGAGATAAGGATTAGAAAAAAAAATCTTTTAATTAGATTGCTTTGAGAACAAACGTCAAACAAAAATAACTTGTTCAAAATAAAATCCAAAATTTGCTTCGAAATCATTTTTCATTTAATCTACTCTGGATTCTGTTAATAGCACTTCTATCAAACAGAATTCAGAACTGATTTTTCGAAACAAAATTTCGACAATATGCCAAAAAATTTTGCTTGGTAATCCAAGAGTAATATAACACTGTGCAACACGATTTTGTATCTTGGATGGGACCAAAAAAAAAAATAAAGTATACCAAAAGTAGAGCAAAACTCCCAAAGGGTTTTTGAAAACTTAGCTCGAGTTTTTTTATGGCCCACTGAAGTTTTTAAATTTTTTCAAAGGCGTTTTGAATAACTCAAAAAAAACACAAAACAAAACTAAAACAAATAATATGTATAACACTGTGCAACACGATTTTGTATCTTGGATGGGACCAAAAAAAAAATGAAAGTATACCAATAGAAGACCAAAACCCCGAAAGGTTTTGGAATCTTAGCTCGAGTTCTTTTTTTATGGCCCACTGAAGTTTTTCAATTTTTTTCAAAGGCGTTTTGAATAAGTCAAAAAAAAAATTATTAAACCTAATTCCGAGGTATATATTGTTTAGACATGTCTGGAGTAAAATTTGATGGTGGTTCTTTTCTTAGAATATATTAACTCTCTATCTCCCATTTTAAGGGGTCATTTTGACCCTTTTTCTAGATATCCTCATAGAACACAAATAACTCAAATAATGTAACACTGCGCAACACGATTTTGTATCTTGGATGGGACCAAAAAAAAATGAAAGTATACCAACAGTAGGCCAAAACTCCCAAAGGTTTTTGAAACCCTAGCTTGAGTTCTTTTTTATGTCCCACTGAAGTTTATCAATTTTTTTCAAAGGCATTTTGAATAAGTCACAAAAAAAGTATTAAATCTAATTCTGAGGTAAATAATGTTAAGACATATCTTTAGTAAAATTTTATGGCGGTTCTTTTCTTAAAATATATTAACCCTCTATCTCCCATTTTTAGGGGACATTTTGGCCCCTTTTTCTAAATATCCTCATAAAACACAAATAAAAAGTGTATTTAGAGGGTTAAATGTTATAGAAAAATTTTCTGCATAAAATTTTACTAGGGGTTGAATATCAAAAGTTCGTGCGAAAAGTGAAAAATGCTTAAAAAAGTAAAAATGTAAATTATAACATACTATAAAATAGCTTTTCAATAAAATCGTGTGAAATAAGTCGGAAAAAATGGTTCTGAGCTAAATTACGATAATAGATGGCTTCAGTGAAATTTTATGGTGGTTCTTTTCTTAAAATATATTAACCCTCTATTTTCCATTTATAGGGGTCATTTTTGTCCGTTTTCCAAATACCCTCATATAACACCACTAAATCGTGCCTTTATGGGGTCAAATTTCACTAGGGGTTGCAGAAAATGTTTGTAAAACATTTTAACCCTATAAACGCACGCCTTAGTAGTGTTTTAAGAGGTTATTTGAAAAAAGGGGCCAAAATGATCCCTAGAAATTGGATATAGAGGGTTAATATATTTGAAAAAAAGAACCGCCATCAAATTTCACTAAAGGCATCTATTATTGTAATTTAGGTCAGAACTAGATTTATAAAATTTTTTCAACATATTTCACACGACTTTGTTAAAAAACAACGTGATAATTTACAATTTTACTTTTTTATGCATTTTTCACTTTTCGCACGAACTTTTGATCTTCGACAACCCATAGTGAAAATGTTTGTAGAACATTTTAACCCTTTAAACGCACGTTTTATTTGTGTTCTACGAGGATATTAGAAAAAAGGACCAAAAAGACCCCTTAAAATGGGAGATAGATGGTTAATATATTCTAAGAAAAGAACCGCCATCAAATTTTACTGAAAACATGTCTTAACATTATATCCTCAGAATTACATTTAATACCTTTTTTTGTGACTTATTCAAAACGACTTTGAAAAAATAAAAAACTTCAGTGGGCCATAAAAAAAGAACTCGAGCTAAGTTTTCAAAACCCTTTGGGGGTTTTGGTCTTTTATAGGAATACGTTCATTTTTTTTTTTTTGGTCCCATCCAAGATACACTCGAAGACCCCAAATTTGTTGCCCAGTGTAATGAACAAAAATAATTTTGCTGACATAAAAATTTGACTTCCATTACACTGTGGAACAAATTCAGGTTAGCAAAAGTAAGGTCGATTCTGAGAGTGAGGGTTGAAAATTGAGACTAAATTAGAAGACCCGTATCGTTGCGTTTGTTTATGTTAGTTTGAATTTTTTTTTAATCGACCTACGAACTTTGCAAACAAATGCCTATTTTCAGCATATTGTTTATATGGGTTTTTGGCTATAACTCGTCGACTAATTGATATTTTTTTAATCTGTAAAAGCCAAATTATTGCTAGAGACCTGTCCAAGAATTAAAAATTTAAAAAAAAAATGATTTAGAAAATTTTGTGGTGATTATGAAGCAAAATGTTGGAAAAATTAAAAAATCATGCTTTTTGAAAATATTTTGCTTCATAAGCACCACAAAAATTTTCTAAATCAATTTTTTAAAAACAATTTAATTGTTGTACAGGTCTCTAGCAATAATTTGGCTTTTACAGATTGAAAAAATATTAATTAGTCGACGAGTTATAGCCAAAAAAAACATATAACAATATGCTAAAGATCCGCATTTGACTGCAAAGTTCAAAGGTCGATTAAAAAAAAATCAAACTAACATAAACAAACGCCGCGATACGGGTCTTCTAATTTAGCTTCTATTATTATCATTCCTCACTCTCAGAATCGACCTAACTTTTGGTAACCTAAATTTGTTCCATAGCGTTATTGTAGTCAATTTAAAAAGTGCAACATCTAAAAGTTGTTGTATTAAATAATAATTTCTTTAAATCAATTACAAAAGTAATTGACTATAATTTGTTATACAATTGAAGTGCTTACTGCAAAAACTTGATAAGCAACATTTTATTTTTTTGTGTTTTTCGTTTTCCACTAATGTTCCATTGAAAGATTTTTTGCAGAAGTCATGCTTAAACCCTCCGTACAAGTATCTTTTCAAAAGATATATTTTCTACATTATTTCAAAAGTTTTAAGGAAAAAACCACCATAAAAAGAAATGTTGCTTATCGAGTTTTTACAATAAGCCCTTCAACTAAAATATTAACTGCAAAAATTTTAAAAAATATTGTTGTTCTTATGAGATCTTGATAAGATCTCATAAGATCATATGATAATATTGTTAAACAAATGTTTCCTGTTCTTAAGAAATATATATTCAGAAATATATATTCTGATCATAGAAAAAATTTTTCTAAAGATCCTCTTCCTTCTCTTCTCTTAAAAGACAGTCCAGCTTATAATATAGTTTCTTATTCAATTAATACTAATTTTTTCTTTATTTTTTTATTCTCCAAAAATTACAACATTTCACGTGTTTTTTTTTCTCTTAGTTTTATGGCTGATGTTTTGTGTTAATCGTTTAATGTTTTACACGTGATATGACAAATAAATTACTTAAGGCAGACATCAACAACAGGAACAGCAGCAGCAGCAGCAGCAGTAACAGCATTAACTGTAGCAACATATCAGCTAAATGACTGCTTTAAAAGTAACAACGAAATGACGACGAAAACGACAACAACGACAGACAACATTATGAGACAGACAACATTATCAGACAAACATAACAGAAACAACAACAACAAAAAAAAAACATCATCAACATCATCATAGTGTAACAATGCAATAATATGTGTTTTAGTCTGTTTTGTTGTTGTTTATAAAATTAATATTGTTGCTGCTGCTGTTGTTGTTGGTGATATTATTATTGTCCTAGTCATCATCATTTTCATTTCCAAAAAAAATAAAAACTCCAGAAAACATTTATCTATACATCCACCAATTGAGCTATTGTATAAACATACATGTCTGCGTCGTCATCATCATCACCATCAGCACCATCACAATCCGATTAACGACAAGAGCAACAACATCATCATGATCATTATTATTATTATCAACACTACTATTATGACTTAATAAAAGCTTGTCATAAAGGATCGAACATAGTTGATCATTTGCCATCACATTGAAGTACATGCCATAAACACAGATGTGATAGCAAATGGAAACAAAACACAGGGTTTTTAATTTGGGACATTAACGAATTTTAAAATGCGGTACTTAAAAAAAAAAAATGCGCAAAAAGGGATAAAATATTGTACTTTGGTACTTTTTAAATCTTATGATAAAATTGCCATAAACAAATTAAATTTAAAATTTAGAGCCCTCAGCTAAAAACAAAACGCTCTGAAAAAAGTAACTTTGAGGGTTCCGATTTTTATTATTGGTACTTTTATTTGTTATTTGGTACATTTACAATCTCCTAAAATAATGGTTCTACAAACTAAGTTCATACTTGGAACGAAGAAGAGACAAGAGTACTTTTTAGAATGTTTTCATTCTGGTTCTTTTTTAAAAAAGGCTGGGTTTTTGACAATTGTACTTTAGTACTTTTTATGAAAAGTTGTGAACATTTGTGCTTAAGAACTTTTTTATACCCTCCAACTACAGTATGGGGGTATACTCACTTTGTCATTCCGTTTGTAACGCATCGAAATATCGGTCGGGGACCCCATAAAGTATATATATTATTGATCTATGATCGATTCTAAGACTTTTCTAGAATGTCCGTATGTCCGTATGTCCGTATGTCCGTCCGTCCGTCCGTCCGTCCGTCTGTATAAGACACGATGCAGTCCAAAATAAATAAGATAGACTCTTTAAATTTGGCAGGAATATGTCTTTTGGTCCTAGGCAGTTTAAGTTCGTAAATGGGCAAAATTGGACCAGGGGGAAAAAAGTTCCCCCTTGAAGAACTTAACTTACCTCTGAAAAACGCCAAATTTTCACAGGTTTTTTTGTATTTTTGTTAAGCAAATACAACAATTTGATGTCAGAAAGAATTCAAGGCCCTGCCCTTGGACTTAGGAAATAAAAAAAAATGTTTTTTTTTTGCCCGCCCCCTTTTGTGGGCGTGGATATTAAAAATGTTTTAAATAATGATAAAATTGTATTACTTAAGATCAAAAAGCTTAATAAATGAATTTTTAAACATTTACAGCATGGGGTTATGTGTCCCCCAATGACCCCTACTGTCCCCCCCAAAAAAAAACGCCCATGCAATTTTTTTTTTAATTTTTTTTATATGTTGGAGGGTATTATAGATTCGGCACAGCCGAATTTAACACTCTCACTTGTTTCTACTAAATTAATATTTCTAGAAATTTTAAATATAGGATCGGAAAAACATTCCGACAAAATTAATTTTTAGAAAGTATCGATACTAAGAGGGTAAAATAGTGTAATAATACTCATAAATATTTTAGTACTTTTTATACCTATTGGTACTTTTAATATCAATTTTGGTACTTTTTATATCTAATTATGTATCTAAACTTTGTGAACATTTGTGTTTTAAAACTTTTTTACTACTAAATTAATAGTTCTAGAAAATTTTAAATATAGGAGCGGAAAAACATTCCGACAAAATTAATTTTTAGAAAGTTTAAATACTAAGAGGGTAAAATAGTGTAATAATACTCATATGTATATATTTCGGTTCTTTTTATTTCTATTGGTACTTTTTATATCAATATTGGTACTTTTTATATCTGTTAAGCTTAAGACCCAAGAAACTTTATTATTTCGGTCCTGCAAGTATACGGAATACAATGGGAACTACGTGGAACGAAATGGAATCAGCAATGAAATGAAAAAGAACAATAAAAATAAAATCACCAGGAACAGGGAACAAAATAGAATGAAACAGGACACAAAATGAAATTAAACAGGGAACAACATGGAATGAACCAGGGAACAAAAGCTAAAGACCCCAGAAACTATTTTATTTCTGAAATGCTAGAATACGGAAATCAATGAAATGGAAAGAACAAAAAAACTAAACAGACTATAACAGGGAACTAAATGAACTAAAACAGGACACGCAATGGAATGAAACAGGAAACGACATGTAATAATATTTTTTTTTGTTCAATATTTTACTGAAATCTTTTTCACAACAATCTTTCTGTCCATATATTTTATAACTCTAAATTTCTTTCAATCAAAGATATTTATTTTTCATATATTTTTTAAGTCGTAGTGTTTAAACTTTTTCTCAATCCAGAATTTTTGTCTTACAAATTTTTTCTTACTCAAAATGTTCTGAAACATTTCTATAAAGAAAAATTGTCTTAACCCATTTTGGACCAAGATTCAATTTTATTTTTCTTTTTTGGAAAAAGGTACTTTTTAAAGGTAATTAGCACCCGCTGATCTCAAAAATCCCGTCAAAAAAAATTTTTCAATGTGGCGTTTTCCCAGAAAAGCCTGCATTCCAACTTTTTATGCAATTTTAATATTTGGATTTATTTGCTATTTTATTAATATATTTGATTATTTTCAAAGTAAATAGTTTCAAAATAATTCAAATTATTGGAATTTAATAATAAATTAAATCTAGAAAAATTTTAAATTAGTCAAAAAAATTAAAAGCCGAAAAACGAAATTTTCGTTTCTGCTTGAAACCATTTTTGTGCTAATTTGCATTGTATTTAATGGACATATAAATTGCGGTGGTCAAGCGGGTATATTTTTTTTTAATTGCAGAAAGATGAGACTTAACATTCATAACCACATTTACCCGAAATTCCAGCTCTTTCATACATAAATATTTTTTTTTCTCTACTGTTCGAAAAATCGAACAGAGGATCAAAATGGGTTAATTGGAGACATTTTTCTGTATGGAAAAATTCTCAGATTTTGAGACATTTTCAGATTCAGTTTCTGACACATTTTATAATAGAATAATTCCCAGATCAAAAAAAATTTTCTGTTTAGAAAATTCTCAGATTCTGATACATTTTTCCTAACTAGAAAAATTCTTAGATTCTGAGACATTTTTTTAGTATAGAAAAATTCTTATATTCTGAGAGTAAAGAAATCGCAGATTCTGAGACTTTTTTCCACAAAGAAAAATTCTCAGGTTCTGAAGTATAGAAAAATTCTCCGATTCTGTGTAGAAAAATTATAAAATTCTGAGACATTTTTCCTTATAAAAAATTTTCAGATTCTTAGGCTAGTTTCACATAAAAAATTCTGAGATTCCGGCACTTTATTCCACGTAGAAAAATTCTCTGATAATTGGACATTTTTCCGTCTAAAAAATATTTCAGAAAAATTCTCACATCCTGAGACAATTTTCCGTATAGAAAAAATTCCCACATTCCTAGGTATTTAAAAATTCTTTGATTTTGTATTGAAAAAAAAACAGATTCTTAGCCATTTTTCCATATAGAAAAATTCTTAAATTCTGTGACATTTTTCCATTTAAAAAATCTTAGATTCAGAAACATTTTTCTGTATAGAAAAATTCTCAGATTCTGTATAGAAAAATTCTAAGATTCTGTATAGAAAAAATCTCAGATTCTGTATAGAAAAATTCTCTGATTTTAAAACATTTTTCTCTGAATTCGAGTCATTTTTCCGTATAGAAAAGTTCTCAGATTCTAAGACATTTTTCAGATAGAAAAATTCTCACAGTTCTAAACATTTTTCCGTATAGAAAAATATTCAGATTCTGAGACATTTTTCCGTATAGAAAAACTTGTCGAAATTTTTCCATTCAGAAAATTCTCAGACTGCGACATTTTTTCGCTTAGACAATTCTCACACAAATTCTGAAAAATTTTCCCTTAAAGAAAAATTTCGCAGATTCTTAGACTTTTTCCGTATTGAAAAATTCTATGATTCTGTATTAAAAAATTATCAAATTCTCAGACATTTTTCTGTAAATAATTCTTAGGTTCTGCCATATTTTCTCAGATTCTGGAACATTTTTCTGCCTAGATTCTGAGACAGTTTTCCGTACAGAAAAGTTTTTGATTCTTAAACCTCTCTCCGTATAGGAAAATTCTTAAATTCGGACACATTTATCCTTTTTAAAAAATCTCAGATTCTTAGAATTCTAAAAATTCTCGGATTCTGAGACACTTTTTTTTTGTATAGAAAAATTTTTAGATTCAGAGAAATTTTTATATAATTTTTTAGTAACAAACGAAATGACAAACTTAAAATGATTTCCATTTATCCCATAGTAAAGGGTATAAAAAAAAGATGTATTGTTGCATGTACAAACGTCTGATTTTATTATTGCTCGTACAAAACTCTTGTATGGTGGTTGGTTTACACGTTTCTATGCAATGAAAGCATTCCCCCACTTAGACTCAATTTAGTAACTGTCAGTTTTATATACTACCAACTGGTGACTTTAACTAACAAAACAACATTTTTACTCGTACACTCATTCAATCATACTGCGAAAAAATAATAAAAATCGTAAAAAAAAAACTTCCATGAATGTGTAATGGGTACCTTTATATTTGTAAAATAAAGGTTTATATAACTATGAGGGATTCCACAAGGATTCGGGGAGATTTTTAGACATTTTTGTTTTTTCAAACTTGGAGAAAAGAAATATAAAGTGGAAATTGTGATGGAAGTGTCATGTATAAAACAAAAGACTTAAGACACAAACCTGATTTGGTAAGTATTGCATTTGCTACCAAATATTACATGTTTTTTGCAAAACAAAAAATCTGAGAATTTTTCTACATGAAAAATGTCGCAGAATTTGAAAATTTTTTTAAATGAAAAATGCCTCAGAATCTGAGAATTTTTTTAAAGGAAAAATGTCTCAGAATCTGTGAATTTTTCTATACGAAAATTGTCGCAGAATCTGAGATTTTTTTATACGAAAATTATCTTAGAATTTGAGAATGTTTCTGTAGGAATCTGAGAATTTTTCTATACTAAAAATGTCTCATAAACTGATAAGTTTTCCATACAAAATTTTTCTATGCGAAAAATGTTTCGGAATCTGAGAATTTGTCTATACAAAAAATCTCTCAGAACTTAAGAAGTTTTCTTCAGGAAAATGTCTTAAAGTCTAAAATCATTTCTAAACGAAAAACATCTTAGAATCTTAGAATTTTTCTATACTAAAAATGTCTCAGAATCTGAAAACTTTCCTATACGAATAATGTCTTAGAAATTGATAATCTTTCTTTGCGAAAAATGTCTCAGAATCTGAGAATTTTTGTATACGGAAAATGTCGCAGAATCTGAGAATTTTTCTTCACGAAAAATGTCTTTTTAACTTGAGGAAAAGAAATATGACTGTGGCAATCATAATGAAAGAGTGTCATGTATAAACAAAAGACTTAAGACACAAACATGATTTGATAAGTATTGCATCCGCTACCGAATGTTACATGTTTTTTGCAAACAAGAAATCTGATAATTTTTCTATACGAAAAATGTTTCAGAATCTGAGAATTTTTCTATACTAAAAATGTATCAGAATCATGAGGAATATGATTAAATATATGATTAAAATAATAATCATAGTATGATTGCCGCAATCATGTTACTCCTCTATGCGTTCCTTCCTACATTGTGGTTCTCTGAGAGCGCCTGTGTAATGGAATCCCCCAAATACTGTAACTACATATATTCTAAATATATTGAAATTTATTTTTTTTTTTGCATTTTGTACCTGTTTATGTGTGGGTTGCAGCAACATATGCTTATGTTATTGTATACATGTTGCAAAGTTACATTTATGATGACTAAGTTGATTGTTTACTAAACGTTTTATTTTATTTAAAAAAATTTTTTTAGGAGACTTCATAACTAAAAGTTTTCTTTTTTTTCCAATCCTTTGTGGCTCAATAATGGCATTGACAAGTGGTTGCCTAGTTGTTGCCTTGTGGTAGTTGCTTGGGTTAGTTGTTGCTTCAATTGGTTGCTTTAGAAACATCATCATATATATTTAGTTATTATAAGTCTTGTTGTTGCATTTAAAAGTAATTTGTTGTCTGTTTATTGTTGTATGTTGTAGTTGCAGTTGTTGTCAATAAAATTGCTATTTGTGAGTTGTTGCAGTACAAGTATTATTGATGCTGGTTTGGTTGTATGTTTGTCTGTTGGTTGGTTGGTGGCTGTTTAGTGTTGTCATCAATAAGTGCTTTAAAGTTGATTTTTTTTTACAAGTCTAAATGTTACTTTAGTAATCAGAAATAAATTTTAACAACAAAAAGTATATAAATGCTGTTGAAAAGGAAGTACAAAGTGAGTTATTATGAGGTTAGGGATCATCAACATCATTATTGAATATGAGTGCTCTAGAGAAATTTTTAATATGATTCACAATATATGATTGAACAATTTTTAATGAGAAAATTTAAGTTTGATAGAAATTTAAAAAAATGGGTTAAGAATTTGAGAATTTTCTTATAGAAAACAATTTTACTTTTTTTTTTCTATAGAAAAAATGTCTCAGAATCTGAGACTTTTTTTTATAAGGAAAAATGTCTCAGAATCTGAGTCTCAGAATCTGAGACTTTTTTTTTTTAAGGAAAAATGTCTCAGAATCTGAGACTTTTTTTTTATAAGGAAAAATGTCTCAGAATCTGAGACTTTTTTTTATAAGGAAAAATGTCTCAGAATCTGAGACTTTTTTTTATAAGGAAAAATGTCTCAGAATCTGAGACTTTTTTTTTTATAAGGAAAAATGTCTCAGAATCTGAGACTTTTTTTTATAAGGAAAAATGTCTCAGAATCTGAGACTTTTTTTTTATAAGGAAAAATGTCTCAGAATCTGAGACTTTTTTTTATAAGGAAAAATGTCTCAGAATCTGAGACTTTTTTTTATAAGGAAAAATGTCTCAGAATCTGAGACTTTTTTTTATAAGGAAAAATGTCTCAGAATCTGAGACTTTTTTTTATAAGGAAAAATGTCTCAGAATCGGAGACTTTTTTTTATAAGGAAAAATGTCTCAGAATCTGAGACTTTTTTTTATAAGGAAAAATGTCTCAGAATCTGAGACTTTTTTTTATAAGGAAAAATGTCTCAGAATCTGAGACTTTTTTTTATAAGGAAAAATGTCTCAGAATCTGAGACTTTTTTTTATAAGGAAAAATGTCTCAGAATCTGAGACTTTTTTTTATAAGGAAAAATGTCTCAGAATCTGAGACTTTTTTTTATAAGGAAAAATGTCTCAGAATCTGAGACTTTTTTTTATAAGGAAAAATGTCTCAGAATCTGAGACTTTTTTTTATAAGGAAAAATGTCTCAGAATCTGAGACTTTTTTTTATAAGGAAAAATGTCTCAGAATCTGAGACTTTTTTTTATAAGGAAAAATGTCTCAGAATCTGAGACTTTTTTTTATAAGGAAAAATGTCTCAGAATCTGAGACTTTTTTTTATAAGGAAAAATGTCTCAGAATCTGAGACTTTTTTTTATAAGGAAAAATGTCTCAGAATCTGAGACTTTTTTTTATAAGGAAAAATGTCTCAGAATCTGAGACTTTTTTTTATAAGGAAAAATGTCTCAGAATCTGAGACTTTTTTTATAAGGAAAAATGTCTCAGAATCTGAGACTTTTTTTTATAAGGAAAAATGTCTCAGAATCTGAGACTTTTTTTTATAAGGAAAAATGTCTCAGAATCTGAGACTTTTTTTTATAAGGAAAAATGTCTCAGAATCTGAGACTTTTTTTTATAAAGAAAAATGTCTCAGAATCTGAGACTTTTTTTTATAAGGAAAAATGTCTCAGAATCTGAGACTTTTTTTTATAAGGAAAAATGTCTCAGAATCTGAGACTTTTTTTTATAAGGAAAAATGTCTCAGAATCTGAGACTTTTTTTTATAAGGAAAAATGTCTCAGAATCTGAGACTTTTTTTTATAAGGAAAAATGTCTCAGAATCTGAGACTTTTTTTTATAAGGAAAAATGTCTCAGAATCTGAGACTTTTTTTTATAAGGAAAAATGTCTCAGAATCTGAGACTTTTTTTTATAAGGAAAAATGTCTCAGAATCTGAGACTTTTTTTTATAAGGAAAAATGTCTCAGAATCTGAGACTTTTTTTTATAAGGAAAAATGTCTCAGAATCTGAGACTTTTTTTTATAAGGAAAAATGTCTCAGAATCTGAGACTTTTTTTTATAAGGAAAAATGTCTCAGAATCTGAGACTTTTTTTTATAAGGAAAAATGTCTCAGAATCTGAGACTTTTTTTTATAAGGAAAAATGTCTCAGAATCTGAGACTTTTTTTTATAAGGAAAAATGTCTCAGAATCTGAGACTTTTTTTTATAAGGAAAAATGTCTCAGAATCTGAGACTTTTTTTTATAAGGAAAAATGTCTCAGAATCTGAGACTTTTTTTTATAAGGAAAAATGTCTCAGAATCTGAGACTTTTTTTTATAAGGAAAAATGTCTCAGAATCTGAGACTTTTTTTTATAAGGAAAAATGTCTCAGAATCTGAGACTTTTTTTTATAAGGAAAAATGTCTCAGAATCTGAGACTTTTTTTTATAAGGAAAAATGTCTCAGAATCTGAGACTTTTTTTTATAAGGAAAAATGTCTCAGAATCTGAGACTTTTTTTTATAAGGAAAAATGTCTCAGAATCTGAGACTTTTTTTTATAAGGAAAAATGTCTCAGAATCTGAGACTTTGTTTTTATAAGGAAAAATGTCTCAGAATCTGAGACTTTTTTTTATAAGGAAAAATGTCTCAGAATCTGAGACTTTTTTTTATAAGGAAAAATGTCTCAGAATCTGAGACTTTTTTTTATAAGGAAAAATGTCTCAGAATCTGAGACCTTTTTTTATAAGGAAAAATGTCTCAGAATCTGAGACTTTTTTTTATAATTCAAGTTTCAGGACAATCGGTGGGTGCCCTATGAAAGACCTTCCTTGTTAGTAAAGTGAATGCCAATTTTTGTTCCTTTTTTTTCTTAAATGGAAGAACAAACCTACACATTAAATATGGTTTTGCTCCTATATAAACCCTACTACGACCAAAAACCACAAAAATACAATATTACAAAAAAAATTGTATTGAAGGCGACATCGACAACACCATCGTCGATGACGGCGACGACGTCGTCAACAACTATGTTGTCAATAGTAAGGCAAAATGTTTAAGAAACAAAATTGCAGAAAAAAAACTGCAACATTTGCTGACTCTAGAAGCGCCAGCTAAACACACGCACTTTTTGCACCATGTCAATTTATATAAAAATTGAATAAAAAAAAAAAAAAAAATGCAACAAAAAAGAAATATACATAGTGAGACATAAATACACTAAAAAAAACAGTTTTGTTAAAAAAATATATTTTATTAAAAACTGCACTCTTACAGATTTATGCCAAATATTACCTCAGTCCTCGACATAACCACAACAAAAATATGGCAAGATGTCCCACAACAGACTTTTTGTCAAATATATTATAGTTGTAAAACAAATAAAATCTGATGTAATCTGTTTTTAGCTAATTATATATGTCTGATCTAATTAATTATGAGAAGATCCAAGTTGGCCCCCACTTGGGCGCCAATTCTAAGTAATCTATTATTTGTGTGTTATCACAAAATTGGCGCCCCATTTGGGACCAACTTGAATTTAAACAAATTAAATTATATATAATGAATTATAATTAAAATTTTGGGGATCTGTGCACCAATGGGACCTAGAGAGACAAATATACATTTATAATTTGCCATAATTATTAAACATGTTCAGCAGTACTTTAACTTCAACAAATTTTCTTGAGTGTAACAGTGCACAGACATACTTTAGGACAGACAATAAACTGCATAGAGTTAAAAACTCATGAGTTATAAACTCTTTTTTTATTTTAAGTTTTTTTCCCCCATTCTTATTGTATCAGATTGTTGTATAAGTTGTTTTTTTTTTTTTTGCTTTTCGGTTTGTTCTGCATTTATTGTATAGAACCAATAATTCAAATAAAACGCCTATTAGTGTTTAATTTTTGACATAAACTCATACATTTTTTAATGGCTTTAACTGGAGTGCAAGTCTTTAGGATAACAGAAAAAAATCAAAAGACCACTTTAAAAGGGGGAACTTGCAGTTAAAAGTTAAACAAGCTTTTAAAGCTTTTATGTTAGCATATGATAAGTGAATTAAATATGTCAAAATTAAAATGATAATTATGAGATAAAGATGAAAATATTAAAGTGGGAATGAAAATTAACGTCAAAACTTAGAAAAAAATGTTCTATATGGAAAAATGTTTTTGTATCGGCATATATTACTAAACGGAAAAACGGCTTTAAATCTGAAAATGTTTCTGTGTGAAAAATGTCTTAGAATTTGAGAATTTTTATATGAAAAATTTGGCAGAATCTAAGAATTTTTTTATGGAAAAAAATCCCAGAATCTAAAATATTTTCTTATGAAAAAAATCTCAGAATCTAAGAATTTGTATATAAGAAAAACGTCTCAGAATCTAAGACTTTTTCTATAAGGAATAGTGTATTAGAAACTTAAAATATTCTTAGCAGAAAAAATTTATAACAATTAGAATCAATAATATTTTTCTGAATACTTTTCTGTTTTCAAAAATGTCTCAAAATTTGAGAATTTTTCGATGTGGAAAAATGTTTCAGATTCTGAGAATTTTTATACATTGAAGAAGATCTGACAAGGGAAGTTTTTCAACCCTTATGAAGCGATTTGCCTGAAACTCAAAATATGTATAAAAGAGGCGATTTTAAGGTAGGGTTGTCTCGGCTTTTCAGCCATACCAATGTTTAAAAATTTCTTCGTCCCCTTAGGAAACAATGTGGACCTTTACACATTTTCATAAAAAAATATTTAACAAAGTCGAATTTTTACACCGTTGGATATGAATTAAAAAAACCTTTCGTCTCATATGGAAACATCATATAGTTTCTTAAAAAGAATTGGCTGAAAAATCCAAAAAAAAACGATTTTTCGCCATTTTTGGCCCCATTTTTTGAACACCTAAATCCCCGATATAGCCAATAAGCCGAGACAGCCCAACATTAGAATTGTCTCTTTTATATAAATTTTAAGTTTTATGCAAATCGGTTCAAAAGGGTTAAGATACCTTCCTTGTAAGTAGTTTTCTCTGAGAGATAAAAAAAATATTTTTTTTTTGTTTCGGCCCAAGAAACTTAAGTTAAATAAAAATTAAGTTTGAATAAAAATTATCTATGTAAAACAAGTAGAAAAGTTAAATTCGACTTGGCCGAATCCATGAATATTCTCCACAATGCCTTGTTTATTGCAAGTCTTTAATTTTATCCACTTACCAACTGAAAGCCCTTGACGTTTTTAAAATAATAATCTCTATTTTAGGGACAAAAGAATCTTTACTTGCCGAACAAAATCACAGGCAAGAAGGGAAGTTAGATGTCCAAATTCTTGTAGTGTAACTATTACACTGTTCAACACGATTTTGCATCTTGGATAAGACCAAAAAAAATGTAAGTGTACCAATAGTAGACCAAAACCCTCAACTTAGCTTGAGTTATTTTTTTATGACTTACTGAAGTTTTTCAAATTTTTTTCAAAGGCGTTTTGATAAAGTTAAAAAAAAGTATTAAATCTAATTCTAAGGTAAATTATGTTAAAGTATTGAAATTTGATGGTGGTTCTTTTCTTACAACATATTAACCCATAACCTCCCATTTTTATATCCTCCAACTACTGTATGGGGGTATACTCACTTTGTCATTCCGTGTGTAACGCATCAAAATATCGGTCTAGGACCCCATAAAGTATATATATTTATGATCAGTGATCGATTCTAAGACATTTTAGCAATGTCCGTCCGGCCGTCTGTCCGCTTGTCCGTCCGTCTGTCCGCTTGTCCGTCCGTCTGTCCGTCTGTAGTTAACACGATGCAGTCCAAAATAAAAGAGCTAGACTCCTGACATTTGGCACGATTATGTTTTATGTTCCTAGGCAGGTTAAGTTCGTAAATGAGCAATATCGGACCAGGGGAAAAAAGTTGCCCATTGAAGAACTAAACCAACCTCTGAAAAATAAAATTTTTTTACGTGATTTTTTGTGTTTTTGTTTAACAAATGCAACATTTTTGTGCTACAAGAAGTTCAAAGTCCTGCATTTGGACCCAGAGGATTAGAAAATGTCGTCTTTTTCGGTCCGCCCCCTTTTGTGGGCGTGGTTTAAAAAAATTGTATAAATAATGATATACTTGTATTTCTTTAGTGCAAAAAGCATCAGAATGAATTTCTAAACATATATTTCGAGAGGAAATTTGTCCCCCCAATTACCACTAACAACCCCCACCCCCAAAAAAAAAAAGAAAACGCCTCTGGATTTTTTTTTTTTTGCATTTTGAAGGGTATAAAAGTTTTGGCACAGCCGAATTTAACACTCACTCTTACTTGTTAAGGGTCATTTTGGTCTTTTTGTAAAATATCCTCATAGAACAGCATTAAAACGGGCATTTAAAGGATCAAAACGGTCTACAAAAAATTTCTGGATCAAATTTCACTAGGGCTTGCCACGAACCAAAAGTTCGTACAAAAAGTGCTTAATGCTTAAAAAATAAAAATTGTAAACTAACACGTTCTGTTAAATTGCTTTTCATCAAAGTCGTGTGAATTAAGTCGAAAAAATGTTATAAATCTATTTGTGAGCTTAATAATGTTAAAGGATGTCCTCAATGAAATCTGATGGTGCTTATTTTCTTGAAACATATCAACCCTCTATCTTCCAGTTTTAGGGGCCATTTTCTTCTTTTTTTCAAATACTCTCAAAGAACACCACTAAAGCGTGCGTTTAAAGGGTTTAAATGTTCTACAAAAATTTTTTGCATCAAATTTCACTAGGGATTGTCAAAGGCCAAAAGTTTGAGTGAAAAGTGCAAAATGCTTAAAAATGTAAAATTGTAAAGTATCTTGGTAAAACACAATTAAACAAATTATGATAATATAAAACTTTGCTTTTTAAACATTTTGCTTATATCGCACGAACTTTTGGCCTTTGACAACTTCTAGTAAAATTTTATGCAGAAAATTTTTGCAGAACATTTTTATCCTTTAAAGAATATTTGAAAAAAGAACCAAAAAGACCCCTAAAAATGGGATATAGAGGGTAAATTTATGTTTTGTTCCAAGTAAAGAACCGCCATCAAATTTTAATAGAGACATCTGATATCACTATTTAGCACAGAACCAGATTTATAAAATTTTTTCGACTCATATCACACGACATTGGTGAAAAACAATTCAAAATTATGTGACAATTCACTATTTTACTTTTTAAGCATTTTGCACTTCTCGCATGAACTTTTGTACTTTGACAACCCTTAGTGAAATTTGATGCAAAATTTTTGTAGATCATTTTAACCCCTTAAACGCACATTTTAGTGGTGTTCTATAAGGATATTCTCATAAAGACCAAAATGACCCTTAAAAATGGGAGATAGAGGGTTTATATGTTCCAAGCAAAGAACCGCCATTAAATTTCATGGAAGACGTCAGTCAACATTATTTACCTCAAAATTAGATTTAATACATTTTTTGACTGATTTCAAACGTCTTTAAAAAATATTTAAAAACTTCAGTGGGCCCTAAAAAAAGAAATCGAGTTAAGTTTTCCAAACCCTTCAGGGGTTTTGGTCTACTACAAAACAATTTAACAGTATGTGATAATTCACAATTTTACGTTTATACGCATAGAAAATTTTTGTAGGACATTTTAACACTTTAAACGCACTTTTTAGTGGTGTTCTATGAGGATATTCAAAAAACGCAGCAAAACTACCCCTAAAAATGGGCGACAGAGGGTTCATATGAAGGGCTTATTGTAAAAACTCGATAAGCAACATTTCATTTTATGGTGGGTTTTGCCTTAAAACTTTTAAAATAATGATAAAAATAGATCTTTTGAAGAACTTTAATACTCAAGATACTTGAGCGAAGGGTTTAAGAAAAACTTCTGCCAAAAATCGGTCAATAAAACATCAGTAGAAGGCTAAAAACACCAAAAAAAAAATGTTGCTTATCAAGTTTTTGCAATAAGCCCTTCATATCGTCACCTAAAATGCAAAAGGCCCTAACTAACATTAAATTCAAAATCAGTTTATTGATTGGTTCTAGATTACTTTATCAATCTACACGTCTCCACAAAAAAATAAGGACTGCATAATAAAAATTTGCGATTAAATAGTCAAAATTAAAAAACACATGATTAGTTAGGGCCTTTTGCATTTTAGGTGACGATATGCACTAAGAACCACCATTAAACTTTATTGATGACATCTTTTAACATTATTCACCTCGAAATTAGATTTAATACTTTTTATACCCTCCACTCTAGTGATAGAGGGTATATATAAGTTTGTCATTCCGTTTGTAACACCTCGAAATATTGGTCTAGGACCCCATAAAGTATATATATTTATGATCCTCGATCGATTTTAAGTCGATCTAGCTATGTCCGTCCGTCCGTCCGTCTGTCTGTCTGTCTGTCTGTCCGTCCGTAGAAAACACGCTAACTTTTGAAAGACTTTACAGAGGCTACTGAAGTTTGGCATATATGTTTGTCATTTACCTGGTCAGGTTGGTATTGCAATCCAGCCAAATCGGTCCAGTGGTTCAAAAGTTATGAGCAAAAGTGTAAATTTCGGCAAGGGTGTTTCGCGAATTTACGAGATAAAAAACACGATAACTTTCGAAAGACGATAATGAGACTATTGAAGCTTGGCATTTATCTTTGCCGTTCCCCGGGTCTATTTAGTGTTAAATTTCAGCTCAATCGGTCTAGTGGTTCAAAAGTTATAAGCAAAACCCTGAATTTCAAATTAGTTTCATCTAAAATGCCACGTGTTTTAACAAGTTTTAAAAGCATTGGTGGTAACTAAACAATGCTTTTCAAACTTGTTTAATTTTAAAGCAATGCTTTTTAAACTTGTTTAGTTTTAAAAGCATTGGTACTTAAAAATTACACCAGAAAAAAATTTTACACTCAAAAAAAATTTTACACTCAAAAAAAATTTTACACTCAAAAAAAAATTTAAACTAAAAAAAAAAATTACTAAAAAAAATGTATTTTTTTTTTTTTACAAAAATTACAATTTTTTGTGTACATACGTACGTGCATTCACTCAGAAATATTTTTACAGTAAAAAAACATTACACTCAAAAAAAAATTTTACACTCAAAAAAAATAAAAAATTGTAATTTTTTTTTTTTTTTTAATTACAAAACAAGAGTTTTTTACTCAAAATAAAATATTTCTAATCAAAATTGTTTATTTTTTCACGTTAAAAAATGTACTTTTCTTTAAAAAAATGCATTGTGGAGGGTATTCATAGATTCGGCAAAGTCGAATTTAACTTTTCTACTTGTTTTGACTCATTTCTAACCTCTTTAAACAAAAAAAAAAAATAAAAACTTCAGTGGGCCATAAAAAAAACTCTAGATAAGTTTTCGAAACCCTTCAGGGGTTTTGGTCTTCTATAGGTAAAACCGAATTTGTTGCACAGTGTTATTAGGTCGCAGATCTTAAAAATCACCGCGAATAGAAAATAGCCTTGGCCAGATTTGCGAAATCGTTAAGAATAAGAGGGGAATAAGAGGGGTTAGTGGTCCAATTTGTTGTTTCATAACTATTATTAGGTCACAGATCAAGACAATGAACAAAAACTGAAAATTGCTTCGGCAGAAAATGTATGGTCGACAAAGGGTTAAAACAAAAGACTTAAAAAAGACTTAAGAAACGATTTTTTTCTAAAAGAATTATAATTTATTTTAAAACATTAAATTCTTTATAAACTTTGAATAAGTAAACATTTTAGCTAATTTCAGTTGACATTTTAATAGATTACAGTGTAGACAACTGCATAAATCCAAGTTTTAGTGGCATTTGTTTCAGTTTTATATAAGTCACGTTACTCATACGCCAACAATTCGTTGTTAAAACTATAACGCTTGAATGACAAACAAACAGAAAAAAAACAAGTAAAAAAGTTAAATTTGATTTAGTCGAATACATGAATACCCTACCCTTCACAAGACCCAACATATTTTGAATACAAATGAACGTGAATAATAAAACAGTTATCTAGTGATTGCGATTTTTTAACGTAAAAAAAAATTGTGTAAAAAATTTTTATAAAAAAAAAAAATTTTGACTAAAAACTTTTTTTAAAATAAATTTAGTTAAAAAAAAACTGAGTGTAAATTTATTTTGCAATTAAATTTTTTTTTGTGGTATTGTGTAAAATATTTTTGTGGCTTAGCAATGTCTATCGAAGCATGTTTAGCATGTTTTTTAAAGTGCCAATTCGAGATGAAAACAACCAAAAATTCACGGTTTGAAAAATTTGGTATTCTTAACCACTGGACTTCACTGAAATTTTATACTAACCTGACCAAAAAAATTAAAAATATTTGTGTCAAGGTTTAGTGGCCTCAGAGTTGCATTTCGATAGTTGGCGTGTATACAACAAACAACCAGACAGACGGACGGACACCGAAAAATCGTCTAACAATCGCTCAAAGATTTCGGCATATTTCGAGTTGTTACAAACGGCATGACAAAACCTATAATAAACTTCTATCACTAAGCAGAGGGTATAAAAAACATTATCTTTGGTAGTCATATTTCAACATTTAAGTATTATGACGTGATACGTTTGATATTCATATACAACTGAACATTTTTAACTTAATCTTATTTAATTCAGGTGTGTTTCAAAATATCATACATCGTTCTGCCATATAAAACTTCTATGGAAAAGTAACATGTTCATATAAAATGTGTCTTTAAAAAGTCAGCACTAACAGCAGAAGTCACAGCCGCCGCAGCCACAATAATCAGCGTTTGATATTTTTGCCTTAATTTTTTTTTATTTTATAACTGAGGATCGTATGTAGGAAGTTAAAGGTGAGGTTTGTGATTTTATTTCAGTTTCATTTGCAATTGTTGCACTCAATGTTCCATATTATTGTGTAGAGATTGTTATTGTTTAATGTTGATTTTTTTTTTGTTTGTGCTGTTTTAATTTTTTTTTATTTTGGAAGTCTGAATAACATCTTAAAAACATATGGGTGCCGCTTTTGTTAGGTGATGATAACAGGAGGAAACTTAAGTAGTGTTACAAAATTTTAGAAGTAAATTTTTGCTACACAAAAAAAAATATCCCAAAATCTTAGACTTTATCTATACCGAAAAAATTCTCAGGACCTGATAATTTGATATGCGCAAAAATTTCTCAGAGTCTGAAAAGGGTTCTTAAATTTGTTAGTAAAAACTCCTAAAAGTAAACTTCAATGTTTGATTTTTATTAATCCTTAAAGAATGCTTTACAAATTGATATTTAAGAAAAATTCTCAGAAACTGAGACTTTTTGTATTTATAAAAAATAAATGTTTCATAAGGGTATATGACACCACATTTTTATACCCTCCAACTACAGTATGGGGGTGTACTCACTTTGTCATTCCGTGTGTAACGCATCAAAATATCGGTCTAGGACCCCATATAGTATATATATTTGTCATCAGTGATTGATTCTAAGACATTCTAGCGATGTCCGTCCGTCTGTCCGTCTGTAGTTAACACGATGCAGTCCAAAATAAAAGAGCTAGACTCCCGACATTTGGCACGAATATGTCTTATGTTCCTAGACAGGTTAAGTTTGTAAATGAGCAAAATCGGACCAGGGGGAAAAAAGTTCCCCCTTGAAGAACTGAAAAATAACATATTTTTACATGATTTTTTGTGTTTCTGTTTAACAAATGCATCATTTTTATGCTACAAGAAGTTCAAGGTCCTGCATTTGGGCCCACAGAATTAGAAAATATCGTTTTTCGGTCCGACCCCCTATTATGGGCGTGGAATATTTTTTTTTTTTATATAATGATAAATTGTATTTCTAGTGCAAAAAGCATAAGAATTACTTTTTTTTAACACTTATTCGAGAGGAATTGTGCCCCCCAATTCCAACTGCCGACCCCCACAGGTACATTTTTGTGGAGGAAGGGGGGTCACTTTCCCCGTGGGGTCACTTTCCCCGTTGCGGTTTATGTTTACAAATTCATTTATTATGCGATTTTTACTTCAGTAATACAATATTTTTATTATTTAAATAATTTGTCAATATCCACGCCCACAAAAGGGGGCGGACCGAAAAAATCACAAAAGGATGGTTTAGTTCCTCAAGGAGTAACTTTTTCCCCCTGGTCCGATTTTGCTTATCTCCGAACTTAACCGTCCTATGACTATAAGACATATTTTTGTCAGTCTAGCACTTTAATTTTGGGTCTTCCACAGACAGACGGACAAACGGACGGAAAGGCAGACAGACGGACGGACGGACAGTCGGACGGACGGACAGGCGAACAGTCGGACAGACGGACGGACATCAGTGTCTTAGAATCGATATTATTAAAAATTAATATTACAAAAAATTACTTTTATCGAATTTCGTCGATTTGTTATGGTCTAAAAACTCCATGTTTAGATTTTTAGCCAAATCGGATAATTTTAACCCGTGCCCCTGGAGGGTTAACGTTTTTCATACAAAGCAATTGTTTTTGCAGGGCTAAACTTTAACGCCTAAGCGACAAGGATTAAAATTGTCTGATTTGGCAAAACCCGAGTAAAAATTTTTATATGATGCAATATATTATGATATTTAACACAATATATATTTATACGCAATTTAATCCGAATAATGGTGGATGTTTTTGCATTAAAAAAGATCAATTTGTATAAAATATGATTCGATTTCATCCGAGTTTTGACCAAACATTGCCATATTTCATTGGATCCAATCTAATTGCATAAAAACACAAAAAATCTTGGTGTGTTTTGGTTTGGGTGAGTTACACAACAGGTCAACGATACATTCACCAAACATTTAATTTTCTAAAACAAAAAAATGTTCGGGTACGCTTCGAACCAGATAGGTGATATACATAACCCTAACAAGGAAATGTTTAGGAACATATTAAAAGTTTCTTATACTTTGCTTCAAAAACTTAGAACATTTTTGGTTAATTGGAAACATATAAAGTTTTATATGGAACAGAATAAGCTATATATAATTTGATGTTAAATTATTTAGAAAAACAGATTTTGTATTGACCCTCATATTATTTTATTTAATTATATCAACCGTACACCTTTTAATCCGAATCATGATTAAATTATATATTACTACATATGACTGCATTTAAAAAAATTAGAAAATACCTCACGGGATGTATAATCATATATGATTTATTATGTTTGTATCAAGTTATATATTGTTATATATGTTTATTTTTACTCGGGAAAACTTAAATATATAGTTTAAATACTAAAACAAACAATTAGTTGCCGCGGCGATCGACGAAATTCGAAAAAGTCATTATTCGTGAAACCCTTATGTATATATAGACTAAAAAAAATTATGTCGGTAAAATGTACTGCAAAAGACAGTTAAAACAACTACATTTGTAAGTGGTTTAGGCGTCTTTTGATTTTACAGTAAAATAAACAAATAATATTGTTGTTTTTAAATATTTATTAAGAACTACAAAAAACGGCAAAATCAACTTCAAATTACAGTTGTTTTTACTGTAACTCAAATTGTCTAAATTTTGTATTGACAAAAAACTTCTAAAACTTGAAAAACGTTAAAATTGTTTAAAAGATAAACAAAAAAATATATATATTACATTTTGTAAATTTTAAATAAATTAGTTTAGGTATTATTTATGTGGAAATAATTTCTGCTGCATCCCACACGTCCAGCTCGTTCAACTAAACCGTTTTTCTAATCATTTCTAGAAAAATACAAGTTTTTTATAGACTAAAAACAACTACGTAAAACAACTGCTACTACAATGTAGAATATTTTTTTATATTTATTTTTTAAAACGACTACAAAAAAAAGTCGTTTGAGATTTTTCATTAAACAAACAACAGAAACAACTACTAAATACTACACAAATGACTTTCATGTAGTAACTGCCATCATTTTTTAAGTGCAGGCAATTTTTTTGTACTCACTTTAAACTACTGGTACTCGTTATACAAAAATAGGAATAAAAATTGTGTTATTTTACAATTTTCTGTTTTTCCGTATTTTGGGCAAACCAAAAGCCTACGACGACCCCTATTGACATTTGACGCAGAAAATAATCGTAGAATATTTAACCCTTTAAATGCGAGTTTAATTGGATTTCTATGATAGCACAGTGCAACACCAACAACAAAATCGGAATGGGATGAAACCAAAAGCAAATGAAAGTTGACATATTCCATAACAAACCCCTCAAGGCTTTTTTCTAGTTCAGAGCTAGATTTTGTTTTACACGCATTTGAAGTTAGTGCACTTTTATTATAATTACAATAATAAATGCTTGAAAACTGTATTAGTGGCGAATGATTAATATTGTAATTGCCTTTAAATAACAATCATACGCAAAGGTGTCCAGTGATTTATATTAATAATTGCCTTTAAATAACAATCATACGCAACGGTGTACATGGTTTATTTTAATAATTTGGCTATTCAGTAAATAGGTACTGGACCGATTGCAGCAAAATTCATACCAGTCATAGCTGAAGTAATTTTGAGCTTAAGTTTGGAAACTGGACCCTACATGTCCAATAAGGGCACCACCAGGGGTTTTTAAAGTTGGACACGTTTAGTATACAAAAACTTTAAATGCTTTAAAATCACCAACTTTAAATGCGTGTAAAATAAAATCTAGCTCTGACCTAAAAAAAAGGCATTGAGGGTTTTGTTATGGAAAACGTCAGCTTTCATTTGCTTTTGGTTTCATTCCATTCCGATTCCGAAAGTTCGAATTTGTATCACTGTGTAGTTTTTGAAAAAGGACTAAAATGACCCCTTAAAAAAAAACGCTTGTTTTATACCCTCCACTCTAGTGATAGAGGGTATAAAAAAGTTTGTCATTCCGTTTGTAACACCTCGAACTATTTAGGACCCCGTAAAGTACATTCATGATCCTCGATCTAGCGATGTCCGTCCGCCCGTCTGTCTGTTGAAAACACGCTAACTTGTGAAAGACTTTACGGAGGCTCCTGAGATTTGGCATATATATTTGGCATTTACCTGATCAGGTTGGTATTGCAATCCAGCGAAATCGGTCCAGTAGTTCAAAAGTTATGAGCAAAAGACTGAATTTCGGCAAGGGTTTTTCGTGAATTTACGAGATAAAAAACAAGCTAACTTTCGAAAGGCAATTCTGAGGATGCTGAAGTTTGGCATATATATTTTTCGTTCCTCTGGCCCAGTTTGTATTGCATTTCAGCAAAATCGCTTTAGTGGTTCAAAAGTTATTAGCAAAAACATGAATTTCAGATTAGCTTCATCTTAAATTCACGTGTTAAAAACCCGTTAAACCTGTTTAAAAAACATTGGTAAGTCACAAAAATATTTTACAACGTATTTTTGTCACTCAAAAATATTTTTACACAAAAAAAAAAATACACTCGAAAAAAATTTTATACTCAAAAAAAAATTTACACTCAAAACAAAAATTTTGTAAATAATTTTTTTTTTTCAAAAATTAGTTAAAAAAAATTTTTAATTTTAATCTAAATTTTTTTCTGAATCTTGAAATTTTTCTGATGGAAAAAGGTTTTAAAGCTCAAATATTTTTCTAAAATATCAAATTGTAAAGCATACTTTTAGGATTGCGTAAATCAAAGCATTGAAGTCTACTTTATGGAGATTTACAAAAAAATTATAATAAAAACTCTCAGATTCTAAGACATTTAAAAGTATAGAAAAATTCTTTTTTTCTTATAAAAAAAAAATGAAATTTTTTTTATAGAACAAAATTTATATATTTTGTCTTCATATTTATGTAACACCCTGTTTTTATACAAAGGAGACACATTTGTGAAGAGGTGTTTTTGTATAACATATGACTTCTCTTTTTTTGTTTTGTATGTTTGTTTAACTCTGTGTGCGAGTATGTGTCATATCAAATTGAAATTTCAATCAACATAAAAAAGCTTGTGTTTATTTTAGCCGAAATCTTAATGTTTAAAATTTAGTTTATTTTTTTTTTTTTTTTTTGACGTGGGAATTATTTTATTGTAGCGATTAGCAACATAATGACACCTAAAGTGTAACTTTAAACCAAGCAAGAGTTTTGCAATTTTTCTTTTGTATGTATGCAAAAAAAAACAGAACAGGAAATAATAGAAAACATGATACAAAGATAAAGAAATGAATTTTAAAAGATATAAAAAAAAATATTATCAAGAAAATATGTAAATAAAAACCACTTTAATAACTTCCTTTTTGTAAAAATTATAATCTTCACAAAATGATAATTTTTTTATTCCTTTTTAACAGAATAGAAAAACTTCTGCGTTTTTTTTATTATTTCTCTTTTTTTGTATTATTTAGTATAATTGATTAAGATGAATCAGTGTTTGGGGTCAAATGTTTAGCTGGGAATATAAATTGTTTTTGAGGTTTTTATGTAACGCATCATCATCTTCCTAACATACGTTAAACATTTCCAAACACAAAATTTTCATTTGCCTCATCATCATCACCATCACCAACAACCATCTCGTCATGTGCGCTCTTACTGTGATATGTAAATAATGTTGAATTGCCTTTTGATTTTTCACATTTTTTTAGATTTTTATAAATCACTTTACCATTTGCACTGGAATTTTCGTTTCTCCTCCCATATAGTTTTTTTTTATAAAAAATTGTTAAGTTTTTCATTTCTTTTTGGACTTCTTAGTTTGGCTTGAACATCAATATTGATGTTGTTGTTTGAATTATTGTTCATTACAATCATCTGTCTTGTATTTGTTTAAAGTTTAACTGCTTGTTTGTTATATTGCAACAGTTTGGACCAATTCTATAGAAACAATTTAAAAAAAGTACCAAAAAAAAATACCCTAACTCAAAAAAGAAAACCGTAGGAATTTTCTATACAACAAAAAGTACCAGAATGTGATATTTTTTATAGAAAAAAGCACCAGAATTACGTTTTTAGTTTAGGGAAAGTTGTTAAGTACTTTTGATACTTTTTTTAAAAATTACTAAAAGTACCAAAAAAAGGTATTTTTGGTACTTAAAAAAAAAAAGTAAAAGTACCAAAAAATGCATCCCAATTTTAAAAAGAAATTCTGATATTTATTTTCTACAGCAAACACTTTTGGTACTTTTTTAAACAAGTACTAAAAGGACCTAAAAACGTACTCGAACTGAAAAAATTAATCCAAACGAATACTGAAAGGGGGCCCCTGTAGGTTAGTTGGTAGCGTGCTAGCCTATGAAACAGAGGGTCGTGGGTTCGATTCCCACAAAAACCCTTGGCCGATTTCGCTACAACGAGACGACGGTCATTGTTACCAGTTCTCGTTTAGGTTTAAATTATTAAAAATGACTTGTAATTAAAATTGGAAAATAAATAAAAACTGATCATTGGATCAAATTATTATTATTATTATTACTGAAAAATATTTTCAGTACAAAATGTCTCAGAATCTAAGATATTACTAAAATTACCTAAAAAGTTTTCCGTTTTAAGTTTAGGAAACATTATTAGGTGCTTTTGATACTTTTATCAAAAATTACTAAAAGTACCAAAAAACGGTACTTTTAGTACTTTTTCAAAAAAGTATCTCAAACTTATTTTTAAGTTTAAGTTCTGATACATTTTTTCTTCATCAAACACTTTTGGTACTTTTTAAAACAAGTACTAAAAGTACCTAAAAACGTACTCGAACTGAAAAAGTAATCCAAACGAATACTGAAAAATATTTTCAGTTCATAATGTCTCTGAATCTTAGATATTACTAAAAGTACCTAAATAGTTTCCGTTTTTAGTTTAGGACACGGTTTTAGGTACTTTTGATACTTTTATCAAAAATTACTAAAAGTACCAAAAAACGGTACTTTTTAAAAAAAAAAATACTAAAAGCACCAAAAATGCATCCCAATTTTTAAAAAGAAATTCTGATACTTATTTTCTACAGCAAACACTTCTGGTACTTTTTAAAACAAGTACTAAAAGGACATAAAAACGTACTCGAACTGAAAAATATAAATTCAAACTTTCTGTACAAAATGTCTCAGAATCTAAGATATTACTAAAAGTACCTAAAAAGTTTTCCGTTTTAGTTTAGGAAACGTTTTTAGGTATTTTTGATACTTTTTTAGTATTTTTGATACTAAAAGTACCAAAAAAACGGTACTTTTGGTACTTTTTTCCAAAAAAAATACTAAAAGTACCAAAAAATGCATCCCAATTTAAAAAAGAAATTCTGATACTTTTTTCTACACAAACACTTTTGGTTTTTTTTTAAAACAAGTACTAAAAGGACATAAAAACGTACTCGAACTGAAAAAATTAAATTCAAACGAATTCTAAAAAATACTTTCTGTACAAAATGTCTCAGAATCTAAGATATTACAAAAAGTACATAAAAAGTTTTTCGTTTTTAGTTTAGGAACCGTTTTTAGGTTCTTTTTATACTTGTATCAAAAATTACTAAAAGTACTAAAAAACGGTACTTTTGGTATTTTTTTTTCAAAAAATATACTAAAAGTACCATCCCCATTTTAAAAAGAAATTCTGATACATTTGTTGTACAGCAAACACTTTTGGTACTTTTCAAAAAAGTACCGAAAGGATTTAAAATAGTACTCGAACTTAAATTCAAACGAATTCTAAAAAATACTTTCTGTACAAAATGTCTCAGAATCTAAGATATTACTAAAAGTACCTAAAAAGTTTGTTTTTAATTTAGAAAACGTTTTTCGGTACTTATCATACTTTTTTCAAAAATTACTAAAAGTACCAAAAAAACGGTACTTTTGGTACTCTTTTCAAAAATAATACTAAAAGTGCCAAAAAATGTATCCCAATTATAAAAAGAAATTCTGATACATTTGTTCTACACCAAACACTTTTGGTACTTTTTAAAACACTTACTAAAAGTACCTAAAAACGTACTCGAACTGAAAATTTAATCCAAACGAATATTGAAAAATATTTTTAGTACAAAATGTCTCAGAATCTAAGATATTACTAAAAGTACCTAAATAGTTTCCGTTTTTAGTTTAGAACACGGTTGTAGGTACTTTTGATACTTTTATCAAAAATTACTAAAAGTACCAAAAAACGGTACTTTTAAAAAAAAAAAAAATTCTAAAAGTACCAAAAAATGCATCCAAATTTTAAAAAGAAATTCTGATGCATTTTTTCTACAGCAAGCACGTTTGGTACTTTAAAAAAAAAAGGACTAAAAGGAATTAAAAACGGACTCAAACTGAAAAAATTAATCTAAACGAATACTAAAAAATATTTTCAGTACAAAATGTCTCAGAATCTAAGAAATAACTAAAAGTACCTAAAAAGTTTTCCGTTTTTAATTTAGGAAACTTTTTTAGGTACTTTTGATATATTTATCAAAAACTACTAAAAGTACCAAAAAATGGTACTTTTGGTAGTTTTTTCAAAAAATATACTAAAAGTACCATAAAATGTATCCCAATTTTAAAACGAAATTCTGATAAATTTTTTCTACAGCAAACACTTTTGGTACTTTTTAAAACAAGTACTAAAAGGACCTAAAAACGTATTCGAACTAAAAAAATTAATACAAACGAATTCTGAAAAAATATTTTCTGTACAAAATGTCTCAGAATCTAAGATTTTACTAAAAGTACCTAAAAAGTTTTCCCCCTTTAGTTTAGGAAACGTTTTTAGGTACTTTTGATACATTTTTCAAAAAAATTACTAAAAGTACCAAAAAACGGTACTTTTGGTACTTTAAAAAAAAAAATACTAAAAGTACAAAAAAATGTATCCAAAATTTAAAAAGAAATTCTGATACATTTTTTCTACCGAAAAAAACTTTTTGTACTTTTTAAAACAAGTACTAAAAGTACCTTAAGACGTACTCGAACTGATCAAATTAATCCGAACGAATACTGAAAAATATTTTCAGTACAAATTGTCTCAGAATCTAAGATATTACTAAAAGTACCTAAATAGTTTCCATTTTAGTTTAGGACACGGTTTTATGAACTTTTGATACTTCTATCAAAAATTACTAAAAGTACCAAAAAACGGTACTTTTGGTAGTTTTTTCAAAAAAAAAATAAATAGTCTTTTGGAAAAATCCAACCCTCTGAGACATTTGTTGAAAAAATAATTTTGAGAAAAGAATTCCGGCTTTTTTTAAAAAAAGTACTAAATGTAAAAAAAAGAAGTATCCCACCTAAGTAAAAAAAGGAGTGCTGATAAAAAAAGTACTAAAAGTACAAAAAAACGTACCGGAACTCAAAAAAGAAATGTTAAGGAATTCTGAAACATTTTTTTCTGTAAAAAATATTTTAAAATCTCAGATGTTTTAGTACTTTAAAAAAAAAAAAAGTACTTAAAGTACCTAAAAACGTACACAAACCAAAAAAAGGAATCCAAAACAATTCTGAAAGATTTTTTCTGTAGGAAATATCTCACAATTTGAGATTTTTCTATGGAAAAAATCATTCACAATTCTGTTTTTTGATTTGGGGTAAATTTTTTCGGAACTTTTAGCATTTTTTTTAACAGTCTTTAGGAAAAAATCCAAAACTCTGAAATTTTTTTTTTCTAAAAAATATTTTGAGAAACGTATTTCGGTAGTTTTTTAGAAAAAGTACTTAATATAGAAAAAAATGTATCAGCTAAAAAAAAGGAGTTCTGATAAAAAAAAGTACCAAAAGTACAAAAAAAACGTACCCGAATTAAAAAAAGAAATGTTCAGGAATTGTGAAACGTTTTTTCTGTTAAAAATATTTTAGAATCTCAGATGTGTTAGTACTTTTAAAAAAAAAAAAAAAGTACTAAAAGTACCTAAAAAAAAAGTACTCGAACCCAAAAAAGGAATCCAAAAAAATTCTAATACATTTTTTCTGTAGAAAATGTCTCAGAATCTGAGATTTTTCTATGGAAAAAATGTATCACAATTCCTTTTTTTTATTTGGGGTACATTTTTTTTGGTACTTTTAGTATTTTTTTTAACAGTCTTTTAGAAAAAATTCAAGACTCTGAGATATTTTTTCTAAAGAAAAAATTTTGAGAATCGTATTCTGGTACTTTTTTATAAAAAGTACTTAATGTAGAAAAAACGTATCTAAACTAAAAAAAGGAGTTCTGATAAAAAAAGTACCAAAAGTACAAAAAAAACTTACCCGAACTCAAAAAAGAAATGTTCAGGAGTTCTGAAACATTTATTTTTTTTTTTGTACAAAAATATTTTAGAATCTGAGATTTAAATAAAAAGTACTAAAAGTACCTTAAAACGTACTCGAACCTAAAAAAGGATTCCAAAACAAAATTCTGATACATTTTTTCTGTTTAATATCTTATTATCTGAAATTTTTATATAGAAAAAATGTATCAGAGTTCCTTATTTCAATTTGGGGTACGTTCTTTTGGTACTTCTAGTAATTTTTTACTATAAAATTCTGAGACATTTTTTTGGTACTTTTGGTACTTTTAAAAAAAAAAAGTAATAAGACTACCAAAAAAACGTACCCGAACTCAAAAAACGAATCCAAAAGAATTCTGAAAATTTTTTTTTTGTAAAAAATATTTTAGACCCTGAGATATTTTTACAGAAAATTGGATTTTTTTGGGTTGAGGTTCGTTTTTTGGTACATTTAGTACTTTTTTTTAAAGAGCCATAAAAGAAAAAAATCAATGATTCTGAGACATTTTTTCAAGAGAAATAATTTTAGATTCTGAGACATTTTTTTCCTGTTGGTACTTTAAGTAATTTATTAATATAAAATTCTAAAACAGTTTTTGGTACTTTTGGTACTTTAAAAAAAAATGTAATAAAAGTACCAAAAAACGAACCCGAACTCAAAAAAGGAATCCATAAGAATTCTTAAACATTTTTTCTGTAAAATTTTTTTTAAAGATTTTTGTTCTATAGAAAATTGGATTTTTTGGGTTGAGGTACGTTTTTTGGTACTTTTAGTACTTTTTTTTAAAGAGCCATAATAGAAAAAATCAATGATTCTGAAACATTTTTACAAGAGAAAAAATGTTTTCTTAAGAAAAAATATAATTTTTTTAGATTCTGAGAGAGTTCAGATTAATTTTTTTTAATTTAATTAATTTCTTGTTCCCCCAGCTTTGGAACAGCTTCTTTATATAAGAAATCATGTTTAGTTTTAATATTTTTTTTTTTTTTTTTTGGTTTTCAATATTTTTTTTTAAATTTTTCTGCTTTGGTTTGGGTTAATTGTGCCTTTTCACATATGTATTTGGTCAGTCAGGCTTTTTATGCAACTTTATGCGTGTGTAACTAAAAAAGTTTTTTTTATTTTCACAACGGTGTGAAAAAATGTTCAAATATGCGGTAGGTGCATTCATTTTTGTTGGTTTGTTTGTTAATAGAGAGTTTTGAAGTGTAATTTATAATAATTTTATTTAGTATTCAAAACTGGATATTTGTAGAGAATGATTAAAAGAGGTCAGAAATGTCTAAAATGTTCAAAATCTGTATGTATGGACAAGAAATGAGTTTAATTATAAAACAAAAACTTAAAATAAATATGGAAAAAAGGAAAATTTGGCTAAACTGAAACAATGAATATCAACATTTGAGCATAAATAAATGTGTAAAAAATTTATAGAAGTTTGGCGTACAAAAAAGGAGAAAATAATATTTTTCTTTAATTTTCAAAAAAATAAAAAAAAATTTTTTTTAAATAAATGAAAAGGTACCAAAGTACAATTTTTACTCTCTTGGAATCGAAAATGTCTAAAACTTTTTATTAGAAAATTTTTTTTCAGCTAAATGACAAAACGTTCAAATTCCATGTTATTAGAACCATTATTTCAAGAAATCGAAAAAGTACTCTTTTACCCAATTGAAATCGGAATACTCAAAATATTTTATTTCATTTCAAAGAAAAAAATATTTGTCTAAACTTGTTTTTCGAAAACATACGCAAACTCAAAAAAGGAGTTCTGATTTAGTCGCTTGGTACTAATTAAAAAAAGTACTAAAAGTACCAAAAAAATGTGCCCGAAACTAAAACAAGGAATCCAAAAGAACTCTGATTGTGAAACAGTTTAATTATGAAAAAAGCTACACAAAAACTCAAAATGTTTTCTATCGGTGTGAGGTGGGCTAAAATTATGTAAAAGGGGAAAATTTGTACTTTTTTATAACTATTGAGCTAGTGACCCACAATTTACAAATTTGACATCATACTCCAGCAGAATTAATATCCCCGAATAAAAACCATAATTGGAAATCCCATTATTTAAATTTTAGATTCAGAGACACATGTCAGACACCCAGATTTTATTTTTAGGACACTTTATAATAAAATATATTTTTATCATATTAATTTTTTGTTAATAACTTCTAACCTTTATTTTTTGTCATATCCCGAGTAAAAAAGTTCCTATATAATTGTATATAATTTTATAAACATCATATATGATTAAATAGAATTATATAGAATTTGATGCGAAAAATGAGTCGATAAAACCATATAAAATTTGATCAATGTTTCATATATTTTGATAAATTTTTTATAAAATTTTATGCGAAATTTGGACCCCTCTTTTTATATAATAATAGCAAAATTATATAATTAGATATAATTATATAAAAATATATAAAATTGTATAAAACTGTATAAAACTATATAAAGTTACATAAAATTATATATAATTATATATAATTAAAACAAAATTTTGTGATTTATATAAAACTTGATATAATTTTATATAACTTTATAAAATTATATATTGTTTTATATAATTTGATATAGTTGTATATAATTATATCTGATTATATAAAGTTGCTTTTGTTATATAAAAATAGGGGTCCAAATTTCGCATAAAATTATATAAAAAATTTATCAAAACACAAGTAACATTGATAAAATTTTATATGGTTTTATCGACTCATTTTTCGCATCAAATTCTATATAATTCTATTTAATCATATATGATGTTTATAAAATTATATACAATTATATAGGAACTTTTTTACTCGGGATTTTGTTCTTTATTACAAAAAAACTCATTTAGATCAATGATCTTTAAAACAAGATATTCAAGCCTTTTTGTGACCTTTAAGACGATCGCACAAAATTGTAATCTTCTACTATTACTAACAATAACATACAGAAAATTTCATTTATTTAAAAAATTTTTTTTTTTTAGAATAACAAATTGAACTTTTTCACACCACAATCGAATATAATTGAATGCCTTAGGGAGTAGAATTTGCTTAACAATTTCCATACTACTCTCTTTTGTTACCACATACGTAAGAAAATTTTTTAATGTAATTTGTTTAACAGAATTTTGCTTATATGCAGACTTTTTTTGTATTTAGATAGGTAATGTACAAAAAAAATATGACATTTGTTTAAAAATGTGAAAGAAAATCATAGTAAAGTTATCTTTTAGTCTAGTTTTTCTTCTCAAGAAATCTATTTTTTCAGCCAACGCATTTAAGATTTTTTTTAAAGGAAGGTGTCCCAAATGGTTTTGATGGATTTATATAATAAAAGTAACTAAAAAACAGAAAAAGAGTCAAAAAGAATAAATTTGTATTGGTTAAAACAAATGACTTAAGAAACAAACTTGAATTAAAATCAAGAGATTTTAAAACAAAAGACTTAAGAAACAAACTTGAGTAATACTAAAGGACTTTAATAGATTTTAAAGAATTTTTTAAGATTTTTTTTTACTCTAAACAACGAATCGCATTTGTCTAAGGGTGAAAACAAAAGATTTAAGAAACGAACTTGGTTTTTTTTTAAGCAATGGAATCACTTGTGATACCTATAGAAAATGTCTCAGATTCTGAGACATTTTTCCTTATAAAAAAAAGTCTCAGATTCTGAGACATTTTTCCTTATAAAAAAAAGTCTCAGATTCTGAGACATTTTTCCTTATAAAAAAAGTCTCAGATTCTGAGACATTTTTCCTTATAAAAAAAAGTCTCAGATTCTGAGACATTTTTCCTTATAAAAAAAAGTCTCAGATTCTGAGACATTTTTCCTTATAAAAAAAAGTCTCAGATTCTGAGACATTTTTCCTTATAAAAAAAAGTCTCAGATTCTGAGACATTTTTCCTTATAAAAAAAAGTCTCAGATTCTGAGACATTTTTCCTTATAAAAAAAAGTCTCAGATTCTGAGACATTTTTCCTTATAAAAAAAAGTCTCAGATTCTGAGACATTTTTCCTTATAAAAAAAAGTCTCAGATTCTGAGACATTTTTCCTTATAAAAAAAGTCTCAGATTCTGAGACATTTTTCCTTATAAAAAAAAGTCTCAGATTCTGAGACATTTTTCCTTATAAAAAAAAGTCTCAGATTCTGAGACATTTTTCCTTATAAAAAAAAGTCTCAGATTCTGAGACATTTTTCCTTATAAAAAAAAGTCTCAGATTCTGAGACATTTTTCCTTATAAAAAAAAGTCTCAGATTCTGAGACATTTTTCCTTATAAAAAAAAGTCTCAGATTCTGAGACATTTTTCCTTATAAAAAAAAGTCTCAGATTCTGAGACATTTTTCCTTATAAAAAAAAGTCTCAGATTCTGAGACATTTTTCCTTATAAAAAAAAGTCTCAGATTCTGAGACATTTTTCCTTATAAAAAAAAGTCTCAGATTCTGAGACATTTTTCCTTATAAAAAAAAGTCTCAGATTCTGAGACATTTTTCCTTATAAAAAAAAGTCTCAGATTCTGAGACATTTTTCCTTATAAAAAAAAGTCTCAGATTCTGAGACATTTTTCCTTATAAAAAAAAGTCTCAGATTCTGAGACATTTTTCCTTATAAAAAAAAGTCTCAGATTCTGAGACATTTTTCCTTATAAAAAAAAGTCTCAGATTCTGAGACATTTTTCCTTATAAAAAAAAGTCTCAGATTCTGAGACATTTTTCCTTATAAAAAAAAGTCTCAGATTCTGAGACATTTTTCCTTATAAAAAAAAGTCTCAGATTCTGAGACATTTTTCCTTATAAAAAAAAGTCTCAGATTCTGAGACATTTTTCCTTATAAAAAAAAGTCTCAGATTCTGAGACATTTTTCCTTATAAAAAAAAGTCTCAGATTCTGAGACATTTTTCCTTATAAAAAAAAGTCTCAGATTCTGAGACATTTTTCCTTATAAAAAAAAGTCTCAGATTCTGAGACATTTTTCCTTATAAAAAAAAGTCTCAGATTCTGAGACATTTTTCCTTATAAAAAAAAGTCTCAGATTCTGAGACATTTTTCCTTATAAAAAAAAGTCTCAGATTCTGAGACATTTTTCCTTATAAAAAAAAGTCTCAGATTCTGAGACATTTTTCCTTATAAAAAAAAGTCTCAGATTCTGAGACATTTTTCCTTATAAAAAAAAGTCTCAGATTCTGAGACATTTTTCCTTATAAAAAAAAGTCTCAGATTCTGAGACATTTTTCCTTATAAAAAAAAGTCTCAGATTCTGAGACATTTTTCCTTATAAAAAAAAGTCTCAGATTCTGAGACATTTTTCCTTATAAAAAAAAGTCTCAGATTCTGAGACATTTTCTTCCAAAAAAAATATCTCTTAGATTACCTTCCCTTTAAACCCATTCTGTTACAAAGCTCTTTAACCACCTTTCGGCATTTACCTTCACTATTTTTTACATACAAAAAATTGCTTTATATTTTCATGATTATTGTAGACAATTGTTATAATAAGAGTGTGAATATTATACTTCATATTCATAGATGAAAACTATATTCATACATCTAACCATACATGAATGCATTATATTAGTTTCCCCCTCTTTTTATCTGGTTGGCGTTCAATTGTATCAATTCTTTTTGCTCAGCGGGAGACTTATTTAGTTTTGGTTGTACTACGGAAAAACGACCAAAACCAAATGCATTTTATAGATCGTGTTATGGTATTTGGCTTTTAAACAAATTGTAACATTTAAATGTGTTTTATTGAGATCTTTTCAAATTGATAATCGGTAGTGTTTAACTTAACAATAATGTGTGATATTGCACTTGGTTATTGATGTATAGTTGCCACCTTTTTTAAAAAAAAAATAGAACAATAGATATAATAAAATAAAATTTATTGAATTTATGGTATAAAAAGATATCAGAGTGGTTGGAAATGTTAAAAAACGGGAAGACTAACAAGTATAAAAGCAAAATAGACTTGGTCAAGTCCTTAAATACGCCATGTCCAAACATATGAAATAATTTTTAATGAATTTAATTGTTTAAATGTAAAAAAAAATTTGAATAAAAAAAATTTGCTTCCATAAAAAACTTTTTTCAGACAACTTTGTAAAAAAAAAAAAATTTTTTTGAGTGTAAAATAATTTTTTTTTTATGTAAAACGAAGTAAAGAATTGGTAAATGTGGTCCAAAATAATATTTTTTATGTCTTTTTGAGCTTAATTTGAATATTAAGGAACAGTATTAAAACAAAAGATTTAAGAAACAAACATTTCTTTTCTAATGAAAATTCCAAGCTTTATACTAATGTCATTCTTATCAATTTCTTTTCTCAAGACTCTTAACAACTTTATTAAATATTCAAAAAAATAAAAAAAATAAAGAAAAAACATACCATTTATATTTCATGCAACTAATAGAGAATTTCTGAACAATCATTAATTTAAATGATCAATAATATAAAGAAAAACAAACAAAAAAAATATCGAACCGTTAGAAAGAAGACATCATTAACCTCAAGTAACACTAGCAGAAATAAAAGAAAAAAAATAGAAGACAAAAAAAAAACAAATCAACTAAAAACTGCATAAACAATTTAATTTAGCAAACAGAAAAAATCAGAAAAAAAGAAAAAATCATCAACAAAAGCACTCACAAACAGCATTCAAAAAAAACTAGCAGCAATCATCATTTAAAAGATGAATATTTGAAATTGTATTTAACTGTCATACTAGACAACAAAAAATCACATAAAGTGTTGAAGATGTCACCCACACTCGAGAATTTACTCAAGTTGCAACTTAAAACAACAGAACAGTCAGCACAAGGTACTTAATTGAAATAAAACAATAACAACAAAATCTAAGTGATATTTTTCAAAGTTTTTTTTTGAAAAATGTTTTCTTTAAGTCAAGTCAACCTTTTGTTTTCTAGCCAATAATGCTTATAGTTAAATTGAAATTGATGCACTTAACTGTCTCATTGATGTCACAAATACACATGCATTTTGAAATAAGGGGGATATTTATTTGTGAAAACATATTTTTGAGATCTTTTTCAGCAAATGAGACTTTATTTACTTGTAAGAAAAATATCTTATCCACAGATAATAAATGTCTTAGAATCTGAGAATTTTTCTATTGGAATATTTAAGTAGAAAAAAAAATTGAGTGAAAAAGAGTTTTGAGTCAAATAATATTTTAGGTGAAAAAAAATTTATTAACAAATTTTTTGACTGAAATAATAACTAAAAGAAAAATTTTTGAGTGAAAAAAAATTAATGGAAAAATAATTTGAGTGACAAGATTTTATTGGAAAAAGAAATTTGAGTGAAAAATATTTCTTTAAAAATGTTAAGCAAAAGCAAAATTTCATTCCTTTCTTTTCCTGTCCCATTCCATTTCATGTAAAAAGTGGTATTTTTCTTGGGTTGGTTTAGTTCTCTAAGGGGGAACTTTTTCCCCCTTGGTCCGATTTTGCCCATTTCCGAACTTAACCTGCCTAGGAATATAAGACATATTCGTGCTAAACCTCGGAAGTCTAGCTCTTTTATTTTGGACTGTATCGTGTCCTCTACAGACGGACAGACGGACGGACGGACGGACATAGCTAGAATGTCTTAGAATCGATCACTGATAAATAATATATATACTTTATAGGGTCCTAGGCCGATATTTCAATGCGTTACACACGGAATGACAAAGTATACAGTTTTCCCATACTGTGGTTGGAGGGTATAAAAACATGTTAAAATATAGCGTTATTCAGAGAGTTTCTTAGTTCTTTAGGGGGAACTTTTCTCCCTCGTCCGATTTTGACCTACTCCTAACTTAACCAGCCTATGACCATAAGACGTATTTGCGTTAAACAACAGGAGGGTATCTCATTTAAGTATATTGGGATGTATCATGCCATTTTTTCGGTCCGAGCTCATGCATTTCAAATATGAAATTTTTATGAACACTTTTTCATTATATCGAAAAAGTACCAAAGTACACTTTACTCGAATTTTTCTATAATGTACTTTTGCCAGAATATTTTTGATTTTGCAAAAGTACCATTTTTATGTTTTTTTTCAGCTAGTTTCCAGGTTTCATCAGATGTTTTTTTTTTTCAATAATTGTTTACAGAAATTAAATATGTACTTTTTTAAGAAAATAGTACACAGATAAAAATGAGTTGTTAGATCAAGCACGAAATACACCAGGTTGAGCATTATTTTAATTAAAAGTCATCTAATGAGGAAAATTGTTGGATCAAGCACGAAAATTGTAGGTCAGTCATTGACTGTTCCTTGATTAAACCAATGCTTGATTTGAGTAATTTCAAATTACTAATTTGTTAATTGTTATTTTTCTGTAATTTTTGATTAAACCAATGCTTGATTTGAGTGAGCGGTTAATCAATAATTTTGTGTTATTTTTGATTAATCCAATGCTTGATCTGAGTGAATGGTTAATCATTATTTTACAGTTGTAGTGATTTTGTCAGTCTTTTCAAGTCTTTTGTTTAAATTGTTTTTTTTTTTGTGCTTTATATTATTTTAAGATTTGTTTATTTTTTTGGCCAAGTAATTTGAATATTTTGAATGATTTCCAATAAGCTAATTGGCCCAATTAGCTTACTGGAAATCATTCAAAATATTTATATTATTTTGTTTTTTTTAGTCTTGTGTGCGTGAAAGTACTTTTCTATTTGACGACTAACGAAAACTAAAACAAAAAACGCAACAGCGTTCATTGCATTGTTACTCAAAGCCTACCTACTATGATGAGTTTTTTTGTTTTTATGAATTTTTTTGTGAATTTTTCAGATTTGAGCAAATGGTTAATTGATTCAAGTAAAATTTAATTGAATGTCAAATTTTAAGCTGAGCAAATATTTAATTGTTTTTTTTTCATTGAATATTTTTTTCTGTGTACTGTTATAGAAAAAATAGTACTTTTTAGACAAAAAAGTACCTTTTAGACAAAAAGGACTTTTTAGTAAAAATTAGTTTTTTAGAAAAAAAAAATACATTTTTACAACTTTTTTGTAAAAAAAGTACTTTTTCTATAAAAAGTACTTTTGTACTTCTTTTGTGGAAAAAGTGCTTTTTATAAAAAAAAAATATTTTTTTTAGAAAAAAAAAATATTTTTTTTAGAAAAAAAAATTATTTTTTTTAGAAAAAAATATATTTTTTTAAGAAAGTACTTTTTTCTAAAAAGTATTTTTTTTTTGTCTAAAAAGTACTTTTTGTAAAGAGTAATTTTTTGTCTAAAAGGCACTTTTTTGTCTAAAAAGTATTTTTTTTTTCTAAAAAGTACATTTTTTCCAAAAATCAAATTTTTTCTTAAAAAAAAATTACTTTATTTTCATAAATAATACTTTTTAGGAAAAATAGTAAATTTTTTTCTAAATAAGTACTTTTTTCCTTAAAGGTGGTATTTTTATACCCTCCACTTAGTGACAGAGGGTATATATAAGTTTGTCATTTCGTTTGTAACTAATCGAAATATCGGTCTGGGACCCCATTCTAGCGATGTCCGTCTGTCCGTCTGTCTGTGGAAAATGCTATCACGGACAAAATATTGCACAGAGATGACTGAAACTTGACATATTTATTTGGTATTGCATTTGAGCGATATCGGTTCAGCGGCTCAAAAGTTATGAACGAAAATATAAGCACACCTCAAAAATTTCAGTACATTCAACATAACCTAAAAATACAAAAGGTTTTAATTCTGCTTCTGGTTGACATATGTGAACATAATTGAACGCCAAATGGTATTTAAACAAGTACGAACAAATTTTTTTACAAAAAAAGAAAAAAATCGCGGATTTTTTTTTTAACCAAAATTTTTTTTTGCGGAATTTTTTTTTTCAAATTTTTTTTTTTTTTTCAAAACTAATTTCCTTTTTAATAAAGTTTTTTGCAATAATCTTTTTGAAATTGTGGAGGGTATCACTACATTCGGCAAGGCCGAATTTAACTTTTTTACTTGTTCTTATCTAAAAAAGTACTATTTTACCAAAAAAGTGCTACATTTTCTAAAAAAGTAAATTTTTTTCTAAAAAAGTACTTTTGTACTACTTTTTTGGAGAAAAGTACCTTTTATAAAAAAAAAAAATTTTTTTTTTTTAAAAAGAGTTTTTTCTAAAAAAAAAAAAAAAATTCTAAGAAGTACTTTTTTTCTTAAAAGTACTTTTTTGTAAAAAGTACTTTTGTGTCTAAAAAGCACTTTTTTCCTAAAAAAAGTACTTTATTTTCTTAAATAATACTTTTTAGGAAAAAAGTACAAAAAATCGATTTTTTCTAAGAAGTACTTTTTGTCAAAAATGTAAAATGTACTTTTTTGTCTAAAAAGCACTTTTTTGTCTAAAAGTATTTTTTTTTTTCTAAAAAGTACATTTTTTCCAAAAAGTACTTTTTTCTAAAAACAACTACTTTATTTTCATAAATAATTCTTTTTAGGAAAAAAGTATTTTTTTTTTTTTTATATAAGTACTTTTTTCCTGAAAAAAGTTTTTTCTTAATTAAAGGTGGTATAGTTCTTTTCTAAAAAAGTACTATTTTACAAAAAAAAGGACTACTGTTTCTAAAAAAAGTGCATTTTTTTTAAAAAAAGTGTTTTTTTTTTTTATTTTTCCTAAAAAAGTACTATTTTTTTCAAAAATCACAATTTTTTCCAAAAAAAGTACTATTTTTTTAAAAAAAAAAAGTACTATTTTTTCTTAAAAAAACTACTATTTTTCTAAAAAAATGTTATATTTTTTGCTAAAAAAGTATTTTATTTCTTTGAACAATTATGGAAAAAAGAAAACATCCATTCCTTACCCAGCTTTTTACAAAATAAAAATAGTTTCATTTTAAAATATTTTTTATCAAATTATTCTTTGTAAAATGGTACTTTTACTCTTTTATATTTAATTGTTCTTTTTTGAAATGGTACTTTCATAAAAAATCCTAATTGAAACTGGTACTTTGTATGACATTGAAGTTAAACAAAAAAAATATATTTAAAAATGAGACAATAAATAGACCACTTAACGGTACTTTAATAATGTAGAATCCTTAAGAATATGGTACTTTTTTAGAATAATTGGTACATTTAAAAAAAATTATAATTTAAAAAGTGATAGTCTAATGAAATATCTGTTTTTGAAAATAAATTTAATAAAACGATTCTTTTTTAAACCGTACTCAAGTTATTCGGTTTAAAAAGGTATTTTTTTAAGAAAATTCGTTTTTTTTTATAAAATTTTAATAAAATTCTGAAAATGTAAATCATTCAAAATATTTATATTATTTTGTTTTTTTTAGTCTTGTGTGCGTGAAAGTACTTTTCTATTTGACGACTAACGAAAACTAAAACAAAAAACGCAACAGCGTTCATCGCATTGTTACTCAAAGCCTACCTACTATGATGAGTTTTTTTGTTTTTATGAATTTTTTTGTGAATTTTTCAGATTTGAGCAAATGGTTAATTGATTCAAGTAAAATTTAATTGAATGTCAAATTTTAAGCTGAGCAAATATTTAATTGTTTTTTTTTCATTGAATATTTTTTTCTGTGTACTGTTATAGAAAAAATAGTACTTTTTAGACAAAAAAGTACCTTTTAGACAAAAAGGACTTTTTAGTAAAAATTAGTTTTTTAGAAAAAAAAAATACATTTTTACAACTTTTTTGAAAAAAAGTACTTTTTCTATAAAAAGTACTTTTGTACTTCTTTTGTGGAAAAAGTGCTTTTTATAAAAAAAAAATATTTTTTTTAGAAAAAAAAATTATTTTTTTTAGAAAAAAATATATTTTTTTAAGAAAGTACTTTTTTCTAAAAAGTATTTTTTTTTGTCTAAAAAGTACTTTTTGTAAAGAGTAATTTTTTGTCTAAAAGGCACTTTTTTGTCTAAAAAGTATTTTTTTTTTCTAAAAAGTACATTTTTTCCAAAAACCAAATTTTTTCTTAAAAAAAAATTACTTTATTTTCATAAATAATACTTTTTAGGAAAAATAGTAAATTTTTTTCTAAATAAGTATTTTTTTCCTTAAAGGTGGTATTTTTATACCCTCCACTTAGTGACAGAGGGTATATATAAGTTTGTCATTTCGTTTGTAACTAATCGAAATATCGGTCTGGGACCCCATAAAGTATATATATTCATGATGCCCGATCGATTTTAAGACATTCTAGCGATGTCCGTCTGTCCGTCTGTCTGTGGAAAATGCTATCACGGACAAAATATTGCACAGAGATGACTGAAACTTGACATATTTATTTGGTATTGCATTTGAGCGATATCGGTTCAGCGGTTCAAAAGTTATGAACGAAAATATAAGCACACCTCAAAAATTTCATTACATTCAACATAACCTAAAAATACAAAAGGTTTTAATTCTGCTTCTGGTTGACATATGTGAATATAATTGAACGCCAAATGGTATTTAAACAAGTACGAACAAATTTTTTTACAAAAAAAGAAAAAAATCGCGGATTTTTTTTTTAACCAAAATTTTTTTTTGCGGAAATTTTTTTTTCAAATTTTATTTTTTTTTTCAAAACTAATTTCCTTTTTAATAAAGTTTTTTGCAATAATCTTTTTGAAATTGTGGAGGGTATCACTACATTCGGCAAGGCCGAATTTAACTTTTTTACTTGTTCTTATCTAAAAAAGTACTATTTTACCAAAAAAGTGCTACATTTTCTAAAAAAAGTAAATTTTTTTCTAAAAAAGTACTTTTGTACTACTTTTTTGGAGAAAAGTACCTTTTATAAAAAAAAAAATTTTTTTTTTTTAAAAAGAGTTTTTTCTAAAAAAAAAAAAAAATTCTAAGTACTTTTTTTCTTAAAAGTACTTTTTTGTAAAAAGTACTTTTGTGTCTTAAAAGCACTTTTTTTCCTAAAAAAAGTACTTTATTTTCTTAAATAATAATTTTTAGGAAAAAAGTAGGGCCATTCCAAAAAATTTAGCTCAAATTTTAGTAATTTTTGGAAATGGTGTCTCAGATTAATTTGAGCCTTGACACATAGATAGCCCTCATAAATATGATATATGTACCATATATCGTTTTTTTACATTTGGTGTACTTAACGAATTATGGCGGGTCAAAGATTGACTTTTTAAGCAAAAGTTAGAAAAATACATCACGTTTAAAGAGCTGTAACTTCTTAACCAATGACCCGATTTTCACAAATTTAGGCTCATGTAAAAGCTGGGGTTCTTCTTTTAGAAAATATTTTTAAAATAACACAGTTTCTTTTACAGAAATGATGCAAAAATGCAAAAACATTTTTTCTTTTCGAATATTTAAAAAAACACATCTTCGATTTTTTTTAAAAAAATTCTGGTGAAAAATAACAATGTTTTGTACAACATATTCAAAATTCAGAGTGGGATCTCCATGGGATCAAAAACTATTCTGTTTTAAGTACGAGGTTCTCATATTTTTCCCTTAGAAAACTTAAATTTCTAAAGTTTTGAATGTTTTTCAAAATTTTAAAACTATAATTTTCTTTGAAAATTTAAATTTTTATATTGAAGAAACATGAAATTTTAATTTTCTAAGGTAAAATTTAAGAACTTCGTACTAAAACCAGAATATTTTCTGATCCCATTGGGATCCCACTCTGAATTTTGGATATGTTGTACAAAACAGTATTGTTTATCACCAAACTTTTTTTTAAAAAAATCGAAGATGTGTTTTTTTAAATATTCGCAAAAAATAAATGTTTTTGAATTTTTGCACCACTTCTGAAAAAAAACCGTATGCTTTTGAAAATATTTCCTAAAAGAAGAAGAATTAAACTTTCATATGAGCCGTTACTTGTGATAATCGGATTACTAGTTAAAAAGTTAGAGCACGTTAAACGTCATGTATTTTTCTGACTTTTGCTAAAAAAGTCGAACTTTGACCCGCGATAATTTGAAAACTACAGCAAATTTTGAAAATCCAAAAATGCAACATATCTCATATAAACGTGGATATCTATGAGCCAAATTCTCAGTGGCGTCCAAAGGCATGTTTCCGAACAGTGGGGCGAAAATTTTTGGAATTACCCAGTACAAAAAATCGATTTTTTCTAAGAAGTACTTTTTGTCTAAAATGTAAAATGTACCTTTTTGTCTAAAAAGCACTTTTTTGTCTAAAAGTATTTTTTTTTTTTTCTAAAAAGTACATTTTTTCCAAAAAGTACTTTTTTTAAAACAACTACTTTATTTTCATAAATATTACTTTTTAGGAAAAAGTAAAATTTTTTCTAAATAAGTACTTTCTTGCTGAAAAAAGTTTTTTCTTAATTAAAGGTGGTATAGTTCTTTTCTAAAAAAGTACTATTTTACCAAAAAAGTGCTACTTTTTCTAAAAAAGGTAAATTTTTTTTCTAAAAAGGATTTTTTTTTTCTAAAAAAGTACTTTTTTTCCAAAAATCACTATTTTATCTAAAAAAATACTATTTTTTCTAAAAAAAAAAGTATTCTTTTCTAAAAAAGTACTATTTTTTTCTAAAAAAAGTACTATTTTTTCTAAAAAAGTACAATTTTTTTCTAAAAAAGTATTTTATTTCTTTGAACAATTATTGAAAAAAGAAAAAAATCCACTGTTTTTTACAAAATAACAATTTTTGCTTTTACAAAATAACAATAGTAGCATTTTGAAATAATTTTTATCAAATGATTCTTTGTAAAATGGTACTTTTACTTTTTTCTATCTAATTGTTCTTTTTTCAAATGGTACTTTCATAAAAAAATCCTTATTGATCTGGTACAATGTATGACATTGAAGTTTTAAAAAAAATACATTTAAAAATGAAACAATAAATAAACCATTTAACGGTACTTTTATAATGTAGCACCCTTAAAAATATGGTACTTTCATAGAATAATTGGTACTTTTTAAAAAAATTATAATTTACAAAGTGCTATTCTAATGAAATATCTGAATTTGAAAATAAATTTAATAATATGATTATTTTTTTAAGAAATACTCAAGTTATTCTGTTAAAAAAGGTACTTTTTTAAGAAAATTTGGGTATTTTGTATGAAATTTTAATAAAATTCCGAAAATGGTACCTTTTAAAATTATACTACAATAAAATTATACTTTAAAACAAGTGAGAGTGTTACATTCGGCTGTGCCGAATCTTTTATACCCTCCAAAGTGTAAAAAAACAATATTAAAAAAATCCAGGGGAGTCTTTTTTTTGGGGGGGGGGGTCGTTGGACGTTAGGCGGCACATTCCCCTTGCGATTTTGAACTTCTTCTGAAATAAGAATGTTGCATTTGCTTAGCAAAAGTACAAAAAACCCTGCAAAAAATGCGGTTTTTCTTAGGTTGGTTTAGTTCTCCAAGGGGGAACTTTTTCCCCCTTGGTCCGATTTTGCCAATTTCCGAACTTAACTTGCCTAGGAATATTAGACATATTCGTGCCAAACTTCGGAAGTCTAGCTCTTTTATTTTGGACTGTATCGTATCCTCTACAGACGGACGGACATCGCTAGAATGTCTTAGAATCGATCACTGATCAATTTTACATACGGAATGACAAAGTGAGTATACCCCCATACTGTGGTTGGAGGGTATAAAAATACTTATATTAAATGATACTTTAAAAAAAAAATACTTTATTAAATGGTACTTTTCTATTTTTTATTTGAAAAATTTCAACTATATTTTTACAGGCCGTTTAGATAAGATGCACTTTTTCTAAAGGAAAAATATCACAAAATCTCAAACCTGTTCCATAAAAAAAATTTCTCATTATCTGAAAAATATCTCAGAACCTATGGATTTTTCTTTAAAAACAAAAATTTAGCAACTGATACTTTTTCTTTACGAAAAATATCTCAGAATCAGGGCCTTTTTCTATACGAAAAATGTCTCAACAACTGATTTTTTTTCTACACGAAAAGTGCTTCATTTTCTAAAAGGAAATTGTCTCAGATTTTTTATTTGCTAAATATTTCCCGTTTAGAAAAAAATTTTCAAAATTTAATTATCCCCCTTATAACACAAAAAAAAAATCTCTTCTCAAACCTTAAACAACTAAGTGTAGTAGAGTAGTATTTTTGCAATACGTGACTATGAATAAATTAAATTATAAATATTGCACAAAAAAAAATGTTTTTCTAAGATTTCATATGTGCCAATTTTTCGCATTCAATAGTTTTTTATTTTCGATATTTTTTATAAAGGTTTTTTTTTTAGTTTTTTCTATATGTCATGCTTTGTTTTTTTTAGTTTTTTGTATACCACAAACATACAGTAGTTTAACTAATGAACATGGGAGTATGTTTATGTTTTGCTGTTTGTTTTTTTCTGTTTGTGCTGTCGTTTTGTTGTTATGAGGCATGCTGCTTGTCTGTCTTTGTCTCTGTACTACTGCAACAAAACGTATGTTGCCTGCCTCAAAAGGTCGCTAATGACATAATTTTTGCGGTCACCATGACTAAATTAGAGATGCTATTTTTTTAGTTTTTGTTGTTATTTTATATTGGAGTTTTTGCTATTTTTTATTACGGAATTTTGTTTTTGTTGATGGGGTTTGGTTTTGCACATTAATATATTTTTGTTTAATAATGTTGATTATATGGTATGATTGGAATGGGGTTAAAATAAATGTATATAAAGATATTAAGTTATAGAAAATGATTAAGTCAATGAGAAAATATAGCTAAAGGTGATTAATTAAAATGAAATATTTTTAGATTTGAATTATAAAGTGAGTTCATATTTATTAGGAGTCATAATTACTGATGATTTGTAAAATTAGCTGATACGGTACTAAATCAATTTTTTTCTTTAAAATGTTCGTAAAAGAATTGATTAACATACAAACATTGCCAAACACCTTGCTAAGTTCCGAAATTGTCTCAAAAACAAAAGACTTAAGACACAAACTTTGCTAATCCATGTGTTAAATTCCAAAATCGATTTAAAATTTGACAAAAACCCAAAAATACAAATTTTCAACTTAAACACAACCGTACCGAAGAAAAATAAAATTTAAAATCAACTTTTAAAAATTGTATCGAAAATTTAAAATAAAACTTTCCCACTCGGTAAAAACAATCAGCTGACATACTGACTGAACCCAGCAAAAACATGGTAATGAGTTGTGAAAAGTAATCATTACCAAGCACATTATTTATAATGGGTACCCATTACCATTAACATTATTTAAAGCCCAAAAGTAACTACTTTTTAGTAATATATTATAAAGGCACTTCTAAGTAATAATATCTCCTTGCTCTTGCAGTTTTTAACCTTTACACTTCAATTAACTTAAAAAGTAATTAAAAACTTAATAAAAATTACGTATTTTTAAAGTTTAAGTAAAAACAAGTTAAATTTTAAATGTTTTATTTAACTATTTATTTTACTTCTTATTGGTAATGGATTTTTACTCCTTATTAGTAATCCGAGTCAGTAACTACTTATTTATCACATACTCTTCACTACTTATTTTTGTCTCACGCCCTTGTTAAAATAATTAGTGTTTCATTCAATAAGTAACTACTGATTAACATCTGTTTCGGATTACAAAACCCATTACTAGTAATGCCAATTTTTGCTGGGAAGAAACAAACTTTATTTGTGGGTTATTTAATTCTGCAAACAAAAGACTTAAGAAAGGAACTTATTGTCAGTGATTTCATAAAGGGAGTGTCAGTGGTACGTTAGCGGTGATTATTTCTAGCCAACTGGGATTAATACTGAATTTTGGTTTTTAAATTCCTAACACCAAAAATTTCCACCAAGTTCGTTTCTTAAGTCTTTTGTTTGCGAAATTAAATAATCCACAAACAAAGTTTGTTTCTTTCGTCTTTTGTTTCAAGAAAACTTAGTTTAAACTTCAAAAACTTTCCTTTAAATATTATCCTTATTTTAAAATGTCCTCCACTTTTTTAAAAATCATTATTTTTATTAAACAAATTGAGGTATTTAACCTAAAATTGGCTGCTTTATAAATAGTTAATATGTGTAAAACATTTTTTATAGCAACAATCATAATGATTTTTGTTAAAAAATTTGTTTTACTACCTATATTTAATGGTGGTACATCGCCAACAAAAAAACAAGTAAGAAAATTATAGTCGGTCAAGACCGACCATATAATACCCCACACCAGAGTTTCCCGGAAAATGGGTCCAAACATGGACCGATTAGATATATTTTTGTCAACTTTTTAATAAGTGTAAAAAACACTCACACATCAAATTTGAGTGAAATAGGCTTACTTTTGTTGACAATAAACCGCTTTAACTGAATATCGGGCTAAACTTTCACACGGGGCCTGAGTCCAAAAATGGTCCGATGATAATCAGGTTTGATAAGGTTATTAAAGTACGCGTTGAACATACACAAACAGAATTTTAATTAAATATTTTCTATTTTCATGAAATTTGAGAGATTTATGTGAAAATCGGGAAGGTGGTTTGTATGGGGGCTACAAGAAGAACTGGTCCGATTTATTTAAAATTTGGAACGGTGATTTGTGTAGACGAAACATGATTACCTGCCAAATTTCGAAAAGATACCTATTATAATGCGGTTATTAGAGTTATTTGAGTCAAAACTAATGAGGACCTTTGTATGGGGGCTAGGTCTAAACATGGACCGATTTTTTCCAATTTCAATAGGCTTCGTCCTTGGACCAATAGAGGCTTAAGTTTTAAATTTCAAGTCAATTGATTTAAAATTGCGACCTGTATCGTGTTTACACCGTTTACATGGACAGACAGACGGACGGACGGACAGACGGACGGACGGACGGACATCGCTAAATCGACTCAAAAAGTGATTCTGAGTCGATCGGTATACTTAAAAGTGGGTCTAGGACCAATATTTCGGGTAGTTACAAACATCAGCACAAACTCATTATACCCTGTACCACAGTGTGGTGTAGGGTATAAAAAGTGCTCTTTAGCTACCACATACCGGGCAATTATTCACTTGTTACTTTTTTTTTTTGGTTTCTTTCAACTTCCATCAACCAACAAGTTCACACATCTTGTTAGCAGAAGACACTAGAGAGACTAGAGAGATTTATTAGGGTAACAATAATTTGGATAAATTTGGAATTTAAAAGAAAGAAGGATAAACTGAATTTTAAAAGTCCGAGAATCTGATTATAATAACGAGAAATGTCTTAAATATTGAATTTTTTAGAAACAAATATAGAACCACACCAAAGAAAAGCCTTTTTTGGTATGGATAAGTAAAGGGGTTTTAGAGCTTTATTGTAAATAATGAAAGCTTTTGACTTTAAAAGCAGTTTTTTGGAACTTGTTTACAAAAGATTTTTGGGTGTGTGTTTTTTGTTTGTTATAGCAAAGGGTTTTTGTAAATGAAAGCTTTTTAAAACGTAGTTTTGGTGGAGTTTTTATACTAAAGCTTTTTTGAGTCCTTATTTAATAAAAAGGTTTATTTAAAATTTTATATTTTTATTAAAGTTTATACAACATTCTTTGGTTAAAACTGTGGTGTGTCAAAGCTTCTTATTGGTTTTTGGAACTTTATTGTAGTTAATGAGAGCTTTTGATTTTAAACGCAGTTTTGCTTGAGCTTTTTTACTAAAGATTTTTTATGTGAGTTTTAGTGTTTTTTTCTGTTATAGCAAAGGCGGGTTAGTTAATGAAAGCTTTTGACTTTGAAAGAAGTTTTGGTGGAGCTATTTCACTTTATGGTGTTCTTATTTTACTAAATCTTTTGTACGTGTTTTTTTAGTAAAGGGTTTTTGGAGCTTTATTATTGATTATGAAAGCTTTTGACTTTAAAAGTGGTTTGCTTGAGCTTTTTTACTAAAAATTTTTTATGTGGCTTTTAGTGTTTTTTTTTTCTGTTATAGCAAAGGGGGGTTGGTTAATGAAAGCTTTTGACTTTGAAAGAAGTTTTGGTGGAGCGTTTTCACTAAAGCTTTATGGTGTTCTTATTTTCTAAAAGGTTTATTAAAGGTTTTATATTTTGAATGCAGTTTATACAAAGTTTTTTTGTTACAGTTGTATATTGAAAGCTTTTGACTTTAGTGTACTTTGAGTAAAGCTTTTTTATCAAAGTGGTGTGCTAAAGCTTTAAGGTTTTGATTGATATTGAAAGCTTTCGACTTCAATGTAGTTTAAGTAAAGATTTTTGTCAAAGCTTTTTGGTGTGTCTAGGTTTTATTTTTAGGTTTTTATTTTATTCGTTGATTATTTCTTCAAAAGCTTATAAAAGCTTTGAAATTTTATTTAAGCTATTTTGGCTATTATTAAGGTGTATTAAAGATTTTTATTTTAAGCGCAGACTTAATAAGCTTTTGTTTCGGTGGAGCTTTTTTGCTAAAGCATTTTGGTGTCCTTATTTTATAAAGGGTTTATTAAAGCTTTTATATTTTTATTAAAGTTTTTTTCAGATTTTCTCATTGTATACAATTATTATTTCTCAGAAATATTTAATATAGACTCAAACCGAACTAAATAAAAATTCTGTTATAAAATATACAGTCCAACAATATATAAACACAATTACTACACAACTCATAAGTTACATTGCAATTTAGTAATATTTCTAAAAATTAGAAATATGAAACAAAAATTCAAACCTAACGGACATTTTTTAAGACTTGAAAAGTCCTACTAAGGGTTAACAGTGGGAAAAATACAACTCTGTTAAAAGTTAAGATGGATTAAGTTTCTGCCAAATAAATACAACAAGAATGATGGTGAATACGGGTTATTCAACACAAAGAGGAGTAATTCCAATTCTTAATTTGTTCAAAAGTTTCATTTACATGGCTAATTTTAAGCTGACAGTGTGTGGCAATCGAAGGAGTGCTGATGATGGAAGGGTGGAATCTTCCGAAAGCTGTCGACATCTCCACTTAGCCTGTGTTGTCACTTGATTTTTTTTTCAGATTTTCTCATTGTACAACAATTATAATTTCTCAGAAATAATTAATATGGACTCAAACCGAACTAAATAAAAATTCAGTTTAAAAAAACTTTTTTGGTAATAGTTGTGTGTCAAATCTTTAAGGTTTTAATTGATATTGAAAGCTTTTTACTATAATGCAGTTTTAGTAAAGCTTTTTTCAGAGCTTTTCATAATATAAATAATCTAGCGCTGAACTAAAAAAAATCCTTGAGAGTTTTGTTATGTAATTTATATGTAAAATGCCAACTTTTATTTGCTTTTGGTTTCAACCTATTCCTATTCGGAAAGTTCGATTTTGTATCATTGTGTAACTTAAGCTTTTATTAAAACTTTATTTTAATTTATAATTAAAGCTTTTATTAAAATTGGCAATTACTTATTATTACTTTTTAATGTTAAAAGGATTTAATTAAACCATATTGATTTAAAATGGACTTTCAAAAGAGTTTTAAGATTATAATCTTGGTTTAATAATGGTTATTAATCAAGTTTTTTTTAAGCTTTATAATTTTAAGCGAAATATTTTTATGGCCTCTAGAGAGTTTTTGGTTGTCATCGATAAGAATTATGCTTTAGTAAAGCTTTTTATTCTAAATAGGTAAAACTGTTAATTTTTAAAGCTTTTGATTTGAATTATTGGCGCTTTTTGAATTTTTTAACACCAATTATGATTTCTGGAGTTAACAAAGAACCTTCGAGTGTTTTTATACGAAAAATAACTAGGAATCTGAAACTGTTTCAAGGAAAAATTGAACAGAATCTGATAGAAAATGTAAAATCCGAGACTCTTAAAAGTTTTTTCTGTAGAAAAATTCGCAGAGAAAAAAAAAATTAATACAAAAAATGTTTTATTCAAAAAAAGCTGTCCGAACACAAAAAGCTGTCTAAGAATCTGACTTTGAGAAATTTTTAAATTTTTTCTTTAAAAAATTAAAGTCTGATATTTTTTCTATACACTAAAAAAAAAAAAAACAAACATCTCGTAATCCTTTAAAATACTTAACACCCTACTACTTATATCAAAATTTTTCTTATTACTTTTTTTTATTTGAAATCCCAATACGATGAACACCTCTATATATGTATACATTTTTTTCTTTATTTAATAAATTGCACGCAATCATTTTTTGATGTGGTTCACGTTTCTCCTCATTGAACCCAAATAACAAAAATCAAAAAAAAAACTGGTACGAAAAAGAGTCTACCCAGCAAAAACTTGCATTACCAAGTAATGAAATGTGTAATGGGAAATTCAAAAGCTATAACTACTTCCAATTCGAATTCCGTTTCCCATTACATTTACAAGCAAATGTGCCAAATGTAATGATTATCAAACCAGTATTAATAACTAATTACATATATACTTATAGGTAATGAAAAAAAAATTTTAAAAAATAAAAAAATATTTAATTTTATTTTATTTTTAATCAAAATAATGTACAGTGCACGGTGAGCCTCTGCGATGTTCAGGTTGAACTTTAGTGTCGACGAAAAGTGTAAATGCAGTTCGATTTCTACATGATTAGTTGTCACAAAACTGTTTTAGCGAAATCGTAGCTGATCGCATTCGCGAGATATCGCGAAATTAGTGATTTTATACTTTAAAAAATTTTGATATTGAAGTTTTTTAAATATTTTAAAAAACTGAGTATACAGTTTTCATTGTACTTATTTTAAGGTCACAAAACAGTAAACATCGAAATCCTATCTTCTTTAGTTCGCGAGAAATCGCGAAATAACTTTTTTGTCAATTTTTGTTTTTCAACTTTTTCTAGGTTTTTTTCAAATGTTGTGGAAAGCTGATATGCACTTTAATGTGTATGTGATCGAAGGTCATAAGGGTGTTGACATCAAAGTTGTAGGTGTACACTGTCGCAAGATATCGCGGAATTATTTATATATTTTTTATTTTTTTTTTATTTTTCAATTTTGCATGTTCTTTTGAAATGGTGTAAAAACGTGGTATGCATTTTTATTTGTACATGATAAAAAGACATTAAACTGCTAACACAAAAGTCCTATGTGGTCAATTCTTTAAGGAATCGCAAAGTTAATATTAAATCTATTATTTATAAATCTATTACAATACAAAATAAATGAAAAAAAAATTGAAAAATTTTTCGCGATTTTTCGCGAAAATTAGCGTCAATATATAGATTTCAGCAGTTTTACCACCTTCAGTTACGGGCAATTTAAACTGCATACCATATACTTGTCGTTACTTAAATTTTTTATTTTTTTTGATACCAAAGAAAAAAAAGTAATTTATTATAAAAGCTCGTACAGTAATTTTGCGATTTCTCGGGAAATTGATCGTCTATAATTTTTATGCTTGCAGTTTTGTCACCTCTAATAACCTCGAATTCAAACTGCATACCACATTTTTGTCGTTAATTGAAGTATAATTTTTTACAGACCACAAATAACACAAATTAATGAATAAATAGTAGATAAGCGAGTTTTTTTGCGATATCTCGAAGAATTAAGCAGCTAGAATTTAAATGTTAACAGCCTTATGACCTTTGATCAATAGCAAGTCAAACTGCATTTCGTGTTTTTCAATAATGTTAAAGAAACTTCTTTTATTAATCAAAACAAGAAATACCCCCAAAAAGCTGTTTTTCGCTATTTCTCGCGAAAGTGAGGAGCTATAATTTTTTTGGGGGCAGTTTTAATTTCTTCCAGCATGTTCAAATCAAACTGCTTACCACTTTTTTTATCATTTCTAAAGAACCGGGTTTAAAATATAATAATAAAAAAAAATATATATAATTACGCGATATCTCGCGAAATTTAGCACTTACAATTTTGATGTCAACAGCTGTGTGACCTTTGATCAACCACAAGTAAAACTGCATACCATGTTTTTATGAAATTTTAAAAAATCATATATGAAGATAAAAACAAAAATAAAAACAGCAAAAAAGTAATTTCGCGATTTCTCGCGAAATTGAGAAGATATGATTTCGCTGTTAACTGTGTTGTGACATGTAAATAAATACAATTAAAACTGCATACCCAGTTTTTGAAGATATTTAAAAAACTTCATTGTCAAAATTTTAGAAAATACAAAAACACTAATTTCGCGATATCTCGCGAATGCGATCAGCTACGATTTCGCTGTTAACAGTTTTGTGACATTTATTCATGTAGAAATCGAACTGCGCTTACACTTTTCGTCGACACTAAAGTTCAACCTGAACATCGCTGAGGCTCACCGTGAGTGAGTCAAAAAGTGAAAATCTAGTTCTGAAATTTGTTTATTTTACTATAATGACTTATGTAAGTCATTATTAATAAGTCCTTATTTTACATTTCAAAATAATGATAAAGGTAATTTTTTGTCATTACTAAGTAATTCGAATGGTAATGATGTGTCATTACCAAGTTTTTGCTGGGTATGTTAAAATACCCCATTATAAAGCAAGTAAATCGTTTCGTTTTTTACAATTTTGTTTTAAGGAAAACACAGCATGTGGCTTAAATGCTGTGGGATTTTCCCCCTCTTTTTCATTTCTTACTATAAAATGGAGAAGTTTAGCAAAGAGTGTGAGTGTGTGTAAGCAAGTATCTATGTTTTTTTTTGGGGAGTGCGTATTAGAAACTGTGTGTGATTTTGCTAAACTTACCACCAGCCGTTTGGTAATTGATTGCGCTTCAATTGCAATTACATCTAGAAAAAATCCAATTGTAGCCATAGGCTACATAGACAGAAAACTCCATGGCGTACACATATTATGTGTGTTATACTACAATAAGCCTTGTGGCTATGATATTGGTGAAAAGTGTAGATGAGCTTTGTAAGGCTATTGTGTTGTTGTTGTTTGTGTACAACAACCAACTGATGGTGAGTGAGTGTGTGAGTAAGTGGTTATATTTGTTTGTGCGAGTTTGTAATTGAGTACTTCACAACCATGTAATTGTCTCGTAATAATTCGTATTTGTTATTGGAAAACCATGGGGGTTGCCAAGAAGAATAAATAGAAGAGAATTAGATAAACAGGTGTGAGATTTCTAAAATAACAGAGATTTAGAATAGATAAGGAGAAAATTTGAGATAATTTGAATTAATTTTTTTTTTAAAAAAAACAAAAGACTTAAGAAAGAAACTTTAAAAAAAAAATTACAAATAAGTCAATAAAGAACATCATTAAGGGAAAAATATCTCAGAATTTGAAAATATTTCTATCAGAAAAATTTTTCAGAATCTGAAAATTTTTATATGGAAAATTTACGCTGAATTTGAGATTTTTTTTCTTTACGGAAAAATGTCTTAAACTAAAAACTTTTCTATACGGAAAAATTTTTCAGAATCTGAAAATGTCAATTTACGCCGGAAATACTTTGAATAAATCACTTAACAATTTATTGAAAACTTAATTGATTTTATCAAAAAATTTAATTGATTGAACCAAAACTTAACTGATTCAATTACAAGTTTGATTGAAACTATTTTTTAACTAGTATGGACAACTTCGTTTCAACCCAGATTTTTATACCCTCCACTTAGTGATAGAGGGTACATATAAGTTTGTCATTCTGTTTGTAACTCATCGAAATATCGATCTGGGACCCCATAAAGTATATATATTCATGATGCCCGATCGATTTTAAGACATTCTAGCGATGTCCGTCTGTCTGTCTGTAGAAAATGCTGTCGCGGACAAAATATTGCACAGAGATGACTGAAACTTAACATATTTATTGGAAGTTCTCCCGAGAAGTTTGGTATTGCATTTGAGCGATATCGGTTTAGCGGTTCAAAAGTTATGAACGAAAATGTAAGCACACCTCAAAAATTTCAGTACATTCACATAACCTAAAAATACAAAATGCTTTAATTCGGCTTCTGGTTTGCATATATGAACATAAATGAACACAAAACGGTATCTAAACAAGTACGAACATATTTTTTGACAAAAAAAGAAAAAAATTGCGAATTTTTTTTCCCAAAATTTTTTTTCGCGGAAATTTTTTTTTTCAAAAGTAATTTCCTTTTAAATAAAGTTTTTTTTTTCAATAATCTTTTTGAAATTGTGGAGGGTATCACTACATTCGGCAAGGCCGAATTTAACTTTTTTACTTGTTTTTTTTTTTTAAATTGGTTAAAAAAATTTCTTTGCGGTAAAATGTATAAAATTTTAAGAATTTGTCTCTACCGAAAAATATTCAAGAATCTGAGAGTATTTTTTTGTATAAAAAAAAATGTCTCAGAATCTGAGTCAGAATTTTTCTGTACGGCAAAATATCTCAGACTCTAAGAATTTTTCTTTACGGACTGTCTTAAGAGTCTGAGAATCTTTCTATTCTGGGAAATGTCACAGAATCTAAAAATGTATCTATACGAAAAAATGTCTCAGAATCTGAGAGCTTTTCAATACGGAAACAAGTTTTATTTTGAATTTCTATATAATAATTTTGAAATAATTGAGCTCGAGGTCTAATTTTTATTTTATTTCTCCGATATTTCGAAATTCATCGAATTTCATCCTCAGGGACACTTGTAAAAATTACACAAACAAAATAAACTATAAGCTATAGTTGTTTTAACATCGTCGTAGGGAGCGAAATACCATACGACGATGTTAAAACAACTATAGCTTTCAGTTTATTTTGTTTGTGTAATTTTAACAAGTGTCCCTGAGAATGAAATTCGATGAATTTTAAAATATCGGAGAAATAAAACAAAAATTATTTAATACGACAGACCTTGAGCTCAATTATTTTATTTACATTACAAATTTAAAGGTCGAATAAATACAACATTCAATTTATTTAGAAACTTCATTCAATTTATTTAGAAACTTCTTTCAGAAAAGCAGTGGGATCTTCAAAATATGGTGTCAAATTTTTTTTTGGCCAACAGCTTGATCAGAGTTTTTATGCTAAAAAAATATTTTTTTCTGAACTTTTTTTTTTAAAAATATAGTAAAAAAATTAGGATGGACAAAATATTTAGGGTCGATCATACATTTGATTCCTCCAGGGGCACTTTTGAGGCAGTTAGAGCTGTAGGAGCAGTTTTAAAAAATGTTATCTTTTTATGGGAGACCCCTTAAGGAGTATAGACAAAGCTTAGATTTGTTTGCAAAAAATGTTAGGGGAAAAACTAATGGGGGTCAGTCCTGCATTTTATCCTCAAGGGGCAATTGTGGGGCGGTTTCCGGGCTTTTTGTGGATTTTTTTAGTCAAAATCTACCAATCTGGTACGGACGGAGTGGTCTTCATTAGCTAATTAGGGTGTCTAAACACGTTCCGATTGTTTTGGTATGTTCATAAGAGATGTTTAGCTTAACCGTGGCTACAATTTTGCCAAATTTTGGTAGGGAAAAATTAACAGTCCCTGTAAGTTATGTTAAAAAAGTGAAAAAACTATATTTTTTTTTTAAACAGTACAGGAAAAAAATATTTTTTTAGCAAAAAATGTTAACAGAATTTGTTTAACAAAAATTTTTACAAATATACTTAAGCGATAACACCAACTTTGATTAAATAGTTGGTCAAAAACTGATGACACCATGTTTTAGGGGTCCCACTGATTTTCAGAATCTTTAGAGGCCCATAAAAAGGAATTGGTCATCAAAGTGGACAATCTGAGTAAAGGGTTTTACAACATTTAGGTAATAGAATCGAAGCTATAAAATCAAGTTCTTGTGATTTTTTCACTGTTGCACAGTGTTATCAATGTATTGGCAGGTAAAATAAAAATATATAAAAAGGGGCAATAGAAAAACCCATCATACAAATGTATAACCATTTGTGTGTTTCTTTATTACTTTTAATAGTTCATTGCTAGGTAAAATAAAAATATATAACAAGTGGGAGTCTTATATTTGACTGTGCCGAATCATATATACCCTAGAACACGTTAAATAATCAAATGTTTAATTGTTTCAACAAATTTTGTGCTTTAAACTTAATTTTATATAAATATTTTTATTTTTTGTGTAAGTTACTCAAAAATTATGACATCATATGTTACATTTTTTGTCTGATTATCATATATGTAACATCTTATTTCATAAATTTTGTACTAATTAAATTTTTAAATCTTCATATGCTCAAAACAATTTGCTATCAAAATCTTTTTTGAAACAACCAAACAGCAAAATAATAATAATAATAACGAAAAAGAGGAGCACGATTTTGTTACGATATGTTAACGAATGTCATCTACTACTACAAATGAAACTCAAACCCATGCTCTTAATGATAATATTTGTCAAGAGTAAAACTGTAATACCACGTTTAGACTAAACAAGAAATTGTAAACAAAAATAAAAAGAAAAAGGAAACCAAACGGATACTTCTCAAAACACCCCGATATCTTAGAGAATCGAGTGGTTTGAGAAGTAGAATCTATATATCAGAGGGGAGAAGGGAGACTACTTTAAGGGAATCGCAATGGGTCTTATGGCCTCCGAGTGAACTCGCCACATTGGCGGACGACCATCCAAACTAACCTCACCCAAACGAATATAAAAAACATTTTTAAAATATCGATATCAGCTGTTTTAAAACTAAATCAATTGTCAGAAAAAAAATTTGCCAGTTGATCTTTAAGTCAAATCTAGTAAAATCTTATGACAACCTAAAACCTTTACTATCCATTTTTATAACAGATCACTGAAATATATCTCTTATAAAAGTTATACAGTACAATACTGTATGTTATAATAAAAAAAAAAAACTATAGATAACAAACAAAACGCAGCACGCCTGCAGACTTTTACTATCGGTATGTTGTCAAAAACTCGTGCAATATGCCATAATTTTAACAATTTTATGTTGCAGATTGTGAACTCTTTGCAAACCAAGCAAAAACTAAAAAAATAACAGCTAAACTGAAACCAATATGAGCTGCTTGAGTAACTTTAGTTGCTGTTTGATTGGAGTTTTTTTTTATACAAGTGTGTTTTTTTAAAACTCACAATGAATTCCATGAAAATCATTTTGAACTGTCATATCAGGCCCATCTCATATTTGTTACCAAGTCATAAGAAAAATTAACTTAATTCTATTAAAAATCATCGTCGTCATCATCAACATCACTTGTTATAGTTAAATAGTTTGTATAAACTAATTGAATACCTACAACAAGTCAAATTATGACAATATAAATGATACTGACACAAGTTTATGGAGACGATAATACTTTTGAGAATTTAACAACTTAAATAAGACAAAAAGGATAAGATGAAGAGAATTGAATAAACTTAAGAAAACTTTGTTATTGAAACTAGTTTAAAAAAATTATCGATAAAAATAGCTTTCTAAAGAAAACCAGCTATGGATAGCAGAAATTTCTAAAGAAAACTAGTTATCGATAGCCCTTAGTTGGGCGCCTTTTTTATCGTAAACTAGTTTTCCTTAGAAATTTTAAAAATGTTGTCCAAGTTTTCTTTAGAAATTTTTGTTATCGATAACAGTTTTTTTAGAAATCTTTTTTATCGTTAACTAGTTTTCCTTAGAAATTTTAAACATGGCGCCCAACTAAGGGCCATCGATAATTTTTTTAGAAAACTTTGTTAGCGATACAACGATAACAAGATTTATTTAAAATCGATACATCAATAGTTTAGGTTTCTTTAGAAAACTTTACTATAGATTTATCGATATCCAGTTGTCTTACAAAATATTGTGAACGGTATATACCTAAGGGCCATCGATAATTTTCTTCAGAAAACTTTGTTATCGATACAACGATAACAAGATTTATTAAGAAATAATTGTTATCGATACATCGATAGCACAGGTTTCTTTAGAAAACTTTACCATAGATTTACCTACAACCAGTTGTCTTACAAAATATTGTTAACGGTATATTGTTATCGATAAATCGATAACTTAAGTTTTCTTTAGAAAACTTTGTCAGTGATATATCAACAACTAAAGTTTTTTATTGATATATCGATAACTAGAGCTTTCTTTAGAAAACTTTGCTATTGATATATTGTTCTTAAGAAAACTTTGTTATCGATGCATCGATACCTAAAGTTTTTTTTAAGAAACTGCTGTAAAGTTTTCTTTAGAAAACCATGCAATCGATACATTGACAACTAGTGTTTTTTTAAATATTTGTTATTGATTTGTAACCAGTTTTTAAATAAAAGTTTTTTTATCGTTAACTAATTTTCCTTAGAAAATTGATCCAAGTCATCGATGACTAGTTCTTTTTAGAAATTGTTGATGACGATAACCGATTATGTTTAGAAAACTAAGTTGTCGATTACTTTAGAAAAACATTAATAACTATAAAGTTTTCTTTAAAAAAAAAATTGTTATCGATACATTCTATAACAAGAATTTTCTTTATTAAACTTTTCTATTGATACATCGTTAACCATATGTATCGATAACAAAGTTTTCTTAAGAAAACTATAGTTATCGATGTACCGATACTCTAGTTATGGATGTATCGATGACAAGGTTTTATAAAGAAAACTTTACTGAACTAATCATCGATAATAAAGTTTTATCAAGAAAACTATAGCTATCGATGAGTAACAAAGTTTTATCAAGGAAACTATTGTTATCGATACATCGATGACTAAAGTTTTCTTAAGAAAACTTTGTTATCGATACATCGATAACTAAAGTATTCTTAAGAAAACGTTGTCATCGATAATCGATAACTAAAGTATTCTTAAGAAAACTTTGTTATCGATACATCGATAACTATAGATTTCTTTAGAAAACTTTTTTATCCATAACTAAAGTTTTCTTAAGAAAAACTTGTTATCGATAGCTAAAGTTTTCTTGAGAAAACTTTGTTATCGATAGCTAAAGTTTTCTTGAGAAAACTTTGTTATCGATATATTGATACCTAAGTTGTCTTAAGAATCTTAGTTTTCTTCAGAAAAATGTTGTTACCAATGCATCGATAACTAAAGTTTTCTTTAGGAAACTTTTTTATCGATACATCGAAAACTAGACATTTATTTAGAAAACTTTGTTATCGATGCATCGATAACTAGTTTTCTTGAGAAAACTTTGCTATCGATAATTAAAGTTTTCTTTAGAAAACTTTGTTATCGATATATTTATACCTGAAGTTGTCTTTAGAAACCTAATTTTTTTCAGAAAACTTTGTTATCGATAACTAGAGTTTTCTTTAGAAAATTTTTTATTATATATTTAAAACTAGAGATTTATTTATAAAACTTTTTTATCGATGCATCGATAACTTGTTTCTTTCTTGAGAAAACTTTGTTATCGATAACTTTAGTTTTCTTTAGAAAACCTTGCTATCGATATACATCGATGGCTTAAGATAACTATAGTTTTCTTTAGCAAACTTTGTTATCGATACATCGATAACTATAGTTTTCTTTAGAAAACGTTGTTATCGATGCTACAGTTTCTTTACAAAACTTTGTTATCGATGCATCGGTAACAATAGTTTTTTTTATAAAACTTTGTTACTCATCGATAAAACTTAGTTACATATCGATAACTATAGTTTTATTGATAAAACTTTATTATCGATGATTCGATAACTAGAGTTTTCTTTATTAAACTTTGTTATCGATGTATCCATAACTTTAGGTTTTTTAAGAAAACTTTGTTATCGATACATCGGTAACTAGAGTGTCATTAAAAAACTTTGTGACCGATGCATCAATATCTATAGTTTTATTTAGAAAACCTTATTATCGATACATCGATAACTAAAGTTTTCTTTAGAAAACTTTGTTTTAAATATATTGATACCTAAAGTTTTCTTTAAAAAACTTTCTTATCGATAACTACGGTTTTCGTTAGAAAACTTTGTTATCAATACATCGATAACTAGCTATCGATACATCGATAGCTAGAGTTTATTTAGAAAACTTTGTTATCGATACATCGATAACTGGAGTTTTCTTCAGCAAACTTTTTTATCGAAAACTAGAGTTTTCTTTAGAAAACTTTGTTATCGATACATCGATTACAAGAGTTTTCTTAAGGAAACTTTGTTATCGATACATTGAAAACTAGAGATTTCTTTACAAAAAACTTTATAATTGATAAATCGATAACAATAGTTTTCTTAAGAAAACTTTGTTATCGATATACACCGATAGCTTAAGATAACTATAGTTTTCTTTGAAATCTTTTTTATCAATGCATCCGACAAAAATGAAAAAAGTTGTTGAAGACGAACTGGATAATATATGTTTTAAACTAGAGACTAACAGGCCTATTCACAGTTATGACTGGTTATGACTAATTTTATTATTTTCAAACTTCATATTCCCTGTGTTTGTTGTAAACTCAACCATAAAGTCTCAAAATTTAAAATTATTTGTCAATTTTGAGACGATGTGGGTAGCAGGTCTTAATTTTTTTGAAATTTTCAAACAAAATTTTAATTTTTTTATGATTGTTTACAACAACCACATGGAAAAAATTGAGTTATGATTGAGTTATGACTTTTTTTGTGAATAGGCCCCTAAATGTTGTAAAACTGCATTTACAGTTTTTCTCTTCGTGATCCTGTTTCCTTTTAAAAGGTCTTCAAAGTTTTAGAGTACTAAATTTTATAAAATATTTTTTTAATATTTGTATTTGTCCTAGGATGCCACTAGTGATAAAAAATAATTTTCCTATTTTATTATTTTTACATATCAGGAAAAAGGAGGTAAGTTACGTCCTTCCAAAAATGTATCCTTCAATATCGTACAAAATTTTCAGGAAAATATTCTGATAAAATTTTCAAATGACTTTATTCACATCCATTTATCATGATATGGCAAACTAAAAAAATTAAAAAAATATGGGAAATTCTCCTCTTTCATTTGCCAACACCAGTGCCATCCTACGACATGTAAAAATATTTCGAAAATATTTTACAATATGTCTCCTTTAGAACTTTGAAGTCCTTATAAAAGGAAACAGGATCACGAAATGAAAAGCTGTAAATGAAGTTTTACTCCATTTGATCTCAACTTTAAGACGTATATCATCCGGTTCATGTTTAATATTGGCTGTCGGACGGTGTAATTATAGACTTATCGATACATCGATAACTATAGGTTTCTTTAGAGATTTTATTATTGATAGTTTTATTTATAACTATAGGTTTCTTTAGAAACTTTGTTAATGATAGTTTTATTTAGAATACTTTATTATCGATGCATCGATAACTAAAGTTTTATTTAGAAAACTTTTTTATCGATAACTATAGTTTTCTTTATAACACTTTGTTATCGATGCATCGATAAATATAGTCGGTACATCGATTACTATAGTTTTTTTAGAAATCATTCTTATTGATATATCAATAAATAGAGTTTTCTTTAGAAAACTTCGTTATCGATACATCGATTACAATAGTTTCTTTAGAAAACTTTAATATCAAAAACTAGTTTTGTTTCAAAAACTGTATTACCGATACAGATTTCTTCAGAAAACTATGTTATCGACACATGGAAGAAACTTTATATTCCAAAAATGTTATTTTCCTCATTGTTAGTTTATTTTCTAATCATTATAATAAATTTTAACTATTATTCATATTCTGGCTTATAATTGTTGATGCCACAACAACAGCAGCAGCATCCAAAACAACAAGTTGTTTTGGTCTTGCAACCAGCAATTAAGTGGCACGCAACAACACACGCCTTTTTGTGTAATATCATTTGCTTTGTGATTTTATTTTTATTGATTTTTAGTTTTGTCTCCTCCTTCTCCTCCTCCTGCACTTCTTCAAGTTATAAAAAAAAAAATAACCATAAGTTTTCCTAGTTATTTTGTTTATCACAATTACCTGGACCTGCTGCTGTTTTATTTTAAAAAAATTTTTGTTTGATATTTGGGTAGTTCATTATAGTGTAGTACTACACTGTGCAAGTAGTAGTGATGATAGAGAAACTTGAGATTTTTATCTTTCTTGTATCATCTTGTCTGTATGTATTCCGATATACGATTATATGAGTTTGAATTTTGATCTTGTTGTATGGAATTTAAGTGCTCCCAAGTAGTCGTATTACGACTACATAGTATGTTATGTGCAGGCAAAGCTACTGATCATCATCCTCCTCATCAGCCGCAGCCTCATCATCGTCATTATCAAATGCGTATATAAGTTTTGCATGCTAAATGGAATTTATTTGATAATTAGGATTTTGTCTTATTCGATAATAAGTAAGTAAACATGAAATAGAGAACATACTTACAACATTGAAAGTAGTTGGTAACTAGTAGAGTGCAATAAAGGTGATGTAAAAACATGATTTGAAATTATATGTATGTTGTGTGATTTTTTTTTTTTTTTAATTTCTAGCAAAACGGTGGGTATGGAGTGGGATTGGGAGGAGAAAAAATTAAAAAAAAAATATCTAACAAAATCACAGGCTTCTTAAAAAAATCTTAGAAACTGAGATATTTTTCATGTACAAAAGTTTTCAGATTTTCAAAAAAATTTTTCAAATTCTGAAAAAAAAATTTCATTTGGGAAAAATCTAAGATTCTAAAAAATTTTAAGTATTTTTAGCTTATCTACTGAAAATGTCACAGAAACTTAGATTTTTAGTTAAAAATTTACAATTATAACAAAACAATTTACAAAGTAATAAGCCTTTTAGTGTTGTATATAAAGAAATCCTAAAAGTAGGCAACATTTTAAAATTAAAATTTAAGCCTAAAATTATGCAACATTTCAAACTGTCAGTAAATAAAAAAAAAATATTAAGACCATTTTTCCTTTAGAAACATATTTTAAAATTCTTAGTTTCTGATATTGTTTCTGAAACATTCGTATAGAAAAATTCTCAGATTCTGAAATAATTTTTTCGAAAAATTCTTTCGTATAAAAAAATTCTCAGATTTTCAAAAAAAAAAACTTTATAAAAAAAATTCTCAAATTCTGCGTGATTATGTCCCCCTGTCACTAACCAAAAAAAATCTTCCTCATTTTCAATTTATTTAACAAAAAATCTCAGTAAGTCTAAAAAAATAAAAATACAAAAAAATCCCCATAACAAGATTGTAAAACATATTGTATGTTTGGGTGCCTGGTAACAAGCACATTAAATGGTATTTATGTAAGACTCCCAAAAACAACAGTCACAAAAAAAAAAAAACTTAAAAACATCAACAACACCAGAAAATGTAACTATTTTTTTGTAACTTTTGCTTAAAAACATTGTTAAATTAAATGCGTAAAAAAGACTACTCCTTGTAGCAAAAATTAAAAACCACAACAAAATGTTCACAAAAAAAAAACAAGTGATAGTTTGGTATTTTTCTAGCAACAGTCTTTATAACACTAAAGAAACAAAAAAAAAAAAAAAGTGTTGCACTAAAACTGACAACATTGTAATTGCAGCTACTAACAGATGAGAAAAACATTATGAAAAACAACAATTAAACTGGAAATATAAAGGATTTTAAACACATTGAAAAGAATCAAATTACAAATACTGGATTGTAATTGGTTTAATTACACAAATAATTTTTTAAAGATCTTTGATATTTGAACTGATAAAATTTTTATTCGAATCTTGGAGAAGGGTGAGAAAAGTGTAAGAAATTAAAAAAAAGAAAAGGGAAAGAAAAGAAAATTAAAGTCAGAAATTTTCTCAGATTCTAAGAAATTTTTCTAATAGAAAAAGTCTCAGATTCTGACACATTTTTCTTATAGAAAAAGTCTCAGATTCTGACACATTTTTCTTATAGAAAAAGTCTCAGATTCTGACACATTTTTCTTATAGAAAAAGTCTCAGATTCCTATAGAAAAAGTCTCAGATTCTGAGACATTTTTCTTATAGAAAAAGTCTCAGATTCTGAGACATTTTTCTTATAGAAAAAGTCTCAGATTCTGAGACATTTTTCTTATAGAAAAAGTCTCAGATTCTGAGACATTTTTCTTATAGAAAAAAGTCTCAGATTCTGAGACATTTTTCTTATAGAAAAAAGTCTCAGATTCTGAGACATTTTTCTTATAGAAAAAAGTCTCAGATTCTGAGACATTTTTCTTATAGAAAAAAGTCTCAGATTCTGAGACATTTTTCTTATAGAAAAAAGTCTCAGATTCTGAGACATTTTTCTTATAGAAAAAAGTCTCAGATTCTGAGACATGTCTCAGAATCTGAGACATTTCTTATAGAAAAAGTCTCAGATTCTGAGACATTTTTCTTATAGAAAAAGTCTCAGATTCTGAGACATTTTTCTTATAGAAAAAGTCTCAGATTCTGAGACATTTTTCTTATAGAAAAAGTCTCAGATTCTGAGACATTTTTCTTATAGAAAAAGTCTCAGATTCTGAGACATTTTTCTTATAGAAAAAGTCTCAGATTCTGAGACATTTTTCTTATAGAAAAAGTCTCAGATTCTGAGACATTTTTCTTATAGAAAAAGTCTCAGATTCTGAGACATTTTTCTTATAGAAAAAGTCTCAGATTCTGAGACATTTTTCTTAAAGAAAAAGTCTCAGATTCTGAGACATTTTTCTTAAAGAAAAAGTCTCAGATTCTGAGACATTTTTCTTAAAGAAAAAGTCTCAGATTCTGAGACATTTTTCTTAAAGAAAAAGTCTCAGATTCTGAGACATTTTTCTTAAAGAAAAAGTCTCAGATTCTGAGACATTTTTCTTAAAGAAAAAGTCTCAGATTCTGAGACATTTTTCTTAAAGAAAAAGTCTCAGATTCTGAGACATTTTTCTTAAAGAAAAAGTCTCAGATTCTGAGACATTTTTCTTAAAGAAAAAGTCTCAGATTCTGAGACATTTTTCTTAAAGAAAAAGTCTCAGATTCTGAGAAATTTTTCTTAAAGAAAAAGTCTCAGATTCTGAGAGATTTTTCTTATAGAAAAAGTCTCAGATTCTGAGACATTTTTCTTATAGAAAAAGTCTCAGATTCTGAGACATTTTTCTTATAGAAAAAGTCTCAGATTCTGAGAGATTTTTTTATAAAAAAAGTCTCAGATTCTGAGACATTTTTCCTATAGAAAAAGTCTCAGATTCTGAGAGATTTTTCTTACAGAAAGTCTCAGATTCTGAGATATTTTTCTTATAGGAAAAGTTTTAGATTCTGAGGCTTTTTTCATATGGAAAAATTCATATAGAAAAATTCTCAGATTCTGGGACATTTTTCGTATAGAAAAATTTTTAGTCTCAGATTTTGAGACATTTTTCGTATAGAAAAATTCTCATATTTTAAGATATTTTTCGTATAGAAAAAATTTCAGATTTTGAGACATTTTTTGTACAAAAAAAATTTCAGATTTTTTGAATTTTTTCTGTATAAAAAAATTATCAGATTTAGTTAGTTCTACAACTAGTTTCAGGAGTGATATTGAAAGTTTCTGTTCTAGTTAAGTTTCTTAAAAACAACATCGGCAACCTCAAAAAAAAAGATATTCAGTGCCAAATATCATATTTCCAAAACTTCTTACATATTCCTGTTATAATTAAATTTTTTTATAATTTAAAATCTATTTAAATTTTTATTTTATCCCACACTTATCAAAAATACAATATACAAAAATTTCTCAATCCTTTCTCAAAAATCGCATTTCTTTTATAATAGACTTTCAACAATAAGTCACGATTTTATATTTGATATGTAGCAAACGAATACAATTAAAGTGGTATACTTTCTTACAAACATGCGTAAGCCATGTGTGTTAAAAACTTAATTTTTTTGTTCAAAAACATAGAAAAATGGCTTACACAAATTCATGAAATTACAGTTGGTAAAAAAAATAAAAAAATTGACATTTTTTGGATTTTATTTGGGAATTTTAGAATTGAAATTGGGAGGTCTGAATTAAAGGTTTCACATGCGGATAATTTTTTGGCCATTTTAGATTCTTAAGTAGTTTTGTTCTTATATCTTTTGTTTTGAATTCCTTGTAATTATTTTTGTCTTCAACTAAAGTTTGTGTCTTAAGTCTTTTGTTTTAAAAAACATTTTTTTATATCTTAGCATTGAAAAGGCAAACTCAGGGCGAAAAGATTTGCATTATCAATTAAGCAGGTTCTAGCGTATACCTCTTGGTTAGCATTGCTGCATTTAAATGAATTTTTTATATAAAAATTCATAATTGGTAGATTTTTTTTTGTAAATTTTAACAATTTGTTCCTATAAAAAAGATTTTAGAACCTAAAAAAACTGTGAGACATTTTTAAACCGATAAAATCTTAGGTTTTTAAATTTTTTTAATATACAGAAAAAGTTTGATAATAAAAGTTGGAGATCTAAAAGATTATAACTACCGACTTTGAAATATTCCTCTTTTAAAAGAATTATCAAATTCTGCTACATTTTCCATGTTTTCATACTCTGATTCTAAAATATGTTTCCGGTAGAACACTTTTTTAGACAGATTTTCTATAAAGAGGTTCACGTTCTAATTGTTTTTTATTGAAAATGTTCCATCGAAACGCTTAAAAGTTCCGAGCAATTTATAAAAGTCTTAAGTTTTGGGTTCTGGGACATAGAAGAAGTTTCTGGTTCTAAAAGTTTGTTTGATACATTTTTCCTAAGTAAAAAGTCTCAGGTTCTGAAACATGTTGTTCAAAGTAAAATTCTCAGATTATTAAATATTTTTCCTATAGAAAAATATTAATTTTGAGACATTTTTCCAACAGAAAAAGAATCAGATTCTGAGACAGTTTTTCTGTAGTTCAAGATTCTGACATTTTTCATCTAGAATAATTCTAAGATTCTGAGACATTTTTCCTAAAGGAAATGTCTTAGATTTCGAAACATTTTTTTCTACAGGGGTCTCAGGTTTTCAGATATGTCTCTCTCTGAGATATTCCTATTAAAAAATTTTAAAATTTAATAATAGAAAAATTAATATAGACAAATTTTCAGATTTGTCCTATAGCAAAAATCTTGAATTTTCCTACAGGAAAATTTTCAGATTTGTCCTATAGAAAAATTCTCAGATTTTTCCAAAGACAAGGAAAAATTCTTTGATGTTTCCTTTAGAAAAGTTTTTAGGTTCCAAATTTTTTTTGTTTAGATAATTAACTTCTGATAAATTTTTTTTATAACAAAATTCTCGAACTTTTTCTATAGAAAATATATTCTTATATTTTTCTTAGAGAAAAGTTCTTATCTTTTTCGTACAGAAATTTTCTTCTTCAGTTTCTTCGTAATATATCAGACTTGAAATTGAGAAGAAGATTGTAGAAAAGATTGAAGAAGATTAAGAAAATTGTTTTTTTTTTTTTTTTGTAAAATTTACAATAGAAATTACATTTTTTCCTAAATTTTAGAAAAGCTGAAGCAAAATTGTCAATATATCGATTAATATCTCCTAAGGCGATAATAAGATAGAAAAATGTAGAATGATAAAGCATTTAATTACCTTCAATTTAAAACAAAAAAAAAAAAATATGTCCACCGATTTGGTTCGGAGATATTTTTATTTAAGTGCAAACACTTTTTTAAAAATTTAAACATTTTAAAATTTAAACATCTCGAAAACAGTTTTGTTTAGAACCTTTGGACCTGTTTTTCAGACTAAGAGCAACATTTTTTATGAAAAATAAATGCAAAATGTCTTGGATCGCAAAATTTTTTTTTAATTTGTAAACTAGTGCAATCAACAAAAGTTTGTGTCTTAAGTCTTTTGTTTTTTAAAAATATCTGAACATTGAAAAATTTTTAACCACTAGGCAGTGAAGCAAGCCGGTCGGCGCGGCTGACGGCTGAGTCGCTAAGCCGATATTTTTCCACGAGCCGCGCCGCCGCCGATATCATCGGCTGATCGGCGGCTCAAACTCCAGCCGATTTTGGCGGTTTTGAAATTAAAAAGAGCATATTCCTCAATTTTGTTCCATTTGGATATTAAAATTTCTAAAAGTCATATTGGAATTCAAAAAGTCCAATTAAAATATAGAAATCACAACTGAAATTAAAAAGTTCGCATTCTCAGAAAAACTAATAGAGAATTACAATTTCTAAATGACTATTGGCCTTTTCCAAATTTCAAATGAAATTTCTAGGTTTCAATACTTTTTTTCTAGATTTCATTTGAATTTCAGCTAAACTTTTCTCAAATTTAATTGCCATTGCTGAATTTTAATTGTCTGTTTTATTAGTGTTTTATATTGTTGGGCTTTATATTTCATAATTTAATAGGTATATTAGTTCGGTTTGAGTCCTTATTATTTCTGAGAAATAATAACTCTTGTTTACAAATTAAAAAAAATTGACATCCACGGCACTTTGCATTTATTTTCAATGTAAAATCTTACGCAAAATCCGAATATGTTTCAATATTTGAAAAGTTTATGTAAAAGTTATTCATATCATTTTTATTCAAATTCCCAATAAAATTACGTAACTTTTGCAAGAAATCCGGAATCGGTACGATCAAGGAAACCATCAGGATATTATAAGGAAGTTCAAAATATCCTTTTTATGGTTATATCCTTATAAGTATCCGAAGTTTGCAAGAAATTTCCTGTTCAAAACAGATGTGTTAAGTAGACACTCCAATAAAAAGAAAATCTAAAATCCATTAAGTATATCCTGAAATATTTGCAAAAGTTAAAATATTGAACCAAATTTGAATATTTTTTTCATACATTTGTTCGTACCAATTTTTATGATTTTTTTGTTAAAATTAAAAAAAGAAGATTAAATCACATTTCCTAAAAATGTTTGCCTCCTAAAAACGAATCTGACACCAAAAAATTGTATCAAATCGCCTTCTCGAGATATAGTCATTTTTAATTTTTGTGGACCAAGTTCAAATAAATAAAAATATGAATAACTTTAACATACACTTTTTCAATATTAAAAAAAAATTCGTTTTGAGCGCTTAGTCCACAAAAAATGAAAATGCCTATATATCGAGAAGGCGATTCGATACAACTTTTCTGATGACAGATTCGTGTTTAGGAGGCCAACATACTTTAGAAAATGTATCCAACATGTCTGTGCAAAAACCGTGTAGAGTAGTGTTAATGTTTATATATTTTTAACGAAAATAGCAGTTAACTTTAATTTTTTGCCCACCCCAAAATAATGGCCTAGATACGCTTATGCCTACACCACTCTATGGTACAGGGTACAGATGGTCGCGTGAGTGACTTTTGACTCACACTCACGAGTACTCACACAAACTTCACTCACACTCACGAAACTTTTTTTTATAAAAAAAAATTTGCTTTTTTTGGAATGAAAGAAAATATAAAAAGAAAATAAAGCACGCAAAAAAAACGACTCACGCAAACTCACTCACGCAATTTTTTTCCACTCACTCACAACCACTTGAGTAAAATTGAGTTTCAGTCACACTCAAGCGTGTATCACGCACAAATCTGCTCATGTGCCCATCTCAAGTACAGGGTATTATGAGTTTGTCTTAATGTTTGTAACTATCCGAAATATTGGTCCTAAACCAAACTTCAAGTATATCGATCGATTTAGAATCACTTTTTGGGTCGATTTTGCGATGTCCGTCCATGTAAACATACTTAGTGAGCACGATACAGGTCGCAACAATCAATTGATTTGACTGAAATTAAATTTATGCTTCCTTTTTCCCAAGGAAGAAGCCTCTTGAAATTAAAAAAAATAATCGGTCCATGTTTTGACCTAGCCCCCATGCAAACGCCCCCCAAATTTTGCTAACATTACTTTTATACCCGTAATTTAACAGGTATCCTTTCGAAATTTAGCATGTGAATAAATAAATACCCCAAAAATAACATATTTTGTAATCATATATTTGGAATGTTTCCAAATTATAAAGAAATCTGACCATTTCTACTTGTTGTCCCCACACTAACAAAAGAGCTAACTTAATTTTGGGATACTATTTTCTTCAAAATAGTTCATAAATTTTACCACAATTTAGTAAAATTTAACTAAAAGTTTAGAAATTTAGAAAAGTTTGGAAACTTTCTACCCATTAGTTTATCATATTTATATTCTAAGATTTAAGAAAGTTTTTTTCACTACTTTAGTAAATTTTTTAAAAGTTGTGAATTTTTTTTTTAAAAACATAAAATGGCGATATCTAAACTAAAAACTAAGATTTCAAACCGAAAAAAGCTTGTTGAGCGGTGTAATTAGACCATTCTTGGACTCAAATTAAGTTTGTTCACTAATTAAAGATGTCACAAAATATAGATCCAATCGGTTCATGTTTGGACTTCGGACACATTTTCCGGAAAACACTGGTGTAGGGTATAAGGTCGGTCTTGACCCACTATAATTTTCTTACTTGTTACCATAACTCCAATAAAATGGTAATTAAACCATTAATTGATCGACCACTTGTTCGGTAGGGTATCGTTATTAATATGCCTAGATTTAAACCGTTTTTTACTATACAATAGCGGCGCAGCCGAACTTTTTTTTCAGCCGCGCTGTTCTAAAAAAAACGCGGCGCGCAGCCAAAACGCCGCCGCCGCCGAAAATTTTTGCTCTTCAGCCGCCGCCGAAAATTTTGCATCGGCTTGCTTCACTGCCACTAGGTGCATAGAATTTTTGAAGTCATTAATGGACTACTTATAAAAGAAGTTTGGTTCCTAAGTCTTTTGTTTTAAATTCGTGCATTTTTTTATAACACCGTCCGACAAAAACGAAATAAGTCGTTAAACACGAACTGGATAATATACGTTTGAAACTATACACTAAATGTAGTAAAACTGCATTTACAGTTTTTATTATCGTGATTCTGTTTCCTTTTAATAGGACTTCAAAGTTTTAGAGGATGAAATTTTATAAAATATTTTTTTAATATTTTAACTTGTCCTGGAATACCACTAGTGATAGCAAATGAAAGAGGAGGATCTCCCCTAATTTTTATATTTTATAGTTTTTACATATCAGGAAAAAGGGGGTAAGTTACGTCCTTTCAAAAATTTATCCTTCAATATCATTCAAAATTTTCAACAAAATATTTTGATAAAATTTTTAAATGACCATATTCACATCCCTTTATCCTGATATGGCAAAATGAAAATGGAAAAATTATATGAGATCCTCCTCTAACATTTGCCATCACCAGTGTCATCATAGAACAAGTACAAATATTATAAAAATATTTAAAAAAAAAAATTAAGTCCTTTTAAAAGGAAACAGGATCACGAAATGAAATCTGTAAATGCAGTTTTAATCCATTTGATCTCTACTTTCAGACGTATATCATCCGGTTCATGTTTAATATTGGCTGTCGGACGGTGTAATCAAAAATCAGTTTGTGTGCTAAGTCTTTTGTTTACAAAACTTTCTTTAAAAAAAATATCGTGTCATTAATTAATTTTTTATTGCTTAAAGTTTTTATTTTAAATAATTTCTCTTGAAATCCTTGTATTGTTAACACCGTCCGACATCCAGTATTAAACATGAACCGGATGATATACGTCTGAAAGTAGAGATCAAATGGAGTAGAACTGTATTTACAGTTTTTCATTTCGTAGTCCCGTTTCCTTTTAAAAGGACTTTAAAGTTTTAAAGGATACATTTTGCAAAATATTTTTGAAATATTTGTACTTGTCCTAGGATGACACTAGCGATGGCAAATGTTAGAGGAGGATCTCCTATAATTTTTCCATTTTTTATTTTGCCATATCAGGATAAAGGGATGTGAAAATGGTTTTGCAAAATATTTTTGAAATATTTGTACTTGTCCTAGGGTAACAGTGTTGACGGAAAATGAAAGAGGGGAATCCCCCCTAATTTCTTCATTTTTCTATTTTACCGTATTAGAATAAAAGGATGTGAAAAAAGTCATTTGAAAACTTTATCAAAATGTTTTGTTGAAAATTTGGAATGATAATGAAGGATACATTTTTGAAAGCACGTAACTTACCTCATTTTTTCTTATATGCTAAAATAATAAAATAGGAAAATTAGGGTAGATCCTCCTCTTTCACTTTGTTTCACTAGTGACATCCTAGAACAAGCACAAAAATTAAAAAAATTATTTTATAAAATTTAATCCTCTAAAATTTTGTAGTCCTTTTAGAGGAAACAGGATCACGAAATGAAAAAACTGTCAATGCAGTTTTACTACATTTAGTCTCTAGTTTTAAACGTATATTATCCAGTTCGTGTTCAACGATTTTTTTTTTAATTTTTGTCGGACGGTGTAATAATCAGAAAAAAGTTTTTGTCTTAAGTCTTTTGTTTTCAAATATTTCCTTTTTTTAAATATCTGAACTATAAACATTTTTTTAACACTAACTGTATACAATTATTTATAGTCCTAAGTGGGTGTAATAAATAATTTAATTTTGTTTTTAACTCTTCCAAAAATTTCATGTCTTACATTAAAGGTGAAATTAAACATTTTTTTCAATTAACTTAATTTTAAACATATTTTTCTCTTTTCTTCTTCCAACATATCAAAATAAGAAACCCCCCTTTAAAAACAAAAATAAATTCAATGGTCATTTATTTTGATTTTAATTTAATTTTTTTTTTTTTTTTTTTGTTAAATGTTTTGTAGTGTTATTGTGAATAATTGTTTAATTTACAAATCATGTGAACCAATTAGACAACATGATAATAATAACATGACTATAAACAAACTAAATAAATGGAGCCAAGAAAAAAAAACAAAATTAAAAAAACTATATGATTGAATAATGTGCTCGCTCTACACACACAACAGATAAGATTTTTAAATAGATTTTTCTTGTTAACAATTATTAAGCCATGTTTAAAACACAAAACCAAAAAACAAAAAAAAAAAAAGAGAGAACAAAATGTAACATACAAATAGACAATAACATTACCAAAGATAAAAAAGGAGTTTTTTTTTTATAAAAAAAGTGTGGGGATACAAATGTTATTTTTTTAGTTTTTTTCGTATTTTTTTGTTCAACAACATTTGAAATGAAATCAAATGATAAATGTACTCAATTGTATATAAATGTTTATTACTAATGTATTTGGCTAGATTGTATATTAACCAGATTATTATAGACTCTGAATGTTTGTATGAAATGTATGATGTGTTGTTGTGTTTTTGTACTCTAGGAATTGTAGATTGGTTTTAAAATGCGTTACGATCCATTACCGTATATCCATATGACGGATGAGTTTGATCTCACATATATGACCTATACAACGCTCTCAAAGACCATATTGATCATAACAGACCAAAAGTTTTGGTATATGGCTATGCTAGACAATCATACAGTTTTATTTTCTTTTTTTTTATACTTACACAAGTTTTTTTTTTTTTGCTTGTAGTTAGACATATAGACAACTAACGACAGAGTTTTGAAAAGTTTTTACTTTTTTTCTCGTTTTTGGGGTATAAGATCATATGGGTAAAGTAGGCAGAAAACTTTTTAGAGAAAAAAAATTTTGGAAAAAAGGACTTTTTAAAAATTTGAAAAAAGTACTTTTTGAAATTTTGAAAAAAGTACTTTTTGAAAATTTGAAAAAAGTACTTTTTGAAAATTTCAAAAAAGTACTTTTTGAAAACTCCAATTCTTTGAGAGAAAAAAAAAATAAAAAAGTACTTTTTGAACATGTCGATTCTTATGGGTCAACAAGGATAAAAAGTACACTTTGCTACTTTTTTCTATCTATTTTCGGAACTTATTTATTCTAGAAAATAGAAAACATTCTGAGAAAAGTACCTTTTGAAAATTTTGATTTTTAAGGGAGAGAAAGTGTAAAAATGTACTTTGGTACTTCTTTTATCTTCTAAAAAAAATGGTCATAAAAATTTAATAAAAAGTGTACTTTAGTACTTTTATATCTCCTTAAATAATGGCCAAAAAACCTAGAAATTTTTAAGGTAGGATTCTCATAAAGTACTTTTTGATCATTCCGATTTTAAGGACACAATAAGATAAAAAGGGGTCCAAAAGTGTAATTTCGTACTTTTTTTATCGACTTGAACAATGATCCTAAAGTCAAAAAGTGTAATTTGGTACTTTTCTTATCTCCTTAAACAATGGTCCTAAAGTGTACTTTAGTACACCTTTTGAAAATTTTGATTTTTTTGGGGACAAAAAGAGAAAAAAATTTACTTTGGTACTTATCTTATCTTTTAAAAAATTATTGGTCATAACAATTTAAAATTTTTAATTTTGACAACTCTGATTCTAAGGGGCAAAACTGGTAAAAAGTCTACTTTAGTACCTTTCTGTCTCCTTAAATAATGGTCCAAAAAACCTGATATCTGTAATGTAGGATTCTTACAAAGAACTTTTTGATAATTCCGATTCTAAGGACAAAAAGTGTAATTTGGTACTTTTCTTATCTTCTTCCTAAAGTGAACTTAAGTACTTTTACTTAAGTACAAAGTACTTTTTGATGATTGAGATTCTAAGGGAACAAAAAGTATAAAAAAGTTTGGTAGTTTGGTACTTTTCTTATCTCCTTAAGCAATGGTCCTAAAAACTTGAAAGTGGAAATTTAGAAGCCTCTAGAGGGAAAAACCATTCTAAAAATAGTACTTTTTAAGGTATTATTTCTAGAACTTAAAATCTTTAACATTTTAATTATAAAAAATATATTTTTGGAAAAGGTAAAAAAAGTACTTTGGTACTTTTCCTAAATTTTGTATCAATGGTGCTAAAAACTTAAAATTTAAAATGCAAAATCTCTGGCAGAAAAAAACCTTCTTGAAATATTATTTCTAGAATTTTAAATTTTAAATATTTTAATTTTAAAAATCTATTTTTGGAAATTTTTATTTTAATGGGGTAAAAAGGTTAAAAAAGTACTTTGGTACTTTTTCCTAAATCCTAAATATTGTATCAATGGTTCTAAAAACTAAAAATTTAAAATATATGACCATCCAGCGAAATAAAACATTCTGACAAAGGTACTTTTTGAAAATTTCGATTTTTAATAATTTTTTATTTATTTATTATAAAAAAGGTTAAAAAAAGTACCTTGGTACTTTTTCTATCTCTTGTAGCAATGGTTCTAGAAGCTTGAAATGTAAAATGTAGGATCATACAGCGAAAAAAGATTCCGGCAAAAGTACTTTTTAGAAAGTTTTGATTTAAAGAACGTAAAAAATTGTACTTTGATACTTTTTCGATCTCCCGAAATAAGAGTCATAAAAACTTGACACTTGGAATGTAATATTTTCTGGCAAACCAAACAAGTGAGAGTATTAAAATCTTTTATACCCTCCAACATAAGATTTTGTTTCCAATTTTTAATGTCCGGGAAAATATTTAATTGAAAAATTTCTACCAAAATTTTAAATTTTGGAAAAATTAAAAAAAAAAAACAAGAGAGAGTTAAATTCGGCTGTGCCGAATCTTTTATACCCTCCAACATGTCAAAAAAAATTGCAGTGGCGTTTTTTTTGTGGTGAGGGCGGGGGTGGGGTCTAAAAGGTCATTGGGTACACTTTTTTCTCGCGGTAAATGTTAACAAGTTCATTTATTATCCTTCTTGCACTAAAGTAATGCAGTTTTACCATTATTTAAACACATTTTTCATATCCACGCCCACAAAAGGGGGCGGGCAAAAAAAATCTAATCCCCTGGGTCAAAAAACTTCTTTTAACAAAAAAACTTTCATTTGCTCAATAAAAGTATAAAAAACCTTGTAAAAAATGGAGTTTTTTAGAGGTTGGTTCAAGTCTTCAAGGGGGAACTTTTTCCCCCTGGCCGATTTTGCCCATCTCCGAACTTAACCAGCGTATGACCATTATACATATTCGTGCCAAATTTCAGGTGTCTAGCTTTTTTATGTTGGACTGTTTCGAGTCCTCCACAGACGGACAGACGGACGGACGGACGGACATCACTAGAATGTAGTGTCCGACCGAATACACCTTTTTTGGCCGAAGTCGAAGCCGAATATTCGGCCAAATTTTTACTATTCGGCCGAAACCGAAACCGAAACCGAAGCCGAAGCCGAATATTAAAAAAAAAATATTTATTTAGTAAAAACAAGAAAAAAAGTAAAACTCGACTTGGCGGAATACACAAATGTATAAAAATGTTGTTCAAAACGATTTATATTGAGAAAAAAAACTTTTTTTAGGCATTTTTGTAAATAAATTTTTTTTTGATCGAAAAATTTGTTTGTGTGTAAAATCTTGTTTTAGCTGCAAAAACACTTAATAAAATGTTTTTGTGTCTTACTAATGTGATTCAAAGTGTGTTTAGTGGGTTTTTCAACACGCGAGTACAAATTTTATACAATTATTCGGTATTCGGACATATTCGGCCAAAAATGTGGCCGAAGCCGAATAGTGCTTTTTGGCCGAAGCCGAAGCCGAATATGCGGTCGGACACTACTAGAATGTTTTAGAATCGATCACTGATCAATAATATTTGTACATTATAGGGTCCCCGACTGATATTTCGATGCGTTACACACGGAATGACGAAGTGAGTATACCCCCATACTGTGGTTAGAGGGAATAAAAATATTTAGGGACACATTACACAGTGCAACAACCAAAATCGGATATGATGAAACCAACAGCAAATAAAAGTTGACATTTTTCACAAAAATCCCCTCAAGCCTTTTTTTGGTTCTGTGCTAGATTTTTTTTGCGCTCATTTGAAGTTACTGAACTTTTATTATAAATATAAAAATATTATTTGAATATTTATAAGTGCCGTATACCTAACTTTGTAATTGCCTTTTAATAACAATCATACGCAACGGTGCACAGTGGTTTTATTATATAATTATAATAATGTTATTTGAATACTGTATAAGTGCCGTATACCTAACTTTGTAATTGCCTTTTAATAACAATCATACGCAACGGTGCACAGTGGTTTTATTTTTTATAAACGCTGGAACCCACATGTACAATAAGGACACCAGGGGTCACTAAAGAAGGACAATTTTTAGTATACAGAAACTTTAAATGCTTTAAAATCAACAATTTGAAATGGATGAAAAATCTATCATTGGACTTTAAAAAAAATATTGACGGTTTTTTATGTAAAATGTCGATTTTCATTTGCTTTTGGTTTCATCCTATTCCGATTCAGAAAGTTCGATTTTGTAGAGCTGTGTTGTTTTTTTACTTTTGGCAAACTGAATACAAAAATCAGAAAAAAATAGAAATCGGTAAAGCAGTTATCGAGATATTGCCATTTGAAATTTGTCAAAAATTTACAAAATAAGCGGTTTTTTATACGCTTAAGAAAATTAAAAAACAAAAATCTCATATTTTTTTCCATTGACTATTTCATAAAGTTTGAGAAAAATTTTTACTTAAACTTATGGCGTTTTCTTTTCTGGCAAAAAATGTCACATTTTACCGTCTCTTAAAAAAAATTGCATTTTTTTGTTCTTTTTTAAAAAACTGGCAACACTTTAAAAATTTATTTTTTTCTAAAAATGTTGCATTTATAAAATTTCAAAATGTCACAGTTTTCACACTTTCATATAATGACGGGGTAGTAAAGTTGCCTTATAAAAACAGCTGATTGCAAATGTTTTGGTTTAAAGAAAAATTTAATTTTTTTTGTTTTTTTGTAATCACAAAACTGGCAACATATTAAAAGGGTGTGGCTACATTTTACAAATGATACTGTTTAAAGGTGCAACATTTTGTTTCAGAAAAGAAAACGCCATTAATTTGAGCCAAATCAGACCATTTAAACCCATAGCGCCCTTCGATCAAAGCTTAAAGTTTCACTTTTTTCACAGGGCAATTGAAAAAATGATCATAATGTAGGAGTTTTTCTTAAAAAAAATGTCTTAGAATCTATACGAAAAGAAAAAATAGTTTCCATACGGAAAAATATCTCAGAATCTGGCCATTTTTCTACATAAAATAATGTATCGAAACCTGAAAACCCGGATATTGTATTATCAAACAGAAAAATTTTAAATAATCTAATAATTTTTGTCTCGAAATTCAAGTTTGTTGCTTAAGTCTTTTGTTTTGCTTTGGCTATTTTATTTTCTTTTTGATTTAAGTCTATTAAAAATTAAACTGATCTGAAACCAAAAAAAATGCTTAAATGGTCTTGTATACATTCAAGCTTTGATTCTGACACTGTCAAAAAGTCCCTTCCCTAATGTTCATATAGAACTTGCTGCAAACTTTTTTTTTTTTGTTGGTGATAGTTATAAAAGCTCTTGTAATCATGTTTATTATAAACTTATATGAGAGTATATTGTTATGTTATTGTTTGGTAATAGATTGGCCTTATTTTTGTCTGTCGATATGTCTGTCCTTATGTCTGTCCTTATGGTCTTAAATTCAAATGTGTGTAGTGAAGCAAAAAATCTTTCGAAAAAAAAACTTGTGTTTCTTCTGGTTGTAATTTCAATTTCTTATGTGAATGATACTTATTTAGTGTTTTGGGGCGATTTATTATTAACACTCACTCATGTCAATAAATTTTTTTTTGTATGAAAATGGCATATAAAATGATATTAATATTTTTTTTGTATAATAAATGTATTATAATAATTTAAAAAAAAAATAAAATTAACTGTGGGATTTTTATTTAATATCAAGAGAGATTGTGAGAGATTTTTGTTATAAAACCAAATCTTACACCGTCCGACGGCCAAAATTAAACATAAACCGGGTGATATACGTCAAAATATGGAGGTAAAATGGAGTAAGACTGCATTTACGGTTTTTCATTTCGTAATCCTGTTTCCTTTTAAAAGGACTTCAAAGTTTTAATGGATTACATTTTGTAAAATATTTCTTAAATATTTGTACTTGCCTCAGAATGCCACTTGTGATGGCAAATGAAAGAGGAGGATCTCGTCTAATTTTTTATAAGGATGAAAATTTTTCACAAGGATAAGAATTATGTCCTTTAAAACTTTATTTAAATATTTTGTTAAAAAACGTTAAAGGACAATGTTTTGAATTTTTTCTTCAGTCTTAGATTCTGTCAAATATTTTGTACAGAAAAAGTCTGAAACTTTTTCTCTAGAAAAACATTAAGATTCTGAGATAGTTTTCCTATCGAAAGTGTAATACTTTCCCAATTGAAAGTGTTTCTTTCCAATTCTTTACTTAATCCCCCCTTATATTTTGTAAAACAAAAAGTATCCCAAAATTAAAATGTACCTTCCCTCCCCTTTAAACACATTTTTTTTTAATTAATCTCATTTATTACTTTTAATTATTTTAATATTCAGTTTTATAAAACAAAAAACACTTTAAGATTTATATTCCCGTAATTAAACACCTATTTTTAATATCTTTATGATTTATAGCTCCAACAAAGTGTTACTCATCAATACTCTATGTGTATAGTGTATGGTGGTTTTTTAATGTGTAGAAACTTATTAGTTAAAGTCTAGTGGTATTGTTTTTAATGATAACGATTAATGTTAATGTTTAAAATGTGGTAAAAATTTTAATACATTTTTACTGATTTTAATTGTGGGAATTTTTGATATTTGGATATAGATTAATAGCAGAAAAAAATTATGATTTATTGAATGGGATTTTTTGAAGATGAAATTATGACGAAAATGTTTACAAACAAAAAACTGTTAAAATAATTTAGTTATTAACAATTTTTTATAATTATGAAAAAAAAAAATTTCATAAGGTATACAAAATTATATGCATTTTAGATAGGATTAACATATCGAGGGCCTATATTCAAAACCCTCTATCTAAAAAAACACAACTTTTCAGGAGAGCCAAAAAACTGTTTATTTCGCGAATTGTTAGAGTAATTAAAATTCGATATTCTACAATATTTTTTTAAATCAACTACTGAATCTGACATATAATTCGTTTTTAAAATTTTGCACTATTAGGGATTTTAGAGGATAGATAGAGGGTTTTGTTTCTCAAAAATATTAAGTACAGGAATGAAAATGATCAGATAGAGGGTTTTGCATTTTAATAAAAATGAATTATTATGATTTCATTTGTGAGATCGGTTAATTTTTAACGTAATTTATTAATGATAACGTCTTATAAATAATTTCAAAATCGCGGTTTTGGTCCACAGGTGCGGATTGTTAAGACAAAATTTTTTTTTTTACCGAATTCGTATCAAAAGTTGACAAACTGTTGAATATGTTATGTAAGAAATAGTAAAAAAAATAAAAACGGGATTTTGGTCCACAGATGCTGATCAGCATCGGGATTTTTAAGATAAAAATTTTTGTTTCACAATGTACACAAAACATCCAAAGTTTGAGACATATTTTTTAAAAAAGTCAAACAAGAATTTTCAGAAAAAATTAGCATCAGTGGACCAAAATCGTGGTTCTGGAATTTTTTTGATAAATTCATGTGCAGCATGCAAAAATTAGTATGAAAACATGTAATGCATGATAAAATTATTCAAAACAAATATTTGTAAATTAATTATTTGAAAAGATAGAGGGTTTTGCATTCAGAAAAATTAATTGTGTAAGAGATAGAGAAAACCAAAAATGCAAATAAAATAGCAAAAAAAAATATTTTTGTTCTGAATTTTACACCATAGATGAGGGCCGTTTTACTGAATATTTTGCCATCAAAAAGTCATTTTCGTGAAAATGGAAGATAGAGGGTTTTGAATATAGGCCCTCGATATGTAGGTTAATATAAAATGATTGTATTGAAAAACTTAGTTTTTGTTTTAATTTTGCTTTAGTTTACTAATACCATTTTAAAAAAGTTCGTTTCTTAAGTCTTTCGTTTGTTATAAATTAAAAAATTGCAAACTTATATTATGGCATCGCAATAGGAGCTTACTGAAGCATGAAATATGCATATTGCAGAGGGCTAGAAATAAATAGGAGAAAACGTCTTAGAATCAATAACACTGTTCAACAAATTTAAGGTGGCTAAATGTGTTTGGCCTGAGACCAAAAAAACAATGAAAGAACTGAAATAGTAGACTAAAACCCCCAAAAGACTCTGGTCACGTAACTGTAGCTTGTTTATGGCCCACTGAAGTTTTCTTCAAATTTGATGAAGAAAATATTCGAAAAATATTTTAATCCCTTAAATAAACGTTTTAGTGGACCTCTATGACAGTTTTTGAAAAATCATTTAAGACCTGACCACTAAAATTTTACTGCATGCATTTAAGCACATTATTTAGCTCAGAAGTACATTTATATCACTTATTTACTTTAAAAAAAAAAAAAAAACTTCAGTGAGTCATTCAAAAAACTGTACGAAACATCGTTTCATGATTTTTTTAAAACAAAAAGACACACAAAACTGCTATATTTGGTCTCTGATAGAAATATTGTTCGCTTCTGAGAAAAAGAATCAGTTTTGCGCATAGAAAAATTTATAAGGAGTGAGATCATAAAAATGTTAACACACATTTTTGCCTACAACTTTGGTGTAAAGCTTCCAAATTTTTTTTTTTTCGGCAGTTTACATTTTAAAAATATGTCAGTTAATAAATTAATTTACATCATGAGTTTTAATTTGCAATTTTTTACACAATGGACGATGAAAGAAAAGTGCGTTCAAAAATAATTAAATATTTTCAACAAAACCAAACATGGACATACAAAAAAATTGCCAAAGAAACTAATGTATGCCGCCAAACAGTTTCAAAAGTGGTAAAAAGGTATCTGGAACACCTAACAATTGAAAGGAAGCCGGGAACAGGAACAACGACTGGTTATCGTAACATTGGTAAGGCATATAAAGTTAAAAGCATCCTTAAGAGAGCTCCTAACACATCTGGCAGAAAAACAGCTCGGTTAGCCCAATGCTCAGACTTTTTTGTACGTAAAGTGAAACGTAAGGCGGGACTAAAGTCCTACAAAGTTCAAAAAGTTCCCGATAGAAACGCTTTTAAAAATTTGGAGGCCAAAACCAGAGCTAGAAAATTGAAATCAAATTTTATAAAAAAATACAACTGTTGTGTAATGGACGACGAAACTTATGTCCTGGCTGATTTTGCGCAGCTCCCTGGTCAAGAATTTTATGTTTCCGATGTTCGAGGAAATGTTGCGGAAAAATTTCGGTCAAAAAAGCAAACGAAATTCCCCAAAAAATTCCTAGTATGGCAAGCCATATGTAGCTGCGGCCAAAGAAGCCAGTCATTTGTGACATCTGGCTATATAAACAGCGAAATTTATATCAAGGAGTGTTTGCAGAAGAGACTTCTTCCGTTCTTGAGTCAGCACAATGTATCCACTTACTTTTGGCCCGATTTAGCATCTTGTCACTACAGCAAGAAAGCGCTGGAGTGGTATAATGATAATAATGTGGTTTTTGTACCAAGAGAGGCAAATCCACCAAACTGCCCGGAGCTCAGGCCAGTGGAGAGATATTGGGCTCTTGTTAAAAAAGAATTAAAGGGCACAAAAAAGGTCTCCCAGGACATGCAAGATTTCAAACGTAGATGGACCACCTGCTCTAAAAAGGTGACAGAAACTACCATAAAAGCCTTAATGGGAGGGTTTCCGGAAAAAGTGGATAACTTTGTTCGTAGTGGTTAGAGTTCCATGCGGTTTTTTTGTTATGATTTTGTATTAAATTTTATTTAATAAAAATTTGGTTTGAAGTCTTAAAATTCAGTAGTCTGTTTTTTATTTAACTTTATGTGTGTTAACATTTTTATGATCTCACTCCTTAGAATCTAAGACATGTTTTTTGTAGAAAAATTATCAGATTCTGAGACATTTTTCGCAAAGAAAAATCTCACTATAGAAAAAGTCTCAGATTCTGAGACATTTTTCCTATAGAATAAGTCTCAGATTCTGAGACATTTTTCCTATAGAAAAAGTCTCAGATTCTGAGACATTTTTCCTATAGAAAAAGTCCCAGATTCTGAGACATTTTTCCTACAGAAAAAGTCTCAGATTCTGAGACATTTTTCCTATAGAAAAAGTCTCAGATTCTGAGACATTTTTCCTATAGAAAAAGTCTCAGATTCTGAGACATTTTTCCTATAGAAAAAGTCTCAGATTCTGAGACATTTTTCCTATAGAAAAAGTCTCAGATTCTGAGACATTTTTCCTATAGAAAAAGTCTCAGATTCTGAGACATTTTTCCTATAGAAAAAGTCTCAGATTCTGAGACATTTTTCCTATAGAAAAAGTCTCAGATTCTGAGACATTTTTCCTATAGAAAAAGTCTCAGATTCTGAGACATTTTTCCTATAGAAAAAGTCTCAGATTCTGAGACATTTTTCCTATAGAAAAAGTCTCAGATTCTGAGACATTTTTCCTATAGAAAAAGTCTCAGATTCTGAGACATTTTTCCTATAGAAAAAGTCTCAGATTCTGAGACATTTTTCCTATAGAAAAAGTCTCAGATTCTGAGACATTTTTCCTATAGAAAAAGTCTCAGATTCTGAGACATTTTTCCTATAGAAAAAGTCTCAGATTCTGAGACATTTTTCCTATAGAAAAAGTCTCAGATTCTGAGACATTTTTCCTATAGAAAAAGTCTCAGATTCTGAGACATTTTTCCTATAGAAAAAGTCTCAGATTCTGAGACATTTTTCCTATAGAAAAAGTCTCAGATTCTGAGACATTTTTCCTATAGAAAAAGTCTCAGATTCTGAGACATTTTTCCTATAGAAAAAGTCTCAGATTCTGAGACATTTTTCCTAAAGAAAAAATCTCAGATTCTGAGACATTTTTCCTAAAGAAAAAGTCTCAGATTCTGAGACATTTTTCCTAAAGAAAAAGTCTCAGATTCTGAGACATTTTTCCTAAAGAAAAAGTCTCAGATTCTGAGACCTTTTTCCTACAGAAAAAGTCTCAGATTCTGAGACGTTTTTCCTATAGAAAAGACATTTTTCCTATAGAAAAAGTCTCAGATTCTGAGACATTTTTACTATAGAAAAAGTCTCAGATTCTGAGACATTTTTCCTATAGAAAAAATCTCAGATTCTGAGACATTTTTCCTATAGAAAAAGTCTCAGATTCTGAGACATTTTTCCTATAGAAAAAGTCTCAGATTCTGAGACATTTTTCCTATAGAAAAAGTCTCAGATTCTGAGACATTTTTCCTATAGAAAAAGTCTCAGATTCTGAGACATTTTTCCTATAAAAAAAGTCTCAGATTCTGAGACATTTTTCCTATAGAAAAAGTCTCAGATTCTGAGACATTTTTCCTATAGAAAAAGTCTCAGATTCTGAGACATTTTTCCTATAGAAAAAGTCTCAGATTCTGAGACATTTTTCCTATAGAAAAAGTCTCAGATTCTGAGACATTTTTCCTATAGAAAAAGTCTCAGATTCTGAGACATTTTTCCTATAGAAAAAGTCTCAGATTCTGAGACATTTTTCTATAGAAAAAGTCTCAGATTCTGAGACATTTTTCCTATAGAAAAAGTCTCAGATTCTGAGACATTTTTCCTATAGAAAAAGTCTCAGATTCTGAGACATTTTTCCTATAGAAAAAGTCTCAGATTCTGAGACATTTTTCCTATAGAAAAAGTCTCAGATTCTGAGACATTTTTCCTATAGAAAAAGTCTCAGATTCTGAGACATTTTTCCTATAGAAAAAGTCTCAGATTCTGAGACAATTTTTCTAAAGAAAAAGTCTCAGATTCTGCGACAATTTTTCTAAAGAAAAAGTCTCAGATTCTGCGACAATTTTTCTAAAGAAAAAGTCTCAGATTCTGAGACATTTTTCCTATAGAAAAAGTCTCAGATTCTGAGACATTTTTCCTATAGAAAAAGTCTCAGATTCTGAGACATTTTTACTATAGAAAAAGTCTCAGATTCTGAGACATTTTTCCTATAGAAAAAGTCTCAGATTCTGAGACATTTTTCCTATAGAAAAAGTCTCAGATTCTGAGATATTTTTCCTAGAGAAAAAGTCTCAGATTCTGAGACATTTTTCTATAGAAAAAGACTCAGATTCTTAGACATTTTTCCTATAGAAAAGGTCTCATATTCTGAGACATTTTTCCTATAGAAAAAGTCTCAGATTCTGAGACATTTTTCCTATAGAAAAAGTCTCAGATTCTGAGACATTTTTCCTATAGAAGAAGTCTCAGATTCTGAGACATTTTTCCTATAGAAAAAGTCTCAGATTCTGAGGCATTTTTCCTATAGAAAAAGTCTCAGATTCTGAGACCTTTTTCTTATAGAAAAAGTCTCAGATTCTGAGACCTTTTTCTTATAGAAAAATTCTCAGTTTCTGAGACCTTTTTCTTATAGAAAAGTCTCAGATTCTGAGACGTTTTTCTTATAGAAAAAGTCTCAAATACTGAAACATTTTTCTTATAGAAAAAGTCTCAGGTTCTGAGACATTTTTTCATATAGAAAAATTTTCAGTTTCTGATACATTTTTCATATAGAAAAATTCTCAAATTGTGAGACAGTTTTCTTATAGAAAAATTCTCTGACTCTGAGACATTTTTCGTATAGAAAAATTCTCTGACTCTTAGACATTTTTCGTATAGAAAAATTATCATATTCTGAGACTACTTATTTGTGTATTAAAAAATTCTCAAATACTGTTACATTTTTCGTATAGAGAGTTTTTCTATATGGAAAAGTCTCAGATTTGTATAGAAAAATTCTCAGATCCTGAGACATTTTTAGTATCGACAAACTCAAAGATTCTAAAATATTTTTCATATGGAAAAAGTCTCGAAATTTTTTTTTATTTTATAATCTCTGATTCATTCGTTGAATGAGAAATTTTGCAGGTAGTGAAACATTTTTGTAAAAAAAAGGTAGTCGAATTAACAATATTCTTTGCCGAAAAAAATTTTCCAGTTTTATATAGATATTTTAATAGAGCAAGCTATCCCCTGGCTACGTCCCGATACAATTTCTACGAAGTTCGTTTCTTAAGTCTTTTGTTTTGAATAACACAACCCCCACCCAAAACTCAAAACATTTTGAATTAATCTATTTCAGTAAACTTACTAATTTAATTAGCAATTTCAACAAAGTTCGTTGCTTAAGTCTTTCGTTTCTTATAAAAAATATGCAATTTTTGATGCAAGCTTTCTCAAGATAAAAAAAATGCAATTTTTGATGCAAGATTTTTTAAGATAAATGTCCGTAACTTTTAGGATTAAAATTATGTCATCTCGAAAATGTACCCTCTCCCCTTTACCCCTCTAATTTCAAAACTCTAATGTGATCAAATTTGTTGAAAGAAAGTAAAAAATTACATACAAAATATATATATTTTTTTTTTGGAAAAAACATTTACTTTTGGAATAAATATCATCAAAATAAATTATTCTGAACATAAAATAGAATTTATTACAAGGGGAAACGGGTTTTTAAAAAATAAAATTCATGTACTGAATAATTGAGATTTAAAATTCAGATTTCCCAAAAAAAGTACTTTTAAAAAGTGTACTTTGGTACTTTTTCTATCTTCTAAAATAATAGTCATAAAAAGTTGAAATTTAAAAAGTACGATCCTACAGAAAGTGCCCTTTAGAAGAAAAAGTTACTTTTGGATGTAAAAATGGAAAAAAATATACTTTGGTACTTTTTCTATTTCTGAAAAAATACTTTTAAAAAGTAAACTTTGGTACTTTTTCTATTTTCTAAAATAATAATCATAAAAAGTTGAAATTTAAAAAGTTCGAAAAATATGAAAAATTAATTTTTTTAAAAAAAAATGGTACTTTGGTACTTTTTCTTTTTTCTGAAATAATTGCTATAGAAACTTAAAACAGGACTGAAGGATCCTACAGCTGATACAAAAAATTTTAAAACAGGTATTTTGTAAGTCTTTTGTTTTGAATAAAACAACCCCACAAAAACTCTAAACCTTTTAAATTAATCTGTTTCAATTGAATGACTAATTCAACAAAGTTCGTTGCTTAAGTCTTTCGTTTCGTATAAAAAAAATCAATTTTTTATGCAAGTTTTCTCAAGCTAAATGTCCGTAACTTCACGAATTAAAACTATGGCTCCTAGAAAATGTACCACCCCACCATTCTCACCCATTCAATTCAAAACTCTAAAAGTGAAAAAAAAAATTTACAAATTTTAATTTGAAATACAAAATATGTCTTTGAAAAAAACGTTTGCTTAGACATAAATATTATCCAAAAAAATTTTTTGAACATAAAATAAAATTGTTTTTTTTTTTATTTTTCAAATTTCAAAAATATTTATTAAGCAATAGCTCAAAACAAAAAGTATTGAATTAACAAAAAAAATCGAAAAAAATTCCCCCAAAAAAAATCAAACAATCTTAAATTGATTATAATCATGCATAACAAACACATGATGAAACATGTATCAATACAACAATAATCAGAAATCTCTAAAGGAAAAAATACGAAAATATTTATCAACAACATGTACTTCACTCGTTTCATATGCAGCAATCACATTAGAGCAAACAAATTGACCACAACCAATATGTTGCATGCAGCATACAAGCATAAGCATACGAGCATATTTTCATTGATTTATGCTGCATGACTTAATTTCTGCTGTAGCTGTTTTATTGTGTTATACAAAACATCAAACAACAACATACAACAGAAACAACAACAACAAAAAAGTCATAGTTTAAGGTGAGATGTCTTGTCTATGATAGTTTTATTTCGTTGCAGAAATCACACGATCATATTCATTCACCATGGTAACAAAGGAGAAGCAGCTGTAGATGTATGTATGTGACCTATGAAACTTAACCTAAAATCAAATTTGCTGCACTGACCCTTTTTTGCGGCATATAAAATATAATAACAAGATAATTTTCCATAACAAGTAGAAATACAAGATCTATACAAGGCGGTATACACATACAAATATTTCTATATTATCGATCATCATGAGAAGAGAGTTTACCACCAATCGAAAACTAAGTAACTAACCAACCATCTCACAAAAAAACATTAAGCATTAAGTTATGATCACATTACATTGGAATATTATAAATTTAAAACCATTAAAATGTATTGACGACCAACAAAAAAAGTAAAAATAAAAAGACGGCAACAGGTTGTTGCCTTCCTTCCATACCTTGTTTAACATGGTGATGATCTGTTACTTATTGATTTTTCTTTTTTTTATAATCTTTTTTCCTATTTTTCCATGTACTTTTTTTGTTGTTATTATAGTTGACTCCAATGTTATTGTCTCTTTAACGTAAAGTTCATGCAAAGAAAATTTTGTGTTTTTTTTTTTTTGTTGATCTTTTATGGGGAGATGAAAAATTTATAATGTCGCTAAATATAACATAAAATATTTATTATAGAAATTATAATAAAATTAATACCCAATTGGTTAAATTTATGAGAAAATATAAAAATAAACTAAATTTTATAGTTCGTTTTTTTTCTAGACAAATTGGGGTGAGAAATAAAATTAAATAACACAGAGTAACAGGAAAAATATACTAAATGGGATCACCTTTAAAAGGAGCGAATCCAACATTATAAAAGTACTGTTAAGAACAAAAAGTAACTTTTGGATCCAAAAATAGAAAAAATATACTTTGGTACTTTTTCTATTTCCTGAAAAAAGTACTTTTAAAAAGTTCACTTTGGTTAGGCTGACCATTCGTACTGATTTGATCAGTTCATGTACTGATTTTTGATCATGTGTACTGATCAAAAATCGATGTACTGATTTGTACTGATTTTTTGAAATATGTACTGATTGTACTGATTTTTGAACATTTTAAAATGAAATATAATTTAATTTGGAAATTCTATAAAAAAGTTTGAATTTTCGTAAAATAAGTCGTCGGAGTGGGTTTTTATAACTTGAGCCTGAAAATCAGATAATATGTATTGAATTAATTCTAAAGAGCTTAGTGTTCGCGAATCAAGGGGTTCCTTAACCCAAAATGTATTTGAGGTTAGTTTAATATTCACAAATTTCTATGAAAAAGCGCACTGAATCTTCAGGGTTTTCTATAACAAGTTCACAGGACGATGGATTTTGTATATTTTTTGAAAGATAATGTGCTCTACTCGGAACTCCCGAGCTTGGAGATAAGTTTCACCATTCTCCTTATTTTTAAAAATTTGATGTTCTTTCGAATTTTAAGATTTGAAAATTTTTTTCTTGTAAATTCCATTTTCTTTAATAATTGCAAGAAAAAAATTAAAATCTTAAAATTCCAAAGAATATTAAATTTTTAAAAATTAGGTGAATGGCGAAAGTGACCTCCCGAATAGAGCACAATGTAATTGTATAATTTAGAAATTAGAAAGAGCGCTCAGAACCTAAGGGCTATTAAACAACATGTGTTAATCATCCGAGAAGATTTCTAAAAGGAAGAGTTATCAAAACTTAACTAAAAATTTCTCCAGAATCTGAGCGATATTTTTATTCTGAAAACATGTGGGGTTTTGTTATTTTTGCTCCACTGAAACGATTTTGTTGGTAAAACATTGAAATGAAGTTGTTTGAAGACAGCTTTATTTCCTGCAATATAACGACAACAGTTTAAGGTAGTTGTTTTTA